>CM042409.1:5926491-7126491 GCA_023634145.1 Thymallus thymallus
GTAACCCCTCCCAGACTTCATCAATAATCTTTATTCTGGGGGCCTCGGGTTGGTCTTTTGATCTTCGAATGATGTTACCACACACCCATATGGTTAAGACCAAACCAGACCAATTTTCTTATCTTTATGGAAGGCTGGACTTAAGTTTCTCTCTAATGTTATCTAATCATTTGCACTTGTTTTGGTACACCTAATTCTAATTTTAGCCATTTTATGTGATGGTAAAGGTTGGGGTGTACTAACTTTTTCCCCATAAGGAAAAGGCATTTTTGTTTATTTTAATTGCTTAATATTTTCAAAGTTATTATTAAGTAATTAATTAAGTAAGTAATTAAGTAATTGTAAGTAATTATTTCGCCACTATGGTCTATTTATTGCCCTACCTTCCTAATCTTACTACATTTGCACACACTGTATATAGATTTTCGATGTTGTTATTGACTGTACATTTTTTATTCCCATGTGTAACTCTGTGCTGTTGTTTTTGTCGCATTGCTTTGCTTTGTCTTGGCCAGGTCCCAGATGTAAATGAGAACGTGTTCTCAACTGGCCTACCTGGTTAAATAAAGGTGAAATAAAAAAAATAATAATTAAAAACATCTCAAGACATCAGTCAGGAAGTTAAAGCTTTGTCGCAAATGGGTCTTCCAAATGGACAATGACCCAAGCATACTTCCAAAGTTGTGGCAAAATGGCTTAAGGACAACAAAGTCAAGGTATTGGAGTGGCCATCACAAAGCCCTGACCTCAATCCTATAGAAAATTTGTGGGCAGAACTGAGAAAGCGTGTGCGAGCAAGGAGGCCTACAAACCTGACTCAGTTACACCAGTTCTGTCAGGAGGAATGGGCCAAAATTCACCCAACTTATTGTGGAAATCTTGTGGAAAGCTACCTGAAACGTTTGACGCAAGTTAAACTATTTAAAGGCAATGCTACCAAATACTAATTGAGTGTATGTAAACTTCTGACCCACTGGGAATGTAATGAAAGAAATAAAAGCTGAAATAAATAATTATCTCTACTATTATTCTGACATTTCACATTCTTAAAATAAAGTGGTGATCCTAACTGACCTAAAACAAGGAAGTTTTACTAGGATTAATTGTCAGGAATTGTGAAAAACTTTGTTTAAATGTATTTGGCTAAGGTGTATGTAAACTTCCTACTTCAACTATATATATATATATATATATATATATATATATATATATATATATATCAAAAGTTTACAGATCTAACTTTATTAGATTATATATAGGCTTAAAACGTTTTTTTTGTGACAAAATATTAGATAAATGTACCTGAACATTGTTTTGTTGGAGTGACTTAAAAAGATGAGATGAGACGGATTATATTTTTAGTTGAGCAAGAATAGTGGCAGTCAGGGAAAGTGTAGAGTTGGTTTAACGTGAAATTAAATGGTTTCTGGGAGAATTACAGGCAGGGGACTTTTAATCCCAAACCACACAATTATCCTCATTCCAAATAGCCTACATATTAATTCAAACAAATTAATAATATAAATAGTTATTATGCAAAGCATGCTATTGCTGCGGTATAATGGTGTTATTTGATAGTATATAGGCTATAGCACCTATATATTGTACAATTTAGGCTATTAAAGAATTAATAAATAAAAAAACCTGCAGGGTGGAAAAGTCTCGTGCCGCTGGTAGCAGCATAAAATGGGTTGCGTAGCCTACCAGTCAAACGATGCAGTTCTTTGCCTATTCTTCTAGCTCTTTCTAGTTTTACTCAACCAAACTACACATTGTGAAAGTGCATATGAATGCATGACATACCAGAGAACGCAATGCGAATTGTCCGACTCCCCTGTTGGACTAAATATAAAAATAGTTCCGTTATAATAGCTAGAAAGGTCGATAGACCCTGGTCCGTCAACTGACAGCAAAGGCTTGCCTTGTGTGTTTCGCTTAAAGCGCGGGGGGCAAAGAGGCGACAGATGGGGGATGGTCCCATGGCCGGCTCTAGCCTTTTGGGGGCCCTAAGCAAAATTTGCCCTAAACTCTACACATTTTGCCATGGGGTGAAGAGAAATTGTTAAAGTTCTAAAAAACATTTTATGCAATTCTACACATTTTTGCCAAGGGACAGAGATATTTTTTTTTCTCAGTTTTATAGCAAATTTCCTTAAATTCTACCCATTTTGCAATGGGGTGAAGACATTTTTTATATTTTAAAGCTAATTCCTGCAATTCTACACGTTTTGCCATGACTTATGCCATGTTAATGATATCTGAGTTAGAGTGACTAACAAAATCAATGGGGGCCCCCTGGAGGTCAGGGCCCCTGGGCACGTGCCCGGCTAATTGAGTGACTGTCACTGATTGAAGCCGGCCCTGGATGGTCCAATGGAAGAAGGATGTTGGTCTTGAAATTAACACTCCAGTGGAAATAGTGCTGGCTGAATCCCCACCCACAAGACCAGAACATTTATCTGAAGCTTCCTGTAAGCCTAATGTGAAAATATTTTATAAACTCGTATTTCCCAAAAAAACTATGAGTGGAACAGATTCAGATAGTTTTTCTTATTTAACCTTTATTTAACTTGGCAAGTCAGTTAAGAACAAAATATTATTTACAATGACGGCCTACACCTGCCAAACTCGGACGACGCTGGGCCAATTGTGCGCCGCCCTATGGGACTCCGAATCACGGCCGGTTGTGATACAGTCTGGATTCGAGACAAGTTGTCTGTAGTGACGCCTCTAGCACTGAGATGCAGTGTCTTAGACCCCTGCGCCACTTGGGAGCTTGAAGTGGTGTATGCTCAGACAGTGTGCTGCAGAGGTGGGTTCATTAATTAGACTATGTTATTAACAAAAGTGCATGGCTATTTTACCCATATGCTTATAATAGTGAGTGGCAAAAATGACAAAGAGAATAATTTCCCCATACCGGTAATTCAATTTAGTATACTACAGTTTTCCCGCCAGCTCAGTAGATGGCGTTAAAGCTGCTAGGTCCAACGCCTGCGCATAAACGTCCTCGAACACGTTCTGTCTTTCTTTCCGGCTCCGGTTCCCTAGCAAGTTGTAAGGTAAGCAAATGCCTGGAAAAAATAATCTGAATAAATCTCAAACATCTTACGTTGTATGAAGTTGTTACTCTCCGTTTACATAAATGTGTATCTCGTTGTTTTAAACATCCACACATTTCCCCCCAAAAAATTGTATTACTTGAGATGTAGGCTGAAATACAGTGGGCGGTCTAACAAGCTACCCGGGCATGACTGCATTTTGGTCAACGCTTGCTAGCTACCACTTTGCCGGATGCAACAGTTACCCGTTTAAGTGTGGTGTTATCGTTAGATTCTGTATAACACTGGTAAAAAATAATTTAAGTTTTATGTTTCTCATCTCGTCAGGGAAATGAGCCCATAGTTGTTTGAAGAAACTGGTTAACTTAACGTTAGCTACCGACTGAGGTATATGACATGGGGCTCCCAATCTCGGTCAAGCTGTGACCACCTTGTAGGCAAATGTAAGCCGTACAGTATTTGTGGGTAGATTGACAACCCTGTTATATTGCATGTACGCTAACGCTTGTCTCATTGTCGTTTGTGTGACCAGATGTTGATGCCCAAGAAGAACCGTATTGCCATCTATGAGCTCCTCTTCAAAGAGGGCGTCATGGTGGCAAAGAAAGATGTGCATCTGCCCAAGCACCCGGAGCTTGCCGACAAGAACGTGCCCAACCTTCATGTGATGAAAGCAATGCTGGTGAGAAACTTGAACTTTAGGCGATATTTCTTCTACTTTGGGTTATGTTCCCGAGTGGCACAGCGGTCTAAGGCACTACTTCTCAGTGCAAGAGACGTCACTGCAGTCCCTGGTTCAAATCCAGGCTGTATCACATCTGGCCGGGATTGGGAGTCCCATAGGGCGGCGCGCTATTGGCCCAGTGTCTTCCAGGTTTGGCCAGAGTAGGCCGTTATTGAAAATAATAATTATTTATATATGTGTGTGTGTGTGTGTATGCATATGTATATGTTTGTTTCATCCTTTGAGACTGGGGTGCAGTTCTTGTGTTATGTAGCATGATATTATTTTTTATTTATTTAACCTTTATTTAACTAGCATGATGTTAAAATCAAATCAAATTCTATTGGTCACATGCACGTGTTAAGCAGATGTTATTGCAGGTGTTGCAAAATGCTTGTGCTTACAATTATCCAACATATACCCAATACACACAAATCTAGTAAGGAATTAATTAGGAATATATACATATATGGATCAGCGGCATGGACTAGGATACAGTAGAATAGTATTATATACATATGAGATAAGAAATGTAAATATTAAGTGAATAAGATACAGTAGAATAGTATAGACAACAGTATATACATATGAGATGAGTAATGCAAGATATGTAAACATTATTAAAGTGACTAGTGTTCCATTTCCTATAGGCAGCAGCCTCTAATGTTCTAGTGATGGCTGTTTAACTGTCTGATGGCCTTGCTTGTGGATTTGCAGGCTTGTACACAGTTCGACTACATAAAGGAATTTCCTAGCATGCCATGTCTGAGGTGTTAGATTTTTGGACTTTGTCGTGTCTCTGGCTGGAAAATGCAAGTTTTTGCATGTTTGTCTTTCAGTCCTTGAAGTCACTTGGGTATGTCAAGGAGCAATTTGCCTGGCGCCATTTTTACTGGTACCTCACCAATGAAGGTATCCAGTACCTGAGAGACTTCCTGCACCTTCCACCTGAGATTGTTCCCGCCACTCTGCGCCGCCAGATGCGCCCTGAGACCGCAAGGCCCAGGCCCAAGGGTATGTCCACTTATAGGCCTACCATTTTCACACTGCTGAGCTGTGTACGACACATCCACTGTAGTTGCTGGAACTGTGCTGAAAAGGACAATATGAAAAGAAAGTATCCAAGCCAACACAGGATGTGAAACTGGTATTACTGCTCCTAGTAAGGCCCCTACTTCTACAAACTGGGCTGGAGAATTCCAGTCCTGGGGGTCTGCAGTGTGCTGGCTTTAGTACCAGCACTGTACTAACTGGGCTTGAACGGGTCTGTATACACTGTGGTCCTCAAGGACTGGACCGTGAGGAATATTGAATTTTAATGCTGTAAAGTGATAGGTGTTGATTGGACCTAAACTTGATGACCCTTCCTGTGTTTTTGAGCGTCTTTAACCTCCCACCCAGCTGAGCATTCTTTTTGTTTCTTTTTTTCAGGTATGGAGGGAGAGAGGGGAGAGAGGCCGGCCCGCTTCAACCGTGATGGGGGAGATCGAGACAATTACAGGAGATCTGCTGCACCACGTATGTGTAGGGTTACAGGATCCCTGTAATCCTAAAAAAAGAGCTTTCAGCCATGCCATCATCTGCTGACTAGTGTGCTTTGTAGCTCCTAACACCCTGCCTTGGTTTCCAGTAGTTTGATTGCGTTTGTGCTTGGTAATGACCTGTCACCTCAGTCTTTGTGTAACTAGTGTGAAGGGTGATGTTGAATAGGTGACATTTTTTTAGCTTACAAGCTATCGGAAATTACATGGTCATTGACGTTTACTGATCATGAAAAGCATGCAGTTACTTGCTGTATAACTCTGATAGAGGTAAATGTGTGCAATTGTTTTGCATGGAATAATCAGACTTTTGTAGTTCTATTCTCAATAGGTGATGATATTAACCAAACAGGGAACATTTTATTTAACAATCCTTTGAACAGCATGTAGTTGTAGATGGGTTTTAGCGGATCTGGAGGTCTACTTGCCCCCCAGCAGCCAAATCAAACATAATGTGACGTTTTATTGGGGGAATAAAATTGGGAAAGAATGTTTAGCTTACCAGCTGTTCTTTTCTTTACAGCTGCTGGAGACAAGAAAGCAGAGGCAGGTGCTGGTTCAGCCACTGAGTTCCAATTCGTAAGTACTGTATTGCCTTATGGTACCGTAGTCTGGAGCAAGGGTATTTTCATTACGCCGATTCTGTTCCAAAACATTTCTTAAAACAGAAGCCAACGAAACGGGACCTACCTGAATTTGTCTAATAAACTCTTTAGGCTAATGATTACACCACAGGTGTTCAACTCTGTTCCTAGGGACAAACTCACTAAATGCAAAAAAAATATTTGGAGTTTATTGGATAGCCGACCATTGAAGGAAGCTAAAGGAAGATATTTCAAAGACCTTCATTACCGCAGAAGACTACCTGCTGCCAAATCAGTGTCAGGTCACCCCAATGTGTAAGACAAAACATACCAGTGCTCATGCAAAACAAGTCGGTCACTTTCCACAATCTGTCCATTCAGATACAGAGAACATTTCCTACCGATATACACTACCGTTCATACGTTTGGGGTCACTTTGACAAAAAAACAAGGACATTTCTATTATAAATAACATCAAATTGATCGGAAATACAGTGTAGACATTGTTAATGTTGTAAATGACTATTGTAGCTGTAAATGGCAGATTTTTTTATGGAATATCTACATAGGTGTACAGAGGCCCAATATCAGCAACCATCCTTCCTGTGTTCCAATGGCACGTTGTGTTAGCTAATCCAAGTTTATAATTTTAAAAGGCTTATTGATCATTAGAAAACTCTTTTGAAATTGTTAGCACAGCTGACAACTGTTGTGCTGATTTAAAGAAGCAATAAAACTGGACGTGTTTAGACTAGTTGCGTATCTAGAGCATCAGCATTTGTGGGTTCGATTACAGGTTCAAAATGGCCAGAAGCAAAGTACTTTCTTCTGAAACTCGTCAGTCTATTGTTCTGAGAAATTAAGGCTATTCCATGCGAGAAATTGCCAAGAAACTGAAGATCCCGTACAACGCTGTGTAATACTCCCTTCACAGAATGGCACAAACTCTAACCAGAATAGAAAGAGGAGTGGGAGGCCCCGGTGCACAACTGAGCAAGAGGACAAGTACATAAGTGTCTAGTTTGAGAAAGACACTGAAACAAATCCACAACTGGCAGCTTCATTAAATAGTTCCCGCAAAACACCAGTCTCGTGGCAACAGTGAAGAGGCGACTCGGGGATGCTGGCCTTCTAGGCAGAGTTGCAAAGAAAAAGCCATAAAAACATACCGGCAATTCAAAGCCTTATATTGTTTGCATTTAAAGTCTCGACTATGTGACGTTACCATGAGCAATTGTAGTTGATCATCTGGTTTGAAAAACCGCGTACATTGTGTAGCCAGAAGCATTGTTCTAAAGCATTGAGAAAGTTATTTGGAAACATAACCATACAATTATTTTCTTGACTAACTGTTGTCCGGTGATGTCAAACTTACCCTTTTCTCTTGTTTTCAGAGGGGTGGATTTGGACGTGGCAGAGGACAGCAGCCTCCTCAGGAGTAAATTTCTATCAATATCTTTACAATAAACACACAAAACACAGCTTTGTCCTTTTCTTTCCAGACTGTATCACAACCGGCCGTGATTGGGAGTCCCACAGGGCGGCGCACAATTGGCCCAGCGTCGTCCGAGTTTGGCCGGTGTAGGCAGTCATTGTAAATAAGAATTTGTTCTTAACTGACTTGCCAAGTTAAATAAATACATTTAGATACTGGCCATTCTGGATTAATGTATTTTTACACACTTTACATTTACAATATTTGTGTGGACTAGGGAGCGTTAATTCGCACAGTACAGTAATTATACTAGCTAATGATTGGCTGAGGTTATTCAAAGTTCTGTCTTTCAGTCACCTGTTTATCAACATACATGCATTAAATGCAGAATAAGCAGCCAGAGATGTCAAGGTTCATAAAAAGGCAAATTAAATCCAGATCTGAAATACTGGTGTTTATTTGTTGGCACATTTTATATTACAATCTTCAATCCACTGGTTTATTCCAAATTATGAGAAATAACATTCCAGTGAAGTACACCTTGGAGAAACCAATCACTACATATGTAGGGAAATAAAGGCTGAGGTCAAGGGCTTGTGTTGAAGGGAAATACACATTTTAGGTAGTCCAAAATTTTGCCTAATCAATTTGTACATGGCAGAGCATTGCTGGACGGTCCAAAAGAAAAAGAATCCAGCTGTTGAGTAACCGCTATCCCATTGCAATGCTGTAACACAAATATTGCAGAGAATGCTCACCTGGACATGCACTGAGGCAACATTGTTTCACATGGGTTGTAGCAAGTACTGCCTGGCCACGAGGTGGTGTTAATTGTTACCCAGTGGTCATGTGATTATCAATATCGTAGTCGGGTTCAACAACTCAGCTTTGAAGGACCAAGGTATACTGGAGCAGAGGCTGCTTTTGAGCCTTTTAGAATGCATGCTTCCTACTTTCATTCATCTGAGGCTTTCACTGCGCGTTTCAACTGGCAAGTGCTGTGCAAAATCATCCCTTAGGAAGACCAATGCATGTATAAAACCACTTCAACGTTCATTGCCCATTGTATTAAAAGGAGGTAACATGGAGGAAATTGACTAAGGTTTATAGAAGACTTGTGCAGCTTCAGCTAGTATGTATGTACAACACATCTTGTCAGGAACACATGAAAATTAAAGGTCATTCATTGGCTGTCAAATGGCTATCCACACTTTGACAGTGCTTGCCCTCCATTGTACCAATTCATTAGAACCCTTTCATTTTGTCACAGATTTTCCTACTATTGTATTGTTCGATCATTATCATTGAAAGAAAATGGTGGACTTCAAGGGATGCTGACCACAGAATTCAAATATAGGCCTACACGTA
Source organism: Thymallus thymallus (assembly GCA_023634145.1). Classification (NCBI taxonomy): domain Eukaryota; kingdom Metazoa; phylum Chordata; class Actinopteri; order Salmoniformes; family Salmonidae; genus Thymallus; species Thymallus thymallus. The sequence continues at coordinate 5,935,206 of CM042409.1, forward strand.
TTCTGCTCTGCGGAGCTGACAGGTGGTATTGGGAAGGATCTGTTTTTCAATACAGTTCCAAGACTTTGCCCCCACATCTTTCGTTGCAGCTCATTTAAAAAGCAATAAATCTGGGTTCAAAGTCCTAGGCCTTTGTGAGGTGGGGGGGGGTTATTGTAGCATTTCTATTTGTAAGTAATCCACTCACCAATTTAGTTAACTCTTTATAAATATATTTTAAATCCATTGCCAATTAGAGAACAGGCCTACATTGCATACGTCTTTGATTCTGGGATTGGGGAGAACATATACAACTTTCAGTTTGGAAAACAAACGATGAGCTATTGAAAGAATTACTGGGCATAAGAGATGAGGGAGATGTAGTGACCAGTCAGAGTAAGCGTTGGTTGTTAGGAGACTAGGATAATGTCAGAACAGCACAGTGCTGTCATGCATGGTAGACTAGTGGTTTGTAAAAGTGCTCAGTGGAGAATCTACATTTTGGCCTAAATTAGTTTATGTTTTGGAGGTGTAACTGTTTTGGCGCTGTCAAATCGGTGAGCAGCTGCTCTTGATCGTTGTCACAATGCCTCACCCATCCAGCTCGCGTTAGAAGCTCAGAACAAGATAGGCCACACTATTTAGAAATAATTACACTCAAATTGAAAATCAGAAAACTAAATGAGGATTTCTGTCAGCCTAATCGAGGCGTAAATTACTTCTCACATTCCAGTGTTCAAACTTAATGCGACTCCGTGCAGCCAATAGCAATGTCCGCTTTAGGTATAATGCCAGGAGCAGCTAGTGGATTTGACAGCTCTAACACAGTTCCACCTCCGACAACGCCAGAAGAACCGCTATGAGGATGTCTGCTAAAGCTGATTGAAGTCTTTAGTATGTTAACCATTCAACTGTGATTAACCTCACTGTATTAACTCAGCCTCAGAGTTGCGTGTGGTCTTCATAGAACATCTGATGCGGCATCTGAGCTGCTTATATCAATAGTCTTTGTCAACCACACACCCCCGTCGGAAGCCCGCATGTACTGTGTATCAAAGCAACTCATCAAAACTTCCAAAACCAACATCACCGCTTGTTTTGGGGATCGAGTCAACTCTACAGCCATGGTTGAGCAACATATAGCACTCGTCAGAGAAAAGGTTTTTGTCATTTGTACACTCAGCTTTGATCTATACAGAAATAAACAATTTACAATAAAACGTCTTACATGCTATCTACAACGCCTCCAGTTTCACAGTATTGAGCCAGCTGCTCCATGCCACATCCAAGGCAAGTATTGCAGGTTGGCTAGAGAGCCTTTTGCCAGACGTGTAATAGGGGGGAGAAACTATCCAAAAACAGTTTTATATGTTAAAAACAAGGTCTCCCAACTGTACAAGACTTGTTTGTTCTGCATCTTTCCAAAGACAGCATTTTAGATTCCATGACTTTCAATGTCAAGCAGGTAGGTATCTTGAGTTTGTTTGGGGGTTGCAGATTCAATACAAAAAAAAATAAAAAACCTTACTGAAAAGCCATTAAAATACCCATCTACCTGTCTAGTGCTTTTTTTAGTGAGCAATAAATGTAATGAACAATGTAAACATCTGCTAAAAACAGGTTAAAGTGGGGGGGAAGAATCTGAAAATGTGAATAAGAGATGTGTTGGGTTAAGGCAACTGTCCATAAATAGCACTGGAATCTGTAGTCCTTCCACCCTCTGGAAAATGTGCAGTCGTTCACACCATGCAATTCCAAATGATAAAAACAGATACATTTGGTCAGTAGCGGTTGTGCCAACTGTTTCAGTGTCTAGTGAACCACTATCAGACTAGGAGAACGTTAAAATAGATAAAGACACTGGAGAAAAGGGTTCTCTAGAGGACTTTGTTCTACATCTTTAGTTGAGTAGACATTCTTTCTATATATATATATATATATATATATTCTTTTGCCCAAAAGTTAATATTGAAATGGCTAGCTCGCTTCCAGACTGAGGGAAAATGTATACTTGACAAGAGGGTCATAAATCCATGTGGAAAAGGGCATTGAAGATATTAACACCAATAACCACAGAAGCTAAAGGAAGATAATTCAAAGACCACAGAAGACTACCTGCTGCCAACTCAGTGTCAGGTCACCCCAATGTGTAAGACAAAACATACCAGTGCTCATGCAAAACAAGTCAGTCACTTTCCACAATCTGTCCATTCAGATACAGAGAACATTTCCTATAGAGCCCGAACCGATATTGTAGGCAGATATTGGCCTTTTACCGTTATCGGACGATAATTCCACCGATATTCAATAAATAGGATGAAAAAAAAAAAAAAGGGAATCTCATGCTTATCTAGACACTTCATTCTCATGATGTGTCATTGTCACAATGTATGATATCAACATTTTAAGCATAGTTATTAGACAACTGCTCTCTTGGATGGCAATTTATGAGAATTCAGCGTGGGAAAAGGGCACTTTCACTTCCCCGCTGTAAAACAGTAAAGTAAAGTACAGTAAAGCAGATATATCAGTACATTTTGTCCCCCCCCCCCCCCCCCCCAAAAAAAAATAGAATCGGACCAAAAAATAAAAATAACATAACGGTCGGGCTCAAATTTCCTTTCCTTAAAAGAGGGAAAACATGCACTTGGCCACATTCATTCACAAAAAAGAACCAAGACATAAAAAATACAATTCAAAGCCTTGAGCTTAAGCACTAAGTATACACTTTTACATCACAACAGTAAAAAGTAGTTCTTGCATTCAATAAACACCACGCTAAGGGCGTGTTAAAGGTAGTATAAGGGGGGAGTGAGGGATGCTTCATGCAATTTTCAACACAATGAAAAGAACAAAAAAAAAAAAAGGGTCAAAAATTTAATTTACAAAGTGTTTCAGAATCTTCACCCAACACTTGTCAAGTCTGCGCCACAATTCTGGCAAAAAAAGAGTTGGCAAGGAAAGCCATGTTGGTATGAGACCAAAATAAAAAAACGTATAATAGAAGTAAGAGCGAGAGCTCCTGGGGTTGTGCCTGCGTTGTTTTAGTTATCTGATACCCGACACAGAGCTCTGGTTGATGTTGTAGGTGGGGGAGAGTTCTCCGCCTATCGTGGCCACCAGGGGCGTCCCGTTGCTGGTCAGGCAACCCTCCTTGAGAGGCTCGAAGTAGGTGGCCTGCACAGGCTTGTGACACTGCAACACTTGTATGGCATCGTCTATTTTAAACCAATCCCTTTTTCTCCCTGTTAAAGGAACATGAACAGACAATTGTGGCACAAGTTAAGAAAGACAACTATAACCAGAATCAAACAATCTAGTATAATCAGATTGAAATGAAAGCCACTCACCAATGTTGACCGAGTCCTCCCAATCTTGCAGGACCTCAGTTACGATAAGAATGTAAACGTAGGTTCTGTGTTTCCTCTCTCGGTTCTGTAAGATATACATTGACTTTATTTTTTGAATTCAGAAAAGTCACTCCCAAATCACCTTAAGCATGCCTAAGAATATCAAACTTACCTCAAAAATACCAACTAGGCGACCTAAAGTCCCTTTCACACCTGCCTGTTGAACAAAAAACAAGGAAGCAAATCAAAACACAAAATCATATCTAAGGAACTAATACATAACTCTTTCAATCTTAAGGACCTGTGTCACTGCAGCAATGAGTGATGAATTAGGCATATGTGTAGCATGTGCTACAATATATCCTGAAGATGCCTTTAAAAAAAATCACACAATTATCCTGCTATATAAAAAACAGCACACACCAGTACCTCAACCCACCATGGTTCAGGTTCTAGTGTTTCATACACAACTCCAAATATGAAAAAGTAATATCTTGTTTGTGTCGGGACTCTCAAAAATAGAGGTACTGGGCCAGTTTTAGATACTACTAGAGGATGCCAGCAGTAGTCATCTTCTTCAGGTTCCAGTTTCAGCCTATTAATGAACATGGAACCCATAGCCAGTATACCCCACAATCAATCCCACACCCTTCATGCTTTCAACCAGATCATATGGGAAAGACCTAGGTCTAGGTTGCGCAAACCTAAACATGGCAGTGTTCGCCTTAGTAATCTCACTGGAATAAAGACCTCCTCCATTCCTGTCATTATTGAAAGAGGTTGTGATATCTCACTTCTTAAAATAGGGTTACTTAATGTTAGATCCCTCACTTCCAAGGCAGTTATAGTCAATGAACTAATCACTGATCATAATCTTGATGTGATTGGCCTGACTGAAACATGGCTTAAGCCTGATGAATTTACTGTGTTAAATGAGGCCTCTCCTCCTGGTTACACTAGTGACCATATCCCCCGCAGAGGTCTACGATAGCAAATTTCAATTTACCCCCCCAAAAAAGACAGCGTTTTCATATTTTGAGCTTCTAGTCATGAAATCTATGCAGCCTACTCAATCACTTTGTATAGCTACTGTTTACAGGCCTGCTGGGCCTTATACAGAGTTCCTTACTGAGTTCTCTGAATTTCAAATCAGACCTTGTAGTCATGGCAGATAATATTCTAATTTTTGGTGACTAACATTCACATGGAAAAGTCCACAGATCCACTACAAAAGGCTTTCGGCGCCATCATCGACTCAGTGGGTTTTGACCAACATGTCTCCGGACCTACTCATTGCCACCGTCATACCCTGGATCTAGTTCTGTCCCGTGGAATAAATATTGTGGATCAAAAAGTTTCCTCATAATCCTGGACTATCGGACCACCATTTTATTTTGTTTGCAATGGCAACAAATAATTAGCTTAGACCCCAACCAAGGATCATCAAAAGCCGTGCTATAAATTCTCGGACAACCCAAAGATTCCTAGATGCCCTTCCAGACTCCCTCCACCTATCCAAGGACGTCGGAGTACAAAAATCAGTAAACAATTAAACTGAGGATCTAAATTTAACCTTGCGTAATACCCTAGATGTAGTCGCACCCCTAAAAACAAAAAACATTTGCCAAAAGAAACTAGCTCCCTGGTACACAGAAAATACCCAAGCTTTGAAGCAAGCTTCCAGAAAAGGCGCTCCACCAAACTGGAAGTCTTCCTACTAGCTTGGAAAGAAAGTACAGTGCAATATCGAAGAGTCCTCACTGCTGCTCGATCATTCCTATTTTGAGGAGAATAAGAATAATCCTAAATTTCTATTTGATACTGTTGCAAAGCTAACAAAAAAGCAGCATTCCCCAAGAGAGGATGCCTTTCACTTCAGCAGTGATGAATTCATGAACTTCTTCAATAAAATGTATCATTAGAAACCAAATTACGGATTCCTCTTTCAGTCTGCGTATTTCCCCAAAGCTCAGCTGTCCTGAGTCTGCACAGAACTGCCAGGACCTCGGATCAATGGAGACACTCAAGTTTTTTAATCCTATATCTCTTGACACATTCATGAAAATTGCGGTTATAGAACCCTGACCTGTTCACTGGACGTGCCACCTTGTCCCAGACCTGCTGTTTTCATCGCTCTCTCGCTCTCTCTCTACCGCACCTGCGCTCTATCGCACCGTACCTGCGCTCTCTACCGCATCTAAATGCCTGGCTATGAAAAGCCAAGTGACATTCACTCCTGATGTATTTACCTGTTGCAACTACTATTATTATTATTATTATTATTATTATTATTATTATTACACCCTGCTGGTCATATATGAACATCTTGGAGAAAGAACTGGCCTTAATGGCCATGAATTGTTATAATCTCTACCAGGCATAGCCAGAAGACTGGCCACCCCTCAGAGCCTGGTTCCTCTCTAGGTTTCGGCTTTCTAGGGAGTTTTTCCTAGCCACCGTGCTTCTACATCTGCATTGCTTGCCGTTTGGGGTTTTAGGCTGGGTTTCTGTATAGCACTTTGTGACATCGGCTGATGTAAAAAGGGCTTTATAAATACATTTGATTGACCACCACTGGGCTGACTGGAGAATAGGCAGGGTTTGAATAGCCTAGGCCTAATTATTAAGAGTAGACTTCAGTTCCCCTCAACCACCTACTCTACTCAAAATGGCCACCCTCTCCACATCATAATGAGAATGTGAGTGAAGAACATGAGCATTAGTGCTGCATTCCAGTCTATTTGGACTCTGCTGGGTCAGGTCAGTTGAAGACGAGTGGCTGTGGACACTGTAGTTTGACACATGCTACTATCTAGGGCTGGGAATTGCCAGGGACCTCACAATACGATATTTCACAATACTTTGGTGCCAATACGATATGTATTGCGATTCTATATGTATTATGATTCGATACTGTGTTTTTATTGCGATTCGATATTCTAAACATATTGCTCACCATATGTCTACAGCATAAAGACAAGAGAGCCATGAGAAAACAGTTTTAATCAGTCATGGAAATAAGTGCTGAAATCAAATTGACCTCCTATTTTAAAAAATTGAAATGTTTTTCATCTTACAAAATAAAAAAACAAAATTAAGTCAATTTGTTTTCAGACATTACTGTTAAATTATATCCTGATGTAACTATCGACGCCCCCCCCCCCCCAAAAAAAAAATAATCACTACTACTATCCATAACCCTTGACCTCCTCCAATGTCTGTTAGTCCTGGCCTGACTCCAAACCACCCAGCATAAGAAGCAGTCACCTGTCAAATGGCCATCACAATTAGAATGAAGATTATGACCTATTACAACACAGTACACCAAGAGGCTTAAACTAGCAGCAGCACTGGAGATGGATTGATTGTTTGATTATACAAACTGGGTATTTTCGGAAGGTATCGCTTATAGATTGGGCGGTATACCGTATACCGGGGTATATTGGGCAGTATACCGTATACCGGGGTATTTGGAAAAAGCCACGGGAAAATATTTGAAGATTTTATTTATACATGTTTGTTTGCCAGCTAGATATCTTATAACTATTAAATTAACTGTCTAAAATGTGCTAAATGCTTTGCAGTTGTGCCTTTGATTTGCCAATTTAGATGCTAGTTAACTACAAGCAAGATAGCCATCTTCTTTCAAAATCAAGCATTCGCTTGGTAACAGCAGAGAACCCCCTCCTGGCTAATATTTGTTTTGTGTGTGATGCACTCCCTGTTCATCCACGACTGCGTGTCCAAGCACGACTCCAACACCATCATTAAGTTTGCTGACGACAACAGTGGTAGGCGTGATCACCGACAATGATGAGACAGCCTATAGGGAGGAGGTCAGAGACCTGGCAGTGTGGTGCCAGGACAACATCTCCCTCAACGTGATCAAGAAAAATGAAATTATTGTGGACTACAGGAAAAGGAGGGCCGAACATGCCCCCATTCACATCGACAGGGCTGTCAGGAGAAAAGATTTGGCATGGTTCCCCAGATCCTCAAAAAGTTCTACAGCTGCACCACCGTGAGCATCCTGACTGGTTGCATCACCGCCTGGTATTGCAACTGCTCGGCATCCGACCGTAAGGTGCTTCAGAGGGTAGAGTGTACGGCACAGTACATCACTGGGGCCAAGCTTCCTGGCTTCCAGGACCTATATACTAGGCGGTGTCAGAGGAAGGGCCAAAACAAATGTGTCAAAGACTCCAGTCACCAAAGTCATACTGTTCCCTCTGCTACCTCACGGCATGCAGTACCGGAGTCTAGATCCAAAAGGCTCCTTAACAGCTTCTACCCCCAAGCCAGAAGACTTCTGAACAATAAATCAAATGGCCACCAGGACTATTTGCATTGGAGAAGAAAAAAAAATATATATATATTTTTTTTTTTCTCCAATGCAAATATTTATATATATAAATATTTGTTTTTCTTGTCCCCCCCCCCCATCACTAGTGTTAATGGGTAGTGGTTGCTATGGCTCAGTGGGATTGACTGAGCAAGGTGCTGTTGGCTACACTAGAGCTGTGGATTTGATTCCAGCATGGTCCACACATGTAATGATAACGATAAAAGCGTAGCCTATTTGACTTGAGCCCGTTTTAAATGTGTTTATAATTGTATAATTAGCCTAGCCGTAGTTACTAACGTGTTATGGTTAGATGGATCGATCTACAGTATGTGCTTTGTATTTGAGCAGAGGGAAAGTACAAAAGGAGCCTGTCTCTGAGTACCAGAATGATTCCATAAGGGTTGGATAGGAGCCATGTGTCTGGATGCTAAATTACTGTTCTATAACAAACAGTCTAATCTCTTGTTTTATATAATTATATACTCTTAGTATGAATACACCATTTGTACATATTCTTAGAGATTGAAAGCAGTGTTAGGTTTAAGATATTTGTGTTTGAGAGGTGTAATTATCTAGTGGACTGCAGGAATGTGTACTCCCAATAACTCTCCTGACTGATAAGGAGTCCTGTGAAAGGCACGGAGGAGCTCGAAGGTTCCGGTCTAGGGCTGGGCCACGATAACACCAATGGGAAGAACAGACACAGTTCTTGCCCAGCAAACAGAGACTGATTGTTTTTCCTATTAATAAAAGGAGGCGACTCCGCCTATGCAACTGCAACACCCAGTGTGGTGATTAAATCTTCTTTGAGTTTCTCAGTGTCCGTCTGGATTATTGTACCAGAAATTAGAAGCTAACTCCTACCTACTAAGATTATGATATTATAAGCAAGTAGGCTTGGGCGGTATCCAGATTGTCATACCGGGATATTCTGTATTACTGGCAGTGAACACAATGGGTGCCGTTTTCAAACCCCACTGATAGCATTGCTAAAATTCAGATTGCAGAGTAACAAGTACATGTAAAATCCAATAGAATGCTCACGAAATGCTTGAGTTTGAAAGAAGCCAATCACTTAGCTAACTAGCAAATTTGTTTTCAGCACTTTTATTTTCATGACTGATCAAAACTGTTCTCTCATGGCTCTAGTCCCTCTGCAGCAGACATATGGTGAGCAATATGTTTTGAACATCAAATTACAATACATATAGAATCATGAGAATCTTAACACAAAGGCCATCATATTGGTACCTAGAGTGCCTTCAGAAAGTATTCATACCCTTTGACCTATTTCACATGTTGTTGTGTTAAAGCCTGAATTCAAAATGGATTAAATCGATTCATTTCCCTTAATGACAAAGTGAAAATATATTTTTAGAGATGTTTGGAAATGTATTGAAAATGAAATACAGAAATATCAAATTAACATAAGAATTCACACCCAAGTTAATACTATGTAGAAGCACCTTTGGCAGTGATTACAGATTTGCGTCTCTGGGTAAGTCTCTGAACTTTCCACACCTGAATTGTGCAACATTTGTCCATAAAATTCTTCAAGCTCTGTCAAATGGGTTGTTGATCATTTCTAGACAACCATTTTCAGGTTATTAATCTCCCAGTGTCTGGTGGAAAGCAGACTTAGCTCTAATCCGTATGTTATTTTTTTTCCTGAAAAACTCCCCAGTCCTTAACGATTACATGCACACCCATAACATGATGCAGTCACCACTATACTTGAAAACATGGGAGTGTGGTACTCAGTAATGTGTTGTATTTGCCCCAAACATTGCTTTGCCACATTTTTTGCAGTATTACTTTAGTGCCTTGTTGCAAACAGGATGCATGTTTTTGAATATTTGTATTCTGTACAGGCTTCATTCTTTTCACACTGTCAATTAGGTTAGTATTGTGGAGTAACTATAATATTGTTGATCCATCCTCAGTTTTCTCCGATCACAGCCACTAAACTCTAACAGTTTTAAAGTCACCACATGCTTTATGATGAAATCCCTGGTTTCCTTCCTCTCCGGCAACTGAGTTAGGAAGGACGACTATCTTTGTAGTGATTGGGTGTATTGATACACCATCCAAAGTGTAATTAATAACTTCACCACACTCAAAGGGATATTCAATGTCTGCTTTTATTGAATGTTTACCCTTCTACCAATAGGTGCCGTTCTTTGCAGGGCATTGGAAAACCTCCCTTGTCTTTGTGGTTGAATCTGTGTTTAAAATTCACTGCTCGACTTTACAGATAATTGTATTTGTGGGGTACAGAGATGTGTAACCTTTATTTAACTAGGCAAGTCAGTTAAGAACAAATTCTTATTTACAATGACGGCCTACCCCGGCCAAACCCAGACGACGCTGGGCCAACTGTGCACCGTCCTACAGGACTCACAATCACGGCCGGATGTGATGCAGCCTGGATTCACTATTTTTGCACACAGAGTGCAACTATGTGACTTGTTAAGCACATTTTTATTCCTGGACTTATTTAGGCTGGCCATAACAAAGGTGTTGAATCCTTATTGACTAAAGACATTTCAGCTTTTCATTTTTAAAAAACAAACATAATTCCACTTTGACATTATAGGAAATTGTGTGTACACAATGTAATCCATTCAGGGTGTAACACAATTTTGAAAAAGTCAAAGGGTGTGAATACTTTAAGGCACTGCAAGTATTATGATATCGTATTATGAGGTCCCTTGCAATTCTCAGCCCTAGTCAACACCTTAAGAGGTTGTGCTACCAATGTGATGTCTACACAAATACACAAAACACTGTGCCCAATGGAAAATCAATGGGCAAGCCAAGCCAGGGATTCCAGCTAAGCTGCTGGATTTATGTCTAACTTACTGAGTTGTGAGCAGCCAGGGTAGGAGATGATATCCGCATCCTGTAAGGGATTGGAGTATAGCACTCAGTCTGATCTTTATTCTTTATCTAATGACCCACTAAAGGTTGTCTATCAGGTGGTGAAATCAAATGCCCTGACCCGGTCTGGCTCTTGGACAACTTGCTGAGATGCTACATCAAGTAGCCTAGGCCTAGCGCTGTAATGTTTTTGCAGGACATTAGCCTACATTTACTGATTGATTAATCAATCAGCCTACATGGTTATATAGCAACAAAATCATATTTTTCCCCACTTCCTCAGGTGGTGAATAATATAGCCAGTATAGGCCAATATACACAAAGATGTCAGAAAATTCTTGGAATAAATTTGATCATTCTGGATCCTATTTTGACAGGCTGCACATCAAAATAGCAATCATGCATTCCCTGGATATGTTAGATGAAATAGCTTACTTTTTAATCATAGGCTACCATCTCAGTAATCTTACTTGGCACTGGAATTGTTTGCTTTTAATGTAAAGTAACTGTCCATTTAAACATTGTATTTATTGTTACTGAGCTAAATACCCCAAATAATTTTGCATAATTTATTGCTTATTTATAGTTATCTGAAAACGTTATCACTATATGGATTTTTGTCCATATCGCCCGACTCTAAAACATCATGACAAAGCAATACTGACAAGGCGTACCTCCTGAACACACACAAATGTTAGCACATAACCATAGACTTTCAGCCATTGCGTTAACACTAGTTAGTATTGGCTATCGAAACTACAACCCCGGTCAAAAGTTAGGAATATTACTCATTCAAGGGGTTTTCTTTATTAGCACTATTTTTTACATTGTAGAATAAAAGTGAAGACATCAAAACTATGGAATAACCAAAAAAGTGGTAAACAAATCAAAATATATTTTATATTTGAGATTCTTCAAAGTAGCCACCCTTTGCCTTGACAGCTTTGCACACTCATGGCATTCTCTCAACCAGCTTCATGAGGACCGCTACAGGAATGGAAGACCAAGAAATACCTCTGCTGCAGAGGATAAGTTCATTTGAGTTACCAGCCTCAGAAATTGCACCCCAAATAAATGCTTCAGAGTTCAAGTAACAGACACACCTCAACATCAACTGTTCAGAGGAGACTGTGAATCAGGCCTTCATGGTCAAATTGCTGCAAAGAAACCAATACTAAAGGACACCAATAAGAAGAAGAGACTTGCTTGGGCCAAGAAACACAAGCAATGGACATTAGACCGGTGGAAATGTGTATTTTGGTCTGGAGTCCAAATTTGAGATTTTTGGTTCCAACCTCACCCAAATTTAGATGTTTGGGATGAGTTGAACCACAGTGAAGGAAAAGCAGCCAACAAGTGCTCAGCATATGTGGGAACTCCTTCAAGACTGATGGAAAAGCATTCCAGGTGAAGCTAGTTGAGAGAATGCCAAGAGTGTGCAAAGCTTTCATCAAGGCAAAGGGTGGCTATTTGAAGAATCTCAAATAAAATATATTTTGATTTGTTTACCACTTTTTTGGTTACTACATGATTCCATATGTGTTACGTCATAGTTTTGATGTATTCACTGTTATTCTACAATGTAAAAAATGGTGCAAATAAAGAAAAACTACAGGAAAAAGTAATATTCCTAACTTTTGACCGGGGGTGTACCTCAACTTAATTTATACTGGACACAGAGACATAAAATGGTATCCAGGAGTTCATCTGACTCTGGGAAGGTAGATAAAGGGCATCAGTGCCAAAATCCCGAAGTATCCATTTCAAGAGATTCTCTGATACTTTTGAATATTTTTTAGACAGTAGTTCTGTAAGTAGCGCTCACTAGCCAAAAGTTGCGTACTACGTCACATATGTGCAGATATGTGCACCACGTCATTTCTCCCTCTCTGCTGTGTGGGAATCTTGCTAGCTGTCACTGAAATGGTGAGGGACTGGAGCTTATTGGCTAGAACTTAAATTGCTAGGCGGTAGGCACACATGGGGGAAAATGGCACCACACAGCTTCCAGTAAACAGTTGCTTACAAACTAGGAATTTCCTAATTATGCATGTATGAACTCCATATTGACACATCCAGCCCGAAGCGGGAGGTTTAAAAAAAAATACTAGTCGCCAAACTCCCTTTGGCACCAACATTCCTGTCTTCTTAACTACTGTAGATGTTGCTACTCTTTTCTCAGTACACATAAAGAGTATGATCAAGACCAACTACACTGCCCAAAGTGGATGTGTTTTGACCAACATGGCTTAATATGTATTAAGCTCAAAACTTAGAACGGTCTTTCAACAAGCTATATCAAGGTAAACAGCATGAGACCCACAGTGGCAGGCAAATTATGTACTTTAAAAAGGGATGCATAAAGAATGACCCTCACATAGCCTACTCACAATGGCCAACCTCAACAACTTGTTGCCATTTTGTAATCCAAAGGGCGTGGTTTGCAAGAAAAAAAACTGATTTTGTCTACCCCAAAAGCCACACCTAAAACAAAGAGAGCAACATCTCCAATATCCATAACCGATTATGGAAGACAGTTACAGGTTCCCTGAAATGCAGGGATACAGAGCAGTGTGGGAATGTAGTTTGAATGATTACAGTCAATGAAATGAGAGGGAAAGAAACTAACCTCTTCACAGACTTCTCGTGCTGCTGCTACACTGGGCTCCTCTTCTGGCTCCATCCCTCCACCAGGGACGATCCATTTGTCTGGATGCCGACTACTACTCACCAACAGCACCTGCAGTAAGAGGATACAGCACTGAGCACCATCAATCAAATCCAGAGTTTCAATGTAAACACAGCAGATCGTGTTGTTAAGACAACTTCTCTACTCAGTTGAAGAAAACATCAGTCATATTCAAATTACAGGTGACATTCGCAAGAACAGATCGCCTAATGCACTTGTCGAAACCCATTCCACAGAGGGCCAAGGGTCTGTGGGTTTTCGCTCCTCCTTTGTACTTGATTGATGCAATAAGGACACTAATTAGTAAGGAACTCCCCTCACCTGGTTGCTTAGGTCTTAATAGAAAAAAATATATATAGAAAAACCTGCAGACACTAGGCCCTCCATGGAATGAGTTTGATTCCCCTGGCCTAATGCATATATTTATTATGCATGCATAATTTAGGCATAGATCCCTGGCATAAACAAGTGAGACACATTACTACCAATGACGTGTGTATAGCTATATAAATCATTGATTACTACAGAGAGGGCCAGTTATGACAGATGGTTTGGTGACACTGACTTGTCTTTAGCCAGGTTGGCACTCGTAATATGGGTCATCTGAGTGATGGAATGGGTTGTTAGCTGATCTCGATGGCTTGGTGACACTGACCTGTCTTCAGCACGGTTGGCACCCATAATATGGGTCATATGAGTGATGGAATGGGTTGTTAGCTGATCTCGATGGCTTGGTGACACTGACCTGTCTTCAGCACGGTTGGCACCCATAATATGGGTCATATGAGTGATGCAATGGGTTGTTAGTTGACCTCGATGGCTTGGTGACACTGACCTGTCTTCAGCACCCATAATATGGGCCATATGAGTGATACAGTGAGTTGTTAGCTGACCTCCAGATAAAATACCTAGTAGATCTATTAACATCAAATCCTTACCGTGAAATGCTTACTTACAAGCCCAACAATGCAGTTCAACAAATAGCATTTAAGAAAATGTTTACTAACTAAAGTAAAAACATAAAATAAAAAGTAACAATAAAAGTTAACAATAAAGAGGCTATATACAGGGGGTACAGGTTAGTCGAGGTAATTTGTACATGTAGGTAGGGATAGATTAATTTGATAAATTGTTATCCACATTTCAGATTTGCTAGCTAGATTGAAAGAATAACTAGGTAGGTAGATACCTAGTTTGACCACAAGCACGGTTAGTTAGTGGTAGGTGCAGTTAAGTTACCTGTTGCTAGTCCCAGCCAAGCAAAGTAAGGCCCATAGCTAGCAAATGCGCCAACTACTAGTTATATTTAATGACACTAGTTTTGAGCCATTGACAATGTTGTTAAACATTGTTTTAAGTGACCATTATAACCAGAAAAAGACTCTCGCTAGCATTAACAATATGTTAGCTAGATAGCATTGTATTCTCGTGCTAACTAGCGCACTGGTTAGCTAGCTAACCGGTTAGCAGGATATGTTATTGAAGTAGGTAACGTTAGTAGGCTACGCGTTAGCCTAGCTAGCTAGCTAGCCAACAATATGGCCAGCAACTACCTAAGTTACGTTAGTACTATTTGTACTGTTTGGTTAACCGCAACGAGTTAATTAGTTAGCTAGGTATAATAAATATCCCATTATTTGTAGTTGACATTTACTTAGTTACCTAAACTGTTTGGCTAGGTATCAAAACGTTAACCTGTTCGCTGATAAAAAAACACAGCAAAACCAGTAGCTAACAGTTAGCTAAAGTACTTAGCTAGCTAACGTTAGCTAAGTTACGTCCCCAATTAGCGAATGACAAAAATAACTGCGACAAACACTAGCTAGCTAGCTAGCTATAACTGCCATGCTATTTGTGTTTTCCTGAACTGCGGCCCACCCTACACCCCAGCATCCTCGGCCTCACCTCCTCTTCACTTTCGCTCCTGAAACACAGACAGGCGGCCCGCTTCTTGTAGCCATCCCCATCGTATGTCCGGGTTTGGTTTGATTTGAGCTTCATCATTTCTGGCTATCAATGGACCAAAACTGTAATTCAAACACTGGGAAAGCCGCTGTCTTCGACGCAACGTCCTCCTATGGGGAACACGGGCGTTTTATTATAATAAATAACTTATTCGCTTCATTTTCACAAGCATAGGCGCTTCTCCAACACGTCGTTCGCCATCATGAAGATAACTGCGTAAACAACGTAACATGGAATATTTGAACGAAAGTGGCTTTAGGATATTACGTATCTTGTTTTGAGGAATACAGCATCGAATTACGATAAAACGAAACGAAGTAGAGAATTTACGCAAATTACGGTGTAATTGCTATCCGCAGTTTGGGGGCCGCCTGTGAGCATTCCTGCATATGCATGAACCCCTCTCTATACTATGATAGGAGGGAGGTGGGGGCGCTCCAGTACAGTAGGTGGTGGTAATGCACCATAACGTTGGGTGACAACGGTGGATAGTGTTTCACCCCTGCCTGTAGTCACTGTTTTTCCGCAGTTCTGTTAGGATGGTAGGTGTCCGGCAGGCAGGAGCAAAGGGCACTGTGCTAGTTAGATAGTCCTAAAAAGTTAGCAAGCACACGGTGTCGCCCCAGCTTTTTAAATATATATATAAATGTAACCATTATTTAACTAATCAAATCAGTTAAGAGCAAATTCTTATTTACAATGACGGCCTACTGGGGAACAGTGGGTTAACTGCCTTGTTCAGGGGCAGAACAACAGATTTTTACCTTGTCAGCTCAGGGATTTGATCCAGCAACCTTTAGGTTACTGGCCCAACGCTCTAACCACTATGCTTCCCACCTGCTGTGTTCTGGAGTAGCTAGCTGTAGGTGCAGGCATCCAGTACACAATGTCCTTCGCCCCCGCCCGTCTGACATTGTTTTCCAGCAGTTCGGTTAACGACAAGAAAGGCATGTGATCGGCAGGTGCTCTGATGCTTGGCTCAGTCTCCCAGAAAAGCTGGTGCTCCGATGCTTGGTTCAGTGTTGCTTGCCTCGAAGTGAGCATAGAAGGCATTAAGCTTGTCTCGTGTGACTGGGCAGTTTGTGGCTGGGTTTCCCTTTGTAATCCGTGATAGTGTGCAAGCCCTGCCACATCCGCCGAGCATCAAAACTGGTGTAATAGGATTCGATCTTAGTCCTGCATTGATGCTTTGCCAGTTTGATGCTTCGTCTGAGGGCATAGCGGGATTTCTTATAAGTGTCTGGGTTAGTGTCCTGCTCTTTGAAAGTGGCAGCTCTAGCATTTAACTCAGTGTGGATTTTGCCTGTAATCCATGGCTTCTGGTTGGGATATGTATTTATAGTCACTGGGGATGACGTCGTTGATGCACTTATTAATGAAGCCGTTCACGGATGTGGTAAACTCCTCAATGCCTTCGGATGAATCCCGGAACATTCCAGTCTGTGCTAGCAAAACAGTCCTGTAGCTTAGCATGCGCTTCATCGGACCACTTCTGAATTGAGCGTGTCACTGGTATTCCTGTTTGAGTTTTTGCTTGTAAGCAGGAATCAGGAGGATAGAGTTATGGTCATGTTTGCCAAATGGGGGGCAAGGGAGAGCTTTGTATGTATCTCTGTGTGTGGAGTAAAGGTGATCTAGAGCTTTAGTTGTACAGGTGAGATGCTGGTAGAAACGAGGTAAAACAGATGCAACTTTTCCTGCATTAAAATCACCAGCCACTAGGAGCGCTGCATTTTCTTATTGGCTTATGGGCCTATATAGCTCGTTGAGGGCGTTCTTATTGCCAGCATCAGTTTGTGGTGGTAAGTAGACAGCTACGAAAAATATAGATAAACTCTCTTGGTAATTAGTATTGGTCTACAGCTTAACATGAGGTATTCTAACTCAGGCGAGAAGAACCTTAATACTTCCTTAATATTCTGTTCTGCCGAAGCATAGACAAAACAGTTAAATTTACAGTATATTAACCATGTCCTTGTTCAGCCACAACTCAATGAACCATAGGATATTACAGTTCTTCAGGTCCTGTTGATCGGATAGTCTTGAACAGTGCTTGTCTAGTTTGTTCTCCAGTGATTGTATATTTGCCAATAGAACAGAGGTGGTTTATTCACTCACTGCCGTAGTTTAATCAGGGTGGCCCCACGTCTGCCTTTTCGTCTTTTGAGTGTCGGGGATTAGGTCCTGGTCCCGGGAGAGCAGTTTGTCCTGCATGGCTGAGTCATTGAAGTAGAATTCTTCATCCAAGTCGAGGTTAGTGATCGATGTTCTGATGTCCAGAAGTTGTTTTCGGGTCATAGGAAACGATGGCGGAAACATTCCAGCGACATTCAGCTATCAAGCAAGCAAACAAAAGAAAAACAAGCAAACAAACATTTGTGGGAAATTTCTATCGGTTACTTCTGTTCATTTATGCATATTTAACAATGTACTTAAATCTTGCAATAACAAATTGATTACCCTAATAAGTATTTTTTAATTCTAGAAATGCTTTAGGTTATTTGTTTCATTTGTATTTTCAGTATCCATTTCATAGTCAATGTGTGGACAGACAGAAGAGTATGCGACCATGAGCACAATAAAATAGATTAGCTAGATGTAATAAAAAGGAAATTAAATGTTTTGCTTTCTGAGAGAGACACGATGAAATATCAACCTGTTCAAACACATACATCTGCTGTTTTTTTGTTCCTTGAGTGTAGAGAGGCTCACAACAGGAGATGAAGAAACGTTTTGCAAGGGGAGCAAATTCACCAAATATCACACTATTTAATATGAAATTCAAGAAATTATGAAAGCCTAATTTTCTATTGTAGATTAGAACAATTCAATGGTGAGTGCTAGATACTCAAGATATTTTATGTACATTCTACTGACTATGTTAAATATCCTAGAAGTATTTATTTCCAGCGCAGTTGTAAATAGTAGATTTACGAAATTATTCATCCACCTTGGCATTTTTCCTATTTTGTTGCCTTACAACCTGGATTTGCACTACATTGGCACACTGTGTATATAGATTCTCTATTGTGTTATTGACTGTACGTTTGTTTATTCTCATGTGTAACTCTGCGTTGTTTTTTGTCGCACTGCTATGCTTTGTCTTGGCCAGGTCGCAGTTGTAAATGATAACTTGTTCTCAACTGGCCTACCTGGTTAAATAAAGGTGAAAAAAAAGAGATTTTTGGGGGGTTTGTATCATTTGATTTACACAACATGCCTACCACTTTGAAGATGCAAAATATTTTTTATTGTGAAACAAACAAGAAATAATACAAAAAAACAGAACTTGTGCGTGCATAACTATTCACCCAACCAAAGTCAATACTTTGTAGAGCCACCTTGGGGTATGTCTCTATAAGCTTGGCATATCTAGCCACTGGGATTTTTGCCCATTCTTCAAGGCAAAACTTCTCCAGCTCCTTCAAGTTGGATGGGTTCCGCTGGTGTACAGCAATCTTTAAGTCATACCACAGATTCTCAATTGGATTGAGGTCTGGGCTTTAACTAGGCCATTCCAAGACATTTAAATGTTTCCCCTTCAACCACTCAAGTATTGCTTTAGCAGTATGCTTAGGGTCATTGTCCTGCTGGATGGTCTCCGTCCCAGTCTCAAATTTCTGGAAGACTGAAACAGGTTTCTCTCAAGAATTTCCCTCTATTTAGCGCCATCCATCATTCCTTCAATTCTGACCAGTTTCCCAGTCCCTGCCGATGAAAAACATCCCCACAGCATGATGCTGCCACCATCATGCTTCACTGTGGGGATGGTGTTCTCGGGGTGATGAGAGGTGTTGGGTTTGCGCCAGACATAGCGTTTTCCTTGATGCCAAAAAGCTAAATTTTAGTCTCATCTGACCAGAGTACCTTCTTCCATATGTTTGGTGAGCCTCCCACATGCCTTTTGACGAACACCAAACGTGTTTGCTTACTTTTTTCTTTAAGCAATGGCTTTTTTCTGGCCACTCTTCCGTAAAGCTACTCCGCTTTGCAGCTCCTTCAGGGTTATCTTTGGTCTCTTTGTTGCCTCTCTGATTAATGTCCTCCTTTCCTGGTCCGTGAGTTTTGGTGGGCGGCCCTCTCTTGGCAGGTTTGTTGTGGTGCCATATTCTTTCAATTTTTTTATAATGGATTTAATGGTGCTCCGTGGGATGTTCAAAGTTTTTTTTATAATTTTTTTATAACCCAACCCTGATCTGTACTTCTCCACAACTTTGTCTCTGACCTGTTTGAAGAGCTCCTTGGTCTTCATGGTGTCGCTTGATTGGTGGTGCCCCTTGCTTAGTGGTGTTGTAGACTCTGGGGCCTTTCAGAACAGATGTGTATATACAGTTGAAGTCGGAAGTTTACATACACTTAGGTTGAAGTCATTAAAACACATTTTTCAACCACTCCACATTTTTCATTTTAACATACTACAGTTTTGGCAAGTCGGTTAGGACATCTACTTTGTGCATGACACAAATAATTCTTCCATCAATTGTTTAGACATATTATTTCACTTATTATTCACCATATC
The DNA here is from genome assembly GCA_023634145.1 of Thymallus thymallus. Lineage (NCBI taxonomy): Eukaryota > Metazoa > Chordata > Actinopteri > Salmoniformes > Salmonidae > Thymallus > Thymallus thymallus. Next base: position 5,954,933 of record CM042409.1, read on the forward strand.
ACAATTCCAGTGGGTCAGAAGTTTACATACACTAAGTTTACTGTGCCTTTAAACAGCTTGGAAAATTCCAGAAAATGATATCATGGCTTTAGAAGCTTCTAATAGGCTAATTGACATCATTTGAGTCAATTAGAGGTGTACCTGTGGATGTATTTCAAGGCCTACCTTCAAACTCAGTGCCTCTTTTCCCGAAATCATGGGAAAATCAAAAGAAATCAGCCAAGACCTCAGAAAAGAAATTGTAGACCTCCACAAGTCTGGTTCATCCTTGGGAGCATCTTCCAAACGCCTGAAGGTGCCACGTTCATCTGTACAAACAATAGTACGCAAGTATAAACACCATGGGACCACGCAGCCATCATACCCCTCAGGAAGGAGACACGTTCTGTCTCCTAGAGATGTACATACTTTGGTGCGAAAAGTGCAAATCAATTCCAGAAAAACACGAAAGTATCTATATCCACAGTAAAACAAGTCCTATATCTACATAACCTGAAAGGCCGCTCAGCAAGGAAGAAGCCACTGTTCCAAAACCGCCATGAAAAAGCCAGACTACGGTTTGCAACTGCACATGGGGACAAAGATCGTACTTTTTGGAGAAATGTCCTCTGGTCTGATGAAAATAAAATAGAACTGTTTGGCCATAATGACCATCGTTATGTTTGGTGGAAAAAGGGGGAGGCTTGCAAGCCGAAGAACACCATCCCAACTGTGAAGCACAGGGATGGCAGCATAATGTTGTGGCGGTGCTTTGCTGCAGGAGGGACTGGTGCACTTCACAAAATAGATGGCATCATGAGGAAGGAAAGCAACATCTCAAGACATCAGTCAGGAAGTTAAAGCTTGGTCGCAAATGGGTCTTCCAAATGGATAATGACCCCAAGCATACTTCCAAAGTTGTGGCAAAATGGCTTAAGGGCAACAAAGTCAAGGTATTGGAGTGGCCATCACAAAGCCCTGACCTCATTCTTAAAGAACATTTGTGGTCAGAACTGAAAAAGCGTGTGCGAGCAAGGAGGCCTACACACCTGACTCAGTTACACCAGTTCTGTCAGGAGGAATGGGCCATAATTCACCCAACTTATTGTGGGAAGCTTGTGGAAGGCTACCTGAAACGTTTGACCCAAGTTAAACAATTTAAAGGCAATGCTACCAAATACTAATTGAGTGTATGTAAACTTCTGACCCACTGGGAATGTAATGAAATAATTAAAAGCTGAAATAAATAATTCTCTCTAATATTATTCTGATATTTCACATTCTTAAAATAAATTGGTGATCCTAACTGACCTAAGACATGGAATTTTTACTAGGATTAAATGTCAGGAATTGTGAAAAACTGAGTTTAAATGTATTTGGCTAAGGTGTATGTAAACTTCCGACTTCAACTGTATACTGAGATCATGTGACACTTAGATTGCACACAAGTGGACTTTATTTAACTAATTATGTGACTTCTGAAGGTAATTGGATGCATCAGATCTTATTTAGGGGCTTCATAGCAAAAGGGGTGAATACATACAGTATACATACTGTATACATACTGTATACATACTGTATACATACTGTATACATACTGTATACACGCACCACTTATGACTCATACTTATGTATGACTGAGGTGTAAATCAGGCTCTGGTTGGAAGGTTAACCCATTACATTGAATTATGAGGTAGTGTTGATTGTTAAAAGCAGTTGCAGCTAATCTTTCTCATCCTCTTCCTACTCTTTCTCAGGGGACTCCTGGGATCCCTGCTCCTCCTTCTCCGAAAAGCAACAGGAGGACAATATTAGAGCTCTCTGTCCCCAGTCCACCTGGTCGTGCTGCTGCTCCAGTTTCAACTCTTCTGCCTGCGGCTATGGAACCCTGACCTACCAGAAGGGGACTGGCCAACCGTCAGAGCCTGGTTCCTCTCTAGGTTTCTTCCTAGGTTTCACCCTTTCTAGGGAGTTTTTCCTAGCCACCGTGCTTCTACAGTACAGCTGCATTGCTTGCTGTTTGGGGTTTTAAGCTGGGTTTCTGTATAGCACTTTGTGACATCTGATGATGTAAAAGGGCTTTATAAATACATTTGATTGATTGATTGATTGAATAGACCAAATGTATTAGGAAAGAAGGGTGTACTGTGATATATCTATTATTTTATTTTTCACAACACATTTTCTGGATTGGCAATGGAAAAAGGGACATTATATTAAAGACTGCAGTTTATTGTATTATTCACCAATTTTAATAAAATAATTATTTAAAAAAATAAACAAATAAAAAGGCGGAAACAACAAAACAGGCGTACATATTATATACTAAACAGACAGCATTATATAATTATTGTCAATGATGCCAACACCTTGGGCCAAGTAGGATGTGTGTTATGTGTAACGCTGTATGTGTTATTGGCACCAGTAGGGGGAGACAGATGGTTCAGCGCAGGGCACGCAGGGGTTTCAGAGGCTTTTACTGCAGGTGCTAGTGTACTGTAGTGTAGATGTAGTGCAATGTACTGTACTGTTATTTTGGGGATAGGCATTTAGACAGGGCACAGGAATTATAATCCAAACTGCTTCATAAAAAAGATTAACAAAGCAGTGAAGTATAGCAGAGAAAAATGTTCTCCCAACTCACGCATAGTAACTTTGCCTGAGGCCTAAAGACCAATAGTAACTCAGTGGGCTAATGTGGTCTTGAGCTGCGCAGAGGACCCAAGTTCACTATTCGGTCGGTTACACAGTATGTCGCCATACTTACACAGTGACTTTGGTTATACATCAACTGACAATGGGCTTCATGACTGGTCTTGCTTGTAGCCAGACTCAGAGTTAAACATGTAATAGCAACTAATGAATAGGCCTATGAAAGCTCCTCTGAAAAGCAGTCGAGAAAATGGAATCAATCATTCACAATAAAAATGCAGTGTGAATAATCCCTTCCCCTACGCAGCCGAGTGTCCAAGGACACGGTTGTTTCTGTTATTTTTTTTTTGCATCTAGGCTTTGTACGTTGTATGCTTTGATCCATGCTTAAAAACACGTTTCATGCATAGTTTTATGAATTCATAATCTGTCTCCTATCGTTTTTTTTTACATGAGAGTTAGTTTTGAGTGCTTTTATTCTCGCTTCGAGTGTTACATATACACCATAAAGATACGTATGTCAAAGCCATTGTACACTGGAAACGATAAGGGTCAGCTGATTTTAAACAACAATAGAAGATTCTACAGCACAGCAATATTTAAACAAATATTTTTTTCTGTGATGGACACCATTGGTTTTGTGTGTTGGTTTTAAATGATTAAGAAGATCTTTATGGATAATATGAAACTGATGAGCCACTGCTCTAACCAATCTGCAGTTGCTAAGGCAACTCTGCTCTCTCATCATGGACGCCACTGTAGGTCTGATTCCCTCCAGCAGAGGGTACTCAACGCCCACATTACCAAAGCCATAAAAATATCTTTAGGGCTCTATTCAATCTTGCCTGACGATTTAGCTAAATTCTTCTGCTGCTTTATTGTTCCCTACATACTTCAGTCTGAGTCTGCCATCTTTGAAGTCGTTTGTGGTCACGTCAAAATGAGGGTTGTTGTACAAAACAAAGTCGTCGGCGATTGGATAGTCTCAGCTTTACAGCATGATTGAAATGTAAAAGCAGTGTTCTATCGCGGAATCTGTAATGCTTCAGCTTTACAGATTGAATAGAGCCATTAGTATTACAGTCATTCTAGTGCTATGACAAATTCAGCACAGAAAATATTAAATTAGATAAACTAGCTACTAAATCTTAACTATAAATGTAAAGATTAACAAAATCAGCAGGGTGTAAAGTGGATCAGTTAAACATGAGATGATTTGTGGCTATTGGGCAGAACACTTGTTTAATCAGACATTCCGAATCCGTTGGTAACTCTACCTGTTAAAATGTGCTTCTCTCTCCCTACTTAATAACTAAACAAATGAAAGACAGGCTTCTATGCCTTGGGTTTGGCTTTGCACATTAATTAAGGTGACCAATTGACTCGACTGTAATCTCCTGTGCTCCCGTGCCCTTTGCTGAATGAGGATACTTTAAAGTAATCAAATAATTGCCTCAAATCGTTACCTGCTGTGGACCACAATACAGTAATTCTCCTGCATGCACTTTCTATAACCTGTCACTAATGATAGACATGGAAAAGCTACTCTATTCACATGAAACAATACTCTCTGAGCAGCACTCTGCTCTCAGATCAGGGAGGACAGGTGAATAACACATTTCATCCTACGCTTTTTCCTATTTAGAAAAAAAGAGACCAGCAGAGGCTGCTGTTACCTCAGTAACTTGAAGGGAAAAGGACAGGCCAGTCCATGAGAACCAAAGGATGTGTGACATGCAGTGTTGATTGATGTGGAAATCATCTAACAATAAGGGCTGGATAACCTTGATATTACTTATTTTAATTGTGTTTAGTGCTATTTCTCAATGTGGTATACTGTACTACTAGGTACTATCAGAATGGTGATTGAGGGCATTTTCATTTTTTTTGTGATTTGTTAAATTTGGTAACCTTTATCTGTCCATAGTGTTGAAGTGAAGATTACATATCCATCTGTCCAAATATGTAAAAAAAAAAAAAAAAAAAAAAAAGAGAACTTTCCAGGGGGTGTACTTACTTTTTCACATGACTGTAAATGTATAGAGGGCACACCTATGATCTTTGCCGTCGAACACTTCTGTGATAGTAAAGCCCATAGAGGGCTTTCCCATCTACTGCCTGCTCCAGAGAAAGGTTTTGAATGAGAAGATAGGAAATCTGTACAGATGTTTGGCTTACAGTATACATGGCTAATTAAGTAGCCCATATGATAGTCTACAAGTGCTGCTAATGATCAAACCTGAGTTAGTAAGTAGCCTATCTATAGTAGAGCTCTCCTTGCTCCAAAACAAATGGTGAGATTTAGAGATTTAGTTCATGAAAGTAACGCAAAGTAATATAACACATTACTTTTCACACAAAGTAATATTGTAAAGTAAATTTTGTTAAATGTAAAATATATTACTTTTCCAAGTAACTAATCCCAACACTGGTAGCGACACGTTTGAATTAATTCTATAATATATCCATGAAATGGGAGCTGTCTGGGGCAGGCGATTATGCCTCAGTGGTTAGCCTTTTCACTGGGATTTCTCATTGGGGACTGGAATTAGCATGGCTTAAATTTCCTCAGCCCCTCGGCTAATTGAAACGTGTAATCTCCAGAGTCGGCACACCACAGAGGAACTGGGAGGACCGCTCTGAAGCACTGTCTCAACATGATCTCCTCAAAGCAGACACATTAAACAGGAGTAGGAAGGCTCCAGCTCCCCCAGAAACCTTAAACTACCTAAAGCTCTTTCACTTAAAGCTTTGACTTTAAGCAAAACAGTAACAGGTGAGAGTTGTGGTTTTAAATGCACTCTCAAAACAATTTTATTCCCTCTCATCCAAGGTTGTTAGACAGAAACAGAGAATTAGTTTCAGGGGATGAGATAAGAACAGTGTATGTGTGGTGATTAGTAAAATGCTGGGAAACACTGAATCTTTCTTAAGATAATGTGAGCTGTGCGGTTTATACTCTGGTCCCCTTCGACCGCACACCATTCTGATGTAGTACACACCATTCTGATGTAGTACACAAGGGTCGGAGTTGCTCATCACTGGCTGACCGGAGTTGCCCATCACTGGCTGAGGTGTACTGCATGCTTAGTTAGGGTTGAATTTGCTCCAACAGAGTTATGCAGCAATATTGATTGGCTCAGATACTTTTTTAAGCCCAGCACGATGCTTCCTGATATAGAGCATCGTCCCGCCTGCTCTTTCATGGCTGAGATGGAGGTTGGATGGCTGAGATGGAATCTGCTAAGCACTCCACAGGTGTGACCTGCAAAGTCTACCTGCCGCCTGGAGCAGGCGCATTCTGCAGCTCCCTGACCAGAGGGCATCAAGGGAATTGCACACAGCAGCTGTGCTCACAGCCAGGTTCAATTTGAGAAACAGCTTGTTTCAGGTATCTTGAGGGTTTGAACTAAGAGTCTGCAGGGACCTCAGGAATGGTGAGATTGAACATTCCTGTCACAAGATTATTGTGTAAAAGCGAGACAAAGAAAGGGTTAAAAATGTGGTACTGCAATTGAGCTATTAGATTCCCATTGTTTTTGTTACTGGAACCCCCATATATGTTTTTGGTACATACATACATACATACACATACCCACTTATATACAGATATAAATATACACATTCATATATATGTACACATTATATGTGATGAAAGAAAAAAAAGCTGAAATAAATATTTCTCTACTATTATTCTGACATTTCACATTCTTAAAATAAAGTGGTGATCTTAACTGACCTAAAACAGGGCATTTTTTACTAGGATTAAATGTCAGGAATTGTGAAAAGGCCGTCATTGTAAATAAGAATTTGTTCTTAACTGACTCACCTAGTTAAATAAAGGTTACATTAAAAAAAAACATATATACACATACACACTTTTTTAGAATATGCCTTCCTTTATAACTTCTCTACAAATGATAAATTGTGTGTATGGTTTCCTAGAAACAAGGATGGCTCAACTTACCCCTTTGGCTTCATTTACCCCACTCTCCCCTACCTGAACCAAAACATCTCCATGTCAAAATAACTTTTTGCAACCCAGAATTTGGCTTGATCATTTCATCACGATAAAAGAACAGCATATTCAGCAATAGGAAAATGCAGCACACAATATAGCAAGCACCGCATTGGCAATAGAGCGTCTGTTTGAGTCAGCTCGCCTGTTTGAGTCAGCTGATAGGCGTCACATTTGAAAACATAGAAATACCGCCTTTTGTTCCCGCCCTAGAAAAACGATCAAACGCCTTGTGGTTAGATAGACGCAGTTGTAATATTTGGTTGCCCTTTCAAATCTCGACAACATCGACTACCGGATTTAAATAGTATGTGCATGTCAAAAACAACGATTAGGCTTAATTGTGTCTTTCATGTCAGCCTATCGTATCCCTATACATGTTGAACGTTTGCTCCAAAACAAGTAAACTCAGTGAACTTCATGTCTGAAATTAAGTGAAGCCTAATGAAGAAGGTGGTCGAATCGACATAACATAAATCAAAAATAAAACCAGCACCATTTAATAAGTGCATGGCGCACTCTTTTTCGGCATGTGGTTTAACTGCCTTCTGGTAATTGTGAAATATTTGTGCTTTCTATCACGTTTTCTGCAGAGGCATTGATACCAATGCCCTCCCCAAAATGAAATGTGCATTTTGCTGCGTTGCATTATGATCAAATGAATTCAGTCGGCGCTGAGTGCACTCCATCGATTGGACAGTGCTGTCTCCATTCCGCGGGCATGCGAGGTTTTCTTTTCAGTCATCTCCATTATTAGGAAATGTCAGTATATGTTGTTTAAACGTAATAAGTGACAGTAGTATATAGGCTACTTTAGGCCACCGTAGTATATAGGCTACTTTAGGCCACCGGTCAATTCGACTTATCTGTAATCAGCAGCAGGCAACGAAAGTTAGGCGAGTCAAGACTTTCAGCATCACTTTCCACTGGACAGCGCACAAGCGGCTTTGGGATCAAACGCATGGATTTCTTTGCGATATTTCAAACGATTAATGTAGTTTTTTGGAAGTAAGGTTGAGGACATTCTTCAAGAAATCTACACCATATTACCAACGGGAACGACATTTTTATTGATTCTTACATTGACAGGTTTGTGCATTGGATATGGGTCAGTTCACACCGAGAAGATTCTGCCAAAGCAGGGTAAAGGGGTGAGTAGCGGTAAAATGGGTCAACTTTGACATTCAAAGATAAAGTAGAAGATAGACAAAGGCATTCAATTATTCACATTTTAGTACGCCCAAGCTCTATATGTGGTTGTATTAAATTAACTGGAAGCAATTATTTAGACACACGGACCTGCTGCAGCCTAGGAGTTTGTGTAGCCCAATGATGATGACTCTAATGACACAGTTGCAAAATATAGGCAAAGAATTGCAGAGAAACGTCGAGATTTCATTACGTGTTATGTGTGTATCCTGAGAATTGCAAACGCCATGAATATTGTAGGCACGCATTGATTGTTTTATGCATAAAAGGTGCAGCTCTGTGTCCGCACCCGTAGTCCACATGGAAATAATGCAGACTGCAGAGCAACGACATATGTTTTTGCTTCATGTATTCTTTTTTGGGGTTAAGAATGTTATAATTGATCGAACATATCTCACTACTGATATCAACAATTATTTTGACCCACTAAGCAAGTGTATGAGCAACAGACTCTGCTATTCAGTCGAGTTAGAAATGTCACAGAATGTGAGGTGCCTTCTAAAGAGCACCATATATACCACCATATGATCACGCAGGAGAAAACTCTCTGCAAAGAAAGCAAACGGTGTGTTAGAATTATTTGTTCTACAACTGTGCTGTGCAGCTGTGCAGCATCCTCTTGGCAATCAGAGAAAACGTTCTGGAGACAAACGTGTGGTGTCCAATGGAATGGAAAACTATTAACTGACACTACTGTCAATTGAGAAGAATTGTGGTGGATAAAGGTAGTCATAAAAAAACACCACAGAAAGTCTGAAGGACTAGTCTGCTGCACCATGCAACAGCTTGTAGAAGTTTTGAGATTTTCTCATTGGAAATGTATACACATTGGGTTTGCACATTCATTTCCTTACCAACATCATCCTATGATAATTCCAAGTAAAAGCAGCCAACAAGAGCTCAGCATATGTGGGAACTCCTTCAAAAGCATTCCAGGTGACGCTGGTTGAGATAATGCCAAGAGTGTGCAAAGCTGCCATCAAGGCAAAGGGTGGCTACTTTGAAGAATCTCAAATTTTGATTTGTTTAACACTTTTCTGGTTTCTGCATGATTCCACATGTGTTATTTCATAGTTTTGATGTCTTCACTATTATCCTACATTGTAGAAAATAGTACAAATAAAGAAAAAGCCTTGAATGAGTAGGTGTGTCCACACCTTTGACTGGTACTGTATATAACACAGGAAAATCACGTTTTTGACTGCAATGCTCCTTTAACCTGATCTTTCTAAATAAGATGGTGACATACATACACTTGAAAATGAATGGCCATCTCTTATGGAAGATGTGGTAAATATTAGAACATTGGTTTCTGCAGAGGTGGCACTGGAGTATGATCTCTGGGAAGTGAACATTGCCTTGAAAGTCAGATTACAGTAATGACATCATGATATTAATAATGCTGTTTCCATTTGCAGGATATCTCTACCCCAGGCCTCTCTTTGTCTGTTTAGGGCACAAGATAAGCTCTGTTGAATCTTCGTCTCAGCTTGCCTTCAGTCTGGAGCGCTGACATGATTGCTGTCAAATGTGCACTCTTCTGCAGATGAATTTTTTCTTGTTTTTGACAAACGTATAGCTAAGAGGGAAAGTACTCTGCATATCACTGGGTTAATTATCTAAAGAGACTGAATAAGCACAAAAATATATATTTATATTAAATGTAGCCCGGTCTTTGATGTTCCCCTGGATAGATTTGATGTCTGCCGTTATTGGGTTATTCCTTCTGGCATGTTCTTAATGAACACAGCCATAGAGAACACATGTGATGTGAGCAGATCCCAGGGGGACACAGCTTGTGTGTAGTAGGCTACTGTATCAATGCATCATGCTGCATGGATAAATAGGTGCAGGGCTCAATCAAACAGCCTTAGATTTACTTTACTCTCTCTCTCAATTCAGTTTCAATGTAAGGTCTCTCTCTCTCTCTCTCTCTCTCTCTCTCTCACTCTCACAAGTGCACACTCAGCAAGAGCCCTCTGGGAAGCCCACTGTTCTTAAATTCCTTTATTATGCCATGGGGCAGAATATAAGCAGCTATGGAGTAGATAGCATTGCTCTACTCTATACCCAGTTAATAATGTATGGCAACATGCGTAACATATTATACTGGTTCTTAATAGAGGGTGTTACTGCTGTTTGACATTTAAATCTGGTTCGGAGTGGTCATGTGTCAAGAACATCCATTTATTTGAAGTGAATAAATCACAATAATCAACATTTAGTATACTATCCAAATACCAAACGGTAGCGCATTTTCAACAGAGACTCTAGAGAGAGGTTCATTGTGGCTTATGCTTGGGATGGATTTCCAAAAAACAGCCCAATGACTTCCCCTGGAGCGCTGTTGTTCCGTCTGTAAAGAGGTTGGCTGGGAAGGAAGGGGACTTCCATTGGGCTGTGCAGCCTATCATGAGCGTCGATTCCAGCTTCACTCTCCTCCCGGCAGATACCATCTGCTCATTGGAGGCCCCGTCCAAGCAACTCTGTGGTGGTAGAATGGAGAGAGAGAGAGAAAGAGAGAGGAAGGGAGGGAGGAAAGGGGGGGGGGGGGGTTAGAGAGGGAGGGGGGCTGGGAGAAAGAGAGGTAGACAGAGGGAGGTAGAGAGAGAGGGAGAGAGAGAGAGATTTCAACACTGCGCTAGACTGACTCATTCTGGCAAGATTTGTCTGTATGGCTCCCTTGTAAATTCTGTAACCATGCCATTCAATCCAAAGGGTTCTGAGTCAGGAGTTGAGTTTTCTGTGGGCATCGACATTTCTAAAAAACACTTTGACCATTCCGTATTGCTACCCAGGTGAGGTTTGTGGAATGCAACAAGCCCAGTTCAATCTTGATCTCTGTCTACACCATCTGTGATGTAGAGTAAACTGCCCTTTCACTATGAACTAGGCAGAATGTCCTGACTCCTGAGAGGATTCATTCATTCATACTACAGTCCTATCGGTGGATAAAGAAACAGAACCCAAACAAAATATATGCAGAATAGAAAGGTCCTCAAGAATGTTAAGAGTATTTCCTGAGTCATTGTACGCAAAGCATTCTCCTAGGGCTGACTGGTGTGAAATGGACTATACACATCGCACAAGGATATGTCATCACCCTGCGTCTGACTCTCCTTCCCAAGTCACATTCACCTTTAATACTGTCAAATAAACATTCAGAGCGCATTTCCACAGACAACCCCGAATGAATGGAGAGGAGTTGTTTCTGTTGAATTAACTACGAGCATAACATCAGGTCACAACACATCAACACTGACAATGATTTAATGTAGAGAGCAGCAAGATAATGTATTCATAAGTTGCTCTGGCAAGATAATGTATTCATAAGTTTCTCTGGCAAGATAATGTATTCATAAGTTGCTCTGGCAATTGAGAAAACAAAGAAGACTTTCCTGATAGCAACACGTGTGTCATCTCAATCTCAAAGGAACAGAAGTCCTGAAATAGAGTCTATTTCACCGCTCTAACACGGCAACAATCGTTATGTTTACATGTCAAAGAATATGAGCTAAAATGAGAGCCGTGGCTATGGCACTGATCATATCAGCCCAGTTCTGAATATCCCCTGTTAGTCACACTATCCTCTCTCTAGCTATTTATTGTAGCACACTCTATGTGACATGATTTCCGATTGGATCGTTTGCCATGCATAAACTTCATTCTATTATTAGCCATCTGAAATCTTGTTAGCACTCTCTTTGCAGTATTGTAATTGCATGCAACAAAGCAATACAATAACCCACAGGGGAGTCTTTTTCATAGGCACTAAGAACAACAACTCAACCTGATATTTTCTGTTTCGGTTTTTATTTCTCCTCTCTACAGAGTAATGAAAGAAACGCTAACTGGAGTTAAAGGGGCCATCTTGAAACATAAACAAAGAGGTTCCACCCTGCCACTGTTTCAGTAAACAACTTAGGGATGGGGCTGGAGAAATGTAACCACTCTCAAATGAATAGCCAGAGCTATGAATGCCAGCAGTGACCATCCATGATATTAAAGTGATAGTTCTAACCATGTTTTAAAGCTAGTTAGTGTAAATTTACTACTACGTTGTTTACAAACGACAGTGTAAAACAAGCTTATATTTTGGGTTCTGATGGGGTATGACAGTTGAAGTCAGCTCATGAGGCATTTATAAAGTTATATTCTTCAAGAATCCATGGTTATATATCATTAATTTAAAAATGGATTAAGAGTAAAGTTAGTTAGTTTAGGTTCTCTATTAGCAGCAGTGTCTGTTACACAGAATAACTGTGACTTCAAGTCTCTCTCTCTCTCTCTCTCTCTCTCTCTCTCTCTCTCTCTCTCTCTCTCTCTCATTCTCTCTCTCTCTCTCTGTCTCCCTCTTTTTCACTCTCACACTTACTCTCTCATTCTCTCTCTCTCTCTCTCTCTCTCTCTCTCTCTCTCTCTCTCTCTCTCTCTCTCTCTCTCTCTCTCTCTCTCTCTCTCTCTCTCTCTCTCTCTCTCTCTCTCTCTCTCTCTCTCAATTTCAATTTAAGGGCTTTATTGGCATGGGAAACATATTTTAACATTGCCAAAACAAGTGAAGTAGATACCTCATTTTGTGGGCAGTGTGCACATAGCCTGTCTTCTCTTGAGAGCCAGGTCTGCCTACGGCAGCCTTTTTCAATAGCAAGGCTATGCTCACTGAGTCTGTACATAGTCAAAGCTTCTCTCTCTCTCTCCCTCTCTTGATTCAAAGGTGCAGGTTAGCAGGTAACTATAATAATGATCTCAGACGTCAGGATGACTTATGTATGGACCATTACCTGGGGAGGGGAAGGAAACTCACACATCTCTCATCCATCCACACCTTCCAAGCTGTGGAGGGGAGGTGCAGAAAATGGTCTCCTCCGCTCTGAAATAGATTTACTTTCTGTGATAACATGGGACTGGAGCCAGGCCTAGGGATTGGCAGGCTATATGATGGTAGTGATGTTAGGGTTGGAGACATAAGAGGAGAGGCATTATTAATTGAACTATGTGAGCAGCAAGACTGATTAGATTGTATTCACACACACACACGATGGCGTGTCCACTCAAGTTAGACAGACATAAACACACACTCTGCTGCAACCACACTGTCGTGCTCATGGTGCTGCTTTACTGTGATGCAGTCACAGTGTTGCACAACATTGCACAGCCATGGGTCTACTTTACAGTGATCTACAGTGATCTACAAACACAGCGGTGGTGCTTATACTGTACTAGGACTGTATGACAGAACCATACAGTCCTAGTACAAAATCGTTTCAAAAGTGTTCACGGGAAATCAGTTAATACTACTGCACAAAATTGTAAGTAGCTATATCAGTACATCAGGTAGAGTATAGGGAAAGATCAAGGCATTGTATTTATTTTTAACATTGCGGACATATAGAGATTTATAGAATGGAGTGGTTACTTCTAAAAAACTGTGTGTTAGTCCCAAATCATCATCCCCGATATTGTGAACTTCCATTACACAGCTTTGCTTTGGTGTGGATTGAGGCCTGTACATTGGTATTAGTTGTGTTCCACTGTATTCACATTTCCTTATTTCTATTGGGGATTCTGTTTCTGCTTGTCGATGGAAAGCGTAAGCCTATGTGTGTTGAATACATGGAAATGGATTGTGATGAAACTGATGAATGAATCCTGCGCACAATGTGCTTATTTTCTATTTATTTTTGATCAGGAAAAATATTTGATTTGATGTGTATGAAATTGTTTGTTGAAATATGCATAAAATGAGAGTAAATCTCATAATTTAAAAACTTTTCATAGTTCTATTTCCAATTTTGATCATCATGGTTTAGTGACTGCAAAGAAAATCTATTGATCACCAGGATTTTTTTAAAAGCCAGATAAATGTTCTGTTTTGTCAGCTTAGACTCAAGAGAAGTGTAGGTTTGTGTTAATCTTTTTGCAGACAGTCGTGTTCTTTTGAGGAACGTATTAGCATCTTTGAAGGTATCATATAATTTTGATGAATGTTTTTATGATTTGAGAAGGGCGAATACATTTCGAAAATGCATTTACTGTTTTGCAAAAGGCCACAGTTCTGTGTCTTGACCACATTGGTGCAAAAAAAATGCTTGTATGCAATTCAGAAAAAATGTAATTTTTATCAGGTCCTTCTTTTCATAAATCATTACTCTGTTAAATCATTGCTTACAAAAATTCCAGTGGAGGCTGCTGAGAGGAGGACGGCTCATAATAATGGCTGGAACGGAGCAAATGGAATGGCGTCAAAAACACATGGAAACCATGGAAACCATGTGTTTGATGTATTTGAAAGCATTCCACCTATTCCGCTCCAGACATTACCAGAATTCCGTCTTCCACAATTAAGGTGCCACCAACCTCCTCTGGAGGATTCATATGAGATACAGTACTATTCAGGAAGAGCATGTGTTGTATCCTTTGTGCCGTTGCCTAATACGTGGGTGTCGTCATAAGGTGTTGCCAGAAATTGATTCAAAAGCGCTTAAATTGATCATGTGTGTCTTCAGAGAAGGTCTGCACAACAGTAGACCATGCACATTAAAGCAAGGCCGTGATTGAAGTTATGTGAATATCTGTCTCAAACACAGCCACCCACACTCGGATGTGCACACACTCTCTCTCGTTCTTTTCTCTCTCTCGCGCACACACATACACACACGCACGCACACACACATGCACCCACACAAGCACCCACACACAAACACTCAATGGGGTGGATGCGACTGCGAGAGAGAGTGTGTGATGTTTTAAAGCTGGGATCCCTCTACTCCACCATGGGTGTTTGCTGCCTGTCTTCCCCTGGAGGGATGCTCCTGTTGTTTTGCGGTGGCAGGTTGAGCTCCAGGATTAATGAAGATCTCCATCATAAAAAGAGCATTTTCACAATCTATTTAACATCATGCATACTGATGGCTCACATTAGGCACTGTTGACTTATGCTTGCCTACAGCAGTGTTTTCTGATGTGTTCAGTGGTACTGCTGGGATCTCATATGGTCGTCTCTACACCCCCCGCCCCCAACCCCCACAGCCTTCCCATGGAGTGTCTGGCGTGTCTCTCATTCTCACTCTAAAGCCATTCTCCATCTTTAGCAGAGAGAGGAGAGCACATAACACAATGGGAGGTCAGAAAAGAGTGGCGGGAGAAATATTACCAATAAGAAAGGAACTCTTTCATCGCTGGGTCTCAAATTGATTCTGGGATTTTGATTAAATAGATTTCCAATTGCGCTTGTAATTGGGTCTTATTAGCTAATTGAACTATTTGAGCAATCAAAGTTTACATTCTTTCTTGTTTCCCTTTGACTTACTGTGAGAACTGTCTGTATAACAAAGCAGTGTACTGTAGCCAGGACATCTCTCAGTGGACAGTCAGGCCTAGCCTCTACATAACATTAAGCGGTGGACTGTACTGTAGCCAGGACATCTCTCAGTGGACAGTCAGGCCTAGCCTCTACAAAGCATAAAGCAGTGGACTGTACTGTAGCATCTCTCAATGGACAGTCAGGCCTAGCCTCTATATAGCATCAAGCAGTGGACTGTACTGTAACATCTCTCAGTGGACAGTCAGGCCTAGCCTCTAAATATCATTAAGCAGTGGACTGTACTGTAGCATCTTTCAGTGGACAGTCAGGCCTAGCCTCTACATAGCATTAAGCGGTGGACTGTATTGTAGCCAGGACATCTCTCAGTGGACAGTAAGTCCTAGCCTCTACATAGCATTAAGCAGTGGGCAGTCAGGCCTAGCCTCTACATAGCATTAAGCTGTGGAGAGTCAGGCCTAGCCTCTACATAGCATTAAGCAGTGGACAGTCAGGCCTAGCCTCTACATAGCATTAAGCTGTGGAGAGTTAGGCCTAGCCTCTACAAATCATTTAGCGGTGGATAGTCAGGCCTAGCCTCTACATAGCATTAGGCGGAGGACAGTCAGGCCTAGCCTCTACATAGCATTAAGAAGTGGACTGTACTGCAGCCAGTACATCGCTCAGTGGACAGTCAGGCCTAGCCTTTACATAGCATTATAAAGTGTACTGTACTGTAACATTTCTCAGTGGACAGTCAGGCCTAGCCTCTACATAGTATTAAGCAGTGTAGCATCTCTCAGTGGACAGGCAGGCCTAGCCTCTACATAGCATTAAGCAGTGGACAGTCAGGCCTAGCCTCTCCATGGCATTAAGCAATGGACTGTACTGTAACATCTCTCAGTGGACAGTCAGGCCTAGCCTCTACATAGCATTAAGCAGTGTACAGTCAGGCCTAGCCTCTACACAGTATTAAGCAGTGGATATTCAGGCCTAGCCTCTACATAGCATTAAGCGGTGGACAGTCAGGCTTATCCTCTACATGGCATTAAGCGGTGGACAGTCAGGCCTAGCCTCTCCATGTGACACAACGACAGATATAAGGGACCCAAAAGCGGACACGGAGGCAGAGATATGACTGACTGTTTAATAGGAAAAATAGGGCAAGACAGGTTCGTAGTCAAGGACAGGCAATGTTCGTAACAGGGAGTCTGAATGGCAGTCGTCCAATAAGGGGAGTCAGGCTCGTAGTCGTAGTTCAGGCAGCGTTCGGTACCGGGAATCAGAAGACTGGCAGTGCAGAGGAGTAGACAGGCTCGTAATCCGTAATGCAGGCAGAGTTCGTTTGGCAGCAGATCAGATGGTCGAAGGCACATGAGGGGGCTAGACAGGAACGTAATCCAACAGGCAGGTAGAGGTCCAAATACCGGGAAACAGACTGGCAGGGTTACTAATACAAGAGAGTGCTGGAAACGACTGACTAAGCAAGACGATCTGGCAAATGCCAACAGCACCCAAGATGCTAAATACACAAACTGATTAATGATGGTGATAGGGTGCACCTGGTGTGGGGAGGGGACAAACACAGACAGGTGAAACATATCAGGACATGACACCATGGCATTAAGCAGTGGACAGTCAGGCCTAGCCTCTACATAACATTAAGCAGTGGATAGTCAGGCCTAGCCTCTACATAGCATTAAGCGGTGGGAGATAGTACTTAAATGGAATGCTGTGCGGATCCGGAGAGAGCATTCCCAGGAGTACGGGATGTTATTACAGAGGTTGCAGCATGGTGGCTGAATTGTTGATTTAGTGCAAACGGTTGTAATTACACAGAGACTACGGTGGTGCCAGTCCCGGGGTCACAGCGTGTCTAGAGCATTGTGTTAGGGTATCGCATCACAGCAAAGGCCCCATGGTGATGAACTCCCATCGTTGGAATTGTAGGAAATCAGAACTCTGAAAAAATTTTGCCCTTTCAATGATTCCGCCTGTGAGCGGTTGCCGTCAGATTGGTTCCTCTCAGTGCTTTTAAAAGGCTGTTAAAGGTGCTTGTGAGACACTGCCCCCCCCCCCCCCCCCCCCCCTGCCCCCAAACAAACCCCACCCCGCCTCTTTGTTACCCCTGCATACCCACAAAGCCCTCGAAGCAATCTCAGTTTTCTCAGGATGTCAGCTAGCATTACCTTAACCCCCTTACGCCTGTGATCAGGGCCCAGCCATGCAGGCGAATGGGGCCAAAGAGGAGTCACTCATTCGCAGCGGTGCGTAGAGAGGGGAGAGGGGAGAGGAGAGACAGGGCAGTCAACTCTGCCACAATGACCTTTGAACGCCTTTCGAGGACTGGAGGAACAGAACTGAGCAGGTTATTCATGGCCGATGGATGGGCGATGGATGGGCGATGGAGGTGAGTGATGGTGAAAGTAATGCCCTGATTCATGTCATCAGTAAACATGGCATGATGACTCGCGGCCACGGAGCAGAATGTTATGCAGAATCCAGACACAAATATCACATAATCTATTTTTTAAGCGAAGAACGACTGGAACACCCATTGGTGCTACTGTCTGTGGCTCTCTTGTCTGTGTGCTTGTCTATCCTATCCTGTCCTTTTCAGGTCAGGAACAACTCTCATTTAAAAAGGCATTTCTGCAAATTCCAGGTGGCAGATGAGCAGAGGTCCCCTGATGAGGACTAAGGGCCTTGACCTGTCACACTGACACTGTTGCTGACAGGGTGTTGATGTAGACCTTTCATTAAAAGCCTTCACCCGAAGGTGTGTGTGATGAGACAGTCCTCAGGTCCTAATGCCAGAGGACAGGACAGGGGACAGCACTGAGACAGACAGGGTAGGAGAAAAGCAGAGCTCCAGGGGACTGTCTGTCTCATAGGCCTTAACCTAACGAATCAGGCGTGAAAAGACATCCCACATCCGTTTTCAGGGGAAATGGAAAGTAGGTTGAAAATACTGTATCACTGAAAACCAGAAACATCTGCTTTCTTCCGACCCCATGGAGAGTGCATAGGCTTAAAGGGTAGCCCTGGAGTCATATTGTGGACTCCTTGGAAAATATTGCAGAGAATTCTGTAGGTGATCAGGATTTGCAACCTGGCATGTCAGTCAGCCATGCTCTTACAACAAGAGGTCGGAACTTCTTGGGAAGGTTTCTGGTGTTACACCAAGGATGCTATAATATCTCAAATTTGACTTGGATGAAATGCAGTTTGAATCCTGCTATCAATTTCAAATGAAAATCAGATTAATCTTTATGTTTTTCAGAAGACATGTTGTGGCAGTTACTGACATTTCACTCAGTACACATGACAGGCTCTCAATATCCACTCACACATTTTGGTAAAAAAACACAATCCACCTTCTTAGCATTTTGTATCTATTCAAAACAAATGTCATAGGGCCGACTCAGTTTGCTGTAAAAAAATAAGAACTGATTTGCGTACATTCCTGCCAACCTAATGTCTCAGAGAGGACAAAGAGATAGATGCCGTAGTACTTTGAGTCAGATGCCACTTAAAACTAAGGTTATCAGGTAGCTGAGAGGTACATCCCACCTCCTTCCACTGACCAGATAGATAGATAAATAGATAGGTACTTTATTGATCCCGAGGGGAAATTTCTTCGTCAAGCAGCATATGAAAAAACACAGAGCAGGTGAAAAATGCCAGAACGAAAATACACAAAAGACAGATACACGATACATGATACATAGAGCAGCAGTATGAAAAAGTATAAAAATACAAGAAGTGTGGAGTGCAAAAAGCTATAAAAAGACATTGCATAGTATGGTTGAATGGCTGAATATGTACACTATACATTGTTACAGAGTGTTAGGTGAAAAAAAATGATACAAATATTGCAAGTTGATATAGATAAATAAGTAATATTTGCATGGTTAACTATACTATACAGGTCGATGGCAGAGAAATACTTAAATAGCTAAATGTGCGTATGATATAATTTAGGGTAATAATAATAATTCCCTTAAAATACAGTCCTTAGTGTAGGGTTTGACCACAGATAAATGCACATATTGCACATTCGATATACTAAAAGCAATGAAAAAAAAAATACAACTGACAGGATACTAATATGCATTCCTGAGTGAATGACTCCGTAAGTTCAGTCCACGAATGACTTACAATATTGCACGTGATATGATAAAACAACTGTACATGAATATGTATATACACAGTTACTCACGGATGGATGCATAATTGTTCAACTAGGTCCTAGCACCCCAACAGTTCCAGATCTATGTTGCAGACGGCACGGCACCCCGGTGAGGCATTATATAGTCTAATAGCCGCCGGCAGGAAGGACCTCCTGTAGCGCTCTCTGGCACACCGTGGTGGGATCAGTCTGTGACTGAAGGTGCTCCTCTGCGTCATAACCATGGCGTGCAGAGGGTGGGTGACGTTGTCCATGATGGCCAGCAGTTTGGCCAGGATCCGTCTCTCCGCCACCTCCTCTAGAGTGTCAAGGCTCATCCACAGGACAGAGCTAGCCTTCCTGATCAGCTTATTTACCCGAGAAGCATCACCGGCTTTAATGTTTGCTCCCCTGCACACCACTGCAAAAAAGATGGCACTGGCCATCACAGACTGGTAGAAGGTATGCAGAAGTTTACTGCACACGTTGAAGGACCTGAGCCTCCTCAGAAAGTAGAGTTCACTCTGGCCCTTTTTGTACAGGGCCCCGGTGTTACCAGCCCATTCCAGCCTGTTGTCCATATGGACTCCCATGAACTTGTATGACCCAAGTTTACATAGGCTTTCTAGTTAGAATCATCACATCTCTGCACAATAAGATAGTTTTGGAGTTAGATCAGGGACATATATAGGATGGTACCCTACACAACCTAACCTTCACTCAAGATCAAAACTTAAAACCTACAACCTACTTTTTGGACAATATTTACATGGAAAATTCTATCAAGGATTTCATTTTCCCAAGCTATTCAGGGGGTGCTCTGGCAATCTAAGTCCTGAGATCCTGGAATCTGATACAACTTCAACTAGCACTGAGGTGTGAAGAGAGGTGTCGAATCTTTTGAAGCTGTTCAGAGGCCATCCAACGCCATTTTCTTCAAGCAAGTACCCCCAACCACACTTCCTACGTGTGAAGCGAGAGATCCACAGGTGGATCCAGCGCCCTCCTACTGTTCAGAGCCCATTCACTGGCATTTTTCCTCCAGCACACAGGCAATGTTACAATGGCTAGTCCAAAGTCGTTATATATTTTTATTTTTCTTGCACGTTTTGCTATTTTGGCATTTGCCTGATGTCTTAAACATGCTCATACACTCGGGACTCTGGCTCTCTATTGGTAACACAGACTTTTGCTCTACCATCCCATTCTAACCACCTGCCGCCGGCTTTGTATTCATGTTACCTGATGAAATTGCTGTACAGTATGATCTTGTTGCCATCTGATGCAAATTCAGATGTCATACATCAGCACTGCAGAGCTCTCCCTGTCCTCTGCCGTGCCTTGATTGTATTACTGTTGATGATATCTGGTAATGTGCATGTACACCCTGGTCCATCTACTGTTGCTACTGTTGCTAGCCCCAATTCTGACTTGTGTTCTAATATCTGCTTCACTGATTTCTGCTCTCGTAAAAGCCTGGGTTTTCTGCACGTTAACACTAGAAGCTTATTACCTAAAATGGATCAATTGAAAGTGTGGGTTCACAGCTCCAATCCAGATGTATTGGTCATTACTGAGACGTGTTTAAGGAATAGTGTTTTGAATACTGATGTTAACCTTTCTGATTATAACTTTTTTCGGTAAGACAGATCTTCCAAAAGTGGGGGAGTGGCAATTTTTATGCTCCTTATAGGACACATCCCTGCACTCTAGAACTCTGTAAACTGGTCATCTCTGTGTACCCGTCACAAGACCCATTGGTTGATGCTTATTTATAAAACCCTCTTAGAGATATCTACTGCAGCCCTCATCCTCCACATTCAACACCCGTTCTGCCAGTCACATTCTGTTAAAGGTCCCCAAAGCACACACATCCCTGGGTCGCTCGTCTTTTCAGTTCGCTGCAGATAGCGACTGGAACGAGCTGCAACAAACACTCAAACTGGACAGTTTTATCTCAATCTCTTCATTCAAAGACTCAATCATGGACACTCTTACTGACAGTTGTGGCTGCTTTGCATGATGTATTGTCATCTCTACCTTCTTGCCCTTTGTGCTGTTGTCTGTGCCCAATAATGTTTGTACCATGTTGTGCTACTACCATGTTGTGTTGCTACCATGTTGTTGTCATGTTACGTTGCTACCATGCTGTTTTGTCATGTGTTGCTGCCTTGCTATGTTGTTGTCTTAGGTATCTCTTGTTGTGCTGTGTGTTTGGTCCTATATTTATATTTGATTTATTTTTATTTAGTTTTAGTTTTAATCCCAGCCCCCGTCCCCGCAGGAGGTCTTTTGCCTTTTGGTAGGCCGTCATTGTAAATAAGAATTTGTTCTTAACTGACTTGCCTAGTTAAATAAAGGTTAAATAAAAAAAATAAAAAAAATATGGCAGACCAGGGCTTTTGGCACCACTAGGTTGCTACTCAGTGTCAACCTGCAGAGCTTGTGACTTCACGCTCCAGACCAGACACTGGAGGCCTGGTAGCAGTGCTCAGTATTGACCATGTAGCTGCCTCCTTCTGTCACATACCACAGAGTGAAGGCTTCTGTTATCCATATTGTGTCTTAAAAAGTTCATAATGGTGTGTTCGTTATACTAGCTCCAATATGGACGTAATATGGCTGTAATATGACCGTAGGCCTACTAAAGACACTTGTGGTTTACATGATGAAGTGTGACAAAGCTCCTTCTGACACACTATGTTGAGTATGTCAGGGATCATTAGCACCCACCACCACCCAGAGAAAACAGGCAAGTGGAGATGGCTCACCCCATGCCATCCTCTCTCTGGAACGGCTGAGAGAGCAGCCTTAACTGCCAATGGCTCGCGGGGATCCGGACATTTTGTAAATGGATATGGCATATAAAATCTTCTGAGTCAAAGTCAGATTTTTTATCCAGTTGTATCTGTGCCCTGAGATATGCATGTGATGCAAAGCGTAATAGTAGAAAGGTCTATGAAGAGTATGGCAGGAGCATGTGTATGCTTAGAATGTAGACTATTTTTCTTATTTCTAATAGGAAAAAGGGACCGAAAAAGAAGAGTGAGTGGTAAAGGAGGTTGGATGTGGGAAAGTCATGACATATGGACTTAGCGATGGGTAGTTAGCGATGGGTAGTTAGTGAGCTTCCATATTACCCCTTTCTGCTGTCTATTCCTCCCTTCATGCCTTTATTCCATCCCTCTCTCCAGGCCTTTATTCCATCCCTCTCTCCAGGCCTTTATTCCATCCCTCTCTCCAGGCCTTTATTCCATCTCTCTCTTCAGGCCTTATTCCATCCCTCTCTCCGGGCCTTTATTCCATCTTTCTCATATAGTGTGATCCATATATCCTACAGTACTCTCAGGGTGAGCCAAATCTGGGTTACGTTTCCACCCATTTATCTTCCACCAGACACAGTTAAATGAATCTATTCCTCCATTACATGGGAAAGCATTCTATGAGTAAACAGACCTTTTAGAGAGGGCTTTCTTTTTCCTTTCACCCCCTATCAATCTCCACTTTTTAGTGCAGATATTATCCTACAAACAACCACATTACACTGTCTGTGCGTCATGAATACTTGTGACTAAGTAGGCTAAGGCTTTCCAATGCATGCATTTGGAAAAAAAAATATATCCCATATACAAAATATAACTGCAACTCCTTGCTGTTGTGGCAGTCATAACGTTGGTATTTTCAGAGACAAATTGCGGTAGTGTTTCCTAAGGGTTTCCCAGCAAGGGGAAACCAAACGACCACCAAGAGTGGGCTGATGCATTATATAATTTCTTCTTGATGTTTAACACATTTTCCAGGCTCTAAGTAAATTATAACTGTCACTGGATCCACTGCTTAGCTCACTGTGTCTCTGTGAGAGATTAAGTGCTACAGGAATGTACTGGGAATGGACAGAAGCTCTACTGAAAAGGCTGTCATCCACGCAATGTTTGCTGCTCGGCTCTAGGCAGGAGTTGCCCTCAGGCACAGGTCTATGATCAGCATATTACTCCCGTGCTAGCCTCTCTACACTGGCTTCCTGTTAAGGCTAGTGCTGATTTCAAGGTTTTACTGCTAACCTACAAAGCATTACATGGGCTTGCTCCTACTCATCTCTCAGATTTGCCCCTGTCGTACATACCTACACGTACGCTGCGGTCACAAGACGCAGGCCTCCTTATTGTCCCTAGAATTTCTAAGCAAACAGCTGGAGGCAGGGCTTTCTCCTGTTGAGCTCAATTTTTATGGAATGGTCTGCCTATCCATGTGAGAGGCACAAACTCGGTCTCGACCTTTAAGTCTTTACTGAAGACTCATCTCTTCAGTAGGTCCTATGATTGAGTGTAGTCTGGCCCAGGGGTGCAAGGATGAACGGCAAGGCACTGGAGCGACGAACCACCCTTGCTGTCTCTGCATGGCCGGTTCCCGTCTCTCCATTGGGATTCTCTGCCTCTGACCCTATTACGGTATTACGGGGGCTGAGCCACTGGCTTACTGGTGCTTTCCATGCCATCCCTAGGAGGGGTGCGTCACTTCCTGTCCGGTTTGACGCCCCCCTCGGGCTTGTGCAGTGGAGGGGATCTTTTGTGGGCTATACTCAGCCTTGTCTCAGGGTAGTAAGTTGGTGGTTGTTGATATCCCTCTATTGGTGTGGGGGCTATGTTTTGGCAGAGTGGGTGGGGTTATATTCTACCTGGTTGGCCCTGTCCGGTCGGGGGTATTGTCGGAAGGGGCCACAGTGTCTCCTGACCCCACCTGTCTCAGCCTCCAGTATCTATGCTGCAATAGTCTATGTGCCGGGGGGCTAGGGTCAGTTTGTTAAATCTGATGTTCACAACTGCAGCTGGTAACTGTGACCGCTAAGACATAATCACTTCTTCTGTAGTGAATCAAAGTTCGTATCATTTTGCAATAATCTGCTCATGCTATGTTCTGACTGGTCTAATCTAAAATCACAGTTTTAACATGGTAGTCGTCACAGCCACGTTAATCTGGTCTCATGTAGATTTCGTTAGATAAAGTACAACCATTCGCTGACCTTAGCTTACGCTGTGGTCGGCTTAGTCTAATTTAGCCCTTGTTAAGGCAAGGACCACAGTCCGGGCGTCATCGGGAACTAACGATAACTTTTGTCAATGGGCTTTTGTACTGGAAAGAGAAGGGTGTGTTTCATAGCTCTCAGCCAATGAAAGTTCACTTGGGTGTGGCCACTGCTTTGGCACAAGATAGTGTACAACAACATTCTTCATCTTAAAAAGGCTTAAATCACATTGTAATCTTTTCAAAAGTATTATCACATTTAAACACATAATTTGCCTAACAATTCCATGTATATCTGGTAACCAGAATGGTTACACTTTCCAAGATATGTATTATGTCCTCCTGTGGTCATATATCATGTACCAGATAATAACTGATTGGACATAATATTCTTTAAATACCAACAGATATTTTCACCTAGAAAAGAAAGGGAAATATTGTTCATTGTCCCTGCTATTGATGTTAATGTATTGCAAACTCTCTCTGTGGTAACAAAGAGTCCCTTTCCTGTAGAACCGTTTTAGAAAAAGGAATTTATTGGGGGGTCGTAAACTTCCTCCAACCAACAGGCAACGTTGTGACACTGTCATTGGCTAACCATATAACGGTGGTTGGGAAACTGTGAGACAATAATGAACCCAGATGTTGAAGATGTGTCAAAGGATGTGTCGACGTTGTCTTATACAAGCGGTTGCTTTCCATAGTTTCCAAGCAGTAACCTTGTTCACCAAACATCCATTATATCCTGTTGTCAAGACTATCAAATTGTAGACCATTCGCTCATAAGCAACCTCTGACCCCCACTCCACATTTCCAACTACCCACCAAGCCGAAACCGGCCCTACATGCTCTAAAATATCATAGTAACATGTTTAAATCTCTCCAACCCTTTGTGTGTACCAATGCTCTCTCTCTCTATCTGTTCACTTCTTTCTTCAGAGTTTTTTAATACCTTCCTATTTTTATTTTATTTATTTAACCTTTATTTAACTAGGCAAGTCAGTTAAAAATACATTCTTATTTACAATGACAGCCTACCCCAGCACCAACTGTGCACCACACTATTGGACTCCCAATCATGGCCAGATGTGATACAGCCTGGATTTGAACCAGGGACTTTAGTGATGCCGTTTGCAATGATATGCAGTGCCTTAGACCACTGCACCACTTGGGAGCCTATTGTTTGGCTGTTGGAGAATCTCTGAGTTGTCCTTATGTTAGGTCCTGATCTGGCTATGCCAATTGGCTGTGGGCTAGACTAGTTAATTTAGCAGACAAGATTTGTTTAGAATTCCGTGGCATTATTTTATAGTATGAAGAATACAATTGAACAAAGCTGAATAAAATAGAAAGGATAACAATGAGGGAGCGCATGCGACTATTCTGTGTTGAGGGGTTAACAAAGAAATAGGTATTCGTATATAATTAATTAAGCAACCTCTGACCCCCACTCCACATTTCCAACTGCCCACCAACCGGCCCTACATGCACTAAAATTATTATCCAGAATGAAAAAATCATAGTAACATGTTTAAATCTCCCCAACCCTTCGTGTGTACCCATGCTCTCTCTCTCTCCATCCGTTCCCTTCTTCCTTCAGGGCGTTCT
This sequence comes from Thymallus thymallus, assembly GCA_023634145.1. Lineage (NCBI taxonomy): Eukaryota > Metazoa > Chordata > Actinopteri > Salmoniformes > Salmonidae > Thymallus > Thymallus thymallus. The sequence continues at coordinate 5,980,892 of CM042409.1, forward strand.
CATAACTTCCTATTGATCAGCTGTTGGAGCATCAACATTCTGGAGTGAGCGTCAATTAGACAGCTCCTCCTGCCGTCTGTCTGTTTGTGTATGGAGGAGCTACAGCACATCCTAAGGAGCCTCTCACTGGCTGCTTGCTTTCCCCCCTGCACTCAACAGCTGCAGAGCTTTAGAGAAGGGAGGGGGAAATCATACTACAAAACTAGAGATTTGCTTCAAGTGGCTCCCAGTTGCCATTCATCAATTTCCACACCGTATGCCTTTTGGACTGGGCTGGTGAAACCTCTTCCATTTGAAGTGTAAGCAGTGAAGGTTACTTACAATAACAAAGGTTTTTATTTTTTAACGTAGATTGGTTGGTCTGGAGTAGGGCTTTGGCGGTCGTCATTGTCTAAATAACTGACGGTCTCACGGTAATTGACCGTTAATTAACATAAACACATTTAGCATCTCCGGGCATCTACACAAAGCCTACAAGCCACTGATGCTGACCTTTGGAACATCTACAGTATGTACATTTTAAAAAGTCAAATAAATCCATGTAATAAAGCCGACACATTCACAATAAATCCATTATTTATATTAGACAGGTCTAAAGAAGCATGATTTGAAGAAAATGTAGTATATTTCAGAAGAACAGAATAGCGTACTCTGAGTTGTCCTTATGTTAAGTCCTGATCTGGCTATGCCAATTGGCTGTGGTCTACACTAATTAATTTAGCAGACAAGATTTGCTTAGAATTCTGTACACACTACATCAGTCACTCATTCACAATTTGACAAGCTCTTGATAATGCCTAGAATTTCACGGCGGCATCCCCTTTGTTTGGCCGTAATGCACCCTAAACAAATCCATGCTTTTTGCGGCCAGTGGCAGTTGAGCCCTTCTTCCTGAGTGCTGCGCGCTCCATCATGTGATCAGGTCTTTCTCACAGGCTACAAGTGAAGACAGACACATCGGGTGCGTCCTTATCCAATTCCGAGGTGCATATTGGAAGAACTGTCCACTTTTCGTCAGCCAAAAAGATGAGTAGGTCTAACGAACAGCAAAAGTACTAACATATGTCAATCTACTATCCCACATAGTACCAAAGTCGACCTATGTCAACCATCAGACTATTATTGATTTAATCTTGTCTTTACAAATACTAAAGGCCAAGAAACATGAGCAATGGACATTAGACCGGTGGAAATTTGTCCTTTGGTCTGGAGTCCAAATTTGAGATTTTTGGTTCCAAACTCAACCAAATTTCGATGGTTTGGGATGAGTCGGACCGCAGTGAAGGAAAAGCAGCCAACAAGTGCTCAGCGTTTGTGGGGACTCCTTCAAGACTGATGGAAAAGCATTCCAGGTGAAGCTGATGGAGAGAATGCCAAGAGTGGGCAAAGCGGTCATCAAGGCAAAGGGTGGCTATTTGAAGAATCTCAAAAATAAAATATATTTCGATTTGTTTAACACTGTTTTGGATACTACATGATTCCATATGTGTTATGTCATAGTTTTGATGTATTCACTTTTATTCTACAATGTAAATGGTGCAAATAAAGAAAAACCCTTGAATGAGTAATATTCCAAACTTTTGACCGGGGGTGTATGTGTGCATTTGTATTTATTTAGAATGGACCATTATCATGCACCTGTATCGAAACAAAATACATGTACTCTATGCACTTAAATAGCGAATGGAGGACGCTTTTTCCCTTGTTCATTTTCATGCCAGCCAGGTAGACTATACTCCTGTTGTAAATATAAGCAATGTGCTTAATATTAGGAAGTTGAGAAATAAATATAGCAGGCCTAGCCTATAGAAAGCTGATGGGATCCTTTTCTTTTTATTAGAGGCCATCACTCTGTTTTCTCAAGCAATTGAATAACCTTTAGAAGTGTTTGATTCGATTTTGAGTGGTTAGAGGGACAATAGAGTGCTGAGTGCCAGGCAGTTAGCGAGTTTGGTAGGTTACTAATGACCAGCAGCAGCACCAGAACATGGAGAACCCTAATCACGTGGAATTTGACTGCATTCATGACTCGTGACCGCCGGTGTAGTGGTAATACAGTCACCGCAACTCCAGAGTCTGGAGTACATGTTCTGTTTATGAGAAATATGCTTCAAAGAAAACATGTGGGTACTTTGAAGTGTAGTGCATTTTCTAAAGCAGACAGATTGAGAAAAGTGTTGAGGAGGAACAGCTTTTTCCTTTCCATGGTCTGAACCCAATCCTATGAGGGCTATGGGATTGGATATTGCATTATGAAAAAGCTATGAGAAATTAAGTCTAGGAGTAAAGTTCCGTCCAAGAAACGACGCCCTACTCTCTTAGGTACAGAACACACAAAGGAGAACATAATGCAACTGTGGATTTGCATGTCACGGTCTGAAGTGCAAATATCAAACATTGGCATTTTGGCAATGTTAACCAAATCACATCAGTATGCCTAGATAATGGTGATCATCAGCATAGGAAGTAAAGCTTTAACCAACAGCTATTGGGGCAATTGGGGTTCCAAATGTATGGACAACCCAGTATATTAATGGGGCTGAGCTCTCTGCCATCCAGGACCTCTATATCAGGCGGTGTGAAAAGAAGGCTGGGAAAACCATCAAAGACTCCAACCGCCCAAGACTGTTCTCTCTGCTTCCACATGGCAAACGGTACCGGTGCATCAAGTCTGACATCAACAGCCTCTTGAACAGCTTCTATCCCCAAGCAATACGACTGATAAATAGCTAACAAAATAGCTACACGGACCGAGTTTGCCCGGTATCTTTATTGACCTTTTATTTCAGTATTTTCACTGTCTCTATGCACACTCACAGGGCCCTACACACTCACACACACTGTCACTCCAACACACACACACAAACACTCACTCCATCATTTGCTCACTCACACATAATATACACATACATTTATACTGACTCTTCACACCCACCCACATGCAAGCTGCTGCTACTCTGTTTATCTTATATCCTGTTGCCTAGTCACCTTACCCCTATAGATATCTACCTCCGTCACTCCAGTATCCCTGCACATGTAAATATGGTATTGTTTTTTTGTCTTCTAGTAATACATTGTTATTGATTGTTCCATTGTTGGGCTTTGAATGGCAAGAAAGGCATTTCACTGTACTTGTGCATGTGACTTTAAAACTTAGTATCCAACAGGCTATCCTTGTCAGCCCAGCCAGGCATGAGGTGTTGAACGCTCAATCACTGTTGTTAGCTATGAGGCAGTGTGCAAAAGCACACGTATAACTCTTGCCTGAAGGTTATTTTGTGCCCTTTTCAAATGGATCCATTCTCTATTAAAAACATTGCCTCTAAACCTGAGGAAAGGTTATTATTTTTTACATGAATCCAACATAATTCCCACACCTGTCTGACATTTTGTGGCAACGATGCATTTCTGTAGTTTTACTCCTAATATTTAGCAGAACATATTTGGGTCTTTTTATAATCAGTGAACATTTATTGTAGTGGACAAATGTTTGGCGCTGTTACAAAGTAATTAATAATAATTTCCCCCCAAATTGTATGTGAAAACATTAAGATATATAAAGATAACATAGATACATTCAATAGAAGTCATGAGTTTAGTCAAAACTTTTCATTAACAGGGTTCTTATAGTTATAAGCATAATAGTTGTTTGATGTTTAGCTCTTTAGTTACGTGGGGACATTATCACGCAACATCAGCAGATTCAGGAAAGGATTTTCTGAATGACAGTCAAGTGATAGTATCAGCGTACAGGTGAGACCCAGGCGCAGACAACGGTTGGAATAACAAATGTTTATTATCCCAACAGGGGGCATGCAAAAAACAGGTCAGGGGCAAGCAGAGTTCGGTAATCCAGAGTAGTGGGGCTAAGGTACAAGACTGCAGGCACACTCGGTGTCAGGGCAGGCAGAGTTCGGTAATCCAGAGTAGTGGGGCAAAGGTACAAGACGGCAGGCAGGCTCAGGGTCATGGCAGGCAAGGAAAGGTCGAAACAGGGAAACCAAGAAGACAGGTACTTTAGAAATAGAGAGGTAAAGGGGGACAGGGCCGATAAATCATGGGGATACCTGGGAGCCGGAGTCCTGGAGGTGGTTTTAAGAAGGGCTGACTGGGCTCTCCTCTAGGTACGACGACAGCGGCGGACAAACATCTGGGCCGAAGGTACGCCGACCTCCTCCTGCTCGGAGGAGAGTGGGGGCTGATAGCCCAGGGAGCACTCGAAGGGTGAGAGACCCGTGGCGGAGCAGGAAAGGGTGTTCCGGCGTACTCGACCCATACCAGCTGCTGACTCCAGGTGGTAGGGTTGGCGGAGACTAAGCAGCGAAGAGTCGTCTCAAGGTCTTGGTTGGCTCGTTCTGACTGACCGTTGGACTTGGGGTTGAACCCGGAGGACAGGCTGGACGACGACCTAATAAGCGTGCAGAGCGCCTTCCAGAACCGGGATGAGAACTGGGGATCCACTCCAGGACCGCCGAGTGGACAGCGTCAGGCCGGTATTAGAGGGAAAAATTAAACCGGGGAAACAGTAGGGCCCACCTCGCTTGCCTGGAGTTGAGGCGCTTGGTGGTGCGGAGATGCTCCAGGTTTTTGTGGTCCGTCCAAACAGATGTTCTGCCCCTTCTAGCCAGTGCCTCCATTCCTCCAACGCCATCTTCACAGCGAGGAGCTCCTCAGGACCACGGTGCGTAGTTCCGTGGGAGATCAAGGTACAGGGATGCAGCTTCAGGTCCTGGGCAGAACGTTGGGACAGGACCGCCCCCACTCCGATATCCAAAGCATCGGCCTCCACCACGAACTGCCGGGAAGGGGCAGGATGAATTAATATAGGGGCAGTGGTGAAGTGGTGCTTAAGGTCCCAAAACGCCCGGTCAGTGCCGCGGACCTGGGTGGAGGTGAGTGCGGACAAGGGGGAGGCCAGGGTGCTGTATCCAAAGATAAAGCGTCAATAAAAATTGGGAAACCCCAGGAAGCGTTGTAGCTGGACCCTGGACGCGGGCTGAGGCCAATCCACCACCACTCTCACCTTCCCGGGATTCATCTGGACACTCCCCGCGGAGATGATGTAACCCAGAAAGGGAATGGTGGAGCGATGAAATTCACATTTTTCTGCCTTAACCAACAGTTGATTCTCCAGAAGGCGTTGGAGATCCTGGCGGACGTGGAGCACATGCTCTTGAGGACAGCGGGAGAAGACGAGGATGTCGTCAATGTACACAAAGATGAACCTGTTCAGCATATCACGGAGGACATCATTCACCAGGGGGGCGAGTGTGGGAGTCTGACAAAGTCACCATATGGCCCACCATATTATTTGATGCACTCTCGTGTTGGGATCTTGTTAATTGAGTAAACATGTGAACATAATAATACTTCTCTCATCTCTTCATTTAAGGGGAATTCTGATGTCGACCATATTGTTTGATGCACTCTCGTATTGGGATCTTATTAATTGAGTAAACATGTAAACATAATAACACTTCTCTCATCTCTTCATTTAAGAAATTATTTAAAAAAGAATGCCAAGCAACTAATGATGAACAAACTGGTCAGGTTCCATGAACACAAGCATATTTTCTCTATTATTGGGAGACTTTTATTTACTGACTCAACTCAATGATATATCTGGCAAGCATATTTGTACCCCTTTAGAGACCTGCCCTTTAATTTGTAAGCCTTAAGAGACCTGCCCTTTACAGTTAGAATCTGTTGCAGTGAAAATGCCACATCCGTTTGGATGCTACCTCTGACATCATTGCATGCACAACAGAACAGCAGAGTATGTACCACAATTACATGAATCTTCCTCAGGACCTTTGTTCTCTTGCTCTCCAAATACTATATAATCTGTCCATAGTACTATATAATCTGTCTATAGTACTATATAATCTGTCTATAGTACTATATAATCTGTCTATAGTACTATATAATCTGTCTATAGTTAGGTGTGCTGTGCTGTGGATGTGTGGAGGGTGTTCGGGGCGTTGACAGTCAGTTGTGGGTAGGGCTTTCTGTGCTCTTCCTCCCTCCTCTCTCTCTCTGTCATTGCCCTTTCTGCTGCATTTAAAGTGAATCTGCAGTGAATGAACTCTGAGAAATTACTCCTCACTCACTAGGAGATAGTTGGGTGTATTCAAAGGACCTTGTCTCTTCCAATATGCTCACAATGAATCTCAGCACTTTGTGCATCATTCCATCATCTGACTAACCCACTCCTCTGGCCAACCAGCGCCTTCACCTCTATTGTGTGGATGTGTGCTGGGAGATTGTTCCTTCAGACTTCATTACTGCCGAGACAGAACAGTGACAGGAACATTCAGGACAACAGCAATTAGGTGGGAGAGAGAGAGAGAGAGAGTTAGAGAGCGAGAGAGAATAGACATTGGTCAAAAGGGGGTAAAATATAAAAAAACACTTAATCCTGTCAAACCTGAAGTCAATTTGCAGATGTGTTGTACAATTTATTTTATGTCTCTCTCAATACAGGAACTATCCATCTGAAACAGCACAGTGTTGCATTGTGCAGCAGAGCGTAAAATAGATGTTAATTATCTATACAGTAATTATACTATACCATTGTAATCATAAACCAGGATTGGAAAACGGCCAGGAACAAGGTAGATCTCAGATATGGCATTAACATTTAACATTCAGTTTTACTGAGCAGATAACAATATCAAAATTAAAATGTGCCTAAAACTCCCACTAGGCAGTGAACCAGACTAACTGCTAAATAACCACCATACAGTGCATTTGAAAAGTATTCAGACCCCTTCCCTTTTTCCACATTATATTACGTTACAGCCTTATTCTAAAATGTATTAAGTAAAAACATTTTCCAAATCAATCTACACACAATAGCCCATAATGACAAAGTGTAGACATTTTTGCACATTCATTAAATATAAAAAACATAAATACCTTATTTACATGAGTATTCAGACCCTTTGCTATGAGACTCGGAATTGCCTGCTGTTTCCATTGATTTGCTGGTTTTAAGTATTACACTTTCAGATAACTCTTTGTTGACTGTTGCTGGGTGCTATCGTCCTCCATCAGCACCGGCCTGTACTCTACCTGCCCTAAGCTCTCTCTTGGCCCCTTACACTAAGTCTGAATTAGTCCTGCTAGGTGACCTAAACTGGGACATGCTTAAACCACCTGACCAAGTCCTAAAGCAATGGGACTCCCCAAATAATCCTGATAGGTATCAGTCTGGTGTTTTCTGTAATGACCTTAGTGATCACTGTTTTACAGCCTGTGTTCGTAATGGCTGCTCAGTGAAACGACCTGCCCTGAGTCATAGACGCTTGCTAAAAAACTTTAATGAGCAAGCCTTCCTTCACGAACTGGCTTCTGTAAAATGGAATAGAATCAGCTTGATCCCCTCTGTTGAAGACGCTTGGACCTTATTTTTTGATATTTTCAGTGGTATTGTTAACAAACACACCCCCATAAAGAAAATGAGAATTAAAAACAGGTTCAGCCCCTTCATTAAGTCAGGATTCCTATTTGACTCAGCTATGCCTCCTTGCCCGGTCAGATGGTTTAGACACTTTCTTCTTTAAGGTTGCTGCCCCTATCAGCGCCAAGCCTATCTCCGACCTTTTTAACCTGTCTATCCGTTCTGGGGAGGTTCCTATTGCTTGGAAGGCAGCCACGGTTAGTCCTTTATTTTAAGGGGGAGATCAAGATGATCCTAACTGTTAACTGTGTTTGGTCCTATATTTTTATTTTATTTACTTTTATTTTTAATAAGAATTTGTTCTTAACTGACTTGCCTAGTTAAATAAAGGTTAAATTAAAAAATGTTTGAGATGTTTCTACAACTTGATTGGAGTCCACATGTGGTAAATTCAAATTGATTGGACATCATTTGGAAAGACAGACACCTGTCTATATAAGGTCCCACAGTTGACAGTGCATGTCAGGGCAAAAACCAAGCCATTAGGTCAAAGGAATTGGCCTAATGTCTGTGTCGAGGCACAGATCTGGGGAAGAGTACCAAAACATTTCTGCAGCATTGAAGATCCCTAAGAACACATTGGCCTCCATCATTCTTAAATGGAAGAATTTTGGAACCACCAAGACTCTTCCTATAGCTGGCTGCCTAGCCAAACTGAGCAATCGGGGAAGAAGGGCCTTGGTCAGGGAGGTGACTGAGTACCCAATGGTCACTCTGACAGAGCTCCGGAGTTCCTCTGTGGAGATGGAAGAACCTTCCAGAAGGACAACCATCTCTGCAGCACTCCACCAATCAGGCCTTTATGGTAGAGTGGCCAGATGGAAGCCACTCCTCAATAAAAGGCACATGACAGCCCACTTGGAGTTTAACAAAAGGCACCTAAAGGACTCTCAGACCAAGATTCTGTGGTCTGATGAAACCAAAATTGAACTCAGTGGCAGGGACTGGGAGACTAGTCAGGATTGAGGGAAAGATGAACGGAGCAAAGTACAGAGAGATCCTTGATGAAAACCTGCTCCAGAGCACTCAGAATCTCATACTGGGGCGAAGGTTCACCTTCCATCAGAACAACGACCCTAAGCACACAGCCAAGACAATGTAGGAGTGGCTTCGGGACAAGTCTCTGAATGTCATTGAGTGGTCCAGCCCAATCTCGGACCTGAATCCGATCAAACATCTCTGGAGAGACCTGAAAATAGCTGTGCAGCGATGCTCCCCATCCAACCTGACAGAGCTTAAGAAGATCTGCAAAGAAGAATGGGAGAAACTCCCCAAATACAGGTGTGCCAAGCTTGTAGCATCATACCCAAGAACGCTTGAGGCTGTGTTTGACGCTTTTGTTACTGTTCCACTAATATCGCTGCAGTCATTGTCAAGAGCCCGTTCTCCCCAATTAAGGTGCCACCAACCTCCTGTGGTTTACAGGTGTATATTTCCAAGAAGTATTAAGATATCCTTATACTGTCTGTTTGTGTATGTAGGGCAGACAAGACTACTTGTATTCCAAATTGCAGCAATATCAGAGCTTGCAATATTGGGTTACATGATCTTATGCAGCCCTTCCCACCTTCAGCCAGGCATTATTCTGCACGTTTTTAGTTTAGGGGGTGTGTCACTAGATCTATAAATTAACCACTTTTGCAGTATCATGTTTTTACACAACCATCCATTTCATAAATGGGAGACATAAGACATGTCAAACTCAGGTAGGGCTATCTCAAAAATTAAAACCTTAGAAGGCATGGGATTAGTGACTTCGATTTGGGGATGGTGCAGCAGATCGGTGGGCTACATCTTTGGTGATATAATTTCTTTATGCAACAGCTTATTGTGTCCAATTCACTCAGTATTAGAATTTTTTAATGGGGGCCCATCACAGATAGATATTGCCTTGGACTATCAAAACGTTTTGCATGACAGATTTTCCAATGACAAACTTCTTCTACACTGTACTTGAGTGGATTTTGTGTGAACGTACTCACGTCAGGTTAAACCAAATAATTAAAATGATATGAAAATGATAAATGGCGTAGAGATGGAATTGAATACAATCTGGGCTATCTTGGGACTCTTCACACAAGTGACTGTGGGCGTGTAGAATCAAAGAACAAAGTCACACTATATGGGTTTAACTTTAAAGTGCTCGTTCTCCTGGGGACGTTTCTCCTCTTACCTACTCCTGTATCAAAGCAGCTCTCCTTCTGTAGAAATATCACAATGACCGTTTCACCGTCTCTTCAGAGAAACCATCCCTATGGTTTGATTCCGTCCAAGGTGCAGACTCAGATATGCCAGCTTTGTGGGTGTAGGGAAGAAAGGATCGGGGTTCAGGCTGATGGAAGAATTAATCGGGGTTCAGGCTGATGAAAGAATGAAGCGGGGTTCAGGCTGATGGAAGAATGGAAAAGGAGGAGAAAGTGTGATGATTCATCCAATATCTGGGATAAGAGCTGTCAATAGGATGTATCATTTCTATAAAAGACATGTAACATGTTGGTCAGAGGTTGCCTTAGTGTCATCTTAACATGTTGCTCTTATGTTTCCTTAGTGTCGTATTAACATGTTGGTCTGATGTTGCCTTAGTGTTGTCTTAAAGAGATATAGGACATGTAAGAGCACACATTATACACAAAATGTTGCAACCTACCAATGGTAGGCACAATAGTACAGTAGGCTAGTATGTTGAAAAGAGGCGAGTGGGAGGTAATTTTCATGCCTTTCGACCTTGGGAGTCCATGGCAACCCTTTTAAATTCAAGATAGAGAGGAGGATGGGTAAGGAGGGAGGAGGGAGAGAGAGGAGGGAGGAGAGAGATAGTAGGGAGGAGGGAGAGAGAGAGGAGGGAGGAGGGAAAGAGAGAGGAGGGAGGAGGGAAAGAGAGGAGGGACGAGTGAGAATGAAAGACTGCGTGAGAGAAAAAAATAGTCTCATCACTTCACACAGGATTGAAGCAAAAGGAGTTTTGACAGAAAAAGAAAAGCAGTGAAAAGCTCAAACCAACACAAATCCCTTTTCTCATCTCTAGCACATCTCTCATTCTATGTGGTATTTCTCATCTCTAGCACGTCTCTCATTCTATGTGGTATTTCTCATCGGTCCTCCTCTGCTTTATCTTGCAGGAATTCACTCAGCAGCCCAGAGAACTGAGCCGAGCGGCCTGAAGGCTCTGACACGAACCAACCAAATCCCCCACCCCCAAGGGAAGGGGAGAGATTAAAAACTCCTGATCGACGTGGCGGGAGAGAGCAAGAGAAGGAGGGAGAGAGAGAGATAGAGTGGGGGAAAAAAGAGTTTATCATTCACCTTTGCTCTTCTTAATGTCCCCTGTGAGGGATCGCAATAGGCAGGGTGGTGAGTAAAGTAGAGGAGCAGAGGAGCAGAGGAGCAGAGGAGCAGAGGAGCAGAGGAGCAGAGGAGCAGAGGAGTAGAGGAGCAGAGGAGTAGAGGAGCAGAGGAGTAGAGGAGCAGAGGAGTAAAAAAAAGAAGAAAGGTAGAGGATCTATCCTTTGAAGAGCAAAGCAATGAGAGACATCACCTGTTCTGTGTCCACAGCTTCGAGAGGTATTATTAAGATGAACCCCCTCGACATAGAGTAGTGTGCTTTGTGTTTCTGATTCCGCTGGGTTCTATAGTGTGTCTGGATTTGTGTCTGGGCTGTGGTCATGGTGTCTCAGCCCCTGGGGTGTGCTCTGCATCGGACAGACAGGATCTGTCACGGAGGCAGCCTGATCAGGTTCTTACTCCTCCTCTACTGCTCTCTCATGGCCGCCCAAGCTGCCAAACCCAAGGGTCCGGGCGGCACACACCTCAACTCCATCCGCATCGACGGGGACATCTCCCTGGGAGGCCTGTTCCCCGTGCACGCCAGGGGCAACGAAGGCAAGGCCTGCGGGGAGCTGAAGAAGGAGAAGGGGATCCATCGTCTGGAGGCCATGCTGTTTGCCCTGGACCGTATCAACAACGACCATTCCCTGCTTCCCAACATCACGCTGGGGGCGCGTATTCTGGACACGTGTTCCAGGGACACCCACGCTCTGGAGCAGTCGCTTACCTTTGTCCAGGCCCTCATCGAGAAGGACGGGACGGACGTCAAGTGTCTGGGTGGGGGAGCACCCATCATCACCAAGCCTGAGAGGGTGGTGGGGGTCATTGGAGCCTCGTCTAGCTCTGTGTCCATCATGGTGGCCAATATACTCCGGCTCTTCAAGGTAAGAACCACCCCTTCGTGTGGTTTTACTACGTGTGTGTGTGTGTGTGTGTGTGTGTGTGTGTGTGTGTGTGTGTGTGTGTGTGTGTGTGGTTGTGGTGGAGTGTTTACAGTGTTGGAATGAGTGTCTGTATGTACTTTGTAGTCAGTGGCGATTTCAGCATGTAAATCTTGGTGGGTCAAACTCAACCAATTTTCCACTACACTACACAACACAACAATAAACAATACATTAAATCACTATAATGTTAACAAACGGTGCCCACAAACTGTTAGGGCCTGCATAGAGCTGTGCCGACACCACTACACCTGGTTATCAGCTGAGCCACGTCTGGCAGCAAAACAGTTCATTCAGCCTCATTTACTGCCTTTTTAAAAACCATAGCTTATATGGCTTACTTGCTTAAATAAATGTGTTTTTTACTGGCTCCTTGTGGATTTGTATAACTCAATTCTCCTTCAATAATAATAAATGCCAACATGAGCTTGGACTTTTTAACCATACTCAAATATTATTACATTTATGTTCAGTAAATGCATAATGTTTGTTTTTATATCATCAACACTTAACTCTTAAGTATAAGCAAGTGCAAGAAATGAACGGCAACGAGGTAGGCCTATTCGTTCAGCACTTTCGAAATGGACAGCAACAGAAATTCTGATAGATGTTAGTTCAGATAAATTCAACAAGATGATGAGGCCTCAACTTTACTATTATTTACGTCATCACACAGAGAGAGAGATAGAGAGAAAGAATGGGAGAGAGACACAGACTCAGCGGTTAGCTACCATTTTAATTACTTTATTATGTTGTCTAAAAAGGAAGGAAATCACGAGGATCCACTTTTATAGACAACATACCGACGCACAGACTAACAAAACAACCATCGCAATATGAAATGGCATTACAGAAATATTTGAATGGGAAGAGACCCAACAACCTTATATAGCATCCCTTCTATAGAATCCCCTTCTCATGGAGAAAAGCACATGAGCTAAAACAATTAAATGCGTCATTCTAACATTGCCTAAAATGTGACCCACCACCTGGATTTGGTCTTATGTAGCAAAATTTGAATATATATATATATTTTTTGATTGGATAAAAGTAAAGACTCAATGCTAGAAAATAGTATATCATACTCTACAGTTGAGGAACAATGGGAAAGAAATTCTGCTTTGAAAGTTGATACACTTTTGAGTAAACGGCCCTTGAATGTTTTGGAACACCTACCGGAGAGCTCTTCTTTGCTTGCATCAATTCAGCATTGTTCACACCATCTTAAGCTTTAGCCCCACACATGGCTTTAAGAATCCACATGAGGATATGTGCTAAACAGAGTGAGTAGTGTAGTAAACAACCAAAGATTTCAAGACTAAAAGTTATCAAAGTAGTATCCTACACTAAGGAAAACAATCTGGGTAAAAATACACTTTCCCTAGTCCTATATCCTAAACTGACTTTGGTGCAGGTCATGTTGTTCTTCACATTACCGTCTCTGATAAACAGACATTATATCAAATCAAATCTAAGTTTATTTTTCACATGCACAGGATACAGAAGGTGTTAACAGTACAGTGAAATGGTCCCTTGCATAGCCATATCAAAAACAGAAAGTGTCCAGATAAAAATATTTGATAAATAATTGATAAATGTTTGATGACTCTTACCCAGACACACTTGTCTAAATTGATGAGTCATGCGAAATAAATGCTTTAACCACCCACTAGCCACAACTAGCTAAGTGGATGGGTCACTATTGTCTAGACATGTACACATGTTCATGAAATACAACAGATGGCCATAATCACCCCCAGACACACCTGGCTAACCTGATGGGTAATTTAATCATCAGTCTTTTGTTTAAACATGTAGCTAGCTAGCTAAACAATGAACTGGCATAATCCTAACTCATACTACTACCAATACAAACATTGTCATAGCTGTTGTATGAATCTGCAGGTAACTAAAGCTAACCAACTAGGTTCAATGTTAGCTAGCTAATATTAGGCTATAACTAGCAATGCAAATAGTTTTCTGATTCAAATAATATTTCTACACAGATCATACACATAATGTTAGCTAGCGAGCCAGCAAGCTAACGTTCACTAGCTAGCGAACAGTACGCTTTAACTTGCAATGAAAACTACTTTCTGACAAAATTCAGAAAAATGTAGCTAGACTCTTACAAGTATATATGGATGAATGCTTCACGGCAGACTGAAACCATTTAACTCAGTTTTGTTTGTAGTTTGTTTGGCCAGTGTTGTGTCAAGTTTCTCTGGTTCACACTAAACTTGGTGTGTGCAGAAAATAGCCCATCACAACTGATGGTCAATAGCGCCTGCTAAGTTCAAGGCATCAATGTTGTTGAGAAAAGTAGCAAAACTTTTGTAGTTCTCGATGGCAAATGTTATATCTTTCAAAAACACTGCAGTAGAAAGGACTATCTACACATTCTGAGCAGCTCACATTATACCGAAGCATGCTACATGGCAGTCCAATCCAAACTCATCTCCCGGCATGTCCAGCCCATCCGTTATCTCAGCCAACCATGGCTAGCGGGAAGGTTCCTGTCTTTTTCGTGGATAAACCAACTTATTAATCACAAATGATTAATAAGATACTAATGTCATGACTTGAGGTTACAGGTCATCTGCCAAGCTCCTCTCCCCCCAAAGGGGGGGGGGTTGAGTGGAGTGGCGAGAGGAAAGGGTGAGCTTTGACACCGCCCAGACTTTCTCTAACTTTCCCTCTCACAGGAAAAGAGAGGAGGGAAAATGCCCAGTTTATGACCCTTTGTCCTTAGACTCAATGGAGCCGAAACTTTATGCCCATGAAACAAGACATTGGGAACATGATTCATTGTTGAAAATGAGGACTCTTGGCATATGGATATGAATGTCGATTCTGTGATGTAATTATAGTTTAAACGAAGGTGTGATTATGAAAACATTGTAACTTTAAGAGTTTCCAAACTGTCTATATGATTTCTACATTCGTTACGTTTGGTAAGAAATATCCAGATTAAAGAGAATGTTTTTGTGACGATAAAACTGTGATTTTAGCTGTTTACAGGAGATCATAATAATTCTCAATGCCTTGCTTGCCCAAGTTACGGAGGTCATAAACGACAGAAACACCCTCTCCTGCCCGAAAAGGTATAAAACTTTTGAGACGCGAATAAACTCTCTTGACTCGTGGACATTGGTGCTACAGCCGGAGGTCTACGATAAGTTACTACCTCCACAAAAAGACAACACGTGGTTCCCACAGAGGAACTCTGAAACAATCAACGCTACGGTCAACGACTGTATTTAAGAAGGTGAATTCGAGCAGAACCACCCGATTATTCTCTCAAATGTCATTGCTTGTCTACACTGACCACATCCCCAAACTGTGGGGATATCGACACGGCTGATTAGCCGTCTCCAGCAATTAGCCGTCTCCAGCTATAGGAAGCAAACACTGTCTGTGTTAGTGGCAGGTGGAGGGGCTTGGTGTATGTGTGTTAGTGGCAGGTGGAGGGGCTTGGTGTCTTTGTGTTAGTGGCATAGTGGCAGGTGGTAGGTGGAGGGGCTTGGTGTCTGTGTGTTAGTGGCAGGTGGAGGGGCTTGGTGTCTGTGTGTTAGTGGCAGGTGGAGGGACTTGGTGTCTGTGTGTTAGTGGCAAGTGGAGGGGCTTGGTGTCTGTGTTAGTGGAAGGTGGAGGGGCTTGGTGTCTGTGTTAGTGGCAGGTGGAGGGGCTTGGTGTCTGTGTGTTAGTGGCAGGTGGAGGGGCTTGGTGTCTGTGTGTTAGTGGCAGGTGGAGGGGCTTAGTGTCTGTGTGTTAGTGTGTTAGTGGCAGGTGGAGGGGCTTGGTGTCTGTGTGTTAGTGGAAGGTGGAGGGGCTTGGTGTCTGTGTTAGTGGGCAGGTGGAGGGGCTTGGTGTCTGTGTGTTAGTGGCAGGTGGAGGGGCTTGGTGTCTGTGTGTTAGTGGCAGGTGGAGGGGCTTGGTGTCTGTGTTAGTGGAAGGTGGAGGGGCTTGGTGTCTGTGTGTTAGTGGCAGGTGGAGGGGCTTGGTGTCTGTGTGTTAGTGGCAGGTGGAGGGGCTTGTGTCTGTGTGTTAGTGGCAGGTGCAGGGGCTTGGTGTCTGTGTGTTAGTGGGAAGGTGCACAGTTCACACAACACAGAAGGAGGAGGGGCTTGGTGTCACAGCACAGAAGGAGGAGTGGATTAGTTTCACAGCACAGAAAGAAGAGGGGCTTGTTGTAAGGAGGAGGAGGTCTCATGGTGATTTGCTGGTGACACTGTCAGTGATTTATTTAGAATTCAAGGCACACTTAATAACCAGCATGGCTAGCACAGCATTCTGCAGCGATATGCCATCCCATCTGGTTTGCGCTTAGTGGGACTATCATTTGTTTTTCAACAGGACAATGACCCAACACACCTCCGGGCTGTGTAAGGGCTATTTGACCAAGAAGGAGAGTGATGGAGTGCTGCATCAGATTGTAAGGTGCAGGCCCCTGACATCACTCCTATACTCACCTGCTTGTCACATCTTCTTGGATCGCCCCTTCTGATGACGCTGTTTTCCATAATTGCCTTCACCTGTGTTTCTGTGTATATAAGCAGTGTCAGATCAGTTGCCTCTTGTGAGGTAATGTTTTCCTGTTATGGTAGTCAAGCTGGTTTCTGTTTGTTGGACCTTTTTGAGTTTGTGGCTTAGCTTGTTTTTTGTTATATTTCACCTGGATTGTGAACTCTGTGCTGTCACGTTTAGTAAAACTACGCTCTGCGATTGGATCCACCCAAGTCTCCTGCGCCAATTATTACACAGATCCCCTGGCCTTCACAATCACCCGACCTCAACCCAATTGAGATGGTTTGGGATGAGTTGGACCACAGAGTGAAGGAAAATCTGCCAATAAGTGCTCAGCATATGTGGGAACTCCTTCAAGACTGTTGGAAAAGCATTCCAGGTGAAGCTGGTTGAGAGAATGCCAAGAGTGTGCAAAGCTGCCATCAAGGCAAAGGGTGGCTACTTTGAAGAATCTCAAATATAAAATATGTTTTGATTTGTTGAACACTTTTTTTGGTTACTACACGATTCCATATGTGTTATTTCATATTTTTGATGTCTTCACTATTATTCTACAATGTAGAAAATTGTAAAAATAAAGACAAAACGTTGAATGAGTAGGTGTGTCCAAACTGTTGACTGGTACTGTTTGTACATTGTGATGGTTTGTTTACAGTGTTAGAGTGAGTGTCTGTCATACAGTATGTATACCAGGGCACTTCAACCATGTTCCTGTAGAGCTACCGTTCTGTAGGTTTTCTCTCCAACCCTAATCTAGCTCACCTGACTCTAATAATTAGCTGGTTGATGAGCTGAATCAGGTTGGTTACAACTGGGGTTGAAGTGAAAACCTACAGGAGGGTAACTCTCCAGGAAGAGGGTTGGAGAGCCCTGATGTAATCTGTGGCGTTTACAGTGTTAGAGTGAGTTTCTTATATGTACACTGTGGCGATGATTCCCTGTTAGATTTTTTGGGGAATGTTATCCTCATTCCTGGGTAAATATTCTAATATTTGTTCT
The DNA here is from genome assembly GCA_023634145.1 of Thymallus thymallus. Classification (NCBI taxonomy): domain Eukaryota; kingdom Metazoa; phylum Chordata; class Actinopteri; order Salmoniformes; family Salmonidae; genus Thymallus; species Thymallus thymallus. Next base: position 5,998,145 of record CM042409.1, read on the forward strand.
AACACAGTTTGGTTCCCTGATATTTAGAGCTTGAATACAAAAATTACTGAGAGATAAAAACAAATAATGCATTTGGATAAATAATATTGGTTAAATATCTGCCGTCACACCATGGGAGTTCCCATAATCTTACAATAATCCCATTGGCCATCTCAATCTAGCCTGATAAAATTCATAAAATATGATTCTGGTAAAGATAAGACAGCCACTCCTAGTGATTTATTATCAGATCCTTCCCTATACTGTAGTTGCATGTATCACCATGAAGGCTGGTGGCTCAGTTATGAATGGGTGTTTACACAAGCATAGCTCTGCCTGTGCAACGCCATTCATCTGACAGAGGGCTGTGATCAAAGAGCTCCTGTGGACGTGGTAGGGAGTGTGAGGGACGTGCCTGTGACAGGCCTAGGGCTTATGTTCTGCCATCACAGGGCTACACAGAACCAACCAGGAGTGTATCCTCCATTCCTCCTCAGCCTGGCTGTAAGCATAGCCCCTGAGTGAGCCCAGCATGGTGGCGTGCTCTTACAATAATAAGCATCTCCGACAGCGCTCTCTGATCCCATTCGCTCAGGAAGCCTGTTGGTAGTCCTGCGTCATTAGCACAGCGCTCATATTCTTATCATTACCGCATATAGGAGGAAGACCTACATATTTAATTTGTTTCTCTCTGATCTCTTCTTCCTCCCTGTTTCTACATGATGCGCACCAACCTCCCCTCATGACCAACCTCCCCTCATGATCAAACAGTCCTTCATGATCAAACAGTCCCTCATGATCACACAGTCATGTGAGGCAGGTAGACAGCTTGATCTGGATGTGTCGAGGGACCTGAAGTTGGCCACATGTTGAGTCAACACTGTCCTCATTACAGGGGCAACTACAGTACAGTGCCTGCTGTCTTGGGTCTCACTGGCGAACATTAGAGGTATTCACAGGTAGCCTGTATCCATCACTCAATTGAATAATGACCTACAAGGAAGTAAGACAAAGTAATGTATAGATTTAACAGTAAAAAAAACAGATGCATAGTGGAGAATGGTCCAGTGTAGTCTCTGTGTGTGTGCATGTTTGTCTGCTGGAGGAGAATGGATTAGATGCAGGTGAGCTGGATGGGTTTCTGTCCCAGTCAGGCCGGCTGGTGAGGGCCAACTTTAATTTTTTATTTATTTTATATAACATTTAACTAGGCAAGTCAGTTAAGAACTCCTTCTTATTTACAATGTAGGCCTACCCCGGCCAAACCCTCCCCTAACCAGGACAACGCTGGGCCAGTTGTGCACTGCCCTATGGGGCTTGCGATCACGTCCGGTTGTGACACAGCCCGGGATCAAACCAGGGTCTGTAGTAACCCCTCTAAAACTGAGATGCAGTGCCTTAGACCGCGGCTCATCAGAAGGCCCCTGCTAGAAAGGCTACATTTATAGTCATCTACCATGCAATAAACTAAATGGATGACACATTCTGATCAATGCACTGCAATTCAAATGACTCTTCTGTAAGTACACATTGTAACAACAGTTGGTCGCTAAAGCTGGCGGAATGAAGCACCATGTAAACAACTGTTCGTAGCTAAATCCGGCTAGAAGGACCATGTAAACAACTGTTCGTAGCTAAATCCGGCTAGAAGGACCATGTAAACAACTGTTCGTAGCTAAATCCGGCTAGAAGCACCATGTAAACAACTGTTCGTAGCTAAATCCGGCTAGAAGCACCATGTAAACAACTGTTCGTAGCTAAATCCGGCTAGAAGCACCATGTAAACAACTGTTTGTAGCTAATTCTGTCTAGAAGGACCATGTAAACAACTGTTCGTAGCTAAATCCGGCTACGAGGACCATATAAAGACAGTTGGCTGGTATACCATAACTAGCTATATTGCTGATTGGTTTGTTTCTACCCACTATAGTGGGTTAGAACATGATCTTGAGGCCCATCACTGTACTATTGATAGTCATCGCCACACACACACGCACACACACACACGCACACACACACACAGACACACACGCACATGCACACACATGCACACACACACGCAGACACACCGCATACACACACACACACACACGCACACACACACACACACACACACGCAGACACACACGCAGACACACACGCAGACACAGCTGTTTCCATTTGAAGATGTTCATCTTTGATTTTGGTAATCCAAATGACATGGAATCTTATTGTTATGGTTCTATAAGACAAAGATATGCACACATGTAAACAGTATTAGTTAAGGGTTATAACTATATAATATACATATACTGTATGTACATTAATAAATGGCTAATGGCATTACACTTACAACATGTCTATAACGGCTATAAACACAGCATTAACATAAACATAAAGTTAAACCTTCAGCTCTTGGAGAGAGAGAAACAAATGACTTGGATTGACAAGGGGTCGAGATTTATGTCACCCACTCGCTCCAGCCTGGTGTGAGAATCTACCGGGCGCCACAGGGTCGTAAATGACTCTGCGCACAAGCAAAATCCAAGAACAGTCTGGGATGACTCTAGATGCTCGCCCATGGCAGCGTGATAAAACACCTTAACAAAGACCTCTATATTACACAGCATGTAAAACCCTGAATAAACCCCCCCTGCAACTTACAATAAAAAAATCCTCAAACGTGTGTCTTCTCCCTTCGGACGACGATAACACTCTGACCTGAGTGGGCGGGTGCAGTGTCTAGATGTGCATTTCCAAGTGCTCCGATTGGTTGGGAATGTCAGGGCTATGATGGGTGAGGGAACTAAGGTAGGCTGAGCAGCCAAACTACCGGGACTTAAGGGAAACTGAAGGGACTGTGAGGGGAAGTTAGGTAGAGAGGAGAGGAGCCTCTCCCAGTAGCAGCCTCTCCCAGTAACAGCCCTCCCAGTAGCAGCCTCTCCCAGTAGCAGCCTCTCCCAGTAGCAGCCTCTCCCAGTAGCAGCCTCTCCCAGTAGCAGCCTCTCTCAGTTGCCTACTTTCCCAGTAACACCCTCTCCCAGTAGCATCCACTCCCAGTAGCAGCCTCCCCCAGTAGCAGCCTCTCCGAATCACAGCCTATCCCAGTAGCAGCTTCTCCCAGTAGCAGCTTCTCCCAGTAGCAGCTTCTCCCAGTAGCAGCTTCTCCCAGTAGCAGCCTCTCCCAGTAGCAGCCTCTCCCAGTAACAGCCTCTCCCAGTAGCAGCCTCTCCCAGTAGCAGCCTCTCTCAGTTGCCTACTTTCCCAGTAACACCCTCTCCCAGTAGCATCCACTCCCAGTAGCAGCCTCCCCCAGTAGCAGCCTCTCCCAGTATCAGCCTCTCCCAGTAGCAGCCTCTCCCAGTAGCAGCCTCTCCCATTAGCAGCCTCTCCCAGTAGCAGCCTCTCCCAGTAGCAGCCTCTCCCAGTAGCAGCCACACATATGCAGTTAGCAGGTTTTAAAGATATCTGTTTCCTCAGCATCTCTCCTGCATACAGATGTGGTCCAGAGCAGCATGATGAATATTTTACTTGGTGGTTACATAACGGCAGCATGGGGCCCTGAGCTGCAGAACATCTCCGTGTAGCTTTTCCCTCAGAACTACGGAGCTACTGTGACAAGCAGCTGAGGAAAGGATAATTAATGTTGAGAGACTAGCCGTGCTGTGTGATTTCATTATTCATTTGCATAGCAGATGCCCTCACCCTCACCCAGGCGACACCCATCACCTACAAATTTCACAACCAGGCGGTCGTTTGCTGTTTATCACAGTACACAGCAGCAAAGGCTCATGGGGGATTAGCTATAGTACCAACTGAACATGCCTTGGCCCACAAAGCCCAGGTAGGTTAATTAGAGAATCCTCATCACATTTGATTGTGTAAGAAGTTATGATCGCTGGCATGTTGATGCACAAAAACCGTCAACTTTCTCAAATATTTGGCTTATCACCCAAAACCCTCACCAACTTCTACAGATGCACAATTGAGAGCATCCTGTCGGGCTGCATCACCATAACCGGAAAGCTCTCCAGAGGGTGGTGGTCTGCCCAACGCATTACTGGGGTCAAACTTCCCGCCCTCCAGGACACCTACGGCACCCATTGCCACAGGAAGACCAAAAAGATCATCAAAGACATCAACCACCCGATGTTCACCCCGTTATCATCCAGAAGGCGAGGTCAGTACAGGTGCATCAAAGCTCGGATCGAGAGACTGAAAAACAGCTTCTATCTCAAGGCCATCAGACTGCTAAACAGCCATCACTAACACACCAGAGGTGACTGCCTATAGACACTGATTAGAAATCACAAGCCACTTTAAGGAATAGAACACTAGGCACTTTAATAATGTATCCGTATCTGCATCACTCATCTCTATGTATAAACTGCACTCTACACTATTCTACAGTATCTTAGTCACTCATATGTGTGTACATATTGCATCACCCCTATCATATGTATGTACTGTATTGTACTAAATTCTACGCCACTGACTGCTAAACAGCCATCTCTAGCACATCAGAGACTGCTGCCTATAGACATAGATTAGAAATCACCGGCCACTTAAGGATGAAACACTAGTCACTTCAACAATGTTTCCGTATCTTGCGCTACTCATCTCATATGACAGTGCGAGGACGGTGAGCACAAAAACGAGGAGGTTGAATTAAAAAAAGGAAAACAAGATGAACGAAGATGATACATAAGGTTTTTAATCATGCAAGACAACACTGAGACGCAGCTCAAACTATAATCCACACGCACACCACAGGGGGAGGGAACATAGAAAGGGTGTGTAATTATGTGAGTGGAAGCAGGTGTGTGTGTGTGTGGAATCGGGATGGGAATCAGGTGTGAGCGCGGCTGCCATCATACTCATGCTGGTGGTTAGTATACCGGCGTGCCGGAGCGCCGGGGCTGGAGGGGCACCATCGAGGTCGGAGGCACAGTCGTTACAACGCCATACTATTCTTCGGTATCTTAGGCACTTACAGTTTACATACTGCATCACCAACCTCTTATGTGTATACTGTATACTATAAAGCTTACTATGCCACTGTATCTCAGTCCAATGCCGCCCTGACATATATGTATATATTTTCAATCCATTCCTTACTTAGATTTATGTATATTTGGGTATATGTGAAACTGTTAGATATTACTTGTTAGATATTACTGCACTGTCGGAGCGAGAAGCACAAGCATTTCACTACATCTGCTAAACACGTGTATGTGACCAATACAATTTGATTTGATTTTATGTAGTATTGATACCGCCGCTGTGGCGTGCCGTCACTGTGCATAGTGTTCATAGCTAGTACTTATTTCGTCAAGTTATTCCCAACAGATAGTAAAAGTTATATTTCCTGTCATGCAATCAGGAGTCATTTTATGCACGAGGTGATAATAAATCTGTTACGGATAATAAGGAGTTCAAAAAGATTAGCACTTAAGAATAAGTGCTAATGCTGCTAGTTTACTCACTTTAAAAAAAATTCATTTACATTTTAAATGAACGCAAGCACCCGAGTTGCTGACTTGCTGGCTCTCGTTGAATGCATTTAGGGAAAAGCTTAGAAACCTCGTCACAAGATTTTGTTGACCCCATTGTGTGTTGGCTGGAGAGATGTGTCGTGACATGAGTACAGATCTGTTGGGGTTAGAGGGAAGATGTTTGTGATGGCATGCTTCAGTCTGCTCCCTGCCGGTGCTTGCCTCCCATTTAAAGGTCAATCAATAGTTCGGAGGAAAAAGTGAAGAGGGACACAAATGAAGGCTGCTGTCCAATAGGTGTTTGACTGCCCTGAAAGTGGATGCGCAACTGCTCACCTCTCATGTCTCTGTTCTAATCTAGCATAGGTGTACAGAGAGAGTTGGGGCAGATTTCGTGTTTTCACTTTAAACGCCTTCCCCCCACCCTCCAAATGTTATCACCGTCTCATGGGGTTACATGCTTGAATCATTAGTACTTCCTCTGCCTCACTGCACACACACACACACACACAGAGACACACACGCACACACACACTGTCCTGTCAGAGGTCACGTTCCTCAGTTTGTTACTCTCTGCTCTGGAGAAAGTATCTCAGAAGGCGAGAGTTGAAAGACAATAGGTTGGTTGTTTAAATTACATTTCCTCTGTTGAAAAGAAACTGCCAAAACTTCAAACCTCCCCATCCCACTATCTTCAGCTGTCACCACAAATATGTGATTCTGCTACTACTCACTTACTGTCCTCTCCTCCTGGCGTGTCTTGAGCTACAGAAAGCCATTTCCACTGCGTTATCTGTGAAATTACAATTCAAGTAGGGACTAAATAAACATTCAAGGAAACATTCTGCAAAACAAGATGGCAAAGTTCCTCTGTGACCAGGAGCTATGAGAGATTTATTATTACTTTTTTAAACAGAAGGTACTTTATTAATGGACTTCCTGCCTCAACAGCAGCGCTCCAGGCACCATGTCATTTTCTTATTTGCTTTTCTGTTTTCACACTCTACTTGGAGAATAATATTAGTGCTGTGATCTTAGCCAGTGGGACGTGTTCAATTGGAATTAAACAGCCTATTATGGAAAAAACGTTCCTTTTCAGTCGGTCACTCGGTACAACATACTATGGGGCGCCAACGACCAATCACATTCACCTGAAGAAAACTTAACTTAAAAACACACAAAACGGCCCAATGAATGTAGAGCACACCCACGGAAGCCCCGCTTTCCTGGCTATGACTTAGGCGTCCGTTATTGGGGAGAGTGTACTCGTCCCCCTAGATGTTGCTGGTTTTGGGTCTTGGTATCTGTTTTTGTGTTTGCTAAAAGCCTACCACTTCTCCTCTGCTTATGTAGCCAGTGCAACCTTGCTTGAGTAAGATGGCCCATTGGTAAGAGTGTGTTCAAAATAGCTAACCAGATGGCCAACCGCGTAGGGGCACTGCAGTACACTCTTCCTTTCTGGAGCTTGCGCCTGGTGACTTCAAGGTGGTGTTGCGTTCTAATGCAGCTCCTAAGGTTATGCCTATAGCCATATCTCACCTCCTCCGTCTGATTCCACTGAACAACTGAGGTTGCATGGCCTGTGTCCGGTGCACGCTTTATGGATAGGACCAAAGATATACATCGTTGTGACAATTTTTTTGTCTGTTTTTAGCTAATCCAGCTCAGGTTAGGGTGCTTTCTAAGCAGTGTTTTACTCATTGGATTTTGGAGGCATGTGACAACAAAGGACAAGGGTTGCCTAGCTGTGTGTGGGCTCACTCCACTAGGGGTGTGGTGGCATCTTGGGCATTGTTCAGTGCATGACAATTGGTGATATCTGTTTTTCTGTGGGTTTGAGCCTTGGGCTGTCATGGGTTGTCGATGAGGCCGCTAAGCACACCATCAAGTCACAGCAGGTGCACTGTTGTTTTGGACTTGCTGTTTCTTGTGTGTGTGCTGAGATTCCAGAATCCTTGGGTCTCTGTGGGAGCCTTTTTTTGAACCGTAAGGGTCTATGGACTTGGGCCTCCGTGGTCGATGTCCAGGTTACCACAGTTTTCTTCAGGTGAATGCGATTGGTCGTTGATTGGTCATTCTTACAACTTTCAAAAAAGGACCACAATACAAGCACGGCAGGTTGGTTGAGTCAATGTTCTTCGGAATCTCTATGGGCAGAGGAAAGAAGACCCCTAATCATTTTATAAACATAAGTTTAAACGTATAATTTACATTTTAAAAAGGTATCTCCGGCATGAGTATTCTTTAGTGTGCTGTGCCTTTATCTATGTTTTCTCTTTGTTTGATTGAATTGTCACCTTAGTCTCTTGTCATTATTTCTGGAACCACTATTTAGTTAGCAGAGCCATGCTGTGGCCTCCACCTTCTCCTGCCACAGTATCACCAGTCCCTAGGGTGGCTGGTCCCAGGGTTAGGTATGACGCACACAAGACCTCAGGCCAAATTCAATCTTAGGTGCTGTTAGACTTACACCTTGGGCTTAGTTTATGCCTTTTAATTTATGCTTAGTACCAACCTACATTATCAACCATGCCTCTAAACCAGTGTTGATTAGCTGAGACAGGGTTCTTAGTGCTGAATAAAACATGCTCACCCGACCCCAATGGGTCCTCAGGACCAAGGTAGAAACCCCCATCTCTAAGTGTTCTCTATGTAAACCTATCAACACACTGCGTCTGATTGTAACCCAATCAACACACTGCGTCTGATTGTAACCCTATCAACACACTGCGTCTGACTGAAACCCTATCAACACACTGTATCTGATTGTAACTCTATCAACACACTGCAGAGTAAAACACTGACATCTGAGGTTGTTTCACATAAGCAGTTATACCTCAGGAAGGCCTTTCTATTCTCCTGTAAACCTATGAGTGACACCGTGGGATGAGGAACTGTGTCTGAAGTGATTTAACGCCTCATTTAGGAGATGACAACTGAATCAAAATAAACAGCTCTGCTCAGTATTAGTCTGTCACGGGCTCCTACGCAATGCATTCATTCTAGGGTGATAGCCCAAACAGGCCCGTATAGCTGTTTCCACCCTCTCTCTTGTTAATGTATTTTTTGACACAATAGTTGTTGATAAGGCAGAGCAATAAAATATATATATATATTATACTTGTGAAATAATCTCCAAATAACTCTACAATTATAAGAGTTGGTGCCTCTAGGGCAATTCAGACTGCTGAGGACTTTGTTTTTTTACTGAAGAATGTCTTTGTTTTCTATTATAGTGTTTTGCTTTTTATGTGTTGGTGTGTGTATTGATGTGTATTCATTGATGTATACTGATAAAAATATAAACACAACATGTAAAGTGTTGGTCCCATGTTTCATGAGCTGAAAGAAAATATGCCAGAAATGTTCCATATGCACAAAAAGCTTATTTCTCTTAAATTTTGTGCACAAATTTAACTCTTGGCATTCTCTCAACCAGCTTCATGGGGTAGTAACCTGGAATGCATTTCAATTAACAGGTGTGCCTTGTTATAAATTAATTTTGTGGAATTTCATTCCTTCTCAATGCGTTTGAGCCAATCAGTTGTGATGTGACAAGGTAGGGGTGGTATAGATGGGTACTTTATTGATCCCCGAGGATCAACTTCTTTGTCAAGCAGCTCCGAAAAAAACATAGGGCAGGTGCAAAATGCCAGAACAAAAATTCACAAAAGACAGATACACGATACATGATATATAGAGCGGCAGTATGAAAAAGTATAAAAATACAAGAAGTCTGGGGTGCAAAAAAGCTATAAAAAGACATTGCATAGTATGGGTGGATGGCTGAATATGTACACTATACATTGGTGGATGGTGCATGGTTAACTATACTATACAGGTCGATGGCAGAGAAATACTTAAACAGCTAAAAGTGCGTGTCATATAAGTGAGGGTAATAATAGTTTACTTAATATACAGACTGGTTAAATGAACAGGTAAGTGAATATTTGCATGATTAAATTAATGTACAGGTAAATATACAGTTACATTTACAGGTAAGTGAATATTTTCATGGTTACATTAGCTGTACAGGTAAATGACAGGAAGATATACTTAAATAGCTAAATGTGTGTATGATATAATTTAGGGTAATAATAGTAATTCCCTTAAAATACAGTCCTTTGTGTGCAGGGTTTAATTACAGATAAATGCACGTATTGCACATTCAATATACTAAAAACAATGAAAAAAGATGACAGGATGCTAATGCATTCCTGAGTGAATGACTACATAAGATAAGTCCAATAATTACTTCAAATATTGCACGTGATATGATATAACAACTGTACATAAATATGTATATACAGACCTGAATGAATAAATAAGTCCTGTGTGAATGAGTGATTACAGACCAGAGTTACTCACGGATGGATGCATAATTGTTAAACTAGGTCCTAACACCCCAACAGTTCCAGGTCTATGTTGATGACGGCATGGCACCCCGGTGAGGCATTAAATAGTCTAATAGCCGCCGGCAGGAAGGACCTCCTGTAGCGCTCTCTGCCACACCGTGGTGGGATCAGTCTGTGACTGAAGGTGCTCCTCTGCGTCATAACCATGGCATGCAAAGGGTGGGTGACGTTGTCCATGATGGCCAGCAGTTTGGCCAGGATCCGTTTCTCCGTCACCTCCTCTAGTGTCAAGGCTAATCCCCAGAACAGAGCTAGCCTTCCTGATCAGCTTATTTACCCGAGAAGCATCACCAGCGTTTATGTTGGCACCCCAGCACACCACTGCAAAAAAGATGGCACTGGCCACCACAGACTGGTAGAAAGTATGCAGTAGTTTACTGCACACGTTGAAGGACCTGAGCCTCCTCAGAAAGTAGAGTCGGCTCTGGCCCTTTTTGTACAAAGCCCCGGTGTTACCAGCCCATTCCAGCCTGTTGTCCATATGGACTCCCAGGAACTTGTATGACCAAACCATTTCCACATCCATCCCCTGTATAGGGACTGCAGTCAGTTGGGCCTTGGTTCTCCTGAAGTCCACCACCATCTCCTTTGTTTTGCTGAAGGTGGTTCTGCTCACACCACATCACAAAGTCATTGATTGCGCTCCTGTACTCCTCCTCTTGCCCACCCCTGATGCACCCTACAATTGCGAGTCATCCGAGAACTTTTGTAGGTGGCATGTTTCAGAGTTATATCTGAAGTCTGAGGTGTAGAGGGTGAACAGGAAGGGGGACAGGACTGTTCCCTGGGGGGACACTGTGTTGCTCACTGCCCGTTCTGACACACAGCTCTGTAGTCGCACAAATTGGGGCATACCTGTCAGGTAGTCCGTGACCCAGGAGACTAAGGGTGCTTACACTTTCATCCTCTTCATCTTCTCACCCAGTAGCAGGGTCTGAATGGTGTTGAAGGCACTGGAGAAGTCAAAAAACATAACCCTCATAGTGCAACCTGCATTGTCCAGGTGAGAGTAGGCCCTCTGCAGAAGGTAGATGATTGCATCATCCACCCCGATGTTGCGCTGATATGCGAACTGCAGGGGGTCCAGTGATGCGCTACAGGTCTGGAGTCATTCAGGACAGTGGGGTGCGCCTTCTTGGGCAATGGGACGAGGCAGGATGTTTTCCACAGCACAGGGACCCTTTCTAGGCTCAGGCTATGGTTGGAGAGTCACTGGAGTATTCAACACAGTTGGTCATCACAGACCCTATGCACCGTTGGGCTGATGCCATCAGAGCCCGCCGCTTTCCACTGATGTAGTCTCTCCAGCTCTCTCTTCACTTGGTTGGTGATGAAAGCCAGCCCAGGTGTGGAGGTGGGGGGAAGGGGGGTGTTGAGGATCAGTCCAGAGGGAGCAGGGGCGGAGGTGGGGGTCGCTGATTGTCTCAACAGAGGTGTTGTGAGCAAAGTGGGGGTGGGACAGCCGTGAGGGTGTGTGGCCTGGGGAGCTGGAGGTGAGGTGGACAGGGCCAGTATCGAACCTGTTAAAAAATGTGTTCAGGTCATTGGCTCTGTCCTGGGTCCCCTCCGTCTGCCCACTGTTTTACTTTTTGAAGCCAGTGATGTTTCTCATACCCTTCCACACCTCTTTCACCTGGCTCTGCCTCAGCTTGTCCTCCATCTTCTCCTTATACCCTCTCTTCCCCTCAGCAATCCACAACTTCAGCTCCCTCTGGACGCATTTCAATTTGTCCTTGTCCTCCTCCTTGAAGGCCCTCTTCTTCTCATTCAGCAGGGCCTTCAGGTCGCTGGTGACCCAGGGTTTATTATTTGGAAAACAGCGTACCTTCCTGGTGGGTTTACACAAAAATTGATATAGTCCGTTAAGCAGTCAGTAACTCTATCAATGTCCTCCCCATGAGCCTCACAGAGCACATCCCAGTCTGTTGTCTCAAAGCAGTCCTGTAGGGCCTCATTCGCCTCCGGGGACCATCTCCTTATGGTCCTAGTGGTCGCAGGCTGATGTTGGACCATAGGCCTGTAGAGTGGGGTGAGGTAGACAATGTTGTGATCCGATCTACCGAGGGGAGGGAGTGCAGTGGAGTTGTACGCATCCTTCACATTGTGCAGACAGAGTTCAAGTAACAGACACAGCTCAACATCAACTGTTCAGAGGAGACTGCGTGACTCAGGCCTTCATGGTCGAATTGCTGCAAAGCAACCACTACTAAAGGCCACCAATAATAAGAAGAAATGTTTTTTACCTCATTGGACTGGTGGAAATCTCTCCTTTGGTCTGATGAGTCCAAATTTGAGATTTTTGGTTCCAACCGCCGTGTCTTTGTGAGACGCAGAGTAGGTGAACGGATGATCTCTGCATGTTTGGTTCCCACTGTGACGCATGGAGGAGGAGGTGTCATGGTGTGGGGGTTATTTTCTGGTGACACTGTCTGTGATTTATTTAGAATTCAATGCACACTTAATAACCAGCATGGCTACCACAGCATTCTGCAGCGATACGCCATCCCACCTGGTTTGCACTTAGTGGGACTATAATTTGTTTTTCAACAGGACAATGACACAACACACCTCCGGGCTGTGTAAGGGCTATTTGACCAAGAAGGAGAGTGATGGAGTGATGCATCAGATGACCTGGCCTACAAAATCACCCGACCTCAACCCAATTGGGATGGTTTGGGATGAGTTGGACCACAGAGTGAAGGAAAATCAGCCAACAAGTGCTCAGCATATGTGGGAACTCCTTCAAGACTGTTGGAGAAGCATTCCAGGTGAAGCTGGTTGAGAGAATGCCAAGAGTGTGCAAAGCTGTCATCAAGGCAAGAGGTGGCTACTTTGAAGAATCTCAAATATAAAATATGTTTTGATTTGTTTAACACTTGTTTGCTTACTACATGATTCAATACGTGTTATTTCATGTCTTCACTATTATTCTACAATTTCAAAAATAGTAAAAAATAAAGAAAAACCCTTGAATGAGTAGGTGTGTCCAAACCTTTGACTGGTACTTTATATATAAAATGTTAGCCTTTGTTAGAATTTTCTGTTTTATTATATTATTATAACTCAAGAGTATGTTCCGTCATTTGCACAACAAAGAACTGGGAAATGTTTTTAAGAAAATATGCCACTGTCATGAGAAAGTACTGTATATACATTTCTAATGTACAAAGTGATGTTCCTTCCACCCTTTTTGTGATTTTCATTATTTTCCAAGGACTTTCTCTGTTCAATCAATGTGTCTCCTTTGCTCCTATTCAACTGTCAATGTTAATGGCTGTTTTTCTATTGAGTTCTTCTCCACAATTCAGGCAGTGCCTGCGACACTTGTAATGGTCCACGTCATTGGTGACGCAAATCCCAAGACGTTTACCAACTTTTTTTTGAGTCTGCATCCCAAAGTCATTCTACCATCTGTTGGCATCTCAGAAGACAAAAAATAATGAACAGTGACATAAATGTACGTGTGTGTGTGTGTGTGTGTGTGTGTTACAATGCTCAGTACATAGTGTATGTACAGTACATAGTAAATGCTCAGCACATAGTACATGTACAGTACATAGTAAATGCTCAGTACATAGTAAATGCTCAGTACATAGTAAATGGTCAGTACATAGTACATGTACATAACAGTACATGTACAGTACATAACATAACATAGTACATGTACAGTACATAACATAACATAGTACATGTACATAACAGTACATGTACAGTACATGTACAGTAAATAACATAACATAGTACATGTACAGTACATAACATAACATAGTACATGTACAGTACATAACATAGTACATGTACAGTACATAACATAGTACATGTGCAGTACATAACATAGTACATGTGCAGTACATAACATAGTACATGTACAGTACATAACATAGTACATGTACAGTACATAACATAACATAGTACATGTACATAACAGTACATGTACAGTACATGTACAGTACATGTACAGTAAATAACATAACATAACATAGTACATGTACAGTACATAACATAACATAGTACATGTACAGTACACAACATAGTACATGTACAGTACATAACATAGTACATGTACAGTACATAACATAGTACATGTGCAGTACATAACATAGTACATGTACAGTACATACATAGTACATGTACATAACATAGTACATGTACAGTACATACATAGTACATGTACAGTACATAGTACATGTACAGTACATAACATAGTACATGTACAGTACTGTTGCTAGTTCGTTTTGTTTCTTCAAGCCTACCAGCGTTTTTCCCTCTGCTCCTGTCTCTCTGTGATGTCAATCTTCGTGGTCAATTTGTGATTTAAAATAAATATATATAATCGAAGACAATCATGGTATTAATAATGGATTCTATTACACCAGATGTATGTCCTGATTATTTTAAAATCACACACAGAAGAAGTTATACGGATAATTTAGTAGCTAATGGCAGCCTGCAGTACCCTGGTCGGCCTTCAACTTGAGATACTCAATGAGAGGGGGCAGCACTGAGTTAGCCTGCAACGTCACTTCTTCGAATAGCTCAAACTGCACATTATGTCTCCATGAGACGCCATCTTAACCCGACTTCCTTGGCGTCAAATGTGCTATTGAGTCTTCACATAGGAATGAATGGCGTGATCGATGGCTTTGTCCATTCATATATACAGTCATTGATTTGGAGGCTTTGTGACCCCATGATGCGACCAAGTTCTGTAATTCTCCAACTGTGACCCTTGGATTCTTCTTTGCCTTCCTCTCTGTGAGTCCTCTACCAGGCAAGTTGCCAGTGGTATTAAACTAATTACAGTGGTGTGTATTCATGGATGCCAAGGGAAGCCAGGCTTCCCAAACATTTTTACCAATAAAAAAAGATTCAATAATGTATCTTTCGTCTCTCTACAGTGCCTTCGGAAAGTATTCAGACCCCTTTGTTAGGTTACAGCCTTATTCTAAAATGTATTAAATTGTTTTTTTCCCTCTTCAATCTACACACAATACCCCATAATGACAGAGCAAGGAGAAAGCATCTGAGCGAGTGAAACGGCGCCGATCTGTCGCTCTACGTGTAGGCCATCTATCTGATGCTGTCTGGTCCAAACGAGTATGACATTGTTGCCGCCAGTAGCATTGTTTTGTTTTGTTTGTTTTTTTACCTAGGCAAGTCAGTTAAGATTAAAAGCTTATTTACAATGACGGCCCATCCTGGCCAAACACGGACGACGCTGGGCCAATTGTGCACCGCGCTATGGGACTCCCAATCACAGCCAGACTGTGATACAGCCAAGGGAAGACAAGGGAAGCCAGTGATTATCTGGACTCCCTTGACAAAAAAAGTATTACAACTTTGCCATTCAGCATTGAGCTACAGTACCAGTCAAAAGTTTGGACACACCTACTCATTCAAAGGTTTTTCTTAATTTTCTTTACTATTTTCTACATTGTAGAATAATAGTGAAAGCATAAAAACTAACACATATGGAATCAAGTAGTGACCCAAAAAGTGTTCAACAAATCAAAATATATTTTAGATTTTAGATTCTTCAAAGTAGCCACCCTTTGCCTTGATGACAGCTTTGCACACTCTTGGCATTCTCTGAACCAGCTTCATGAGGTAGTCACTCAATTAACAGGGGTGCCTTGTTAAAAGTTTTTATTTACAGGTTTAGTCATAGTAGTAGTAGTACAGCACCCCTCTGCTTTACTCAAGGGCATATCGACATATTTTCACCTTGTTGGCACAGGTATTTGAACCAGCAACCTTTAACTGCTAGGCCAAGACTTGGACCAACAACTCTGATAGTGACAGCACCTCTAACACTGGACTGGAAAAATACTAACCTTTCCATGCCAGGCAGAGACAAATGTCAAATATTGGAAGTCTAACACAGTACGGGACAGTGTGTGTGTGTGTGTGTGTGTGTGTGTATGTGTGTGTGTGTGTGTGTGTGTGTGTGTGTGTGTGTTTTTGCATCAGTGGAGGCTGGTGGGAGGAACTATAGGAGGACGGCTCATTGTAATGGCTGGAATGGAACGGAGTCAAACATGTGGTTTCTATATGTTTGATGTATTTGATACCGTTCCATTTATTTAATTCCAGCCATTACAATAAGCCTGTCTTCCAATGGCTCCTCCCACCAGCCTCCACTGGTGTGCATATCCGTATGTGTGTGTGTTTGTGGGTGTGTTTGTGGGTGGGATAAAATGCCACCGGTCCTACCGGGACACTTTGCAGCAGCAGAGAGTTTGCCATCCCCAGCAAGGTGCTGTGTGTGTAATTCTGTGCGTAGTTTTTCTTGGGCTGTAGCCTGGGCACTGAGGCATGAGAGGACTATTACACACATGCATGCCTGGCACTCTGTGTCTGGATGATGAAGAGATCTCAGATGATGCCTCTCCTCTCATCCCCACAGCCCCTGGCCAAAGTACTCTTTGTAGTCGATACAGGCCAAAGCTGGAACCTGTCATGCTATGTTGACTTAACACACACTCATTGTCGTCAGTATAGGCCTAACTATTATTTACACTGTCCGTGCTCAAGAAATACTCCCTGAGTTTTCAGGTGTAATATTGCAATGTTTGCTTTTTTTCTTTTTAAGTACAGAGCAAAGTACCTGTATCTCTTTGTATAAGATACTAATCAGATTCATATGTATAACACAGACAAATTATCAGATGGGACTTTTGATTTTGTTAGATTGGAAAATATAGGATATTTACTGCCAGTGCTGAGAGATTAACCAACATATATATTATTATTAAAAAATATATATTTTGGGGTGGGGGGTTATTAAAAACGAATTGACTGATGTGGGTTCAATTACTTGAATTCCATTTAGTTCATTTCTTTTCTTTGAGCCTGTTTCGCTAGAGAGAAATCAATTAATTCACAAGTTAATGAAGTCAAGAACTACAGCGGGTGAAATAAGTATTGAACACGTCACCATTTTTCTCAGTAAATATATTTCCAAAGGTGCTATTGACATTTTCACCAGATGTTGGTAACAACCCAAGTAATCCATACATACAAAGAAACCAAAACAAATAAGTTCAGAAATTAAGTTATGTGTAATAATGTGAAATGACACAGGGAAAAAGTATTGAACACACTTACTGATATTTATTTAATACTTTGTACAAAAGCCTTTGTTGGTAATGACAGCTTCAAGATGCCTCCTGTATGGATAAACTAGTCGCATGCATTGCTCTGGTGTGATTTTGGCCCATTCTTCCACACAAACAGTCTTCAAATCTTGAAGGTTCCGTGGGCCTCTTCTATGAATCTTGATCTTCAGTTCTTTCCATAGATTTTCAATGGGATTTAAGTCAGGTGATTGGCTGGGCCATTCTACCAGATTTATTTTCTTTCTTTGAAACCAATTGAGAGTTTCCTTGGCTGTGTGTTTGGGATCATTGTCTTGCTGAAATGTCCACCCTCGTTTCATCTTCATCATGCTGGTAGATGGCAGCATATTTATGTCAAGAATGTCTCGGTAAATTTGCCCATTCATCCTTCCTTCAATTATGTGAAGTTTCCCAGTACCATTTGCTGAAAAGCAGCCCCACACCATGATGTTCCCACCTCCAAACTGTTGGTATGGTGTTTTTAGGGTGATGTGCAGTGCCATTTCTCCTCCAAACATGGTGTGTATTATGACATCCAAACAGTTCAATTTTGCTCTCATCTGACCACATGTTGTGCAGCAAACTTTAAACAAACTTCAACATGCTTTTTTTCCAGCAATGGAGTCTTGCGTGGTGAGCGTGCATACAGGCCATGGCGGTGGAGTGCATTACTAACTGTTTTCTTTGAGACAACAGTACCTGCTAATTGCAGGTCTTTTTGAAGCTCTCCACAAGTGGTCCTTGGCTCTTCTGATTATTCTTTTCACTTCTCTGTCAGAAATCTTGCGAGGAGCACCTGGTCGAGGCAAATTTATGGTGAAATGATTGTCTTTCCACTTCCGTATTATGGCCCCGACAGTGCTCACTGGAACATTCAGAAGCTTAGAAATGCGCCTATAACCAATGCCATCATTATGTTTTGCAACAATTAGGTTGCGAAGGTCTTGAGACAGCTCTTTGCTTTTACCCATCATGAGATGTGTCTTGTGTGACACCTTGGCAATGAGAACTTTTTGTAGGCCATCAGTTGGGACTGAACCAGCTGATATTAATTTGCACTGACAGGGGGCTGGATTGCTTTTTAATTACTGATAGTTTTCAGCTGTTGTCTTGGCTTTCCATACCTTTTTGCACCTCCCTTTCTTCATGTGTTCAATACACATAACTTAATTTCTGAACTTATACACCAAACTTATGTCCTGGTTTCTTTGTATGTATGGATTACTTGAGTTGTTACCAACATCTGGTGAAAATTTCATGTCAATAGCACCTTTGGAAATATATTTACTGAGGAAAATTGTGACGTGTTCAATACTTACTTCACCCGCTGTATATGGGAAGCTGCGTTTTCGTTAAACATATAGTCAACCTAGTTAAGCGCATAAACGTGGTAATTAACTACAATGACCATAATCCATTGCGCCTGCTCTTTTCCATCTTGGACAGTGATGGATACACTTTTACATCTGCTACCTTAAGTTAGATACACACAGACAGCATACTCCGCTGCATGAGAGAGGAAAGTACACAACACGACAATGAGAGAGAGGGATAGAGACAGTTTGTGAAAGTGTGCCTGATCTACTTTGAAAAACAACTACAATTATTATCAGACAGCTCTGCAGCATACTTAGGCAGGCTAGCCATGCTAAATAGGATGACTAAATACATTACAGTATGGGGAGCACAGAGATAACGTTAGACGGTTGTCTGGCTGGCTGGCTGGCTGCTACTGCCTGAGCAGAGATGAGATGATTAATTTAAGGAGTCATCAAGTCATCAAAAAAACTACATAACAAATAAATAATATTTTCTATGTTTTGGCAATTGAGTGTTAACTATTTTTGGCTTTGAAATTTCCATTAAAAAGCTCAAATCATTTGAATGATATTATTTCATAATGCATTTAATGTTTACAAATATAATCCAAATGATTTTTATTTTTTTTGTTGAACCGAAGCGACCTCAAAAAGCACTAATCGCTCAGCACTGTTTACTGCTAATATTTGCAAGAAAACCCATTGATCCGAAAACTCATAACTCCATAGAGTTTGATTGAGTTTGGTTTACACCCTCAGCTAGGACCTCAAACTTTGCAGATATGATAATCATTGCCCTAGATGTTCATCTGAGGTCATATGTCCCTCCTTTACCTCTACTAATTAAGATCAGGGGTTAAGGAAGGGTTAGATGATGCATAGGAAACTCATTTTACTGCATGTTGTGTTGTGTCCTCAGCCTAACCCAACCATGTAAACAAAACACAATAATCAGAGCCTGATACTGACACGTGGAAATGAGACAAAACAACTTGAAAAAGTGTCGATCTTTGGAGTCTTGATAAATCACAGCCTTTTCTCACCATGTTGTTCCAGCGTTTACAAGCCAATGAAGTTGTAGAAACGTGAACTAAATGTTGACTAACAGATTGGATGTGGTAAAGGACACATTTAAGTTGCCTACACGTGAACTAGTCTCCAAATATCCGTAAGGGACAGGGGGGTTAGGAGGGACATGGATCCCCCCATGTTTATCGTCTCCTTGCAGATACATGCCCCACTAAATCACATCTTAGTGTGATGTGCTGAGGCGGAAGATTTCCTCTAGTCCCTTCTTAGACTGGCAACTTTTCCCCATCGGTGTCAATGATCCGGTGTGGGAATGCTATCTTTCCCTAGCAGCCCTCAAAGCCGATATATGCCCGTAAAGCACTCAAGTCAATTTTACCACTGGTTTAAGTCCAAATGTACTCTCTCTCTCTGATTTCCGACGGTACAACTCTTTAAGTCATAATTCTCTTTAATGAATGATCTATGACCTCTTATTGTGTACAGTATCTGGCCATTGGAGATGTTAGGTGTTTGGAAGTAAGTGATTATGACTTTCTTTGGTATGATGATAATTTAATAATTGTGTTTTTGACACGTCTCTGTCTGGTAAAGATAATTTTGGGGAAAATTTAGCTCAGAGGGGAGAACAAGATGAGATTAATTATCCATTTAAACTTTGATGTATTTGATCATGTATGAGAACTGTAGCTAGGGTTTGGATTTCAGGTAGGTTATAGAGCAGGCAAAATAGACTGAAATATCTCCTTGATTATCTTTGTCTTGTGCTATCTTTGTTCTGTTTCAGTCAGTGACTCAGTCCTCGTCTAAAATATGTTTCCTAAGACTCTCTCTCTCTCTCTCTCTCTCTCTCTCTCTCTCTCTCTCTCTCTCTCTCTCTCTCTCTCTCTCTCTCTCTCTCTCCTGCTGTTTTCCCCATTCTATTGTGGATACCCTGCAGTGTCTGAATGAGTTTTTGCCTGCCTGTCTGTCTCCCTGTCCCTTTTCTGCTCTGCTGACTGTGTCCCTTTCAACCTGTGTCTCTCTGGGGGAAGCAGGCTGGAGGAGACCACCACATTACATAGATTGATAGCCTGTGGTGAACTACTGCTTCTTCTGTGGAATAAGAAGTCGCTCACATTGATTTTAACATATAAGGTGGGGCATTTGCTTATAAATGATTTGTGTAGTGTTTATGTAGGTCTTTTAAAGGACTTATGAATGCTTCATTAGGCCTCCATAGGTTACATTTAGTTTTACGTGTGACCAACAAGTCTACTATCTTAGTGACTACAACTACTGTAGAGAAGAATGACCTAGGTTAGGGAAGCAGATGATGAACTTTGCAGAATATTTCTTTATTTTTTGGTTTATTTTCAATAAGTCATGTATAGAATTGGGGTGGGGGGTGGAGTGTGGATGTCTGGAGTTCTTTTAAGTAATATGGCCTACTTTTAATGGTGTCCCCTCGTCTGTCATGCCTATTCATCTCACATAGCCTCAGGGGGAAATGCAATATTGTTCCCTCTAACAAACTGTATAGTACCACAACCAGAACTGTGATGGTGGCTTTAGAGATGAGTCTTTTCAAAGGGGCTCCAGTGAATTGTCATGAAAAATGCATGAGAAATACACAGGGAGGACAATTGATGCTTCTTTAAGCTGAGATTGGTGGATGGGGGACAGTGACATATGTGGTAAAAAATATTGGAACCCTTGCATGATTCACAATTTATTCTAAAATAAGTTTAAATTAAAAAAAAACTTTTTGGTGTTCACACATTTCGTTTGTTTGATTTACAACTAGAAAAGGGCCAAGAAAAAATGTATAACAATTATTCAAAATTCTAATTCATTTGTTTGGAGGCAATTATTCTCATTTACCGTGTAATTGATCTCACCTGTGGTAAGTTGCAGGTGCCTACAGGGTAAAAAAAAAACTGAACATTCTGCTCCATTGCACTCCATTGTAAAGTGCAATGGTGCCAATATATTTGACCACATCTGTATGGCCATGCTACCGTTAGGGAGGAAGCAGCATCTGTATTCACTACACTTGGAGTTGGAGTTGGAGTTGGAAATTCCCTATGGTTCCCATGCAAATTCAATATGGTCCAATGGCCGTGGATTGAGTTTCCAGAGCCACGTTTTCCCCCTCCCTCGCTCTAGTGTGGGAGACCCATTGTCCCATTGACCCCACTGTAGAATGATCATTGTTTATATTCTTCTGTTTCAAATCATAGTGCCAAGTAGAGTTGCTCCGTTTTAAATTTTTCATTTTATTTAACCTTTATTTAACTAGTAAGTTAAGAACAAATTCTTATTTTACAATGATGGCCTACCTATGTTCTCCCATGTCTTAAACATCGAAATCCACTTTTGAGCAGATCCAATAATAATAGTATAATTATTTTCTAATCAAGGGTTTCTGTTCTGTAATATCAAAAATTTTGGTTAGTTATTAGTTATTTGCAGGCCTTGATGATTAGCATGGGAAAACTATTCTATGTAACATCTTTCAGATGTTTTTTTTCTCAGTAACACAAATTATCCACGGTTACATTTGGTGTACCAGTATATATGTATCTGGGGTAACAGACTGGTGAGCTGGGGCCAGTGTGATAAGTCAATCATCCAGAAGAGTACTTTCATTTATCTAATTAAACCTCCCTTATTAACCTAGAATTACCATAGTCTTGCGTCTTTAAGCCTAACCTTTATAACTTGACCCCTGACCTTGACTCTTCAAGACGAGCGTCCGTAATGAAACTTGACCATGTACATCGGACGAGTGATGAATTGATTCCAGTGACATTTGTTGTTGTTCCTGTTGTTAGTGTGTGTTATCGTTGCGACAACACTGCATGGTGGACTGATAAGGACAGGGCAGAGTGGATGCACACGTAAAAGACAGAAAGACGGGGAACTGACTGCTCCGTGTAAGTCGTCTGTTTCTATCGAACACTGATAGTCATGGTCTGTTTTAACCAGCCAAGCCCTGCCAAGCTGATAACTCCTCTCAGGTATGTTTGGGCCCAGAATGATATCAGCAATAAAAGGGGAGGGAGGAGGAGATCGAGGGCTAGAGATATTTTCTCAGTCTGGTTTTATCCAGGAAAGAAGGTAAGCAAGTAGATTTCATTTTCTCTGCTTTTTTTTATGATTTCTGTTAAGAAATGTTAATGGGTGTGACTTGACCAGGAAAAAACATCTGGGATATTCACATCATCCACTACCACACGTCAGCTATCAATCCCTCCAATACCATCTTGACTTCGAACCCAGACCTCGATGCTATAGTATGATACGGCAGATACATAGGGTCTCTTTATAAAACCCTGGTTGATGACCAATACTTATGGTGCAGAAATGTATTCTTCCCCTACAGTTCTCCGTTTTATCCTTTGTAATTCAAATCAAACAAATGACTCTTGGATCCCATTTCGACTGGGCCTACCACCCTATTCCATTTAGCTCATATCCAAAGCCGCCAGCATAATGGAATTTGAGCTGTCCCGTTTGTCACTCATCCCGTTGCCATGAAAGCATTAGAAGGTTACATTAGATGTGGATTTCCATAAGGCCATCCACCCTGCTGCTATTCACAATGCGGCTATCCAACCTGCTAGTCACGATCTCTTATGTAGAATCTCATAAGAGTGTACAAAACATTATGAACACCTGCTCTTTCCAAGACGGACTGACCAGGTGAATCCAGGTGAAAGCTATGATCCCTTACTGTCACTTGTTAAAGTTAAATCCACTTCAAATCAGTGTAGATGAAGGGGACGAGACAGGTTGAAGAAGGATTTCTAAGCCTCAAGACATTTGAGAAATGGATTATGTATGTGTGACATTCAGGGGGTGAATGGGCAAGACAAAAGATTGAAGTGCCTTTGAACGGGGGATAGTAGTAAGTTTGTGTCAAGAACTGCAACGCTGCTTGGTTTTTCACGCTCAACAGTTTCCTGTGTGTATCACGAATGATCTACCACCCAAAGGACATCCAGCCAACTTGCCACGACTGTAGGAAGCATTGGTGGAGTCAACATGGGCCAGCATCCCTGTGGAACGCTTTTGACACCTTGTATAGTCCATGCCCTGACGAATTGAGTATGTTCTGAGGGCAAAAAGAGGTATAACTCAATATTAGGAAGTTGTTCTTAATGTTTTGTGCACTCAGTGTATAACTCATCATACAGAATGAAGAGACGGGACACTTTCTCATGATAAATGTCTGCGTTTGGGAGGTGATGCATCTAAAACTTATGTGGGAGAGGTGGACGCAATATAAAACTGTAATGTGGGAGAGGTTGAAGCGATATGAAACTGTAATGTGAGAGAGGTTGAAGCGATATAAAACTGTTATGTGGGAGAGGTTAAAGCGATATAAATCTGTTATGTGGGAGAGGTTGAAGCGATAGAAAACTGTTATATGGGAGAGGTTGAAGCGATATAAAACTGTTATGTGGGAGAGGTGGAAGTGATATGAAACTGTTATGTGGGAGAGGTTGAAGCGATATAAAACTTATGTGGGAGAGGTTGAAGCGATAGAAAACTGTTATGTGGGAGAGGTTGAAGCGATATAAAGCTGTTATGTGGGAGAGGTGGAAGTGATATAAAGCTGTTATGTGGGAGAGGTTGAAGCGATATAAAACTTATGTGGGAGAGGTGGAAGCATTAAAAATAGTGTACAATCTTGGAAGGTCCTAACCTAGTTTCTGAAGTGCTGTTAGATTGGACAGCAGGGCAAAACAAGACGTTATCAGAGACCAGGCTACTGATAAGAGCGGTCTAATTGAAACGGCATCCTGAGAAGGCAATCAATGACTTACACTGGTGCTGAGAGCTCTGCATGCCTCCGAGAGGTTCCTATGATTAGATTTCATAGAATCTGATAACCCTGATTGATCCTCTCCATTTAAAACGTTCAGGCTTGGATCAATGGCTCTGCCCCCCCAACCATAGCTGTGGAAGCTGGAGAGAGAAGTCCCAGCCACTGACGTTCCCCTTCCATCAGCACACATAGTCTTGTAATGTATTAGATAACATGACTGGAACACATATTCCATCAGCACGCATACGGTCTTGTAATTTATTAGATAACACGACTGGAACACATATTGAAAAAAATACAGCGAGACATCTAATAGTCTACTCATTTGAGTCGAAAAATGTATTTGCGCAAAGGCACAATCTGTACGTTTTCTGTCCGTTTACACCCGTGGTTTTGAGTGCTCTTCTTCCTTGGTTTTCCTGGCTCATACCTTCACAAACACTTTAATTGATTTCGCCTTTAAATGTATCAAAATTGCCCAAATGGAGCCTATCACAGGGGTTGGTGGTGCCATTATTTTGAGCCGACCTCTCACCCGCCTCCAGTGGAGCCTATGCTACTGTAGTAATGTGATCCTGGCTGCTCTGCAGTTTTGTTGTGAAGGAAAGAGAATGTAGAGGAGTGTGTGACACAACGACAGATATAGGGGACCCAAAAGCGGACACGGAGGCAGAGATATGATTGACTGTTTAATAGAAAATATAGGGCGAGACAGGTTCGTAGTCAAGGACAGGCAATGTTCGTAACAGGGAGTCTGAATGGCAGTCGTCCAATAAGGGGAGTCAGGCTCGTAGTCGTAGTTCAGGCAGCGTTCGGTACCGGGAATCAGAAGACTGGCAGTGCAGAGGAGTAGACAGGCTCGTAATCCGTAATGCAGGCAGAGTTCGTTTGGCAGCAGATCAGATGGTCGAAGGCACATGAGGGGGATAGACAGGAACGTAATCCAACAGGCAGGTAGAGGTCCAAATACCGGGAAACAGACTGGCAGAGTTACTAATACAAGGGAGTGCTGGAAACGACTGACTAAGCAAGACGATCTGGCAAATGCCAACAGCACCCAAGATGCTAAATACACAAACTGATTAATGATGGTGATAGGGTGCACCTGGTGTGGGGAGGGGACAAACACAGACAGGTGAAACATATCAGGACATGACAGTACCCCTCCCCCTACGGGCGCCACCTGGCGACCGACCCGGGTGCATACCTGGCTGACCGGGATGCCGGCGATGAAAGTCGGCGATGAGCTCCGGGTCGAGGATGTCCCTGGTAGAGACCCAAGACCGCTCCTCCGGCCCGTAGCCCTCCCAGTCAACCAGGTACTGGAAACCCCGGCCCCGGGGACGGACTCTCAGGAGGCGACGCACCGTCCATGCAGGTTGGTTGTCAATAACCCGAGGAGGAGGGGCAGGCCTGGGAACAGGAGACAAAGGACAGTGAGATACAGGTTTTACACGGGACACATGAAAGGTAGGATTAATGCGGAGGGACCGGGGCAACATGAGGCGTATAGCTGATCGATTGATAACCCGGGAGATCTGATAAGGGCCGATGTATCGGGATGAAAGCTTGCGACTTTCCACCCGAAGGGGCAGATCTCGGGTGGACAGCCACACCCTCTGGCCAACACGGTAGTGGGGAGCCTGGGTCCTGCGACGGTCGGCCTGCCGTCGATACCTGGTATTTGTCCGTAGTAGAACAGCCCGGGCCTTTCTCCAGGTCCGACGGCAGCGCCTGACAAACAACTGGGCCGACGGGACGCCAACCTCCTCTTCCTGCTCCGGAAACAGCGGAGGCTGGTATCCCAAGGAGCACTCGAAGGGCGAAAGCCCAGTAGCGGAGGAAGGCAGGGTGTTGCGGGCATATTCCACCCAAACGAGTTGCCGGCTCCAGGTGGTGGGATTGTCCGAAACCAGGCAACGTAGCCCCGTTTCTAGGTCTTGATTGGCCCGCTCTGATTGGCCGTTAGACTCTGGGTGGAATCCTGAGGACAGGCTGATAGAAGAGCCAATAAGGGTGCAGAAAGCCCTCCAGAACTGGGAAGTGAACTGAGGACCCCGGTCGGAGACGATGTCAATGGGTAATCCGTGGATCCGGAAAACGTGCTGTACCATCAATTGGGCAGTCTCCTTGGCCGATGGCAACTTAGGCAGGGGGATAAAGTGTGCCGCCTTCGAAAATCGGTCTACTACGGTGAGGATGGCGGTATTGCCGTCGGATAGTGGCAGACCTGTGACAAAGTCCAGGGAGAGATGTGACCATGGACGATGAGGGACAGGGAGAGGCTGCAGGAGACCAGCTGGGGCCTGGCGGGACGTCTTGCTTCGGTTGCACACCATGCAGGCCGAGACAAAGGAGGGGACATCCACCCCCATGGTGGGCCACCAAAATCGTCGCCGTATAAACGCCAGGGTCCGACGAGCGCCGGGGTGGCAGGTCAATCTCGACGAATGACCCCATTCCAGGACTCGGGATCGAACAGGGTCAGGTACGAACAGGCAGCCCGGCGGACCCCCTCCTGGGTCAGGGCTCAACTGTTGCGCATTACGCACAGCCTCTTCAACGCCCCAGACCAAGGACGTGGCCAGACAAGAGACAGGGAGAATGCGTTCATTTCCTTGGACCGTAGCAGTAGGGCTGAACACACGGGAGAGGGCGTCTGGTTTTGTATTCTTTGAGCCAGGCCGATAAGACAGGGTGAAATCAAAACGAGTAAAAAACAGAGCCCACCTGGCTTGTCGGGCATTGAGTCTCCTGGCTGAGCGTAGGTACTCAAGATTCTTGTGGTCTGTCCACACAATAAATGGTTGTTCCGCCCCCTCCAGCCAATGTCTCCACTCCTCCAATGCCGTCTTGACCGCCAGCAATTCCCGGTTGCCGACGTCATAATTTACTTCAGCAGGTGTCAGACGACGGGAGAGGAATGCACATGGATGCAGCTTCTGATCGTTGTCTGACCTTTGCGACAACACAGCCCCCACGCCGATATTGGAGGCATCTACCTCCACTACAAATTGCCGGGCTGGGTCTGGGTGAATCAAAATGGGGGCTGACGTGAAGCGCTGTTTGAGGGCAGTGAAGGCCTGGGCTGCTTGGGGTGACCACACAAAGCTCACTTTAGTTGAGGTCAGGGCAGTGAGTGGAGCCGCCAAAATGCTGTAATTTCGGATGAACCGTCGATAAAAATTGGCAAACCCCAGGAACCGTTGCAGATCCAGGCGTGAAGAGGGCTGTGGCCAATCAGTGACGGCTTGGATCTTGCCAGGATCCATCCGGATGCTACCCGCGGCCACTATGTAACCCAGGAAAGGAATGCCTAATTTGACCAGAAGGGAGTTATCAATAAAACAGTCGTCAGCTCCTGAATCCATAAGGACATTTACTTTAAGGGTTTGGGAATTCCAAATAATAGTGGCAGGAAAAGGAAAACGAACCGGGGGTACCCATGGGGTTTTAGTTTGACTCACCCGTATTCCTGCAGTTACTGATGAGCCCGCCCTTTTTAAAGGACAACCGGCTGCATAATGTCCTTTCTCCCCACAGTAGAGGCAGCTGCGACTGTCTATCCTGCGTCGACGTTCCTCGGGCGTCAGCTGTGCCCTCCTTATTTGCATGGGTTCAGATGTAAGGACCTCGGACGCCCTCAGTGGTTCCCGGAAGAATTCGGGTGGTTCCGGCAGTCCCGGTGACGCTCTACCACCCGGTCCGCCGAAATGCGGAAGTGCCTGAGCAGGACGACGATTTTCTCTCTCCCGATTTCGTTCCTGAAGTCTACTTCCTATACGCATGGCAATGGAGATGAGGCTGTCTAAACTGGGAGGCACCTCTCGGGCAGCGAGTTCATCTTTGATGGGATCACATAATCCGTCATAGAAGGCGTCGAGCAGAGCCTCGGAATTCCATGAGCACTCCGCTGCCAGAGTACGGAATTTAATTGAGTAATCCGACACGCTGCTAGTCCCCTGTTTTAGATGTAGCAGCTGACGTGCCGCTTCTCTTCCGGATACTGGAGCATCAAAAACTTTTTTTACCTCCGTAGTGAACGCTGCTAGACTGAAACTAACGGGAAGCTGCTGGTCCCATATCGGCGTAGCCCATGCCAGGGCTCGCCCCGTCATCATGGTTATCATATAGGCGACCCGTGACTTCTCTGTGGGAAAAGAGGATGGCTGCAGTTCGAAGATACGCGAACACTGGGACAAGAAAGGACGACAATAACTTGAATCACCAGAGAACCGTTCGGGGGCAGGTAAGTGCGGCTCTCTAAGGGATACCGGGGAAGGTGTTGGGTTGCTGGGTATAGGTGGGACAGGAGACGGGAGGGAAGCGCTCTGTGCCGGTAGTGCCAGTGTTAATCTCTCCAAGTGTTGGAGTAGACATTCGGTGGCTCGCTGCTGGTTCTCTCTCTGCTCACGGAGCTCTTCTGTTATTGACCGTAGCACCTCCTCGTGTCGATCCACAACAACCCCTTGGTGGGCTATCGCGTTTTGTAGATGTGTCAACTCCGCTGGGTCCGTCATGGCCAGATCGTTCTGACACAACGACAGATATAGGGGACCCAAAAGCGGACACGGAGGCAGAGATATGATTGACTGTTTAATAGAAAATATAGGGCGAGACAGGTTCGTAGTCAAGGACAGGCAATGTTCGTAACAGGGAGTCTGAATGGCAGTCGTCCAATAAGGGGAGTCAGGCTCGTAGTCGTAGTTCAGGCAGCGTTCGGTACCGGGAATCAGAAGACTGGCAGTGCAGAGGAGTAGACAGGCTCGTAATCCGTAATGCAGGCAGAGTTCGTTTGGCAGCAGATCAGATGGTCGAAGGCACATGAGGGGGCTAGACAGGAACGTAATCCAACAGGCAGGTAGAGGTCCAAATACCGGGAAACAGACTGGCAGAGTTACTAATACAAGGGAGTGCTGGAAACGACTGACTAAGCAAGACGATCTGGCAAATGCCAACAGCACCCAAGATGCTAAATACACAAACTGATTAATGATGGTGATAGGGTGCACCTGGTGTGGGGAGGGGACAAACACAGACAGGTGAAACATATCAGGACATGACAGTGTGTAAACAGGGCCTCCATATTCTCCTCTCAGCACAGTCTCAGGAGATCCTCTTATTCTAGTTTAGTGTGGGTGTAGAAAGGAACCAAAAAACTGGGATGCTACACAGAAATTAAATAAGATACGCTGCATAGAAAAAGACCATCTGATGTGGCCTAGTTAGGGTAGTGTACAGTTATGGTGGTAATTACATTATTCCCTTTCAGTTTCAATTTAGCTGACAATACAATTATATTATCAAGTAAAAGTAAAAGTAAAATACGAGTAGAGCCAGATGGATTGCCAAGACGTGTACTCCATGCATGCGCTGACCAACTGTCAAGTGTCTTAACTGCCATTTTCAACCTGTCCCTGACTGAGTCTGTAATAGCAAAATGTTTTAAGCAGACCGCCATAGTCCCTGTGCCCAAGATCACAAAGGTAACCTGCCTAAATGACTGTAGCCATGAAGTGCTTTCTATCTATCTATCTATCTATCTATCTATCTATCTATCTATCTATCTATCTATCTATCTATCTATCTATCTATCTATCTATCTATCTATCTATCTATCTATCTATCTATCTATCTATCTATCTATCTATCTATCTATCTATCTATCTATCTATCTATCTATCTATCTATCTATCTATCTATCTATCTATCTATCTATCTATTGTCCCAGAAACCCTAGACCCACTCCAAATTGCATACCGCCCCAACAGATCCACAGATTTCTTTATTTATTTGTTTTATTTAACCTTTATTATGGCCACCTGTGACAAATTCAATTGATTGGACATGATTTGGAAAGGCAGTTGACAGTGCATGTCAGACCAAAAACCAAGCCATGAAGTCAAAGGAATTGTCCATAGAGCTTCCAGACAGGATTGTGTCGAGGCACAGATCTGGCGAAGTGTATCATAACAATTCCTGCAGCATTGAAGGTCCCCAATAACACAGTGGCCTCCATTCTTAAATGGAAGAAGTTTGGAAACACCTAGACTCTTCCTAGAGCTGGTCGCCCGGCCAAACTAAGCAATTGGAGAAGGGCCTCGATCAGGGAGGTGACCAAGAAACCGATGGTCACTCTGACAGAGCTCCAGAGTGCCTCTGTGGCAATGGGCGAGCCTTCCAGAAGGACAACCATCTCTGCAACACTCCACCTATCAGGCCTTTATGGTAGAGTGGTCAGATGGAAATCACTCCTCAGTAAAAGAAACATGACAGCCCGTTTGGAGTTTGCCAAAAGGCACCGAAAGGACTCTCAGACCATGAGAAACAAGATCCTCTGGTCTGATGAAACCAAGATTGAACTCTTTGGCCTGAATGCCAAGCGTCATGTCTGCAGGGAATCTGGCACCATCCCTACGGTGAAGCATGGTGGTGGCAGCATCATGCAGTGGGAATGTTTTTCAGCGGCAGGGACTGGGAGACTAGCCAGGATCAAGGTAAAGATGAAAGGAGCTAAGTACAGAGAGATCCTTGATTAAAACCTGCTCCAGAGCGCTCAGGACCTCAGACTGGGGCGAAGGTTCACCTAAGCACACAGCAAAGCCAAGCACACAGCAAAGCCAATTCAGAAGTGGCTTCGGGAAAAAGTCTCTGACCGTCCTTGATTGACCCATCCAGAGCCCGGATTTGAATCCGATCAAACATCTCTGGGGAGACCTGAAAATGGCTGTGCAGCAACATTCCCCATCAAACCTGACAGAGCTTGAGAGGATCTTCAGAGAAGAATGGGAAATACTCCCCAAATACAGGTGTGCCAAGCTTGTAGTGTCATACCCAAGAAGACTTGAGGCTGTAATTGCTGCCGAATGTGCTTCAACAGTACTGAGTAAAGGGTCTGAGTACTTATGTAAATGTGATATTTCAGTTTCTTATTTTTAATAGGGATATCTTCTGTATACCACCCCTACCTTGTCACAACACAACTGATTGGCTCAAACGGATTAAGAAGGAAAGAAAATCAAGGCACACCTGTTAATTGAAATGCATTCCAGGTGACTACCTGATGAAGCTGGTTGAGAGAATGCCATGAGTGTGCAAAGCTGTCATCAAGCCAAAGGGTGGCTAATTTGAAGAATCTAAAATCTAAAATATATTTTGATTTGTTTAACACATTTTTGGTTACTACATGATCTCATATATGCTATTTCATAGTTTTGATGTCTTCACTATTATTCTACAATAAATACACTGGAATGAGTAGGTGTCTACAAACTTTTTACTGGTACTGTATACAGTATATGTACATACAAATACATACATTCATATAAAATACACACATATATATATATATATCTTGTTAAAATATATATTATACAGTGGGGAGAACAAGTATTTGATACACTGCCGATTTTGCAGGTTTTCCTACTTACAAAGCATGTAGAGGTCTGTAATTTTTATCATAGGTACACTTCAACTGTGAGAGACGGAATCTAAAACAAAAATTAATTTGCATTTTATTGCATGACACCTACCAACCAGTAAGAATTCCGGCTCTCACAGACCTGTTAGTTTTTCTTTAAGAAGCCCTCCTGTTCTCCACTCATTACCTGTATTAACTGCACCTATTTGAACTCGTTACCTGTATAAAAGACACCTGTCCACACACTCAATCAAACAGACTCCAACCTCTCCACAATGGCCAAGACCAGAGAGCTGTGTAAGGACATCAGGGATAAAATTGTAGACCTGCACAAGGCTGGGATGGGCTACAGGACAATAGGCAAGCAGCTTGGTGAGAAGGCAACAACTGTTGGCGCAATTATTAGAAAATGGAAGAAGTTCAAGATGACGGTCAATCTCCCTCGGTCTAGGGCACCATGCAAGATCTCAACTCGTGGGGCATCAATGATCATGAGGAAGGTGAGGGATCAGCCCAGAACTACACGGCAGGACCTGGTCAATGACCTGAAGAGAACTGGGACCACAGTCTCAAAGAAAACCATTAGTAACACACTATGCCGTCATGGATTAAAATCCTGCAGCGCACGCAAAAAGTTGTTCTCCCCACTGTATATTACATTATTTTCCACTCACCCTACCACACCTCCCCTAATTGTAAAGTACATGTATTTGTCACATTTTTAGCAGTATTACTTTAGTGCCTTTTTGCAAACAGGATGCATGTTTTGGAAATGTTTTATTCTATACAGACTTCTTTTCACTCTGTAATTTAGGTTAGGAAGGACGGCTTTGTCTTTGTAGTGACTGGGTGTATTCATACAGCATCCAAAGTGTAATTAATAACTTCACCATGCTCAAAGAGATATTCAATGTCTGCTTTTTGATTTTTTTTACCCATCTACCAATAGGTCCCTTTCTTTATGAGGAATTTAGAAAACCTCCCTGGTCTTGTGGTTGAATCTGTGTTTAAAATTCACTGCTCGACTGTTGGGTACAGTGATGAGGTAGTCATTCAAAAATCATGTTGAACAATGATATTGCACACCAAGTGCAACTCATTGTGTGACATGTTAAGCAAATATTTACTCCTGAACTTCTTTAGGCTTGCCATAACAAAGGAGTTGAATACTGAATGACTAAAGATATTTTTATCACGTTCGAAGGTAAGACCCAGGCGCAGACAACGTCAGAATATCAAATGTTTATTATCACAACAGGGGTAGGCAAAAGTCAGGTCAGGGGCAAGCAGAGTTCGGTAATCCAGAGTCGTGGGGTAAAGGTACAAGACGGCAGGCAGGCTCGTGGTCAGGGCAAGCAGGAGGGGTCAAACCAGGAAAATCTAGGAGATAGCAAGGCAGGAGCAAAGGGGAAAACCACTGGTAGGCTTCAACAAGCAAAACGAACTGGCAACAGCCAAACATAGAACACAGGTCAAAGTACCCAGGGGATAATGAGGAAGATGGGCGACACCTGGAGGGGGGTGGAGACAAGCCCACAGACAGGTGAAAAAGATTTTAGCTTTTAATTTGTAATTATTTTGTAAAATTATGGAAAAACATAATTCCACTTTGATATTATGGGGTATAGTGTGTAGACCACTGACACAACATCTCAATTGAATTTATTTTTAATTCAGGCTCAAACACAATTAAATGTGGAAAAAGTCAAGGAGTGTGAATTATTTCTGAAGGCACTTTAGATGCTCTTGAGGGAAAGTTGAATGAGACTCAATATACTTCCTGTGAGGTATGGAAATCCTACTTGTCAAAAATGATGATGAACGGATTGATATCAACATTTATTTATTCAACCATGAAAGACCCTTGAGGTTAGAAACCTATTTTGCGAGAACAACCTGGCAATAACCTCCAGGCCCTATTACATTGCAATGTAATAGGGCCTGGCCCAACCACAAGGAGTCATCAGGGTCAGATTTACTAAGCATTATTTGAATGTTAATTTTGATAACTGTAATATGGAGCTGAAGCTGCCTTCTCTAGACGTTTGTAGCAGAGTAATTTCTTGCTGGAATTTGAATCAGTCTACCCACTAAGACATTATTCATTACCATATTTCTAGCTGAAGCTGCCTTCTCTGGTCGTTTGTAATTTCTTGCCCCAACCCTGATGATCTGTGGAGCAATATGATCACTAATGAGCTTATGGAAATCCAAAGTTCGAGGCAAGAATAGCTTTTAATACTTAATGAACGTACCCAGAGTGGGGCTATGATTTGAAATTTAATGTGCGGATACATACTCGCTTTGCATGATTTCAGTTCATTATTCTTTGTAACGGCTAAGATAACTGCCATGGCGAGGCCATTCTCTCTGTCTCTCTCTCTCTCTCTCTCTCTCTCTCTCTCTCTCTCTCTCTCTCTCTCTGTCGGCCTCTCTCTCGCTCTCTCTCTCTGTCTCCCGCTCTCTCTCTGTCTCCCGCTCTCTCTCTCTGTCTCCCGCTCTCTCTCTCTGTCTCCCTCTCTCTCTCTCTCTCTCTCTCTCTGTCGACCTCTCTGTCTCCCGCTCTCTCTCTCTCTCTCTCTCTCTCTCTCTCTCTCTCTCTCTCTCTCTCTCTCTCTCTCTCTGTCGGCCTCTCTCTCTGTCGGCCTCTCTCTCTGTCGGCCTCTCTCTCTGTCGGCCTCTCTCTCTGTCGGCCTCTCTCTCTGTCGGCCTCTCTGTCTCCCGCTCTCTCTCTGTCTCCCTCTCTCTCTCTCTGTCGGCCTTTCTGTCTCCCGCTCTCTCTCTGTCTCCCGCTCTCTCTCTGTCTCCCGCTCTCTCTCTCTGTCTCTCTCTCTCTCTCTCTCTCTCTCTCTGTCTCCCGCTCTCTCTGTCTCCCTCTCTCTCTCTCTCTCTCTGTCGGCCTCTCTGTCTCCCGCTCTCTCTCTGTCTCCCTCTCTCTCTCTCTCTCTCTCTCTCTCTCTCTCTCTCTCTCTCTCTCTCTCTCTCTCTCTCTCTCTCTCTCTCTCTCTGTCGGCCTCTCTGTCTCCCGCTCTCTCTCTGTCTCCCGCTCTCTCTCTGTCTCTCGCTCTCTCTCTCTCTCTCTCTCTGTCTCCCGCTCTCTCTGTCTCCCTCTCTCTCTCTCTCTCTCTCTCTCTCTCTCTGTCGGCCTCTCTGTCTCCCGCTCTTTCTCTGTCTCCCGCTCTCTCTCTCTCTCTCTCTCTCTCTCTGTCGGCCTCTCTGTCTCCCGCTCTCTCTCTGTCTCCCGCTCTCTCTCTGTCTCCCTCTCTCTCTCTCCCTCTTTCTGGTAATCGCCTAAATAAGTTCCATTAAACCATCACAACAGTGGAAAATGCCTACATCGTGTTCATAGGATGTCACATGAATGCTTTCCCAAAGCAATAACGGGAAAAGTATAACCTCTAAGTCTGGAAGATTAGGATTGATTTATTCTCTGGGAAATATATTAACTCACCATATCCATGGTTTCCCAATGCATTCTACAGTTGCTTCTCATCACCTTATTAACTCTTTTGTTGTCGTAGTTGGTGGACTAGAATAGCCCATGTGATTTCCGGACTTGACTGATTCCACTGCAACACGTCAGATTCAATATTCATTACAGCGTCAGGATTATGAATAGATTACACTTTAACTCACTTCCAACTGTCTGTCATAACTGATTATCCCCAGTGTATCTCTGTGAGTGGATCTGGTGGTTTTCAGGAGCAGAGCTGCCCCACAGCAGTTGGTGACACAGTGTTTAAACCTGCCAGTCAACCTGCTGAAGCGGAGGTACTCAACCCCTCAAGGCAAGTTGTGAACTCTTACTTTTCCTGTTCGGCAAGATGCCCCCTTTCCACTCAAGTGTCAGGAAGGAAATGTTCAGGGAGCCTGTAGTCTCGAGCGCTGTCCAGGGTTAGAAAAATCTGTCTGGTATTTGGACATTTTCCAACCATCCTTCAACCACCCACCATCCATCTCCAGCCATGACCTGGCAGAACCTACGCTTGAATGAGGATTAGTCTTGTCTGAGTGCCACATACTTGTGTTAGCCCCCACAGCTAATGCCTATGGCTTAGCTTAGGGGAAATTTAACTAAGATGACCTCTTGCTACCTGGTTGGTCACCTTCCTGTACCTTGTGTCCTTCTGGTTTTTCCATGGAAATCAGAGGGACTTTAGTTTGCTGTATTTAGTGTCAGCCTGGTGTCATACTTATGTGTTTGTATGATATTCCATAACCAAAACCAATTGCCCTCTGCAACAAATAAAGTTAAAACTTGAAACTTCATAACATGTCCTCAGTTATTTGACTGAAATCCTGTAACAACAACAATAACAAAAACGTGTGAAACTTTCACATCCATGTCACACTAACTAAATAACTGTCATGACACTAGGATATATTTTTAGGAGCAAGCCAGCCCATCATATGGCTATGTACATATAGCCTGAAAGAATTGTATACATGCACGTAAGAGACCTATGATTTACACTGTGAATCCTAACATGCACGTAAGAGACCTGTGAATTACACCGTGAATCCTAACATGCACGTAAGAGACCTGTGAATTACACTGTGAATCTTAACATGCACGTAAGAGACCTGTGAATTACACCGTGAATCCTAACATGCACGTAAGAGACCTGTGAATTACACTGTGAATCTTAACATGCACGTAAGAGACCTGTGAATTACACTGTGAATCTTAACATGCACGTAAGAGACCTGTGAATTACACCGTGAATCCTAACATGCACGTAAGAGACCTGTGAATTACACTGTGAATCCTAACATGCACGTAAGAGACCTGTGAATTACACCGTGAATCCTAACATGCACGTAAGAGACCTGTGAATTACACCGCTTGTGATCAAAGCCTTCGTTAGGGAGGGAGGTGTCCCTTCTCCTTGTAAAGGGAAATGAACATTTCATGGAGGAAACTTGCTGTGACCAAACACATTTTCTCCAGCTGTTGTCGTGCTCGGGCTTCATTCATTGGGGCTGGGAAGACTTTTTCACAATAAAATGTCTGCTGCTACTGGAATAGGGGAGAGACCGTCAATTGGTTTCACCTTATGTACCTTAAACATGCCTCGTCTGAATTCATGGCTCTTCCTATACTCTTTTATTACAGTTTATTAATGAACTACTGAAAGATCCGGGTCAAGAGTTTTTAACAAGGTCACACCAGGAGGGGAGACGACACTACATTTCACCATCTGTATCTTGTAACAGTAAAATCTAGTAGTGCATTTAATTAACTTAAATAGCCTACCTTCTTGAATCAATAATGTATAAAATATAAAAGTTAATTTAATGTCAGTTATCTATGATAAGATTTAGATGATTCATACAGCATATTTGCCATGATGAAAAAAATACATTTTACAGTATCAGATTTGATTCTAACCTTGTTCAAGATATTGATGAATCTAAAAATATATTATGACATTACACGAAAGCACACCATTCATATAACTGTGTTAACTTGTTTGATAGAGGAGGCCCAAAGATACCGCATTTGTCTGTCTCCCAAGGCAGGGGGAGGATAAAAAAAGGTAATTCAGACCATTTTCTGAGCTTGGCACAATCTTGCCTTGCTCCTCCACAAACAGTTTAGAAAATATAGATGACTGAAACCTACTTGGGGAATTGGTCTGAAAGAGACAGATTGAAAGTGCATGTCACAGAGGCTGAAGCAATCAAAGGACTTGTGTATTTCAACTCAAAGAGGGTAATGTCAAAACGCACCGTAAACAGCATGCTAAATCCAAGCCTCCCAAATCCCTCCT
This sequence comes from Thymallus thymallus, assembly GCA_023634145.1. Lineage (NCBI taxonomy): Eukaryota > Metazoa > Chordata > Actinopteri > Salmoniformes > Salmonidae > Thymallus > Thymallus thymallus. The sequence continues at coordinate 6,035,489 of CM042409.1, forward strand.
TGACTACTTCCAAGCTGCTTTAGTGTTGCTGGTGATGTTGTTGGTTTGCTGCTTTAGTGTTGGTTGTATTGTTGTTGTGTTGGTGCTTTAGTGTTGCTGGTATTGTTGTGTTTGTGCTTTAGTGTTGCTTGTATTGTTGTGGTGGTGGTTTAGTGTTGCTGGTATTGTTGTGGTGGTGGTTTAGTGTGGCTGGTATTGTTGTGGTGGTGGTTTAGTGTTGCTGGTATTGTTGTGCTTGTGGTTTAGTGTTGCTGATATTGTTGTGGTGGTGTTGGTGCTTTAGTGTTGGTGGTGTTGTTGGTTGTTGTGTTTAGTGTTATTATCCTCCTTCAGCTTTTGACAATGAACCTAACCTCCGGCCATGCAAGGCTCGGTTACGGTAGGCACTCTAACATTCCCCCTCCCCCATAAACTGAACTCAGACAACTTAAGAACACATAACCACATAACATTAGCTGACTTCGTGAGAGGGGTGCGCTGATTGGTGACACACACATTGATTGACAGACACACATTCCTCACCAATGGACTACAATAGCGGCAAAATGAGCAGCAATTTTATGTTTTGTATTTATTTTTTTATTATTTTTTTATAAGCCCACATTTTGCCGCCTTTCCAAAGTGCCGCTATAGGCGGTCGCCTAGTCTGCCTATACGCACGCTCCGGCCCTGCACATAGGCTCTGTCAGAGTGACCATTGGTTTCTTGGTCACCTCCCTGACCAAGGCCCTTCTCCTCCAATTGCTCAGTTTGGCCGGGCGACCAGCTCTAGGAAGAGTATAGGTGTTTCCAAACTGATTGCATTTAAGAATGATGGAGGCCACTGTGCTCTTGGAGACCTTCAATGCTGCAGAAATCTTTTGGTACCCTTCCCTAGATCTGTGCCTTGACACAATCCTGTCTCGGAGCTCTACGTACATTTCTTTCGATCTCATGGCTTGGTTTTTGCTCTGACATGCATTGTCAACTGTGGGACCTTATATAGACAGGTGTGCCTTTCCAAATCATGTCAAACCAATTTAATTTATTACAGGTGGACTCCAATCAAGTTGTAGAAACATCTCAAGGATGATCAATGGAAACAGGATGCACCTGAGCTCAATTTCGAGTCTCATAGCAAAGGGTCTGAATACGTATGTAAATAAGCTATTTCTGTTTTACATTTTTTATAAATTTGCAAAAAAATCTAAAAACCTATTTAAGCTTTGTCATTCTGGGGTAATGTGTGTAGATTGATGAGTGAAAAAAAGTATTTAAGCAATTTTAGAATAAGGCTGTAACATAACAAAATGTGGAAAAAGGAAAGGGATCTGAATACTTTTCGAATGCACTGTATGCCGACAGTGGACAACCTTGTTTCACTCCTCTTGACAGTAACCCATTGTACAAGAAATTTTCCAAAATTATAATAGTCCAGGCATTTATACAGTATATACAGCGGGTGAAATAAGTATTGAACACGTCACCATTTTTCTCAGTAAATATATTTCCAAAGGTGCTATTGACATGAAATGTTCACCAGATGTTGGTAACAACCCAAGTAATCCATACATATAAAGAAACCAAAACAAATAAGTTCAGAAATTAAGTTATGTGTAATAATGTGAAATGACACAGGGAAAAAGTATTGAACACACTTACTGATATTTATTTAATACTTTGTACAAAAGCCTTTGTTGGTAATGACAGCTTCAAGACGCCTCCTGTATGGAGAAACTAGTCGCATGCATTGCTCTGGTGTGATTTTGGCCCAATCTTCCACACAAACAGTCTTCAAATCTTGAAGGTTCCGTGGGCCTCTTCTATGAATCTTGATCTTCAGTTCTTTCCATAGATTTGCAATGGGATTTAAGTCAGGTGATTGGCTGGGCCATTCTAGCAGCTTTATTTTCTTTCTTTGAAACCAATTGAGAGTTTCCTTGGCTGTGTGTTTGGGATCATTGTCTTGCTGAAATGTCCACCCTCGTTTCATCTTCATCATCCTGGTAGATGGCAGCAGATTTTTGTCAAGAATGTCTCGGTAAATTTGCCCATTCATGCTTCCTTCAATTATGTGAAGTTTGCCAGTACCATTTGCTGAAAAGCAGCCCCACACCATGATGTTCCCACCTCCAAACTTCACTGTTTGTATGGTGTTTTTAGGGTGATGTGCAGTGCCATTTCTCCTCCAAACATGGTGTGTATTATGACATCCAAACAGTTCAATTTTGCTCTCATCTGACCACACTATATTCTCCCAGTATTTCACTGGCTTTTCCAAATGTTGTGCAGCAAACTTTAAACGAGCTTCAACATGCTTTTTTTTCAGCAATGGAGTCTTGCGTGGTGAGCGTGCATACAGGCCATGGCTGTGGAGTGCATTACTTACTGTTTTCTTTGAGACAACAGTACCTGCTAATTGCAGGTCTTTTTGAAGCTCTCCACAAGTGGTCCTTGGCTCTTGGACAACTCTTCTGATTATTCTTTTCACTCCTCTGTCAGAAATCTTGCGAGGAGCACCTGGTCGAGGCACATTTATGGTGAAATGATTGTCTTTCCACTTCCGTATTCCGTATTAGAAGCTTAGAAATGCGCCTACAACCAATGTCATCATTATGTTTTGCAACAATTAGGTTGCGAAGGTCTTGAGACAGCTCTTTGCTTTTACCCATCATGAGATGTGTCTTGTGTGACACCTTGGCAATGAGACCTTTTTGTAGGCCATCAGTTGGGACTGAACCAGCTGATATTAATTTGCACTGACAGGGGGCTGGATTGCTTTTTAATGACTGATAGTTTTCAGCTGTTGTCTTGGCTTTCCATGCCTTTTTGCACCTCCCTTTCTTCATGTGTTCAATACTTTTTCCCTGTGTCATTTCACATTATTACACATGACTTAATTTCTGAACTTCTTTGTTTTGGTTTCTTTGTATGTATGGATTACCTGGGTTGTTACCAACATCTGGTGAAGATTTCACGTCAATAGCACCTTTAGAAATATATTTACTGAGAAAAATGGTGACGTGTTCAATACTTATTTCACCCGCTGTAAATACTTTATCAAATGCCTTTTCAAAATCAGCTGTGAATACCAGGCCTGGTTTCCTAGATTTTTCATAGTGTTCAATTGTTTCCAGTACTGGTCTTGTATTATATCCAATGAATCTGATTAGGATGAATAAAGTTAGTTAAAACCTTTTAAATTCTATGAGCTACAGTATGCATGTTGCTAGAATTGTTGCATTACTACACTGAAGTGTAAGGGGCCTCCAGATTTTAGGTGGACTGGATCTTTATATTTACCACCATGGTCCAGTAATAGTGAAATCAGACCTTTCTTAGTATCAATAACAATAACAATAATAATAATAAATTCCCTGAGTGGCGCTGTGGTCTAAGGAACTACATCTCAGTGCAAGAGGTGTCACTACAGTCCCTGGCTCGAATCAAGGCTGTATCACATCCGGCCGTGATTGGGAGTCCCATAGGGCAGCGCACAATTGGCCTAGCGTCGTCCAGGTTTGGCCAGGGTAGAACATCATTGTAAATAAGCATTTGTTCTTAACTCTTCTTGCCTAGTTAAATTAAGGTAATTATATATATATATATATTAAATAAAATCGTGCATATCTTAATTAATTCTCACAATTTATTAATAATGTAAGCACTTCATACGAAGGATTGTTACCTATAACAAGGACTGGCAGTACAAAAAATCTAAATTTTTGGCAAGTAGTTATTATTCATTTTACATTATAGCTTGTGATTCCATCCTATACTGTCCCTAACATCATTACCCCATAGCAGCAGATGTGGGATGCATACACACACTCACCCCACCCCAACCCTCCCACACAAACACCTCTACCCCTCTTTCCCCTTCCTGGTGTTGGTGCTTTGGTGTTGGTGCTGTTGTTGTGGTGTTGGTGCTTTAGTTTTGGTGCTGTTGTTGTGGTGTTGGTGCTTTAGTGTTGTTTAGTTTTGTTGTTGCTGTGTGTCGTGGGTTGGTTTTTTGGCCTCTGTGAAATAAATATTTGGTTTCTTTCTGCTTGGGCAGTGGTGCCCGATGTGTCATAAGAGAGTAAATATGCATTTTTGCGTTAGTGGCACCCCAATCAAATTACCTGTCAAAGCCGTTTGAGCCTGTTTCTCTAATGCATTTAGGTGACAAAAATCAAATAAAAATCAAATATCGACCCTAGCCTCCGGCCAACAAACTGTGGGACCAACAGTATTTAGGGGAACTAATTCTGACTTTGTTTACATTTGGGGATCATAAAAACGATATGTCTAAAAATATTATTAGAAAAAGTTTTAATGTTCTGAGGGGCAACAATATCACAGAGGGGTTTTTGTTTACATCATAGAATCCAGGAAGAAGACAGTGGATGGTTGGGCTGAACTAAGAAGTTCTCATTATACAACTGAAGCAATGTAAAATTGCACACGTTTCTACGAGACAGTTGGTGAAATTTAACTACTCTCAAATTCATATACAGAGCTATGGATGCAAGGACTGACCATTCATGATATCACAATTATAGTTTTAACCATGTTTTGAGGCTATACAATGTGTGTTTACATTTGTGGTTTACAGACGGTGTGGAATATTACTCATTCAAGCATTTTTTCTTTATTTGCACAATTTATTTACATTGTAGAATAAAAGTGAAGACATCAAAACTATGACACAACACATATGGAATCATGTAGTAACCAAAACAGTGTTTATTTTATATTTGAGATTCTTCAAAGTAGCCACCCTTTGCCTTGATGGCAGTTTTGCACCCTCATGGCATAAATAATTATGCAGCAGCTAAGGATTCCAGCTGTAACCATTATATTATTAAACCATTATTAATATAATTACATTTTAGTCATTTTGTAGACATGTTCATACTGGCCCCCTGTGAGAGTTGAACCCACAACCCTGGCATTGCAAATGTCATGCTCTACCATCTGAGCTACAAAGGACTCTATCTCAGATGAATGAATTGATGCAGTCAATCTCTCCTCTGCACACACGCACATTATTATTATTGAGTAGCATTTTTTTTTGTGTGTGTCTTACAGTTTCCTTAAAGGGAAACTTCACGACTAGACACTATTTGGGGTGTTTGTCCAGTCTCCCTACCATTTCGAGTGGTTCCAATGACGAATTTGACGCTATGGGACACATAGCTGGTGACTTTGTAAAGCAAAGATGGCTGACAAAAACAGTACGGTGGAAGCAAATGTAAGTAATTATAACGTTGTAGCGAGTCAAGCTAAAAAAATACAATTAAGTGAAATATGTTAGTTAATGTAGAGGCAAACGATTGTGCATATTTCTTTTGTCATGAAGTTCATTTACGAAAATCACTATTTAGCAAGTTAGCTGAGATGGAACACTATGAGTAATTTCCTGGCATCCAATTGGCTACTGGCATTTAAAGGCCATTTCCGGCAACCTGATTGTGTAATTCTGTCATGATAGAATGTCCACAACTGTGAAGGGGTGATGGTGATGCATTTAGGAGGAGGGTTTACACGTCCTCCAGGCTGCAGGAGCGCTTCAGGGGAGATGTGGCTTTTTATAAAAATGGTTAGGATTGTTCTTCTAGCCCACGAACTTGGAATTGGTTATGTGTCACCGGTGTGAAACGGCTAGCTAGTCACTCGCTCTGAGACCTTGAAGTAGTTCTTTCCCTTGCTCTGCAAGGGCCATGGCTTTTGTGGAGCGATGGGTAACAATGCTTCGAGGGTGACTGTTGACGATGTGTGCAGAGGGTACCTGGTTCGAGCCCAGGTAGGGGCGAGGAGAGGGACGGAATCAAAGCTGGTACATAATCAGCTTTAGTCCCCCCACTAGGACAATTTTCTTTCAAAATAACAGAAAAGCATGTTTTTCTGTGCTTTAGTAGCTGAGGCAATGGTTTGATTTAACCTTTATATAACTAGGCAAGTCAGTTAAGAACAAATTCTTAATTACAATGACGGTCTACACATCAAGACGGTCTACACATCATATGAAGGAAAGCATCACAAATGAATACATAAATAGCATCACAAGTCGGAAGTTTACATACACCATAGTCGAATACATTCAACATTTTCACAATTCCTGACATTTAATCCTAGTAAAGATTCCCTGTTTTAAGTCAGTTAGGATCAACACTTAATTTTAAGAATGTGAAATGTCAGAATAATAGTAGAGAGAATGATTTATTTCAGCTTTTATTTCTTTCATCACATTCCAAATGGGTCAGAAGTTTACATACACTCAATTAGTATTCGGTAGCATTGCCTTTAAATTGTTTAACTTGGGTCAAGCGTTTCGGGTAGCTTTACACAAGCTTCCCACAATAAGTTGGGCGAATTTTGGCCCATTCCTCCTGACAGAACTGGAGTAACTGAGTCAGGTTTGTAGGCCTCCTTGCTCGCACACGCTTTTTCAGTTCTGCCCACACATTTTCAATAGGATGGAGGTCAGGGCTTCGTGATGGCCACTCCAATACCTTGACTTTGTTGTCCTTAAACCATTTTGCCACTACTTTGGAAGTATGCTTGGGGTCATTGTCCATTTGGAAGACCCATTTGAGACCAAGCTTTAACTTCCTGACTGATGTCTTGAGATGTTGCTTCAAAATATCCACATAATTTTCCTTCCTCATGATGCCATCTATTTTGTGAAGTGCACCAGTCCCTTCGGCAGCAAAGCACACCCACAACATGATGCTGCCACCCCCGTGCTTCACGGTTGGGATGGTGTTCTTCGGCTTGCAAGCCTCCCCCTTTTTCCTCCAAATATAAGGATGGTCATTATGGCCAAACAGTTTTATTTTAGTTTCATCAGACCAGAGGACATTTCTCCGGAAAGTACGATCTTTGTCCCCATGTGCAGTTGCAAACCGTAGTCTGGCTTTGTTATGGCGGTTTTGGAGGTTCTGAGGTCTTGGCTGATTTCTTTAGATTTTCCCATGATCACGAGCAAAGAGGCACTGAGTTTGAAGGTAGGCCTTGAAATACATCTACAGGTACACCTTCAATTGACTAAAATGATGTCAATTAATCTATCACAATCTTCTAAAGCCATGGCATCTTTTTCTGCAATTTTCCAAGCTGTTTAAAGGCACAGTCAACTTAGTGAATGTAAACTTCTGACCCACTGGAATTGTGATATAGTGAATTATAAGTGAAATAATCTGTCTGTAAACAATTGTTGGAAGAATCACTTGTGTCATGCACAAAGTAGATGTCCTAACCAACTTACCAAAACTATAGTTTGTTAACATGAAATTAGTTTTAATGACTTCAAATGTAAAGCTTCAGACTTCAACTGTAAATACCACTTGAAGTTTGATGATGACTTGATCATTTGAATCAGCTGTGTAGTGCTGAGGTAAAAACAAAAATGTGCCCCTTTGAGTCCCCAGAACCAGGACTGAGAACCGCTGCTCTTCATTGCCATGCTGAATTCTTGACACACTGTTTGCAGGACAATCGATTAGCAGGTTTAATAGCCCGGCTACTGTAGCCGATCTGTGTATGGACCCTAAAATGTTTGGTATAAATATTAGTTCAGATCCAATCTATGAACCTCAGCTATCATAGTTGTTGTATCGACTTCAAGTCTGAATGGCATTAATGAAGCCTATGGATTGAGTAGCAAGTCCTATATACATGTAGTTATTACCACGCATGAGATCCCCACATTGTAGTCTGTACATTCTGTATATTCACTGATCATGTATTTTTCCTTGGCAAATAAAAGGTGCGGTTCAGGTATAAATCTCTGTGAGACATTTTTTTTCAGTCATATCCAATACCAGGTGTATCAAACTCCATTATTTGAATGATGCTGTGTCTGCATGTATGTAATACAAGTATACACTTCAACAGTGTTTACCACTCCTGGGACATCAATGATTAGGTTATCTTAAGAGCCAGTGAGGGGACGAATTCTGACGAACAACCTAACAGGTTATTTGCAGGACAATGGATTAGCAGGTTTAATAGCCCGACTAATGTAGGTGTGAAAGAAAATCCCCCCAGGCGGCATTGGTAGAGAATTTAGGCGGAGAATAACGCGTTGAAGAGGGCGAGGAATGAGATGGAGTCACAATCCATGCCAGGCACACCTGTGAGCTCTGGAACTCCACCTCCGACAGGCAGAGTCAACATACGTGGCGGGTTTGTCAGGTCGTCGGTTCACCCTAACATTTCCATTCCTCTTCTGACAACCGAACTTGACGAACTGCTCTCCAGGCACAGCAAGGGCCGTCCAGACCGTTATGCTGTTCTGCTATTCCAAGGATGTGTAACCGAAGAGAGATACCACTAATACCAACTGGGATGTACCCCGAGGCAAATATGTCTTACCAGTGAACCTCCGGGTGTTCATCATTAATACTGTGTCTCAGAAAATTGTTCCATGACTTATGCAACCCGAAAAAGCATTAATGACAAAGTTAATGAGTACCTGAGGTCACCGAGAAAGTCTGGACATGACATGCTACCCCTTATGTAAGGAATTAGGCCCTTTACCGTGTTTACTATGTACTGTAGCTGTAGTATGTGTACTTGTCAGACTGCACAGTAGCTTAATATACATATACATTTTAAAACATCGAATTCAATAATATATTTGTACCACTGTAGATGCAATATATTCGATGCTTAAGTACTCTAAAACAAAATGTCAGTATTTGTTCAACATCTTTATGCTTTCATTAATAAAATGCCCTAACGAAAAATGCATAAAGCATTATGTGCATTTTTTTTAAATCGAATAATTATACCACTGTTTTTATTTAACAAGACAAGTTAGTTAAGAACAAATTCTTATTTACAAAGACAGCCTAGGAACAGTTGCCTAACTGCCTGGTTCAGGGGTAGAACCACAGATATTTTACCTTGTCAGCTCAGGGATTAGATCCGGCAAACTTTCAGTTACAGGCCCAACACTCTAACCACTCGGCTACCTGCTGCATTTTTACAGTGGTGTTGGACAGCTGGAGGCATTTTGAAAACATGCCGTGACCATATGCTTAATATCGCTCTGGATAAGGGCACCTGCTAAATGACTAAAATGTCAAATGTAAACATATACATTTTCAAACAGTTTTAAAACATTAAGATAAATATTGTCAAGAAACAGGCAGGGAGCAGGGACGCCTCAACCGTCAGGCCCGAAGCCGCTATCAACTAGTGTACATCTCAGCTACTGTACATAGTAAATTACTACAATGTCAATCCAAGGTTTTACATTACATTTATAACTCAATATCACAGACCTCACGGAAAATGCATGTGGACTGACGGTTTTGTTTCTCTCCGTCGCCCACACGCACTTTAAACATTTGGATAATAAAGCATTTAAAGGCTGACAATGTTTTGACCAAGTTAATCTGCTCATGTTGTGTGTGTTCAATTATTTGTGACATTGTGGTTACAATGAACAACATTTCTAATTTAATATCACAGACCAGATTTGCCCTAACGAAAAATGCATCAACCATTACGTAGTCCTGTGTAGTTCAGTATGAAAAATTACTGAAAATACACAGTAGTCAGTAGTGTTCCATGGTCTAGCTAGCTAGGTTGCAGTGGCTGCAGCAGGTGTTATCAAAGACGATCTTGTTGCTAATTTGTTAGCTTCACCCTTTTCAAAAATAACTTTCAAGAAGTTACATTTCAAATAATCATCATCTGGTGAGTGTAACTTCTTTTTGCAGCGCGCTTGCTGTTGTTAGCCATCTCTTTGAAAATAACGTATGTGTGTGAAACAATGTTGCATTTAAAGTGGAACTGACAGACATTTTGCAACATGAAATCTTATTAAAATCTGTTCATATACACCCCCAGGAAGAATATTACACATTTTGAAAACCTTTTCCACTTAGATATGGTAATTTTCAGGTTTTTATAAATTCTTATCATGTTTGGGAATTATGTATACTAAGGCATTTGTGAAAATGATATGTCAATATAGAGTGGGAAAGCTGTGTGTTTGGACAATTAATAGACACTGCAGTAAATAAAACCGATTAAAGACAGCTGTCTTGTCCAGGACCGGTCTACACAGGCCGGTGCGCTATAGCCAATCAGAGCTGAAGTAGGCCTTTATACAAACAATCCATTTGCCACACAGGCCTGCCATTATTAACTTTGAACTGGACTGTGTGTTTACAGGCAGTTGCAACAGCGGGACTTTAGATCATTAGAAGCATTCGGCAAAAGCCACAAAATACACCTGAATGGATTTCTGCAAATGTGTAAACACTCAATCAAATGTATTTATAAAGCCCTTTTTACATCAGCCGATGTCACAAAGTGCTATACAGAAGCCCAGCCTAAAAAAAACAACCAGCAAGCAATGCAGATGTATATAGCTAGCAATATAAGTGTTGGAAGGAAGAAGCATCTGCTCTCAACATAGAATATCAAGACACAACTGACTTTACCCAGGTGTTGTCTGGCAAAAGTCAGTTGTGTCTTGATATTGTTTTTTTGAGAGCAGAGGCTTCTTCCTTCCTGACCTCCCATGTAGGCCAAGTTTGTGCAGTCTCTTTCTGACAGTGTACCCATGCACTTTGACATTGATTGTGGCAAGAGAGGCCTGTAGATCCCTTGATGTTACCCTGGGGTTCTTAGAAACTTCTATGAGCATCTTTCGATCAGCTCTTGGCTGACTTTGGTGGGACGACCTGTCCTAGGTAGTTTGTCAGTGGTCTGGAATTTTCATTGGACAGTGGAATGATGTACTTCGAATTGCTTGGACATGGATTTGTAACCCCTCCCAGACTCATGGACATCAATAAACTTTCTTCTGAGGGCCTCGGGTAGGTATTTTGATCTTTTGATCTTTATGGAAGTTTCTCTCTAATGTTTTCTAATCATTTGCACTTGTTTTGGTACACCTAATTCTAATTTTAGCCATTTTATGTGATGGTAAAGGTAGGGGTGTACTAACTTTTTCCCCATTAGGAAAAGGCATTTTTGTTTATTTTAATAGCATAACATTTTCAAAGTTTTATTTTTTGTGTGTGATTTGTTAATTTGGGTAACCTTTATCTGTCAATAGTGTTGAAGTGAAGATTACATATCCATCTGTCCAAATATGTAAAAAAAATAACTGTTCCTGCATGTTGCTGTGTAAACTCACCTCGGTCTCCAGAGCAAATAAACTTTGTCTTGAATACAATCCATGTCTACTAATTTGCTACATTGACAGACTAATCTACTGTTTTGTTTTGTTGAAACGTGTTTACTTGCCAACAAATGAAAGTTGAAATGATACACCAACTCCCTGCATCATTTGTTTTCGCATTAAGATTGTAGCTAGTTACTTCCAAATACATGCCATGAATATCACAATGAATTGATCCATAAATTGGTTTCTGATTCAGCTGGAATCATTTAACCACTTGTCAGTACACTTGTAAAAAAGATTGTATAAAACATTTGCTCGAACTCCATTATACACTGCCTTCAGATAGTACTCATACCACTTGACTTATTTCACATTTTGTTGTGTTACAGCCTGAATTCAAAATTGATTAAATAAATATTTTTCATTATACATAGTGAAAACATGTTTGTAGAAATTTGGGCAAATTAAATTCAGAAATATATCATTTACATAAGTATTACACTCCTGACTTAATACAGTGTAGAAGCACCTTTGGCAGTAATTATAGCTGTGAGTCTTTCTGGGTAAGTCTCTAAGAGCTTTCCACACGGATTGTGCACCATTTGCCTATTAGCCTTTTTTTATATTCTTCAAGCTCTGTCAAATTGGTTGTTGATCATTGCTAGACAACCATTTTCAGGTCTTGCCACAGATTTCTCAGGAACATTCACTACCTTCATGGTAAGCAACTCCAGTGTAGATTTGTCCTGCTGTCCTGCTGTATAGGTTATTGTCCTGCTGAAAGGTGAATTCAACTCCCAGTGTCTGGTGGAAAGCAGACTTAAACAGGTTTTCTTCTAGAGTTTGGCCTGTGATTAGCTCCATTCCTTTTCTTTTTTATCCTGAAAAACTCCCAAGTCCTTGCCGATGACAGGACCTTTAATTCAATCGTCCTTCTCACTGTGTGGGTAAAGGTCCTACAGTGCATTGAGAACCGAAACCTGATTCTTCAGGCAGGAGATATTTCTCTGGATATTGAGGCTGCAAACATCAAGACACTACAACACGAAATACAGGCTATTCGCAATTATTGGGACTCCCTGCTCGCCGAGGCCTCCCTAGTAGCACAAGCAATGGAGATCCCTTCTCAGTTTCACAGGGAAGAGAGCCGAAAGAGGAAGAGGAAACACATGCCTGATGAGACAACACAAGAAGATACAACTGAAGAAAGCGCAGAGATTGCATTCAGAAACAGCATATTTTTTTGTTTCAATCGATAGCATTATCAGTAGCTTGAGTGCAAGGTTCCAGACCACAGTAACCATATGTGAAACTTTTGCACCTATTCTATAGCTGACAGATATGACTGAAGAGCAAATAAAGACAACATGTCGGACTCTGACAAGAAAATACAATGCAGATCTCACAGCTGAGTTTGAAAATTAAATGTGGCACCTGAGCACAATATATAGTGCCACATTTCCACATACTCTGTCCCCTCTTGAGCTCCTTAATGCCATCTATAAGATGCAGCTACAGAACATTTTTGGAGAAGTTTGTATTGTATTGAGGATTTTCTGCACACTGCCTGTGACTGTTGCTGGGGGTGAACGGGCATTCAGCAAGTTGAAACTGGTGAAAAACTACTTGAGATCAACAATGTCCCAGGATAGACTGAACAGCCTTGCACTTCTCTCCATTGAAAGCCAGTTAGCAAAGGAATTGGACTTTAAAGATCTCATCAATGACTTCGCCAACAAGAAGACAGTCAATGGGCATTGGAATAAACTCCAACATCATGTCAGCTTTTCAGCTTTATAAAGGTTTAATTATTTTGCTTTTAGGCCTACATGCTTTTGAACCACTACACTGTGGTTGTGGATCCTAAGACAGATTAAAAAGACTGAAATGGTACAGACTGCAATGTATAGGCTAGCACTTTTTGGAAAGCTGATTTTTCTTGGTTCTTCAAATATAACATGACTCTAGTGACGTCTTGTTCAATTGTCTTTTATTATGCAATACAGTAAGCCTTAAAACTAAGATGTCATTTTTTAGCTTTGTATTATGTCTTGAGAATGATAAATACCAAAATAAACATGAAGCAAATAATATTTGCGTAAGCTTGATACTCCTAGCAAACCTAATTTATCCATAGTTAAAGTGTTTTGTCTGTGCGTGCCACATTCCTCTCTGTGTAGTTAACAGGTGGCCACTAGGCAGAGCTCTTTAAAAAGTAGGGCTGAATTGTGAGATAAAAAAAAAAAGCACATATCACAGATTCTTTTGAGTATTATTTGTTTAAATATGGTATAAGCAGTTCATTAGCGATTACCCTAATAACCACTACAGATTCATGTGTATAGTTGTTGATTCAATTCAAAAAAATTCTAAAGATGCGTGAGTCATGGATCAAGAGGGGAAGGGGTCCCACAGAGACTGTATATGTATAGGCCCAGAATTGTGTGCTACCCCCCTGCTAACTGGTATGAGTATTTTGTTTGGGAGAAAACGTAGAGCTAGTGTTTGATTAACTCTGTAGGTGCTTTGTTTGCATCTTTTGTTACAGATTTTTTGAGTTGCCCTGTTTGGTAGGCCCAGTGTTGGTTGCCTTTGTTTATGTTTGTTTGGTAAACTTGCCACTGCTGTGGATAGTTGGTTGTGTTAGAGAGAGGAACATTGGTTAGTTTCCAGGCCCCTGCCCAGGCTGGAAACTCTTGCTCTACTTGCTGTTGGGACATCGGTTCGAGATGGTGAGTACTATCGGCTGTGTACCTCAGTGGGAGATTTGGGTAGGGTAATGCTATTTGCTACCCAGAGCTATAGCCTTTCTTTTCCCCTGTTAGGCTTAGCGGCTTGTTCCATTTTGGAATACGTTGGGTATGGTTATTTTTGCATGGTGTCTGTGGATGGAGCAGTTGTCTCTGGGGCAGATCCGTGGCTCGGGGGGAATCCGCCAGCGTGCTGTTTTTTTTTTCCATGCCAGCGGGCTACAGCACGTAATTACCCACCGCGATTCTGCACGAAGACTAGGGTTGAGTTACTGTAGGATTTGGGGAAGCTCCTTGTAGATCTCATCTCTCTCCTGTGGTGCCCAGTGTGATTGGCACTTCTCTTGTTGTGGTCCTGTCTGGTGTGCTCAGCAGAGGAGAAGAGAGAGATTTTTTTTTTTGCAGTTACTTGTGACTATGGCGTCTAATGTAGACGAGTTCATTCACATTCTATCAGAAGAGGAACTGTTAGAATTATGTTCTAAAGAACAGCTGTTTAATGCAAGGTTTAAATTAGTGATAAACATGAAAAAATGTGTTAGGTTGATGTTGAAAGCCGATCTGATGGAGAGTGGTGTACCACTGGGGCAGCATCTGCTGGGGTGCTACAACACTTCGAGGTGTATGTCGGGCCAGATGTAGTACCTATTGTGGTTTACACCGACCAGGTCTATGATGTGTCCTAACCAGAGGATAATGAGATTGTGTTTGTTTTTACAGGCATTCCATCTCGATGTGCGGCACATCAGAAGGGTCTGATAACGTCATTGCTGACGCTCTCTCTCGTGCGCCCTGTTCCTGAATGCGTATGGTCCTATTGATCGGTGGACACGTGTTTTCTCATACACGTTGTCCCCGAGTGACTGTTTGTTTTGTATGTTTTGTGTTGTCCTGTTTTGTCACTCCTGTCTTCTGTTCCCTGCTGTCCCAGTTTTTTTCTTTCCTCTTAAAGGTTGCTTCCTGTGCGCAACGTTTGCTGAGGTCTGAGTAGGACGAGGTTGGCTGGGGCAGTGGGGTAGCGTTTCACGGGGCAGTATTTTGTTTGTGTTTATGTTTGGTTGGTGTAGTGTTCCGGGGTCCTTGGTGGATGACCCTCCCACTCTATCTGACCATTTTTTTCCTTAATTGGATGTCGGTGCGCGGAGCCGGGAGAGTCGTCAGCGAAATGGGACACACCTGGGCTCAGGTGTGTCCCGGAGATAAATACACCTTTCCCCACATACGTACATCGAGGAGACTCTCTCCAAACAGAAACACTGTTGTTTTTGGTTGTGGCATTTTGGGGCTTCATTTTTTTACATTGTAGAATAAAAGTGAAGACAACTATGACAATGACTATGACAAATAAGTGTTAAACAAATCCAAATATATTTTATATTTGAGATTCTTCAAAATAGCCACCCTTTGCCTTGATGACAGCTTTGCACACTCATGGCATTCTCTCAACCAGCTTCACCTGGAATGCTTTTCAAATATAAAATATATTTGGATTTGGAACACTTTTTTGGTTACTACATGATTCCATACGTGTTATGTCATAGTTTTGATGTCTTCACTTTTATTCTACAATGTAATGAGTAATATTCCAAACTTTTGACCGGTGGTGTGTTTATATATATACAGTGCAATCGGAAAGTATTCAGACCCCTTGACTTTTTCCAATTTGCCTTATTCTATAATTGATTAAATAAAAACAAATCCTCAGCAATCTACACACAATACCCCATAATGACGAAAACAGGTTTAGAGGAATTTTAGCACATTTATTAAAAACAGAAATACCTTATTTACATAAGTATTCAGACTCTTTTCTATGAGACTCAAAATTGAGCTCAGGTGCATCCTGTTTCCATTTATGTTTCTACAACTTGATGGGAGTCCACCTGTGGTAATTTCAAATGATTTTACATGATTTGGAAAGGCACACACCTGTCTATATAAGGTCCCACAGTTGACAGTGCATGTCAGAGCAAAAACCAAGCCATGTGGTCGAAGGAATTGTCCGTAGAGCTCAGAGACAGGATTGTGTCGAGGCACAGATCTGGGGAAGAGTACCAAAACACTTATGCAGCATTGAAGGTTCCCAAGAACAGAGGCTCCATCATTTTTAGATGGAAGAAATTTGGAACCACCAAGACTCTTCCTAGAGGTGGCCGCCCGTCGCGCTCAGGACCTCAGACTGGGGTGAAGGTTCCCCTTACAACAGGACAATGACCCTAAGCACACAGCCAAGATAACGGAGGAGTGGCTTCGGGACGTCTCTGAATATCCTTGAGCCCGGACTCGAACCCAATCGAACATCTCTAGAAAGACCTGAGAATAGCTATGCAGCAACGCTCCCAATCCAGAGGTCATAATGCCACAGACGTTTTCGTGAGAAGACAGATTTTTGTCTGACCAACACTGCTCTAGCTCTGCCACCTTTTACGACATCGGTGGATGTGGTATATTGAGACACATCCAATGCAGATACCTCTAGCTTAAACTGACAGATTTTGATTGGGATTTTTTGTAGACTCTAGGGGTTTAGATAGATAGATAGATAGATAGATAGATAGATAGATAGATAGATAGATAGATAGATAGATAGATAGATAGATAGATAGATAGATAGATAGATATATAGATAGATAGATAGATAGATAGATAGATAGATAGATAGATAGATAGATAGATAGATAGATAGATAGATAGATAGATAGATAGATAGATAGGCAGTATGAAAATGTTTCAAAATACAAGAAGTCTGGAGTGCAAAAAAGCTATAAAAAGGCATTGCATAGTATGGGTGGATGGCTGAATATGGTGGATGGTGAATGGTTAACTATACTATACAGGTCGATGGCAGAGAAATACTTAAATAGCTAAAAGTGTGTATGATATACGTGATGCTAATAATAGTTTACTTAATATACTGACTGCTTAAATGAACAGGTAAGTGAATATTTTGCATGGTTAAATGAACTGTACAGGTAAATGACAGGAAGGGATACTTAAATAGCTAAATGTGTGTATGATATAATTTAGGGTAATAATAGTAATTCCCTTAAAATACAGTCCTTAGTGCAGGGTTTGATTACAGATAAATGCACGTATTGCACATTCAATATACTAAAAGCAATGAAAATAGATACAACTGACAGGATATTAATATGCATTCCTGAGTGAATGACTACGTAAGTTAAGTCCAAGAATTACTTACAATATTGCACATGGTATGATATAACAACTGTACATGAATATGTTTATACAGACCTAAATTAATAAATACGTCCTGAGTGAATGAGTGATTACGGACCAGAGTTACTCACGGATGGATGCATAATTGTTAAACTAGGTCCTAACACCCCAACAGTTCCAGGTCTATGTTGATGACGGCATGGCACCCCGGTGAGGCATTAAGTAGTCTAATAGCTGCCGGCAGGAAGGACCTCCTGTAGCGCTCTCTGGCACACCGTGGTGGGATCAGTCTGTGACTGATGGTGCTCCTCTGCGTCATAACCATGGCGTGCAGAGGGTGGGTGACGTTGTCCATGATGGCCAGCAGTTTGGCCAGGATTCGTCTCTCCGCCACCTCCTCTAAAACACTATTGCACACAGTCCAATCATTTTATTATGTGACTTGTTAAGCACATTTTTTCTTGTGAACTTATTTAGGCTTGCCATAACAAAGGGGTTGAATACTTATTGACTCAAGAAATGTCAGCTTTTCATTTTGTATTAATTTGTAGAAATTTTGAAAAACATAATTCTTCTTCGACATTATGGGGTATTGTTTGTAGGCCAGTGATAATCTAAATTTAGTCCATTTGAAGTTCAGGCTGTAACACAACAAAATGTGGAAAAAGTAAATGGGGTGTGAAGGTACAATATCTATACCATAATGCAGTTGTGAGCATACTAGGCCTTCTACCTATATCATACTCCAAAAACAGTCTAACTGAATATGGATGTTGTGTTGGCTGAATGTTCCAGTAGGGTCCTAACTGTTTTTCAGCTGGTGAACCTCATATTTTGTTGGACAGTGGCAGCTGGCCATGACCATGGACTCAGACTATACACTATACGCTAACCTACTCATAAACAGACCAACTATGACAATAAGACACAGTGCATGTTTATGCCTAGCTCCAGTATATTTATTTGCTCATGATGGAGTCTGAAAGATTTAGCAAAGGTGACTAACAGTTCCTGGCCCTGAGCTTGATCCTGCTGCAGATGTTGATGGGATCGTTCTGTAAATACATAGGCCATTCACGTTAGCCTCTGCTGTAGTTAGCTAGCTACCGGTTAGATACGGTCCGCTAAGCTGTAGCTAACATAACCTAACGTAGCTAACGTCAGCTTGCAAAGATACAAATCACATTGTCAGATAGCAGCTGGCTATTTACATTGATTTGATTCGCTTTGGAATGTCTAGCCAGCATATTATGAAAGCTAGCATGATCTTGTTTTAGATAAATAAATGTAGTTCTCTAGCTAGCTAAGTTTGCTACAGTTGAAGTCGGAAGTTTACATACACCTTAGCCAAATACATTTAAACTCAGTTTTTCACAATTCCTGACATTTAATCCTAGTTAAAATTCCCTGTCTTAGGTCAGTTAGGATCACCACTTTATTTAAGAATGTGAAATGTCAGAATAATAGTAGAGAATTATTTATTTCAGCTTTTATTTATTTTATCACATTCCCAGTGGGTCAGAAGTTTACATACACTCAATTAGTATTTGGTAGCATTGCCATTAAATTGTTTAACTTGCATCAAACGTTTCAGGCAGCCTTCCACAAGTTTCACACAATAAGTTGGGTGAATTTTGGCCCATTCCTCTGGTGTATCTGAGTCAGGTTTGTAGGCCTCCTTGCTCGCACACGCTTTTTCAGTTCTGCCCACAAAATGTTCTATAGGATTGAGGTTGGGGCTTTGTGATGGCCACTCCAATACCTTGACTTTGTTGTCCTTAAGCCATTTTACCATAACTTTGTAAGTATGCTTGGGGTCATTGTCCATTTGGAAGACCCATTTGAGACAAAGCTGCCACCCCTGTGCTTCACGGTTGGGATGGTGTTCTTCGGTTTGCAAGCCTCCCCCTTTTTACTCCAAACATAATGATGGTCATTATGGCCAAACAGTTCTATTTTTGTTTCATCAGACCAGAGGACATTTCTCCAAAAAGTACCATATTTGTCCCCATGTGCAGTTGCAAACCGTAGTCTGACTTTTGTATGGCGGTTTTGGAGCAGTGGCTTCTTCCTTGCTGAGCGGCCTTTCAGGTTATGTCGATATAAGACTTGTTTTACTGTGGATATAGATAATTTTGTACCTGTTTCCTCTTCCTCTTCACAAGGTCCTTTGCTGTTGTTCTGGGATTGATTTGCACTTTTCGCACCAAAGTACGCTCATCTCTAGGAGACAGAACACGTCTCCTTCCTGAGCGGTATGACGGCTGCGTGGTCCCATGGTGTTTATACTTGCGTACTATTGTTTGTATAGGTGAAAGTGGTACCTTCAGGCTTTTGGAAATTTCTCCCTAGGATGAACCAGACTTGTGGAGGTCTACAATGAATTTTTCTGAGGTCTTGACTGATTTCTTTTGATTTTCCCATGATGTCTAGCAAATAGGCACTGAGTTTGAAGGTAGGCCTTGAAATACATACACAGGTACACCTCCAATTGACTCAAATTATGTCAATTAGCCTAACAGAAGCTTCTAAAGCCATGACATAATTTTCTGGAATTTTCCAAGCTGTTAAAGGCACAGTCAACTTAGTGTATGTAAACTTCTGACCCACTGGAATTGTGATATATTTAATTGTAAGTGAAATAATCTGTCTCTAAACAATTGTTGGAAGAATTACTTGTGTCATGCACAAAGTAGATGTCCTAACCGACTTGCCAAAACTATAGTTTGTTAACATGAAATCTGTGGAGTGGTTGAAAAATGAGTTTTAATGACTTCAACCTAAGTGTATGTAAAGTTCCGACTTCAACTGTACATTACCACTGCTCGACTTCTTAGTTAGGTAACTGATTAAATGTTACTTCCAGCAGCCTGTGCTTGCTTGCAGTTTGCACATCCAGGTACTGAGCACCACACCATGACTAAACTATACAGTTGTAGTTGACACAAAAATATAAAATAAATAGTTATTCGCAAGCTAATGTTCTATGAACAAGTGGCTGGTCCAGTGAGTAATGTTAGCTACCTGTTGACACCCAAGCTGTGTTCGAATACTCATACTAATCTCACTAACCATACTATTTGTGACGTAAATGTAGTATGCTTATTGGTCATAGTATGGATAGAGTTAGTATGCCAAAAGTTTCTGAATGTCGTACTATATTTGCCAAAATATGAAGCATACACACATAGGACACTATTTCCATATTTTTAGGGCCCATATTGCAATTCTTCAGAAAATGGGCATGGCTTGACAACGGTTTCAGATTTTAAGAAAATATACAGCCGAAGTCTAACGATAGCGGATAAAAATTAATTGCTTCAACTAATTTTGACAAATGTTAAGAAAATGTTGAGCAATGTAATAAAGTAATGACTTTTCAAATAAGTTACGCTACACATTATGTTGGCTGATAATGTGTTTGCTATGCTATCCTTACGAACCGCATAGCATATCATTACAGCAGTAGGTACTATCGGTATGTTAGCTAGCTACCTCATTAGTTGGCTACTAATACTTCAAACTTGCCAGTATATTAACTACAGTATATGCTATCTAACTAACTACCCAACATTTATTGACTTGTTTATTCACGTCATTCTAAGTGGTATAGTCGTTGTGCGTTCTTAATGGACATACATTTGCTCTGGCTATCTACTCCTTTTTTTTGAGCACTCTCGTCTGAGTGTGCCAGAGCGCAGAATAACTGATGAATTTGCTAACGCTCAACACCCATTTTAATATGGCCGGTGTCAGTAAACATCGTCAAAAAAGCGTAATTAAATTATAGCCAGCAGCACAGTTACAGTCACCAACGCTTTGGATAACATGAAAACCTAACCAGCGTTGCTATGGCGAGTAAAATGGTCAGAGTGTGGTGTTCTCTCATTTGTGTCTGGAAGTAGCTAACGTTAGTGATGGTCAGAGCGCTCAGATCAACCCTACTCCTCGGCCAGTGTGCACTCTGAATGCACCGAAGGTGGAAACACTCAGAATTTACGAATGGACAATCTGACAAAGCTCAATTTAAGAACACCCAGAGCACACTCTGGCACTCCAGATTGAATTTACGAACACAAAAATGTCTAGCTAGTAATTTGTTATGCTAACAAGCTAGCAAGAGGTTGCATAGCAACAGAATCAACTTCCAGTAGACAGGTGTAGCGTTTACAGTATACTTAAATTAACTAATAGTATGTAGTATACAGTATGTTATTATGGGTGTTCGAACCACAGCCCTAATCTCAACTGGATCCACCTCGACAGGGGCGGAATTACATCCTGAAATAGCTATGAATTCTGGATATTGTGGTTTGCTTATAACCAGGAAATGTAATTGGTCCATTTCTAATGGTGAAATGCAGAAACACTCTTATTTGCGTATATTCATAACATCTCATAACCAACTCAAAGAGGCCACAAAATGCACAAGGGCCCCTACTCTAGTCGTGGATAATGAAGTTATAAATTCAAAGAGACAACCATAAAAAATACTCTAAAGCCTTTGTTGTGGACAGCCAATTAGTATGTTTAGCATGTCTTTCGGAACACCTTCCTGGGCCTAGCCATCTCCATGGGGATGTTGTTAATAAAGAGGAATCCGCTGTCATCAGCACTCTGGGTTATTGTAAAAACTGAGGCCAGGGTTGGGTTCAATTAAAAACTACACTCATTCATAGTATATAAACTGCTATGGCCTTTAAAACTTAGAAGGGAGGAGGGTGTAACTTATACCTACTGCCTTTACCTTTACACGCAATTACAATTTCAGACCTACATGACAAGTCTGATTGATTACAGCTTTTATATGGCTTGAATACGTTCAAATATAGTCTTCCCCATTCTCTGAATGATGTGAAAATCCAAATTGGACCCACCCCATCCGCCTACAGAAATTTACTGAGTGAAACACTGCAACAGGGAGCGTCTCTACTTATTAATTCCAGATGACGGCATCAAGCAATCATGTCCACTAGACTAGTGTCAGACAGTTTGCAAAACAGCAGGTGTGAGACAAACAAATCAATACCTGGAACAGTTTCCATTGGGGGAAACAAGCGGTATAACACGACCACTACAGGAAGAGTACAACGTGACTAATAGCTGAGATTATTAATGCCTGTATCCCACATCAAGGCACAGTTAAACGACACATCTGAGTTCTCCATATCAGACATTATACTGGCCTCCAACATGGCATGCCCTGCAATAGAGGGTGTACTTGTACATCAAGCTGCTTCATGCTACAGTAAAAGGATGCCATTATGGGCCATTCTGGCTCGGACAAGTGTTACAAACATGGTAGATTCTGCTGGCCTCAAACGGTAGACTCTGTTGACCTGATAAGCCATCAATTCATGTTTCTCCCATTGTAATATTCACATTTAAGACCATTCGTTTTTCCTGACCAGGATCTCTAGGCCCTTATCTAGACCCCTATCTAGGCCCCTATCCTTCAACATGACAGATCTTTGGAGAGAAGTGTCATTACACAGATTCAGTCCAGTTCACAAAGATTGAGACAGTTTTACAAAAAAAAATGTTTTACTGCACCCGAAACCGTGGAGAGAGACTAGGCTAGTTGTTCCTTGAAAATATCTGCATGATTGTGATTGGGCCATAGGGTGATGTCAGTCTCTTTGGGAGATGAAGGGATGGGCGTTATTGGAACTGCCATTTTCCTCAATGCAATGGAGTGCCAAAACTGTAAATGTCAAATTTGAGAGATGGAAATATTATGAAAGATCTAATGAATGGGTTTGAGACTGTATTATCAGCCTCTTGGGACAGGGGTTTTAAACTGGCCAGACAGTGGTCTAATGAACTGTTTGAGACTGTATTATCTTCCTCTTGGGACAGGGATTTTAAACTGGCCAGACAGTGGCACAATAAATGTTTGATACTCGATCTCAAAAGCTTTGTTCTATCTCTAACTTGTTGATACTTGTATAGCTGTACTTTACCAGAGCTATGGAAACTTAGTGATGCATCAAAGTGACAAGAATTTTGTTTGTGAACTTGTGAAATTAAAAAAGGTGTAATTTAAATCTGGCTACATCACATGATGTGAAGTGTGGAGACAGCTCTCTGTCTCTGTCACAGATCCAGCTGGTTAGTGTTTGCTCTTTCCCTGAGTGGTGGCAGTCTGTTTTGTTCTCTCATTATGCAGACTTTGTTTTCCTATTCTTCAGACTCAGCCATTTGCTCCTCCACTTAGACTGACAGTAACAAAGTGAAACTTTCATCCCGTCTTAGTGTCAACACCAGCTGATAACAATAGAGGAGAAGCATTGGATACAGAACTGGGCCAGTTCACTAAAATGAGTTTACTCACAGCCCTCATTTTGCTAGTTGGCTGCAACTGTTTCAGATACCCACAATGCCTTCGATCTATACTATCGACTCAACATTTAGAATTCTGGACACAGCTAAATGGTATAGGCTACCACAACCCAAGGAATCTGTTAACTTAGTTATTGTAATCTTTCTCTAGTCTGATGGAATGAAAAGAATAACAACAATAACTATAAGAAAACACCATTGTTAGTGGATGTTTTTCTTCGTAAAAGTGGTGTTAATGTAACTACTGTATATTTCTCTCTGTTGCCTCAAAGTACTGCATGTAGTAAGTAGGTTAGAGTGTAACCTCTACATATTTAAACACAGCCAATTAAATCCACAGGAAACTGGAGCACAAAACTGCAGACTTTACATTGCTGTGCTAGAATACGAACAACTTTTCTTTTTTTTCTGGTGAAACAATTAAGTGGGATGTAGGCTTTGCTTGGCAACAGCCAGCAGGGTAGCAGTCGTGAAAGGGTAATACAGACAGAGTAGAAACAAGGACAGAGCCCTGGACCCATGATGAGAAATAAAACCAAAGATTTTCTCTTGTTACAGTTCATCTGCCTGAACCAGATGTTCTACTTCCTGTATTATTTTATTTATCAAAGTCCCCATCATTATTATTAATTTAGTGGGGAATAAAAATGTGACTCAAATATTCAAAGCAGTGATGATTCACTGGAAGAGGGTCAGCAATCATCATCCATCTATTATGACCTATGTTATTTATCAGCCATCTTTCATGTCACTAGATAACTGAAATTCACTTGACACAATCTTTTTTTCTCTCCAATAGAGGCCAGGGTTAGAGGATCGCCAGCACAGGGAGCATACAGTTTCAGATGTGTGTACAGAACAATATATGCCATTTAGCAGAAACTTTTACTCAAAGCGACTTAGTCATGCGTGCATACATGTCACGTATGGGTGGTCCTGGGAATCAAAGCCACTATCTTAGCGTAGCAAGCATCATGCTCTACCAACGGAGCTACAGAGAATAATTGCACAGGGACAGGGAGGATAGAGAAACTCACAATTTAATGCCCAAGCATTTGTCAGTTGAAGGTAAATTAAGTCATCCATAAGGTACTTTGTGGCTAGATTGATAAATTATGACAAGAACTTGCTGTCGAGATCATGTCATCTGTTCTCAAATCACTTATACATTTATGCAAACATATGCATGATTTTGGTCTCATTTACAAAACTACATATAATGTATTACTGTCATTTATTGCCCCTCACCTCCACTGGAGGTAAAATGAAAGGGCATTTCCAGGCTAATGGGTAAATGTGAAAGCATCAGAACGTCAGTGTATTGTAATGATGCTGCACTTAGCTATAAGTGCAAAGGCATGCCTACTTAAGGTCCGAATGGCTCTGTTTGGATCTCATTTAATCTATGGACATTTACAAATGTTATCACTACAATTTCTTGATGGCATAGGGCAACATTTGAATTGTAAATTAGACATTTGAGAATGGGGCGTCAGGCTGACATCCAGATTGCAGAGAAGGTCCAGGTGGAACAGAGAGAAGGTGTTACATATGGATCTACATTCATCAGCCCTCTCCCCAAACACAGGCTTTAGTCTGTAATCCATATTATTAAACCAAAATCACTTGTCAGACAATAAATTCTAACGAAGTGTTAAGATTGACATGT
Source organism: Thymallus thymallus (assembly GCA_023634145.1). NCBI lineage: Eukaryota > Metazoa > Chordata > Actinopteri > Salmoniformes > Salmonidae > Thymallus > Thymallus thymallus. The sequence continues at coordinate 6,060,543 of CM042409.1, forward strand.
AAATTCAGAGTGTAATTCACTGAAAACAAAGCATAGGGTGAGACCACACAAGGTAATTGCTATTTGTATCAGCTAATAAACAGTAGTGTTAAACACGTTATTCTGTTTATTACTGTTTATCATCAGTCACTAATTGACAACGGGAGCTTATCTCTGTTTGGCTATTGTTTCACCTCAGCTGATCAAATCAAATCACATTTTATTTGTCACGCTTTGTAAACAACAGGTGGAGACCAGAGGAGGCTGGTTGGAGGAGCTATAGGAGGACAGGCTCATTATAATATCTGTAATGTAATAAATATAAAGGAGTCAAACATATGGTTTCATTTATTCCATTCCAGACATTACAATTAGCCCATCCTCCTATAGCTCCTCCCACCAGCCTCCTCTGGTGTAGACTAACAATGAAATGCTTACTTACGGGTCCTTTTCTAAGAATGTAGAGTTAAAACATTTTTTACACAATTAATAAATACACAGTGAATAACGAATAACAATAACGAGTTAAAATAACATGTCTATATACAGGAAGTACCAGTACTGAGTTGATGTGCAGGGGTACGAGGTCATAACATGTCTATATACAGGAAGTACCAGTACTGAGTTGATGTGCAGGGGTACGAGGTCATAACATGTCTATATACAGGGAGTACCAGTACTGAGTTGATGTGCAGGGGTACGAGGTCATAACATGTCTATATACAGGGAGTACCAGTACTGAGTCGATGTGCAGGGGTACGAGGTCATAACGTGTCTATATACAGGGAGTACCAGTACTGAGTCGATGTGCAGGGGTACGAGGTCATAACGTGTCTATATACAGGGAGTACCAGTACTGAGTCGATGTGCAGGGGTACGAGGTCATAACGTGTCTATATACAGGGAGTACCAGTACTGAGTCGATGTGCAGGGGTACGAGGTCATAACGTGTCTATATACAGGGAGTACCAGTACTGAGTCGATGTGCAGGGGTACGAGGTCATAACGTGTCTATATACAGGGAGTACCAGTACTGAGTCGATGTGCAGGGGTACGAGGTCATAACGTGTCTATATACAGGGAGTACCAGTACTGAGTCGATGTGCAGGGGTACGAGGTCATAACGTGTCTATATACAGGGAGTACCAGTACTGAGTCGATGTGCAGGGGTACGAGGTCATAACGTGTCTATATACAGGGAGTACCAGTACTGAGTCGATGTGCAGGGGTACGAGGTCATAACATGTCTATATACAGGGAGTACCAGTACTGAGTCGATGTGCAGGGGTACGAGGTCATAACGTGTCTATATACAGGAAGTACCAGTACTGAGTCGATGTGCAGGGGTACGAGGTCATAACGTGTCTATATACAGGGAGTACCAGTACTGAGTCGATGTGCAGGGGTACGAGGTCATAACGTGTCTATATACAGGGAGTACCAGTACTGAGTCGATGTGCAGGGGTACGAGGTCATAACGTGTCTATATACAGGGAGTACCAGTACTGAGTCGATGTGCAGGGGTACGAGGTCATAACGTGTCTATATACAGGGAGTACCAGTACTGAGTCGATGTGCAGGGGTACGAGGTCATAACGTGTCTATATACAGGGAGTACCAGTACTGAGTCGATGTGCAGGGGTACGAGGTCATAACGTGTCTATATACAGGGAGTACCAGTACTGAGTCGATGTGCAGGGGTACGAGGTCATAACATGTCTATATACAGGGAGTACCAGTACTGAGTCGATGTGCAGGGGTACGAGGTCATAACGTGTCTATATACAGGGAGTACCAGTACTGAGTCGATGTGCAGGGGTACGAGGTAATTGAGGTATCTATGTACATACAGGTAGGGTTAAAGTGACTAGGAAAGGTAATAGACAGTAGCAGCAGCGTATGTAGTGAATGTGAAAGTAAGTGTGTGCATGGTGTGTGTGTGTTGGGGTGTAAGTATGTGTGAGTGTGTGGGTAGAGTCCAGTCTGTGTGCATAGCGTCAGTGCAGGAGAGCAAAAAAGGGTCAATGCAGATAGTCTTGGTAGCCATTTGATTAGCTATTTAGCAGTCTTGTTTAGCAGTCTTGCTTGGGGGTAGAAGCTGTTCAGGGTCTTGTTGGTTCCAGACTGGTACCGCTTGCCAACAGTCTATGGCTTAATAGGGTGGAAATTCTTCTTCTTGCAGAAATCTGCTATTTATGGAAGTGGCCTTTAATAGCCATACAATCACAGCAATTATAAAGCTTGGCAGACAATATGTATCCGCTGTGCATATGTTTGCTTTGACACTTTGTGTGTGAAGTGACGTTACAGCGCTTAGCCAGGTTGATGGATTCTTTTTTTTAAACAGCCGAAAAAACACCTTCTGCTTTAGTCACTAAATGTCTTTCAGCTTCAGCTGTGATCTTTCCTGCAACTGAATTTACATTCCAAAGACTGCTTGATAAAATGCAGGCTTGAGAATGTCAAGTATCCAAATACAATATGGATACTAGCAACACAACAGACATACAGTGGGTCTTCAGATGGCTACACTTTAACAGGAATAGCACCCAAAGGAGAATCTGATTAACTGTCAGGACCTGACAGTAGAGTTCTAGGTGAACTCTATGTTTGTATTTGTGTTTGGTCCCCAATTAGAGGCAGCTGCTATGCGTTATCTCTGATTGGGCACCCTACTTATGTGGTAATAATTCCCACCTGCGTTGTGGGTTATTGTTTTGTGTTCTGTCCTGTGTGTAAACACCTAGTTTACGGTCGTGTTCTCTTCTGTTGTTTTGCAATTCAAGTTCGCCGTTAATAAAAAGTATGTCGAACTACTATTGCGCTGAGCCTTGGTCCGTTCCTACTCCACACCGTGACATTAACAATAATAATCCACAATGGTCACTGTTTAAAATCTGTTTACAGTTTTATACCAGCTACCATTGAATTTGTATACCATTATTAAAAATGTCTCCAACTAAATCCCTAGAATACAACTTTATGAGAAATATTGATTTCTGCCATGGTCTTAACACTCCCCATCAACCTCCTAAGGTCAATGTTCAAAGGCACTTTAAACCCAATACCTACTTGGCCTACATATTAACACATCTTGTCTTATTTGGGTCCGGATTAGAATACAATTTGCATCTCAAATTAGATACACCTGTGAGAATTTGACGTAATTTGATACTCTCTATTGTTGATAGTATCCAATCACAGTCCCTGCGAGGCAATCTCAATTCAATTAACATGAAGGCACTTACAGTGGACTAAAACCTGCTGTCCCTTCATTTTGTAGGTGTACTCCATAGTACGCTAATTCAGCTGGTATAATTAGTGACCATTAACTTTCTTTCTTTAATATACGGAATTTGGAGTATAAGACAAAGTAACAAACAGTAGGCCTATACTGCCGGTAAGAACATTGGTTTCTCTGGTCTGTAGAAGAAAAGCTGTTTCGTTCACTAATTATCTGTCATTCTTTAATTAGAACAACATCACAGCCAGTCAACCCCATAATGCGAGGTTATACCAACGAACAAAGCATTAGGAGCATTTAAAAGGCACCCCTGTTTTGATCGTACAATTATTATGTACTTTATAAAGGCATAGTGTGAGACATTCCCCTCTACCTTTTTGTGAATTATATTTAACTACTACAGTAGCATTGAAGTGTTTCAACTGTCGACTCTATTTCCAGAGTCGATCCACATTAAGCACAGTACTGCAGGCTGCACATGTCCCTTATTGTGTACTTCATTTCAAGGCCACTACTCCATCAGGGAAATAGAACACTGAGGGTCAAAGCATCTTGAATGTCGTGCTGAAGCCCTTCAGGGAATCTGGCCTAGACAGGTTAGAGGCCAGATTCCCTGAAGGGCTTCAGCACGGCATTCAAGATGCTTTGACCCTCAGTGTTCTATTTCCCTGATGTAGTAGTGGGTTGTAGTAGTGGCTTGAGTGTACAGAAACAGGCCTGGTTGTGATGTATGAAAGCCAACACCCTGGACCTACTGTAGCTACTACACCATAGGCTACCAAACAGGAAAATAGAGAGAGACGAAAAGAAAAGTGTTTTTATTGCGTTGTGCACTTTCTACCCAACCGTATGACATCTTCTTTTGACTGAGCAGAGGGGGTTTTAAGGGTTATCCAAATGCTAAAATGTATTTGTGCATTTTCATGAAATTCTGCATGGAGCAGGCTACGCTGCTCCCTAACAACTGAAGCATGGTCATGCTGTAAATGAGAATGTGCTCTCAGTCAACTTACCTGGTAAAATAAGGCTTGAATAAAAATCGATAAATAAAATAAAATGTAGGCTATATACACTGTTTCGTATCCTCAGCTCACCGTAGATAAACAACAGCTACTGACCAAATCGAATCAAATCAAATTGTATTCGTCACATGCTTTGTAAACAACAGATGCAGACTAACAGTGAAATGCTTACTTATAGGCCCCTCGCAACAATGCAGAGAGAAAGAAAATAGAAAAATTATAGAAAAGTAATAACACGTAATAATAGCTACCGGTAAATTACTGCTAATGGTTGTCTGAGAAACAAATAATATTAATAATAATAATTTGGTTGGTGCTTATATTTGTCCTATTTCAAATGGTGAGATTGCAAATGAAGTTTTTTTTTAGGCTTTTAATGGATGAACTGGTGTCATAATAAATTGTTTCATTGCTTTTAAAAAGTGTGGCAAAAAAAAAAAAAAGTCCACTTTAAAATGTCAGTCTTGATTTGTCCTAACTAAAAATGTATCAACCCCTACAAAAATGTCAGTTAATTATAATGCACATTTCCTGTTACACAGCCACAATGGCCCATAGGGCAGGAGCCCATCTCCTGTTCCTGTAACGTGAGGCAACTACCCCGCTTTTTGAGCCACAATGGCCCATAGGGCAGGAGCCCATCTCCTGTTCCTGTAGCATGAGGCAAGTACACCGCTTTTTTAGAGTCTTTGGTATGAATCGACCAGGGATCGAACCCCCAAGCTGTCATTCTCAGGACCGACACACTAACAACAAGCCCACTAAACTAACAACGCTTGCCATCTTCGAAAGCATCTTCCAAATGTTTTACACTCGACATTGGTAAAACATGACAAGGGTCCAGAGAGGATGCGGTGCCAATGGATAGGGAGCCACAATCCTGTGTCAGTCCACTGGCAGCCCAGATACTTGGTTTGGTATGGATCTGTGGTGGGTGTTAACTTGGCAGCAGGATGGCCTTGGGTCGGATGTAATATTGAGTGTTTCCAGAGAGTGTGTGTGTTTCTGAGCTTGCTGCCCATGATAATGAACCACCTAGCTGTGGTGGAGAGAGAAAGCTGTTTCATTAGGATCAGGGTTCCCCACTAAAATGGAACAATTTAGTAATCTATCACCAACTACATCACACCCAGGAAAATACATTTTTGTAATTTAGCAGACTCTCTTACACAGAACTACTTACAGTATTGAGAGCATACATTTTCATGCTAGTCCCATGTGGGAAACGAACCCACAAGCCTGTCATTGCAAGCACCATGCTCTACTAACTGAGCCACACGGTACCTTGTGTACTGGGTGCTCAATCCATCTAGGACACATTCAGACATTTTCATGAGCACATTTTACATGCATCCGAAACTCACCGGATCCCTTACGTTCAACTGTCAACCAACAGTGTACACAAGGTACTACAAAGTGTTAGATGAGCGAAGACATGATTATGAAGGGATATGATGACTCCTCAACACCAGATCAGCACTGAATGAACGACAATGGATATGAACAGCCACTTATACTGTGGCATTGTCATGGGCTTCATCCCCCTGCTACCTCATCAGCGTGTTTGTGTGTTGGTTGGCGACCCCACTTCCTCCCCCTAGCCCCCCCCTGCCTCTCCCTGCCTCCCCCTGCGATCTAAAAGAGACTCCCTGCCGTCTAAAGGACACTCCCTGCCGTCTAAAGGAGGCCCCTTGCAGTCTAAAGGAGACCCCCCCTGTGGTGCACGGTACGAGCCAACCCAGCTGGATCTGCAGGATGAGAGGCTCGCTGTTCAGTCAGGAAGGACAGGCAGTCTGCAGAATGAGAGGCTTGCTGTTCAGTCAGGAAGGACAGGCAGTCTGCAGGATACCATCATTCCTGTCCGCTGAGACTGACTGTTTTCCATCTTAACTCATTCCTTCTCTCTCTCCTCAGATCCCGCAGGTGAGTTACGCCTCCACGGCCCCGGAGCTGAGCGACAACTCGCGTTACGACTTCTTCTCGCGTGTGGTGCCCCCGGACACCTACCAGGCCCAGGCCATGGTGGACATCGTCAAGGCCATGCGCTGGAACTACGTCTCCACCGTGGCGTCAGAGGGCAACTATGGAGAGAGCGGCGTGGATGCCTTCATACAGAAGTCTCGAGAGGACGGTTAGTGGGTTCTCTGTGCGTTCTGTTCAGTCATCATTCCTCTTGCCATATGAACTGAGGATGACTCAATAGAAGACCTAGTGGTAGAGGTGACCTATTTTCCCTGGGGTTGTCTTTTGAACGTAGGAGTTTCTATACTGTACACATCTCACCCAAAACAACGCTCTGCACCAATACATCAAGATGTATAAGGATATTATAGTAACACTTCTCACAAACCTTTGAAAGTGGGTGGAATACTAAATTGAGATATGGAATATATAACTTTAATCCTAACTTGAGATATGCATAATGGCCTACTTTTACATTTCAATTCCCTTTTGCATTACAATTCCCCCTGGTTGGTTGGCAATAGAAATATTTCATGAAATTCAACTCTTGATTTGTGATATGGTATGTATATCTTTGGCTACTGGGGGATTTGCTGAATATCAAGTGCACAATAAAATTGTCCAGAGAGATAAATCTGTTGCATTGTAGGAATGTGTTATCATAAAATAGAAATGAATACTGTAAGTCTGTAATAATGGATGGTCTACTTATAGCCTCAAGGGTGTTTTGAATGCATCATGACTAAAATGAGCTCAGAAGTTGGTGTCTGGATGTTTATTAGTAGAGTAAGGCTATTCAGTATCTAGAGAAACCCTTCCGTGTACTCAGACATTCTGGAAGTGAGCATCTGGTTCACTTCTTTCCATCGCCATCTTTTTATTTTTAGTGGAGCTTAGGTGTCAAATGGCCTGTCCTATACAAACTGCCTAACAGCAGCTGACTGTTTTCTTCTCATCTTTTTGTCAACATGCGACTGCAAAAGCACTAAGGGAGGGTTGAGGTTAAGAGTTAAAGTCAATCACATCAGCCTCAAAAGCACTAAGGGAGGGTTGAGGTTAAGTGTATGAGTCAGAAATAGGCGACAGTTTTAATAATTAAAGAGGGCCTAAACCCACATTGTTCTTCCCTCACCGTCGTCAAGGAATTCAGATTTAGTGGTGTGCTTGTTGACAAACTTTGCAATGCATTACACAATCTGCAAATAGTCTCTTACCAACTCAATCGTCAAACTCCACTTATCAAAACCCAAAACATAATGCTCTCTCTATAGGTCTTTTCCCAGTTATGTTGGTGTATTTCTGCATTCAGGTAGGTGGTAACAAACAACTGACAACATTGCACATTCCGGATGATATAAAATGTTGTACATCAGCAACAAGTGTTGTTGCTATGCACAAGTGACATTTTGCTAACTGAATATTCAACAGTTAGCTTTTTTAAACAGCTAACTGTTAGTCAGTTGAATATTCAGTTAGCAAAATGTCACTTGTGCATAGCAACAACACTTGTTGCTGATGTACAACATTTTATATTAAACTGCTACAGTACAAGCCCTGTAAGTTCTACAAGCTTTATTATTTCACAACAGTCCATTAACATAGAAAATTGAGCTCATCTGGATATGTGGCACATTGGTCTAAGACACTGCATCTCAGTGCTCAAGGTGTCACTACAGACAACCTGGTTTGAATCCAGACTGTATCACAACCAGCTGTGATTGGGAGTGCCATAGGGTGGTGCACAATTAGCCCAGCGTCGTCTGAGTTTGGCCGGTGTAGGTCGTCATTGTAAATAAGCATTTGTTCTTAACTGACTTGCCTAGTTAAATTAAATAAAAATATAAAATAAATCTCTGTGGGACAGTGTACTGAAGAAATGTAGTCCCCTCAAGAATTAGAAACAGCACAAGTCAGAATCAATAAACAAGGTTTAATTTGAAGAGAGCGAACAAGGAAACAGGCAAGAAGATAAATTGGTGTGTCCTAACACATTATGCATTTCAGTACACCACAACCAGATGTTTAACCACCAGCAGATACAGCATGTGATTAAAAGTATAAGATATCCTACATTATGTATTATATTGTCATTATAATACATTGCATATAAAAAGTGCTTTTCTAGAACCCAAAGATGACGCTTTACATAATTCATCAATATATTTATTCATTTAACTAGGCAAGTCAGTTAAGAACAAATTCTTATTTACAATGACGGTCTACCCCGGCCAAACCCTCCCCTAACCAGGACAACGCTGGGCCAATTGTACACCGCCCTATGGGACTCCCGATCACGGCCGGTTGTGATACAGCCTGGGATCGAACCAGAGTATGTAGTGAAGCCTCTAGCACTGAGATGCAGTGCCTTAGACCGCTAAGGTAGCCTAATGGATTTTACATACTGTAGGTTTATCATATTCCGGATGATTTTATAGCAACAGTGCGTTTCACTATGACTAGCTGTCACACCTGTACAATGTTGTTCTCTGTGCAAAGAATTGCTCTGAAATTATAGGATTGTGTCAAGGCTATTGAGCAAAAAGATTGATTAAGTTTTGTGTTGGAATCCCTTGGCCATTTATCTCTGTCAAGCAAGCCTAAAATGTAGTTCATACAAGCTGGCCTGGTTGACAGAACCAGGTAGAGGTGTAGACATTGTTCTGCTCAACATCCACAGAAACAAACAGGGATATCTTCGCCTATAGTAACACATATGACACATTAAAAGCTAGACACAGAAAACAATTTTTATCTCTACAAAATAATCTTGAGTGAAAAAGTGACTGCCATTAGTCAATTTAAGAGCCCTATCTCTCTCCCTCCTCACTACTCCTCTCCTCCAGTCTCCCTCTCCCTCCTCACTACTCCTCTCCTCCAGTCTCTCTCTCCCTCCTCACTACTCCTCTCCTCCAGTCTCTCTCTCCCTCCTCACTACTCCTCTCCTCCAGTCTCTCTCTCTCTCCTCACTACTCCTCTCCTCCAGTCTCTCTCTCCCTCCTCACTACTCCTCTCCTCCAGTCTCTCTCTCCTCACTACTCCTCTCCTCCAGTCTCTCTCTCCCTCCTCACTACTCCTCTCCTCCAGTCTCTCTCTCCCTCCTCACTACTCCTCTCCTCCAGTCTCTCTCTCCCTCCTCACTACTCCTCTCCTCCAGTCTCTCTCTCCCTCCTCACTACTCCTCTCCTCCAGTCTCTCTCTCTCTCCTCCTCTCCTCCAGTCTCTCTCTCCCTTCTCACTACTCCTCTCCTCCAGTCTCTCTCTCCCTCCTCACTACTCCTCTCCTCCAGTCTCTCTCTCCCTCCTCACTACTCCTCTCCTCCAGTCTCTCTCTCCCTCCTCACTACTCCTCTCCTCCAGTCTCTCTCTCCCTCCTCACTACTCCTCTCCTCCAGTCTTTCTCTCCCTCCTCACTATTGCTCTCCTCTAGTCCCTCTCTCTCCCACCTCCAGTCTCTCTCTCTCTCTCTCTCTCTCTCTCTCTCTCTCCCTCCTCCAGTCTCTCTCTCCCTCCTCCAGTCTCTCTCTCCCGTCTGACTTATTTTCTCCTCCAGACTCTCTCTCCAACCTCATTATCACCTCCTCCAGTCTCTCTCTCTCTCTCTCTCTCTCCCCCTTCTCAATACTCCTCTCCTCCAGTCTCTCTCTCTCCCTTTTCACTACTCCTCTCCTCCAGTCTCTCTCTCTCTCTCTCTCTCCCCCTTCTCAATACTCCTCTCCCAGTCCCTCCAATGAGTATCCAAGGAGTGTCACTGTACTTGGTTGACTAAGCAGAATGGAAATTCAATGGAGGAGACCTTGGTGTGGCCTAGTCATGTCCCTGACTGTCCCTGTCCCTAGCTTGCACTTGGCTGGGCAGGCAGCGGTGTACTGAGACAGACTTGGCCTCAATTTACCATACTATCACTCATCCCCTTGAAAAAACTTCAAATCGCCCAACCCACCAATCAGGGACAGTCTGCGAAGGGGTCATTTTGACAGTGCTAAAATTCACTGAGATGTTGTGAAATGACTGCCAACTACTTGTAGTGGAATGTATATGAAAACCTATTTTTATGACGTTCATGACAAGGCTGTAATAATCCATGGAGATTGAAATGGACACAGTATTTGCAATTCCTGCGATGCAACTGAGAGATGAAGTATTCCAAACTTGTTTTGGATTAAGTGCCATCCCGTTTTTTTTGCAATTTTGTGCACTGCAAGGGCTGTTAAGTCACCAGACTGTTATGTCACCTAATATGTAGTAGACATCACATGCTGTTGGGAAAACGTTGTATGAGGACAGGAGCAATGATTAGAGGAATCCCTGGAGTTATTGATGAGAATATCTTACTTTAGTACCTAATGATTAGAGGAATCCCTGGAGTTATTGATGAGAATATCTTACTTTAGTACCTAATGATTAGAGGAATCCCTGGAGTTATTGATGAGAATATCTTACTTTAGTAACTAATGATTAGAGGAATCCCCGGAGTTATTGATGAGAATATCTTACTTTAGTACCTAATGATTAGAGGAATCCCTGGAGTTATTGATGAGAATATCTTACTTTAGTACCTAATGATTAGAGGAATCCCTGGAGTTATTGATGAGAATATATTACTTTAGTACCTAATGACTAGGTACTTTAGTACCTAGTCCACATGTAGATGGGCTTTTTGGCAGACCTTTCTGATCGTATACATTACAGGATAATTATCTCCTAGAAACTATAAATGATACATTTTAGATACCTCTCACTCTGAACAAAGTCTGTTTCTTTTCAATTAAGTATCAACCTTTATAAAGGTTCTTCTAATACACTTCCCAGATAGACTGGAGTTAAATCATGTGCCAAGAGAGAGAGCAGAACACTGTGTGTGCACCTGCACGTGCCGCGGGCCTTGTGAGGGAGGCTTGTGAGGGGGGCTTGTGAGGGGGCCTTGTGAGGGGGGCTTGTGAGGGGGGCTTGTGAGAGGCTTTTTTGTATAATAAATGTATGTATAAAATGCTGACAATTCGGGCAGGGCACGGCAGTGGTAGTAAAGTGTAGGCTATTAGGGCCAAACCTGTGGAGAGCCATCTTTGACCGCAGACTAGTCACCCCTCTTTGGCGCAGAGTTGTTGATTACTATGGAACCATGCCTTAAGAGATGTCATCTATCAAGTTAATGAAACACAATGTCAATAAAGGCCCTAACGAGATTCCAGCTAGCCATTAGGCTCTCTGACATCAACATGAGAAACTCTCCTGACGGTGTCACTGTCTGCGTGTGTGCAGAATCACACATATTGTGCCCAGGGTTCTTTCAGAATATTTTCAGAGTGTATATAAAAACATAAATAAATGAAAGTTCAATATGGGGATTTTTAGGCATCTCTATGACACAGTGAATGATTGTGCCTCTCAGGCATCTCTATGACACAGTGAATGACCGTGTCTCTCAGGCATCTCTATGACACAGTGAATGACCGTGTCTCTCAGGCATCTTTATGATACAGTGAATGACTATTCCTCTGTTTTGTCCACGGTTTTGAGTAGACTTACCAGGGTTGGGGTCAATTCAGAAAGCAGACCCAATTCCAATTATCTTTAATTCTTTTCAATGAGAAGATTTTGGAATTTGGTTTGAGTTCTGAATTGACTGTAATTTAAATTGAATTGACCCCAACCCTGATACTGACATGAATATAACTCAGTAAAGTAAAAGTCATATAAACAAGTAGATGTGGAAAGGCTGATTGAATCAACAGCAGTAGAACAGTAAAGTAACAGTGTACTCTACATGGCGGAAAGCCTCACAGAAGTTTGGAGGGAAGAAAGAATCTAGTGGCCAATATCTGAATTGCGCCTGGACTCCTAAGTAATATTACGTTTTTTCTGTGTATTATCTTTTACCAGATCTAATGTGTTATATTCTCTTACATTAATTTCACATTTCCACAAACTTCAATGTGTTTCCTTTCAAATGGTATCAAGAATATGCATATCGTACAGGTACTGAGGTACAGGCAGTTAGATTTGGGTATGTAATTTTAGGCGAAAATTAAAAAAAAGGGTCCAATCCTTAAGAGAGATCAACATTAAGAGGGCTCTCAATCACTTGGCTGCTCTGTCATGTGCCCAGGAATGCAGTTTTGATTCGATTTGTGGTTACCAAATTGCATTTACCAACAGGAGAGGCAATCAATTTGGAGGGGAAGAGCAGAAAATGAAACGTATTAACAAGGTAGAACATTTATGAGACAGTTGGAGAATCCAAACATTGAATGGTGACTCTGAAACATCACAGCCACTGGGACAATGATAATGGAAACATGAATTGGAGTAGAGCGTGTGTGTGTGTGTGTACAGTATGGATGCATGCGCACGTCTTTGTGGGTGGGTGGCTTGTATGCGGAAGTGACTAAATGTTTTCCATTGCAACGATAACTCATTAAGAAAGGAAAGGGATTTTGTGAAACAGAATCAGAAGATTATGGAAATTGATCAGCTCATGCAGCTAATCTGGATTACAATTCTACGGTTCCAACTCCTTCTCATTAGAACATATTAAGAGCAAACGGGATCAGATTTAGAGCTTACACTAATTGACTCCGAATGTCTTCATATCGTCAATCAAGCAGGACAATTCAGATATCTTTTGTGTCATTTAGTCAATTATGTAATATTCTATAATACTCACATAATATTCTGTCATCTTCCCAATTCTACAAACATACTACCGTACATTTGATCTGAGAATATACTATTAACTAAATGTAAAGAGGATGTCCATTCAAGGCCACGAATTTGCTTGAAAGTGGAGTTATTGAAATTCTTACAGTGGTCTTGACTGGGCGGAAAGTGTATTTACTATACAGCCTGAACACTGACAGACGTTCTAACATTAATAGTTAATACTTCTCCAATATTTGGACTGGTTTGAGTCATTACAATAACTTAGTTTGTTTCAGTTGGGTTGTTGAAATGGTAATTCAACATTAACAACATTTTCTCAGTGCTGAGATGTTAAAGAGGACATACTGTACACACATCCTCTGTAGCTCTCCCTATTGTAAGTGATGGAGCAGAATAGCCATGAATTACCTTGGAACACATATCCTTTTGTCTACAGTACACAACAAGGTCTGGGATCAATTCCATTCCAATTCTGCTCTGTCAATACAGGAAGGGAATTAAAATTCTATTCATGCTTTGAAAACCCCTTTTTTGAAGAAAGAAATGGCATTTTCCCCCATTCATGAATCGAATGTCAATGCATCTCCTGAATGGAATAAATTGAAATGGGCTTGACCCTAACCCTGCTGCATAATCTGTACAGGATAAAGATACATTCTGCCTCTTCTATCTCCACACACACATTGTGTGACAAAACCTCCACTATATTGTGAGTGCGCATTGAAACTCTAAGAGGGATGCAACAAGTGGTCTCAATGGATTATGTCACGCAAATGTCTACAATGGGAAACTAAGTACTACTGCCATACCCATAACCATACATTCCCAATCTCCTTTTTGTCAGGTATGGCTGGATGAAAGCACCTGTTAAGTGGTGAAAACAAGTTAAAAGCTCTATCAGGACCTCGTTGTGCAGCAACACAAATTGAATTAATGTGAGCACCTGAAGCCCATTATGGTTGAGCACATGAATCAGTGTTCCCAATAGCCTATCTGGAGAGAAATGAATCTACATGAGAGGTATTGTCACAAGCAGATGGCTCTCACCTCCACTAAGAGACCCTGATGTGAGTCCTTGGCCCCTCACAACAATGGGAACCCGACCTCTCTGCAAATTTACATAATAATTATTCTGCAGTGTTCACCACTGTCAGACATTTACAACTATTTTCAAAATCTCCAGGCTTCTTGTAATGGGGGACAAATGTAATTTTGTTTCTGTAAATGGCATGGAAGAGGGGCAAGGGGAGATGATGGGGAGACCAGGGGGAGAGACAGCGGAAAAGGCAGGGGGAGGCAGCGGGGAGACGGGGGAGACAGGGGGGAGACCAGGGGGAGACTGGGGGAGGCAGCAGGGAGACTGGTGGAGACTGGGAGAGGGGAGACATGGGGGAGGTAGCAGGGCGACGAGGGGTAGACAGGCTGCCGTCACATGTGACAGGGTAAATTATAGCCTGGTGCCACGAAAAAAACAATCACAAACCATGACTTGGTGGATGAGCAATCTTCCAACACAGCTGTCTGAAATCACTCAAACCTTAACTACGAAAAAAAATCATTCACATGTAATGCAGCTTCATGAATAAGGTAATAGGTTGCACACTGAGATACAAATAGTACTGCGATTGGCCTGTTAGCGCTGATGAGTTCGGGCTGACGGGGCTCAACAGTGATTGAATGGGGTGTAGGGAAATAAGCATCTTTACAGTAGTTTAGAGCTGTCTGTGAGGATTCCCACTTTCACCTTCATTGGAATAACTCTGTACTCAAATTCTAAACAATTATTCAAGTTTTACAAAAATGTTAAACCTGGAAGAAATGTAACATTTTGAAGGTGACATATACAATATTATATTCACTGTTGATGGATTAGGAGTTGATGGATTAGGAGTTGATGGATTAGGAGTTGATGGATTTCAGCATCACAAGAAAAGCAGTCAAGGTAGATTGTTTACTTTTTCCTCAGAACAGGAACCAACAAGATGCTCAATTCAACAATGTGCTGATAGTTTCTTCGCCAGCAATCATCATCATCATCATTCTGTTAGGCTAGCTGTGAGGAGTTGCAGCCAACTTGGCACCCAGGCATTCCTGATTGTTCCCCTTTGGCTTTACACATCCACAGTCTCACTTTAATGTGGGACTATTTCAGCTACAACAGATACACATAAACAGTGGACCTCTGTGGCTGTGGCAGAATTATAAAATGTAAGCCTTTCTGCCAGTACAGAAAGAGATACCGGCATAGCTGCTACAGCCAAGAGGGGAAAACAAACATGAATTTGTTTGTTGCTGTTTAAAAGATGTGCAATTGTTCATGTTCTCTTTGCCAGTACCGATACTCCGTCAAAGAAGTAGCAAGCGGTTAGAGAGGTATGCAACTTTCTCTGCAAGATTCATCTGAACGCCTGGCTTGGCTGGAGTTCAAGTATTTAAGTGTTATTGGAGACATTATGCTGGAGTCTTTAAAATTATGTGGGCTCTGCAGGAGTACTTCCAATTTGATTTTGAATGAGGCGCACGGCAAGAGTGATTGAGTCTGGCAGGAACCACAGGATACAATTCTGACATAATGTCACTTTGACTCAGGGTGCGTCATTCCTCTTACCAATGAAAATGCGCTGAACAGAACCTGCTAAAAAGGACAGAGGGAGTGGTTGCGAAATGAGAGAGAGAGAGAGAGAGAGAGAGAGCTGCTGTAAGTTGCAGAGACAGAAACAGTTCTAACTTTCATCTAACATTGTGAGACTTGGCACTTTGGAATTGATTTTGGCTGGACGTTACCATAGCGAAAAGGGAAAGCTAGGAGGATAAGAGAAATGATCAGTGCATTGTCCTATCAGTGAAGATTGCGTAGATATGGGTACTATCTTGCCTGTATTCGTCAATGAGTATTCACACAAGATCCTACTGTAGCATGAATACTTCAAAGAATACCGTCAACCTTCAAGACCTTACACTTTGCTCTTGTACTGTCAAAATATTTGAAAAACACAGGTGATTATTTTAAAGATTGTGTTTACTGAGGCAGAGTGTTAGAGTGAGGGCTAGTTGAATGGAGGGCACGCAACTGAAATCAATATAGCAGCTATCATCATTTGCTGGGTTAATTAACGGCTTGGCCCCAAGCTGGCAAAGAGGAAAACATACTTGCATTTAGGCAATGCTCCAGCTCCTGTGGTCCTCAGTTCCCTATCAATCATGTAGGTGCACATTTTTTCTCAGATGCTCCCAGGAATAATCTAGCGACTTCAATTCAGCCACCCTCCCAAAAAAAAACACCCCAATCAATGAATGAATGGCATCAATTACGTGACAAGGCTGCCAGGATACACAAATGACCTAGCATGGGTCATAGTCTAAAATCTGGAGGGAGGTACTCAGCTGCTACGGGTACATCTGCTAAATATGTGTATTTGACCCCAAAATGGTTCGATTATTATTATGTCTTTAATTTTAGACATGTACCATTCAGAGGGTGACTGGGCAAGACAAAATATTTAAGTGCCTGTGAACGGGGCATGTAACTCAATATTAGGAAGGTGTCCTTAATGTTTTGTACACACAGTGTATACATACACATTTTTGCAGACCGGTTGAATACCACTGATTTAGAGGCATTCAGAGATGTCCGACTGAATTGTGCTGGACTCTGTTGTGTAACAGGTCTATACACAACAATGCTGGTTTCCTCCTGAATAATAGACCAGAGATATCAAGGATGCAAGATGAAGAATGGAAAAGGGAAAAACAACATGAGCGACCAATCACAGACTGAGCTGGTGTGAATCACAGGAGGCAGGTGATACCGTAATTGGGGAGGACAGGCTTGTGTTAATGGCTAGAGCGAAATCAGTGGAATGGAATCAAATATTTACATCAAACGTGGTTTCCATGTGTTTGATGCCATTCCATTTGCTCCGTTCCAGACATTATTATGAGCCATCCTCCCCTCAGCAGCCTCCACTGGTGTCAATGCAGAGTGATGACATGAACCCCATTATATCAGGACAAATAAGAGAAGCTAAAAAGCTGCAGAAATAATAGAATGATAAGAGAATTATCACGTTTCACTGTCTGCGGAATAAAAAAGGCGAGGCTAATTAATTTGGTTTGTTGAAGAGGGAGCTCCGCACAGTTTATCTCCTCCTCATTGGCTTTTCAGTGCTTTTCACTAACCCATTAGAGTTGAAGGACCTTGGCTTGGCCCTGTGATACCATAACTGGTTCAGGGATTATCCCCACTTTAGCATGGCTCCTCCACTCCTGACCAACAGTCATGTAGGAGGTGCAGTCCTGAATGACACGGCATGTTCTACATGGCCTGGGGCTTAATCCCAGATTACTGTGTTTGGGTCGGCTGTGTCGAGTAGCGGGGAGTCAAGACATGACTGGCATTACAAAGAGCTCTGACTGATCCCTCCCCTCTATCATCTCTCTGTCTCCTTTGCTTTCAGAGCACTATACAGAGAGGCCTTGGTCTGACACTACCTAACAAGACGTTCAGTTTGGAGAGATGTTTGATGTAATTTGGGGGCTAGGCATTGGGAAGTTTCTTTTTCTTTTTTTCTCAATATTCTTTCTGCAGGTATCGATTGGTTTCTCTGCATTGCCTCTTTTACAAGTTAAATTCATTTTCTATGAGGACAAGCCTGATGCAGTACCCACAGTCCAAGCCATACACATAAAGTAGCATAGCTCATTACTCTATGCCATAGAGCCTGCTGCACAGACTCTAAAAAGTAATTTAGCTCAAGCCAAAAAAATTATGTACTAATTTGTTATCCATTTTTCGGTTGGCCTGGAGTCCCCTGTCAAGTTCTCTTTTATTGTGGAACTGGGAGCTGAACAATGAATGCACTCTTCTATGGATTCTCTTCTGGGACTCGATTTAGACAACTTTTGATAAAGCTGGCACGGAACAGTGCCATCTTCCAAAATCCTTTATAACTCTAAAATAACATTCCTCACACATTATAGAAAATCTTACATGAATACCTTATGCACCGTATTTGCTGCCTTTTTAAGGCACCCAAATTATGAAAATATAATAATATCCTGTTGAGAGTAGTCTCCGGGTATGCAGCTATTGCTGTCCTTGCTTTGGGTAGTAATATGGATTTGCTAACACCAGTAATCCACAATCCCTATCTGTATGGAAGAGTTGCAACAACTCTGGATGTAATCAAATCAAACTACATTACAGTACATTGGAGAATTGACATCTATCACACAGAAGCAATTTCTGAAATTGCATTTTCATTTCAAAAAGGTGCAACAAACAATGCATAATGTATTAGTAGTTTGTTTGATTAAAAGTATCTATCTAAATGTCTAAATCAATACTAATGGACTTCTTCATGGACTATCTGCAACTCATTAGGCAAATGATACTGCCTGCTGAAAACACATGTTAGCCAAATAGGCCTAGGAGTCAGCTATTTCTAATGGCTGCTGGCAGCAGCAATAGTGTCTGAGTCAGACAGGCTTATCTTCGCAATATGGAATATTCAGCAACATAGCCTACTGTGAAGAAGAAGAAAAAAAACAATTCCTTGGAGAAATGTCAATAATTTTTTCACTAACACATCACAAGCAATTGAGAATGGATATAGAAACTATTGCTTCCAGTGCACATGTAGAGGTGCGCGGGTAAAATCACTGGGGAAGCCAAGCAAGAAAGAAAAACCATAATTAAGATGTGTTGTGATAATTGCATTGTTTGCTCTAGAACCTGTTAGTTCATATGTCTTGCCACCGTGATATATAGTCTTAAGGCCGAGACAATAAGAAGACACGGGGGCAGAATAAATTCAACCACACCTGTGTTTCATCACAAAAGCATAGAGCAACATCTGTCCGGTGAAGCAGAAAAACATGTTGACTCACCCTACCTGTAGAGAAACACCAATGCCATCCTCCTCCTATCACTCTGTCATACAGTACATGCTTTTATTTGTTGTTGTCCTAGCCTACCTGGCTAAAATGATTGCTCTCTAGCCTATCTTCCTTTAATGGGCAACAATCAGCTAGCTAGTTAACATTAGCCTACTATATCTAGCTACATATTCAACTTCCATCCTCTCAGGCCAGGGGCACAATGTATGAATTTATGGTTGGATCAGAAATCGCCATTATAATCATTGGCCAGTACGGAGAATTAAGTAAAACCACAAGTCCAAATCCCTATCTCCATCCATGGCTAATTTAGGAAAGGGACAATTTTTTCTAGCTAGCTAGCCACCGGAGGACAAAAACACAAGATACGACAATTAAAGTTGTTTCTGTCAATTACGTTTTGCTCTCGAGGTGATGTGTTTGGATTGAAGCCAAATCCTTTTTTTGGTGCGCCAGGACCATTCACAGTTGAGCTTCCTCAGTTTAGCTCAATGCTGATTGGCTATTATAAATATTTTTTTTTATATCAAGGGAGGCCAAATGCTTGCTGGCTTCCCTTGCACTCAATGCTATGGGCGGCAACAATGTCATTCTCTTTTTGACCAGACAGCATCAGATAGATGGCCTACAGAGACAGAGGGGCGCTGTTTCGCTCGCTAGGATGCTTTCTCTGGTGAGATTCATTCAGCCTCTTGCGAATTTAAGGACATTTATTGGGGAAGCCTGGCTTCCCTTGGCATCCTTTGGCATCAATGAATACATGCCACTGCAGTACACTACACTAAAAGCCTAATTGGGTTCTGCATACATGGCATCATCAGTCAACCATAATTAGAATTAGGAAGATAAATAATTCAACTGTACAAATACAACTATAGCTTGCTCACAGATGGCTCCATGTCGTTTATCCACCACTTCATTCCAGGATTGTAAAATGAAAGAGGACCCAGCCAGAGTAATCTTTTCTTCAAACCACATCCTAAAAAAAATCTGTGCTGGCAGAAGTGTATTCCAGTGGAAAAAAATTCTGAACTTAGACGAACACAGCCGTAATGAAAATATTGCTGCATTAGATTCCATAATGAAAAAAATGATATTGTCCCTTTGAATTCTTTTCATCTTTTGCTTCTTTGATGCAAAATTGGTTTGGTGAAGCACAGCACTTAAGAACATCATAGGGTAGGTGGAATGTTCCTTTTTTATCCCTAATCTTAGGGCCATGCACAGAACGCGTTACTTTTTTTTAACACTTCAGATGATACAGTATATTAGGCATCTTATGGATGTTGAAGAAATCAGAAAAAATATCTTTTAACTTCTCCAGATGGAGTGTTGCTTCTAAAAATGTTTTTTTTTATCACAGCCAAAACACTAAAGAGAACAGATCCACAAAGAGGATATTTATGTAAAGTCACCATCTTCCACTATTTTTCAGTTATTTTTACAGAGTTGTTATGCAAATATATTCTCCCATTCTGTATTCATTGTGTATAACAGAATGTGTGATTAGAATTAGAATTTTTCCTACCCTGCATAATGAATGGGCAGAATATGCCATTTGTTGTGGGCCTATTTTGCCTGTATCTCTGCATGTGTGATTTCAGAGCTCTGTTATCTGGCGGGCCTGGTATCTTAAGGGCTTGGATTTTCCTCCTCTGAAGCCACTCTGCTCCCAGGCAACAGGTCTCACTAATTATGGGAAATTATGCTTGTGGCACGTCAATTATAGAGGGAAAAGAGGCTGGGATAAAGTCTTATAAAGTCTTGATTCATAGCTGGGAGTTCAACATTTTGTTGTGCTGAGCTTTTTCGTTCCAACTGCATTTTCCTTCACGCTCTCATTTGACGTCTATAAACATTCATAATAATTGTGAATTGTAAAGCAAACATGAGGAAGGGTTGTATTGACCCAGACTGTCTGAATAATGAGTAATGGCTTTTCCTTAATGCGTTAAACAAGCTGTCTGCTATCGACCTTATTCTAAACCGGAATCATAATGAATGATATTTCATAGATTTTTTTTCTAGATATGTCTAAAGAGAAAACGGCAAATAGAGAACATACAGCTGAATTTATAAAAATCTCAAAATCATTCCTTGTTATAATACAATATCACACCATAGGGAAACAAAGAACACGCCGTCCAAAAGTAGATGATTTCTACTATTATTTTGGTTCTGACCCAGAAAGTGAATGATTATGTGATTTGCTGCGCACCGTTCCATTGGCCCAGTGAGGTCCACTACTTCCTGACTACAGACAAACACCCTGTCATTCCGGATGACCCAGTCTCCACAGTGGCATACGAAGGCAGTGGAGCGATGTGCCAGAACTCTAGGATCCCGCTGTCAGGCAGTCTCCTCCATATGGCGACCCAGTCCATTTCCTCCGCTTTTTAATTAACGCCTGTAGAAGGTAAAGGCGGTCTTAAGGACAGGTCAAACCTGTGCAAAACGCTCTCCTAGGGCTGTTCGGATTTAACTGGCAGGGGTTGTTCTATTCTCTCACATAATGCAGTTTATAAATGATTCAAACCCTTAAAGCTCTCAGTCTACAGAACATCTACCTGCCAGTCCCTGAGACAAAGAAAACACCTAGAATTTATTTCAACAAAAAAAACATGTGGTGCATCAATGACCTGGGTTTCTGTTCGTTTCCTGAACCAAATCAGAGAGTTTTGGCTCAGTTTGCTTCAGAGAGAAGTTAGTCAAAGAGAGGTGAGCTTGATACACTGTCAGCTACATGTGAGTTGTGTTATGCTCTAAACATGCAGCTAGTATTCTACTAGATAGCTTTTTTTCATTATTGTTGGAGAATTGTTAATATAGAAGTACCGTTTTATAGTATAAAGCCTGAGCTGGGACTTACAGTCTGATTGTCTATAAATTATAAAAAATATAGCAGACATTGTGCATATTACTAATACTGCAACAAATTGAATGACAACAAAAAATCTGATGAATCACTCCCATTCATAAGGCTTGCTGTTGCACATAGATTGCATATTACTGCAAAGGGGACAGGCAGTCTGCCCAAGGCAGCTGTAGACGTTTGAGTCAGGTCAGGAGGAAGTCAACTGTTCTGATTGAAACCTCTGCCCTCGACGCAGCTTGGTCCCTTTAGGCATGCGATTCTCAGTCTGTCAGGTGTGGGCCACTGCTCTAGGGGTGCGTGCTGAGTCCAAAGACTCTGGTCAGTTTAGCTTAATGTTCAGAATTACCTTCCAGGTGCGGTTGTCTATGTGAGCCCTGCACTGAGCTGTGTGATCTATAGTACGCTACCACAGCGTTTAAAGTAACATAGGCTTTGAAATCACTGCATGTGGTTCGGTTGGCAATTTGTGGTGCACCTAATCCAATGCACATCCCAAGCGTTTATAAACCACAACACCATGGCATGCAGCATATCTAGCATACAACCAGTCAGCATCAGATGCGGCTTTGCCAATACCGGATTCAACAACTTCACATCAACATGGCAAAAAGCCTGTAGGCTTGGTACACTAGTCAGGCTCCCTCTCCCCCTGCCTGTGCCAAATTGTCTGTTACAGGAGAGATTTACACAGTCCCACTGGAGCTGCTCACCTCACAAAAGGAAAGGGGCATTGTGACACGGTTATGTGGCAGAAAACTGATCATGTGTCTCTGCGGAGAGAGGCTGCTATTTTGGTTGGAAATTTCACACTGGGTAAAAGAGCAGGGAACAGTTAATTTGTTCTGATCTGGTATTCTATCCACTCAGGTGAGCTAAAAATATGTTGAGATGAGTGCTTCACCCTACACAAGGCCCTGCATCCCGTCCCAATCACTTACTGGTAATTCAAGTGATTTTTGTATCATATTATGCTAATTACTATGTGTAAAATAACAGGGCAAGGGCATCTGCTGTTTGGTTGAAAATAATAAAAGTTAATTGGTCATTTCTTTGGGCTAATTGTTTACATGAAACAAACAGACAGGTATTTAGCTAATCAGTTTAAAGTGAAATGAAGCAAATGAATGTATTACTTTATCAAAATAATATTGTTCAGTATAATACAGCCTGAGGAAGGAGGAGAGCTAGTGGAGTGTGTGGTATAAAACAACTCACACACAGTCCCAATGAATACTTGTGTATTGAGCTAAACACTGCCTGAGGGGAAAGGGAGAGGGGATACCTAGTCAGTTGAAAAACTGAATGCATTCAACCGAAATGTGTCTTCCGCTTTTAACCCAACCCCATCAGAGAGGTGCGGGGGGCTGCCCTAAGCGACGTCCACACCATCGGCTCCCTGGGAGCAATTGTTGTTGGGGTTAACTGCCTTGCTCAGGGGACACAAAGACATAATGCATGGTCAGATTCGAAAGGTGCTCAAGAGGAACAAATCAAAATCAAACAACAGGTGTATTCTAACAGTGAAATGCTGATTTACGGATCCTTCCCAACAATGCAGAGAGAAAACTATAGAAACAAATAAAGAATAAAAGCACAATAAGTAATGATATCTTTATACAACGAGGGAACAGTACCGAGTCGATGTGCAGGGGTACGAGGTAAGTGAGGTAAATACAGTGCATTCGGAAAGTATTCAGACGCCTTGACATTTTCCACATTTTGTTACGTTACAGCCTTATTCTAAAAAGGGATTAAATAAATAAAAAAACTCATCAAAATCCTCACTCTACACACAATACCCCATAATGACAAAGCGAAAACAGGTTTATACATTTTTGCAAATGTATGAAAAAATAAAAAACAGAAATGTATTCAATCCCTTTGCTATTTGCTACTCGAAATTGAGCTCAGATGCATCCTGTTTCCATCGATCATCCTTGAGGTGTTTCTGCAACTTGATTGGAGTCTACCTGTGGTAAATTAAATTGATTGGACATGATTTGGAAAGGCACACACCTGTCTATATAAAGGTCCCACAGTTGACAGTGCATGTCAAAGCAAAAACCAAGCCATGAGGTCTAAGGAATTGCCCGTAGAGCTCCGAGACAGGATTGTGTCGTGGCACAGATCTAAAGAAGGGTATTAGAACAAAGGGTACGAAAAAATGTCTGCAGCATTGAAGGTCCCCAAGAACACAGTGGCCTCCATCATTCTTAAATGGAAGAAGTTTGGAACCACCATGACTCTTCCTAGAGCTTTTCAGCCCAGCCAAACTAAGCAATCGAGGGAGAAGGGCCTTGGTCAGGGAGGTGACCAAGAACCCGATGGTCACCCTGACAGAGCTCTAGAGTTCCTCTGTGGAGATGGGAGAACCTTCCAGAAGTTCAACCATCTCTGCAGCACTCCACCAATCAGGCATTTATGATAGAGTGGCCAGACGGAAGCCACTCCTCAGTAAAAGGCACATGACAGGCCGCTTGGAGTTTGCCTAAAGGCACCTAAAGACTCTCAGACCATTAGAAACAAGATCCTCTGGTCTGATTAAACTTTTTGGCCTGAATGGCAAGTGTCACTTCTGGAGAAAACCTGTCACGATCCCTACGGTGAAGCATGGGGGTGGCAACATCATGCTGTGGGGATGTTTTTCAGCTGCAGGGACTGGGAGACTAGTCAGGATCAAGGGAAAGAAGAACAGAGCAAAGTACAGAGAGATCCTTGATGAAAACCTTCTCAGGAGCGCTCAGGACCTCAGACTGGGGCAAAGGTTCACCTTCCAACAGGACAACAACCCTAAGCACACAGCCAACACAACGCAGGAATGGCTTTGGGACAAGTCTCTGAATGTACTTGAGTGACCCAGCCAGATGGTTTTTGCTTTATCATTATGGGCTATTGTGTGTAGATTGATGAGGAAAAAACTAAACATTTAATACATTTTAGAATAAGGCTGTAACCTACCGAAAAATTTGAAAGAGTCAAGGGGTCTTAATACTTTCCGAAGGCTCTGTATGTACATATAGGTAGAGGTAAAGTAACGAGGCAACAGGATAGATAATAAAAAAGTAGCGTAAGTCAAAAAATAGTCCAAAGGAGGGTCAATGCAGATAGTTTGGGCAGCTATTTGGTTAACTATTTTGTAGTCTTGTGGCTTGGTGGTAGAAGCGGTAGCAGAGAGAACGGTCTGTGACTGTGATGGCAATTTTTAGGTCCTTCCTCTGACACCGCCTGGTATGGAGGTCCTGGATGGCAGGGAGCTTGGCTCCAGTGATGTACTGGGCCGTACGCACTACCCTCTGTAGCGCCTTGTGGTCAGATGCCAAGCAGTTGCCATACCAAGAGGATCTGAGGGCAAGTGGACAATGCTATTAATGACCAAACTGAGAAGACACCAACCATAACAAAATACTTGATCAAATGTACCAGCCCACTCACCCAAAATGTGGGGATCTAGAATGTTTAATCCCCCAGAGGCTGCACAGGCTAAATGCCCACAAAGACATGAATGACGACCAAACAGTAGCGGAAAGAAGTACAATTAGGAAATTCAGTGGAGCAGCACAACAACGGATTGGGTTTCCGGGCTACAATGATTGTGTTTTTAAACTTAAATGAACATGAATTCAGCACGGGATGGACATAGCTTTGTCAGTTTGAACCTTTAAGCCGCATTGCACTTCAACACAACCATAGGACTACATTTATTTAAATGGAAGTCTGACAGTTTTTTTTACAGTGCTGTGCAAGTTTTTGCATCCTTTCTAATACTCTCTGTTTCAGGGCATCACTCCACTACCCATACATTTGGACTGTATACAGCGCCATGAAAAAGTATTTGCCCCTTTTCTGACCTTCTCTACTTTTGATTACTGAATGGTATCAGATCATCAAAAAAACAACTAATATTAGATAAAGGGAACCTTAGTGAACAAATAACAACAATTACATAATTATTAAATATGTATTCAGAAACAAAGTTATGCAAGACTGATCAACGACTACAGGAAGCATTTGGTTGCAGTTATTGCACAACAAGTTATTGAGTTTAAGGGGGCAATTACCTTCTCACTAAGTAAGTGGGGAATTGGGTGTTGGATAGCTTTGTTAATTAAATTAAATAAGTATAATTTGTTTCTGTTATTTGCTAACAAGAAGGTTTTGGTTGAAGATCTGATAACATTCACTATCAACAATTTAAAAATAGAGAAATCAGAAAGGGGGCAAATACAGTTTAATGTATGGGTAGTGGAGTGATGCCCTGAAACCTTTATTTATCTTAATTTATATTTAATCCTATTTATTCCACATTTTGTTGTGTTACAGCCTAAATTCTAAATGGATTTAAAAAAAAATGTATCACCCATCTACACACAATACCCCATAATGACAAAGTGAAATCGGGTTTGTAGAAAGTTTTGCAAATCTATTGAAAATGAAATTCGGTCAAAAGTTTGGAATATTACTCATTCAAGGGTTTTTCTATATTTGCACAATCTTTTACATTGCAGAATACAAGTGAAGACATCAGAACTATGACATAACACATATGGAATTATGTAGCACAGGTTAACACAGGCTTAGGAGATTGTTTACATTTTGTAATAATATCAGTCAATTAAAATGACTCTCAAGAAAACCAAATAATGTCACTCAAACAGAACAGAGAACTAACAAAGAGTCACTGACAACAACCAAAACGAAACAGGTGGGGTTTTAGGAGGGGTTTTGAAAGATAATCATGTTGGTGTCCACTGAAAGTTGACTAGCAACAACAACTGGAACTTCAAAGACACCCACCATTAGCGCCCACTAAATTTGCCCAAGAAGAAGCAAACAAAAGAAAAACCCAGACAAACTTAAAGACAGGAAGCAAAACAAAAAGTTGAGCAAAACAAAAACAGGGATGAACAGAGACAGGAGTGTTTCTTGAAATCAAATAGGGAGTGCCAACTAAAGGTGTTGACCCTCCACATCTTTCAATACTAGAGCACTGGGCCAGCCACTCTTAAGTAGCACGTTGGCCAGCACAGGTGTAACATATACTGTCTAATGAGGTGACACCAGTTGGGGCACCCAATGTGTAAACGTGCTATACGTGCTATAAGTCCAACCTGAAAACATAAATGGAGAAAACTAAACCTGTAACACCACCCCCTTTAAGACAACAAATATATTTATTTATCTAGGCAACTCAGTTAAGAACAAATTCTTATTTACAATGACATCCTACCTACAGGGTCAGCCCCTGGAGCAAATTAGGGTTAAGTGCCTTGCTCAAGGACACATTGACAGGTTTTTCACCTTGTCGGCTCAGGTATTCAAACCAGCGACCTTTCGGTTACTTGCCCAACACTCTAACCGCTAGGCTACCTGTCACCCAATATATCCTATATTTTTGTTGGACAAGTTTGCTCACCACCAACTGTATGCAAGGCATACAGTAAAAATAACTAAACACTAAACAAGACGTACAGTCAAAATAAACTCTGAGCCCGGGCTACACATTGACTAAACACTAAACCTCTTGACTGCAACCAAGTTCTCCTTAACACGGACATGTCTGATTTCAAGGGGAATCTCCAGTAATATCAGCAGGAACTTCCCTCTCCTGATTTTCCTAAGTGGAATGGCCTCATGGAAACAAATGACGGTGCACATAATGGTTAAGAGAAACTGGTAAACACTCTTTGCTTTGTGCAAAGGACCAACACAATCCACTAGAACCCTGTTGAATAGTTTGTCAAAAAGCAAAATTAGGTTGTAAAGGTGCAACCGGTACTGCTTGGTTTGCTTTACTTGTCCTCTGGCAAACGCGACAGGACTTACAGTAAGCCACAACATCCTGTTTCAGACCAGGCCAGAAGAAGTTATGCGAGATATGGTCATGTGTCTTGCTGACCCCAAGACCTGCCATACTACCATCGTGAGCCAACATCAGTATCTCTTGTCGAAGCATAACTGGAACGACAATTTCCTGCCCAGAAGTGGTCGAGAATGCCATTTCCTCATTAGAACATCATCTCTGTCAAAGTAACCCCCACAAACTTCATCAAACTCCTCCTCTGGACGTCATCAAACTCCTCCTTGGTACGTCATCAAACTCCTCCTCTGGACGTCATCAAACTCCTCCTCTGGACGTCATCAAACTCCTCCTCTGGACGTATCTCGGCAGAAAGAGAGGAGAAGGAAACATCTTTACTCTGTTCATCAATCAGCTGCTTCCTAGACATCCAAGTGTCAACTGAAGGGACCCTCTCTTCCTTCACTGGTCCTTTAAACTTGCTCACCTTTGGGGTTCTCAAAGGAGAGGTCAACTCAAGAGGTTTAGCGAAATCAGGATCACCCATAAACGTCTTGGATATATAGAACATGTTGGAATCGCTGACATCCTCATCAACACTTTCTCCCAGAGACTTTCTTAGACATAGAACGTGTAACGGTACACGCTGGGAACACTCCAGGGTACATTTCTGAAAACCCATCAGGTTCCTCTACTCTGGGTTCCTTACAAATGACAGGATTTGGCACAATCATCACTCCAGCCAAATCGTTTTCCAAAATGAATGAGACCCCCTTCACCGGTAGGCTAGGCCTCACTCCAACGACGACGGAACCAGAAATAAGATCAAACTCGAGTTCCACGTTATACAAAGTAACTTCCATGCAACCATCTCAACGTACTAACACACTGTAACCAAAATGAAGGACTAGGCCGCCTCAGTGTCTCGCATTATCTTCACTGGCTGCTTAACAGAATCGCCACTCTGCAGAGACACAAACCCATCTGAAACAAAGGGTTCATACACATCTGATCCAACATCTTGTTTAGGAGCTACACCAGTCCCAACCAGAGACTTAATGGGCTGGAGTGCTCCCACAAAAATATATTTTTCTGTTTCAACTTAGGACAATGAGAGAAAATGTCTCTTTTCTCACGGAAGTAATGACAAACTGGCGATCTTTATCTTTGGGCACTGTAGAAATGGACTGAAACCTTGCAGTAGGAGGTGACTTCTCTGGTTTGCTTTTTGTGTAGGGATAACTACTGGGTGCTTTGTTTGTGAAGGTAGTTTTATGCGTCAACACAAACTCATCTTCCAAACTCATCAACTGCAGGTTTCTCAAGAGTGAGATCCTTGTGCTCTTTCATTGTGCTCCTTGTGCTCCTTGTGATCAAGCAACCCTTTCATGAAGGCACATTTTTAACTGCTCGAGAAGTATGAGTGTCTTTAAGTCCTCAGGGTCTTTGAACTCTTGAGAACCACACCACCAATCAAAAAGACATGCTTGTTTCCTTGCGAACCCAACATGACTTTGTGATTCTGTCTTTCGTAATTTACGGAACTGTTGTCTGGATGCCTCTAGGACCAACTTGTAAGCCTGAAGGATAGCGGCTTTAACTGTGTCAAAATCGGAACTTTTCCCATAAGAACACTTTGGAGGAGTAATGACCAAATATCTCACCGACATTTTAGGTATGTGGCAATCCGCTCAAACAGAGTAAAATATACATCCACCTCCTTTTCGATGAAAGGCAGTACAAGATCTTTGATCTTGCTGTTCCGAGCAAGATAGATAGATAGATCAAACTCTGACTGGATTCGGAGAACAGTTATGGCAAGTGCATCTTAAGTTTTCTGATGTGCAAATATTGATCGAAAGCATTACATTTGTAAAAATGTATTCTAACCAGTAGCGGTGCGTGGGGAAGCCAAGCCAGTAAAAAAGCCATATTATGTTGTGATAATTGCGTTGTTTGCTCTATAACCCATTTGTTCATACGTCACTGTGATATAGAATAAGGTTGTGATAACAAAAGGACAACAGTCACACAGTGTTGGAATAAATTCAACTACACATTTGTTTGATTCATTACAAAATCGGAGAACAACATCTGTCCGGTGAAGTCCAGAAAGCAAATATTGCATGAAACAAACAGCATGGTCAAACAAGTCAATTTACTAACAACTACTGGTTTAGAACCACAGAGTTACCGCAAGTCAGTACAAAGACAACAGGAGCACTGCCTCCGCTATTCCAGCCCCACTTTAACTTTACATTGAAACATCTTCAAATCAACAAGGCTATATATGCTTAGTTTAATACACTGAAAAAAAACAAAGATACCAAAAACAATTTAGTTCAATCAATGTTGCTAAATATCATGTGGCTGAGAGAGAGATGAAAGATAAATAATTGTATAATTTTTTTTATTTGTCAATATTTGGGGAAGCCTGCCTTCCCTTGACATCCATGAATAGACGTCACTGATTCTAACCCTATTGCAGTGGTGTAAAGTGCTTAAGTAAAAATACTTTCAAGTACTACTCAAGTAGTTTTTTGGGGTATCTGTACTTCACTTTACTATTTATATTTTTGACTAATTTTACTTTTACTTCACTTCATTCCTAAAGAAAATAATGTACTTTTTACACCATACATTTTCCCTGACACCTAAAAATACTTGTTACATTTTGAATGCTCAAGCAGGACATAATTATGGCACCTATATAACGCTTTGTCATCCCTACTGCCTCTGATCTGGCGGACTCACGAAGTGTTGGAGTGTGCCCCTGTCTGTCCGTAATAACAAATAATACAACAATTGTGCCATCTGGTTTGCTTAATATAAGGAATTTAATGTATAGCATTTACTTTTAATTTTGTACTTTTACTCAAGTATGGAAATTGAGTACTATTTCTACCACTGTACATTTAAAACAAGATACTTTTAGACCTTTACCCAAGTAGTATTTTAATGGGTAACTTTTACTTTTATTTGAGTAATTTTCTATTAAGGTATCTTTACTTTTACTCAAGTATGACAATTTAGTATTTTTTCCACCACTGCCTATTACCATTATCTAATTACCATAACATTTACAACTTGCTAATATTTTTTATTCTGTCATTTATTCTAATATTCTGTCATTGCTTTCATCATCACTTGTGTGTATTTCTGCTTTGGTATAGTGGGTCTCTAATTTCCATATTTAATTTTAAGCGTTTCTCCTCCCTGTGGTTTAAGTGTGTTAATTAAAGATGTCCTTGGTAAGGGTACCTTCAAAATGAACGTGGATCAAGTGAAGTCCTATGTGTCAGATTTCCTCTCTGCCACCCACTGAGCAGTAACTGAGCGTCAGATGCAAATGTTTTAACAGCAGGTGGATTTAGGGAAGCCAAAGTATTCATACAGCCACAAATCTAAGAGAGAACAATGTTGTTGAGAGTTCTGCACTTACTGGTGATCTACACTCTTAGAAAAAAGGGTTTTTCGGCTGTCCCCATGGGAGAACCCATTGTTTCCAGGTTGAACCCATTTTGGTTCTAGTTAGAAACCTTTTTGGTTCCATGTAGAACCCTTTGTGGAAACGGTTCTAAATGGAACCCAAAAGGGTTATTCAAGGGTTCTTCTATTGGAACAGCCGAAGAACCCTTTTAGGTTCTAGAGAGCACCTTCTTTTCTAAAAGTGTACTGATAGTTCAAGTTAAGCCTCTGTGAAAAGCGAAAACCTTCCAATCCAGTACTTAACCTGCCACTCAACTGTTTTGTGTTTCCTCTCTCTCTCTCTGTTGTAGGAGGTGTGTGCATCTCTCAGTCTGTCAAGATTCCCCGGGAGCCGAAACCGGGAGAGTTTGATAAGGTCATCCGCAGACTAAGAGAGAACCCAAATGCAAGGGTTGTCATCGTTTTTGCCAATGAGGATGATATCAGGTAAGGGTATGAACATCATAGCATTGACACGTTGAATAGGAAATATACTCAAATCATAAGAAACACGCAGCGTGAAATATTATCAATCAAAGGGAAAAAGGCGTTTAATTGGTGGAAATAAAAAGCTCGACATTTCAATTATGCATTACTTTTATATTTATTATATTATATAATTCTCCCTTTTAGATTCTCCGTCGGTTACTCATGGTAATATGCTTCCTCACATTATCTTAGTGACAGCAGGATAAACTTGGAAATGATCTTAATCGTTTAGCCTTTTGTTGTCATGACATTAGTCAATGTTAACAGACGCTGTGCAATCAGCTTCGGATGACTAATTTAGCCATAAGCCTGCTTTAGCAAATTCAGGGGAAAAACAAAAAAAGCTCATAACATTTTTTGGATGATTTCTCTGGGCACACAACACACCAGACCATACATACACATCACATTCTTGTATTAAGCAGGCCAGCCAGACCAATACAATGGAATCCAAATTAGTTTTCACCTTCACTATGGATAGGACAAATGTAAGAATGAGTGTTCAAGATGAATCATGAAGGCAGTGTACTATATCAGTCATTGTTGTTTTTGTAGTTCTTAATGAAGTATTGCCCAAACAGTTGGTTCATAGAAAGTGTTACCAAAAGTTCACATGTATTATTGGTAGCTAAATGTGTTTATTCTCTTGTACTAGGCAGCTACTCCAAGCAGCCAAGAAGGCCAAGCAGACTGGCCATTTCATCTGGGTGGGCTCAGACAGCTGGGGCTCAAAGATCTCTCCAGTGTTACACCAGGAGGAGATGGCAGAGGGAGCAGTCACCATCCTGCCCAAACGTCAGTCCATCAGAGGTGAGGAGAACGGAGACATGTTTAAGGTTGCTGGGATCAACTTTTAGATTGGCTGATTAATTGATGTGATTGATAGATTGATTGATTGGTAGATCTTGTGCAAATTTCCCTAAATGTACAAGGATAAAGGGATTGAGATAAGATATGTTGTTGTAGATTATATTACAAAATAATGAATATAGCATTATGTTTATTTTACAGACCTTGACATGGATCAGTAGTGCATTATTGTGAAAGCAGCTATTCCCCCTCACAAAGGCTGTGTTTACACAGGCAGCCCAATTCTGATCTTTCTTTCACTAATCACGTTTTTTGACCAATCAGATCAGCTCTTTTGCCAATTATTGTGCAAAAGATAAGAACTGGGTTTCCTGTGTAAATACAGCCGTAGAGATATCTGTTAACAAGTCTCACCGGATCTTATTCATTTTAACGTAGGACACTACCAAGCACGATAAGCTGTTGTAAAATATATAGCATTTACTGTCCTGTGCTAGCATCAGTCCCCTTGTCCAGTCCTCTGTCATTATCCACTCAGTCTGCCAGCCAAGCCAAACTCTGGTCTATAACACAATCAGCCATTATCAATACACTCACTGTTGAAGAAATGCCCACCCTGTCAAAAAAGCTAAAAGTGTTGCCCAAATGCTCCATTACAGAGCATGTCACTACATTCCACCACATGTCAATAACCGTGTTGGCAATGACACTGTTGCCAGAGTGAGTGCACCGACGATGACAATGATCTGATCGATCTCTTCCAGGGTTTGATCGTTACTTCATCAGCCGCACACTGGAGAACAACAGGAGAAATATCTGGTTTGCTGAGTTCTGGGAGAACAACTTCGCCTGCAAGCTGAGCCGACACGCTTTGAAGAAAGGGTCCGGGCTGAAGAAATGTACAAGTAAGACAATTCTCTTAACATTACAACTC
Source organism: Thymallus thymallus (assembly GCA_023634145.1). NCBI lineage: Eukaryota > Metazoa > Chordata > Actinopteri > Salmoniformes > Salmonidae > Thymallus > Thymallus thymallus. Next base: position 6,093,681 of record CM042409.1, read on the forward strand.
TACTGATCTCACAGGTAGAAACAGACGTTTTCCTGACCATGTGACTGAACCAGGAAAACCCACAGATCTGACCCATTACTTATTATACATGACAAACCAGTTTAAGCTGTAGGTACAACATGTGGTGAGGTATTACTAGGGTTGTGTGTTTCGGCTGAATAGACTGTTCGACTGTCCTCCAACCTGGAGATGGCAACAGAACGGGGTAGTAGCAGGTCTGCGTGGCTAAAAACCTCTACTTCCAGGCCTAATGCCGTGTGCTATCCAGATGTGTCCTGGCGTGTTCTGTCTTCACAAATTCACTCCAGGCTTTCAGTCTTGTCTTGGAGCTCAACACTTTGTCTCTATGTGTTCTAAGAATCCAGCTGTATGTGTCATAAGGCTAGTGGCATGATAATGGTTTGAAATGCAATTAACAACAAAATGCAAATATAGTCTCATTATTCCCTATGGGTTTAAAATCAAATTATGCCTGGTGTGATTTCTGTTGGCATATGTTGATATATAATGGTAATCACTGTGTCAAGGCGTGTGAAAACAACAATTGAGTGATTCTTCATGAAACACACATAAAAAATACCATGATTTTGGGAATTTTCATAAAATATAATTATATATATAATATATTATATATTATAATATAATCAATTATAAAAAAAATAATATTTAACCTTTATTTAACTAGGAAAGTCAGTTAAGAACAAATTCTTATTTTTAATGGCGGCCTAGCCAGGCCAAACCTGGACGACGCTGGGCCAATTGTGTGCCGCCCTGTGGGACTCCCAATCACGGCCGGTTTTGATTCAGCCTGGAATTGAACCAGGGTCTGTAGTGACGCCTCTAGCACTAGATGCGCCACTCGGGAGCCCAAAGGATTGTTGACAATCTAAAAGAATTAATTTTGGCCTTACCCAGGCCTCCTTTAAGACTCCATAATGTTTCATTTGTAAGTACTACAAAGCAAAAATAGCTGTCATATGACACTTTACCGCTTGCTCTGTAATATGAGTAGTATTTAGATTTCTTTTTTACTGGCAGAGATCCCATTCTTTAACTTTGATACGTCCGTAGAGTATATTATGTTCAACAATATATAGAAAAATGTGCCAAATCAAATTTTTTATATTTTCATTAATTTATAGTTTATTGAAATCAAAACACATTACATGACAGGTACTTTTCCTTTGTAGCAGATGAAACATGGAGTCTTAAAGGAGGCCTGGGTAAGGCCAAAATGTCATAAATATGCCAACTTTTTTGAATTATCTCTCAAGTATACTTTTGGATACAAATGTCAAATACATGTCAACAATCCTTCCTCAAAAGGACTATTCTATGGATTACATTTCGTGAAAATCCTCAAAATCATGGTCTTTTTTTTGGTCTTGGGTTTCGTGAGGAATCACTCAATTATAAAATGCAGTTAAAGGCATGAATACAGTGTATGAAGGAACACTGAATACTGTATTATATAACAGACATACACATTCATGCAATATGCATTCACATGTAGCAAATGTACATTCTTAAAATTCATGAAGCGTGCATAATTCGTAGTCGTGTTTTAATTGGCTTTCAGTAAAACCCAACAAAGGGAATACGTAGTAATTGTGTTTGTTTAATCACACTGCTACATGGAACAGCAATCAAGTTCTCGCAATATACTACAAAACTGTCAAAAGCTGCACTAACAGAAGCATTTCTTCCCTTTTTTGTTTTCTATTAGGTACTGTATGGGTTTTAAGTCCTTAGGCTAGCACTGCTGTTTCTGGGAGTGTAGCAAGGCATCCAACTAGAAACTAACTACAAGTGGATTAGAGGCTATCTCTCCTCACCCACGCCAGTAGTTCGAAAATCAGCAATTAAAAAATGTTGTTAGGTCAGTAAGGAGACGTGTCTTCGGTATCTATTGGGAAAAATATGGCAGAATAAGATTTCAACAGATCAATGTCGTCCGTCTAAACAGAAGACTAATACCAGTCACATCCTCTCAGTGCCACTGTCTACTGCATCGCTTTTTCATGGATGAACTGGCTCTGTGTGAAGAAAAAGTCAGGGAGAAGAAAAAACCCTGTCAGAAAGCCAAGGATATAGCTAAAGATCTGTTATGTTAATTTGATAACAGATACATGCAAATGGTAGTGTATTAAAAGGTTTATAAAGTTTGTAATTTCCACTATGACAAGTTAGCAATAATGATCTGAGTAGAGATTGGAGAGATATAAAGTGCCAACTGAAATACAGCCTTTGTGTCAGTCTCAGTCACAGTGTCTTTGAATGTTTAACTAAGCTTGCTCAATTACTTAATTCACCTGAGGGACATGGAGGAGGAAGGGTTGGGGAACTGGGACATCAACCTTGACTCATCAGCTCATTGACTCATCAACTCATCCATGCATGAACTTTATACACTGAGATAGATTGGTCTTGATGCATAGATGTGGTAAAGAGGTCAATCGAACTCGACCAAAACAATGGAATTGCCATGGAAACAAGAGGGGGAAAGGGCCATGGGGGAAAGATCCCGAATCTCCTCATTGCCCCCCAGCATTAGCCTAGATTTAGGCTGTTGTTTATATGTGTATTTCACACTATGTTGAGGTAAAAATGTGAGTATAATGCCTGTATGGATGTCAACCCCAACACATGTTCATGTCATCATCACCAATCAACTGCACTACAGTTAAAAACAACTAAAAACACCAACAATTTCTGTATACATTTAGCAGTAACTTGAAAAGGGACAACCTCTAAATGTTATGCAGTGAAAAAAACACAATATAGCCAAATGTGACTTAAGTAACCACATTGTGGGCCTGTTACGAAACATAAATCATGACGGATTTGACAAATATCCACTTTGTTTGATCAGATTTGTTGAATGTGCGCTAATCTGGTCAATGGAACTCAACAGATATGTTCTTGTGAGGGGGTAAATCATGTGTGCCACAATGTTATTCTTTGACACTTCTTGACATCTACATTGCTCCCTGTGGCGGAAGCCTTGGTCTCATATGGATGACATCACAAGACAGTTGGAAGCCTGCCCTGTCTTTTTCATCTAAAAAGTTACAATGTGCTTGGAAAGTGGAGACATCAAAAATGTCAAAAAGTAAACATTGCTGTAGACACCCAGCAGTTTTGGAGACATTGTCCCGTTTGCTAGCAAGAGATTTACGATGGCTAATTAACAGTAAATAGGTGAATTGTTTCACCTCACAGTTAGCAAGATGATAAGCTAGCTAAAATTAATTACAGTTAGTTAGGAATCGCTTCAACTCTATTTTGCTAGCTACAGTAGTACTACAGTGTTGATAACCTGTCTCCAAAAATGAGAAGGTGTCTCCAGTTGTGTTTCTATTTTCCCATTGTGCGGCTCATCCATGCCTATCCACTTTCTATGCGTGTTGTACAGGACTAATCAACCCATATGGAAAAATAGACAAATCCAACTCGTTCAGGTACTGGAGAGAAAAGCAAATGAAAATGTATGAATGATCAAATGATCCTTGTGCTTATTGCTTGGGGGGAAAAACTGCTAAAATAGCAAAATGTGCGGAGGAAAATCCTGATCACATGGCTTTGCCATGGAAAAGGCTGTGAAGGATTTATGTGAGTGACAGTCTGAGTTGAATACCATGCCTGCACAGGGCAAAGCATGTTTGCACAGCTCTGTTTGCTGGAAATACGACGGGGTGTTGTTTTTCTAAGGCTGTGTGGAAGTTTGTTGACGTAGCAGAAAGTCGGAAACTTCTTTGTCTTTGCAATCCCCTCTCAACTCGCAACGTTTCAGGAACTCTCCAGGTGCCTCTGGTGGTTCTGGTGAAGGCTTTGCGCCGATCTTCAAGGCGCTAAGCAGACCACATGGGGTATGAGTGAGGAATAATCCATGTCCTGAGAGGGCTCTGTGTGCTCACAGTGATCAAAGAGAGAGTGAGTGTGTGAGTGACTGGTAGACCAGTCTTTTATCTGTGAATGAGGTGAAATACACAGCTGATATTGATTAATGTGGAGAGGAGCAGGAAGATAGAAAGGGTCCCAGTTCCGTCTCCTGGGGTTTGATGCCTCTGTCTAATTAATACAGGGGAGAGGAGCATGCAGCATAGCAACACAGAAACAATGTCTGAATCCTTCTCCATAACCATGTGATATTACCATCATGAAAATAGTTATGGATTTGATGTACCGAACTGACGATGTCATATGAGATCCAAAATTCTCTCACGTGTCTCTAATGAACAGTTTGTAAAATGTTTACAACATCCTGTTTCATCCATGTGTTCCAGCTTGGAGGTTTTGAGTTGGCAACGTCAGGACAGATGATTTTGAGTTGGCAGAGTCAGGACAGATGATTTTGAGTTGGCAGAGTCAGGACAGATGATTTTGAGTTGGCAACGTCAGGACAGATGAATTGGGAGTGTTCATCAACCAAAACATCCTACATATTCCCCAAGGCACACATAAGGGGGAGAAGTTCTCATGTGAAAGAATGGATGAAGATTGATTATGGATGAAGTTTTTATAGACGATGAAGGGAGATATGGCCTGTTGCCAAACCCCGAGCATGCAGAGGTTAACAGGGTCAGAGCCGACCCACAGTCACTAACTCCTTTCTGTGGAACCCTGGTAGAGGGAGACGACCTTGCTGTGCTTCTACTCCTAATCTGAATGGATTTCTCTGAAGGCAGAGAGCCAGCCTTGGGAGTGCGTGGGCGTGCTCCGACTCTGCAATGAGATGAGAGACCTTGCTAGGAAAGAGAGAGGCAATACCAAGTTTGTGTGTAGGCCACCCTGCCTCAGCCTGAAAGAGATCTATTTCTCCCTCTCTCCCTCCTGGGCTGCCCCACAGCTCAACCGCATCAGCCAAACTGTGACAATATTTAGAGAGCTTGGGGCTAAAGGGTTCTATCTGGATTTTTGTCAAAATGTAGTTATGGACAGAAGCCTTGTTCTGTACAACGTTTTCTACCTATATAGTACTCAGAATTCATGTTTTTAAGTTCAAAAGAATACAAGTTAGAAATTGCTAACCATTCAAACCAATGAGGTTTCGGAACTTTAAAGCCAATTATCTCAGAATCATCTTTTTGCCTTCCCAATTTCCCAATTTGGGTGCCTGTGGCGCTCAATTACCACAGTTTGCCACAATTATCACAGCCGTAACCTGGTTCTTTATTTCATAGATGCATAAGCTCATCCGAGATGTTAAATTGGCTTTAGTTTTTTGCTGTGGCAAACTGATAAGAAAGATGACTGAAAGAGAGACATCAATTTGGGGCTAACAAGCTTTTAAGTTGAAGTGCTAAGATCAGAAAATTGTCTGGCAGCAATATTAGGACAGCGTTGCAAGAGGAATGAAGAGGAATGATGCAACTACAGCAAAAAACACCTCAAATATAGAATAAATATGTTTGAATACAGTCATACTTGACATAGCACATTCAGTATCTATACTGTACTATATCCTATAGTGTAAATATCAGGCTATTACTATGCATACTAACTATTATATTACTATACATACTACCTTTTCTATTACTATGCATACTAACTATTATATTACTATACATACTACCTATTCTATTATTATGCATACTACCTATTCTATTACTATGCATACTACCTATTCTATTACTATACATACTACCTATTCTATTACTATGCATACTACCTATTCTATTACTATGCATACTACCTATTATATTACTATGCATACTAACTATTCTATTACTTGTTATTATTTTATCTGTCTTTATTGTTGATTATTGTACTACAATATTGAGGGAGCTAGCACACAAGCATTTCACTGCAACGTTTATACCTGCTGTAAACTGTGTATGTGACGAATACAATTAAAATTGATTATATGAGAAGTTATTAAATATTTTTTTTTACAGTATTTTCCTGGTGGCATGCTTCGAATCCATAGCTATTGGGTTTACAATGGGTGAAACTACAGTATATTTCAGTGTGCATGAGGTTTGATCATCATGCATCAAAACTCAAGACCACATTATTGTCTAAACATACCCACCTATACTGAGACTCATTTCCCTAGTGGATTTATGCTTGCACACAAGACCGTCAATCTTGTTCTGTAGCAAAATATTTTCTCCCCCAAAGCAAACCAGAACAACATGGTATTGTAGAAAAACAGCCACAAACAATGGTTTGGAAACCCAAGTACACATTTCTCCACCCAAATCTACAGTACTGAGGAAACCCTCCGCCATGCATTTTCAATCTTCCAATAATTATTTTAACTCCATTTGGCAGGTGTATGAATATATTCAGCTAGCTCATTACTACATCCCTGACAATGACTCTATTGTTAAACTAAATTGAACACACTCATCCATTCTCTATAGCTCTCCTTCACACACAGTGGAGTTGTGAGGCGAACAGCTTTAAGACAGACCAAAGGCTCCTGAGGTAGAGGACAGGGAGGAGTTTTGGATTGGCATTTCGTCTCTCCACCCAGGCCCCCTAACGCCCAAATAATGTTACAGAAAAACACATCAACAACCTGGGCCATGTTTATTAAAACGCCTATCAGAAGCGATTACATTCACTCCAATAGTTTATTACTCCTCTCACTAGACTGGCTTTCCTCATTCACTGCCTGGATGTCTACTTCTAAAGCGTTGTTGCTTGCCTTTGCCGAACAAAGTGATTAAAAGTTTCTAGAGCTGGTTATGGAGGTACAGTGCCTTCGGAAAGTATTCAGACCCCTTGACTTTTCCCACTTTTGTAACGTTACAGCCTTATTCTAAAATGGATTAAATAAAACAATTTCCTCAGCAATCTACAGACAATACCCCATAATTACATTATAGCACATTTATCATAAAATACAAAACTGAAATACCTTATTTACACAGTTGATATTGCATGTCAGACCAAAAACCAAGCCATGAGGTCAAAGGAATTGTCCGTAGTGCTCCGAGACAGGATTGGGTCGAGGCACAGATCTGGGGAAGGGTACGAAAAATTGTCTTCAGCATTGAAGGTCCCCAAGAACACAGTGGCCTCCATCATTCTTAAATGGAAAAAAGTTTGGAAGCACCAAGATTCTTCCTGGAGCTGGTAGCCCGGCCAAACTAAGCAATTCGGGATGAAGGGCCTTGGTCAGGGAGGTAACCAAGAACCCGATGGTCACTCTGACAGAGCTCCAGAGTTCTTCTGTGGAGATGGGAGAACCTTCCAGAAGTACAACCATCTCTGAAGCCCTCCACCAATCAGGCCTTTATGGTAGAGTGGCCAGACGAAAGCCACTCCTCAGTAAAAAGCACATGGCAGCCCGCTTGGAGTTTGCCAAAAGGCACCTAAAGACCATGACAAACAATATTCTCTGGTCTGATGAAACCTAGATTGAACTCTTTGGCCAGAATGCCAAGCTTCACGTCTGGAGGAAAACTGGCACCATCCCTACGGTGAAGCATGGTGGTGCCAACATCATGCTGTGGGGATGTTTTTCAGTGGTAGGGACTGTGAAACTAGATGAACGGAGAAAAGTACAGAGAGATCCTTGATGAAAACCTGCTCCAGAGCGCTCAGAACCTCAGGATGTCACATTGGTAGGCCAATGTAATATAACTTAATGTAAAGTAACATATCATACTAAATGGAGTGGCACAGAATTATGTAAAATATCATACGTTTGGCTCTGAGACCAGGTTGGTCTCTTTCCATCTCTTTCTGTCCTTCTCATCAGCCGTCTTCACACCGGAATAACCATAGGTCATACAGCTCACAAAACCAAAGACAGTCTTTAAGTAGATAATTGTATGGCTTTTTTACCCCGACAAAGGACCCACTTTGTCCTTTTAAAGTGGACTCATCTTTTTGATAGGTCACCACAGCAAATGGAATACCAATGAGTAATTATTTAGTACCAGCTAAATACACATATACACAAAGATCCAATTCAATCTGGGTCTAATGATAGAATCGCAGCATTCATGGCTTCATGGTGTGCTTGACAAGCCTAACAATGAAATTTGAGTACCAGCAAAAATATGTAATATTCTTCCTAGAAGTCCCAACAACCATCACTGCATGGAAGCTCCTCGTATGGTCACTACCTGCGTGTAATAATCACCCACCGTTAGCATCAACACAATAGGAACTCAATTCTCACATAAAATGTGATTTGTCATAATATTCCAAGACGTGTAGGCCTACCTGTTATTGTATTTATGTCATATCTCCTTCTTTTTTTGTTTTACCTAATGCAAACTATCACATATAATGCTGTTCATATGCTTGGGATCCACCTTTCTATTACACAAAAGGTGATCCTGGGATTGGTGACCAGTGCTATAACGTATTGCATTTCTCAGATACCTAACTTGCTTTTTCGCTCTGCTCTACAGATCAGGAGCGGATAGGAAAGGACTCCAACTACGAGCAAGAGGGGAAGGTGCAGTTTGTGATCGACGCAGTCTATTCCATGGCCCACGCGCTGCACAACATGCACAGGGAACTCTGTCCGGGGAAGGTGGGCCTTTGCTCCAGGATGGACCCCATCAACGGCACTCTACTGCTGAAACACATCCGCATGCTCGACTTCGCAGGTCAGCCACTTACTTGGTACACCCACATGTTTGTATGTACAGTACGTACTAGAAACAAACACTCACACAGGGCACCCAGACATGCATGAACACACACGCACAACCACGCACCACCTCACTATTTCATCAGATTTGTCATGTTTTTCTATGATTATTTCATGAAGTGAGATTAATTACATGATATTATTATAATATTTACACAAGGTTGAAGACGTCTCTAAACGGAGAGGAGGAGAGGAGAGGAAGAGACTAAAAACCTAAAAACCCTTCAGAGTAACACGTTGTCAAGGGAGGGCCTCTTGAGCAAATAGAGGAAATATCTTGCTGGGTATTACAGAGATTACTTTCAAATACATTCAAGGGAGAGAAAACAATTCTACTCGCCGGGAAACCTAAAAAAAACACTTGAAGGGGGCAGTCCTTTAAAATACATACTGCTGGGAATTGTTTTTGGATCAATGGTTGGCAAAACAACCAAGAAAACACTATTATTGATGACATTCATTACAAAAGACACAATGGTGTATGTGAGAAACATGAATCTCCTAAAGGGGAGAAATCAAAGCAGCAACTGCATGTGTTTCCCTGGCTTATTGAAGACCCCATCAAGGGAAACTATACCAACTACACCAACTATATTATCTACATTAACTACACCAACTACACTGACAACCAGATCAGTTGTCGCAGGTACCCCAGTCTGTATGTGGACGATGTGGCACACAAGTGGGCTTCTTCTGTGTTACACACAACTTCCTCCTGTTGCATCATCAGCAACACACATCAGTATGTTTAACATGGACACCCAACCCACTGGGGCTATGGGAATATGCCAGTCCCGTGTAGCTCACATGTTAGAGCATGGAGCTTGCAACGCCAGGGTTGTGGGTTCAATTCCCATGGGGGACCAGTACAGAAAAAATATGAAATTGTATGGATGGATAGATAGATAGAGAGGTACTTTATTGATGCACTAACTGTAAGTCTGATTAATGACTTAAATGTAATAACAGACTGGAGGGTCATTTATCAAAGATAACATTTATCTCCAGCTCACCAGATAAGTAAATTACTCACCAGAAAACACAAATACATTTAATTTTTCTCGCCAAAATCATTTGACAGATGGGTCAGAGCAGTTTAAATAGCTTTTTGTTTCACTTGTAATGAATCATTCCTGAGGCCACAGCCAGTGCTGCTTGTTGCTGTTTGTCGTTGGGTTCAGGATCTCCACTGAGATTTAATTACAACCCCGTCTCAGTTTTAACCGCAGAGGGTCTGATGTGTCGTTCCTCTTATACACTATTATGTTTTTAAGCATCCAGGATAATATATAAATGACAAAAAGGTCAAACGTCAGCAGCCTCTCAAAAACAAAGCATTGTGGGACTGTAATTACTCATAGTGAGGTGGCCATATCTCTGACAGGCTAACAATCATCAACAATCTTATCTAGGAATAACGGTGGACTGCCTCTGTGGACATAACGGTGGACTGCCTCTGTGGACTATCTCTACATCTCTAGCCTCACAGTAGCAGAGAGAACCCCTCTTTGTTCTAGTGTGAAGACGCTTATCCTTCTGTCAAGTATGTACTAAGTAGGTTATTTGATGTCTTGCTCTGCTTCTTCTCATAGAGACCAAAAAGCAGTATGACAGTGGTACTGACCTGGCATAGAAATTTGTAATAGTTGGTAGAAAATATTTTTCAATTGTACAAGTTCTAAGACAGAGGAGGGCATATTTCTCTAAATCACTAACCTTCATGCTTTACCCTTCCCAATGTATCCTCTGATACTTCTTTATCTATTCTAAAACCTCCGCTTCTCAAATGTTTAATTTTGCTGCTCGCTCAGCAGCCGTCAATGCCTCAACATACAAAGCAGAGGTATCAAACAGTTTCCAACCTCACTCTATTCCCTGGTCCCTCCCAGCACTTCCTTCCATCTCATGCCCACTTCTTCCCTTGATGCTCCAAAGATTCGCTTGAAACTTCAATGGGCTGCGATTGAATGAAGCTTCCCCATCAGTTCTCTGAGTCTGCTGCTGTCACGTCTGAGAAACAGGTTTTTATTTCTTATTTTTTCTTTTACCTCCACTGCAGACAGAATGCAGTGGGCCTTTCGACTGTCATTCTCCGAAGACACTGCAGTTCTGATTATGGAACAAAGGCAATGCACTGTGGGTTTTTTTTCCTCTCAGCGTTCTTCTTTCTCCCTCTTCTCAGGGAAGTGCCAATTCTTCGTGTGACTCAGATGTTGCCAAATTCTGCATGCCATAGAACCGTCAGATTTTCAAGTTTTTAACATTTTTTTTTTACAAAAACTTGAACAAGGCTTCACGTCAGTTAAGGCGCAGAATAAAGATAGACTTACATACAGTATCTAAGTAAGTCAGCCGATGACTTTACACTTAACATACAGTATCGAAGTCAGCCAATGACTTTACTCTAAACATACAGTACATAATGTATATTGCTGGCTTATAATTACAAATGGGGAAACAGGAATTTAAATGGTAGTTTAAAAAAATGTTCCTACCTCATATTATTTCTAAATGACATGGCAAGGTACATTAAATACTGTATCATGAGTACAAAGATATTTTGATTGTAATAGGTGAACTCTGAGGACATTACCTGAGGTCCACTTCTTTCATGGGTATGGTATGTGGGTATAACAGCCCAGCTTGAGAGTACTAGAGAAGACACCAAAGTTCCATTGAGTGAGTGATTACTGATAACCTATTAACTCCAAACAGCATTCAGTGGAGCAAATAGGCCTGAGTTTCAGTGTACTGCATGATCACTCCGTCACTGTAGAGCAGTGGACTTCTGTGTGTGTGCGTCTGTGTGTGTCTGTGTGTGCCTGCCTGCCTGCCAGCCAGCCAGCAGAGTCCACTAAGGAGCCTCATTAGGCCACATTTAGACAAGCAGCGTGTGCCACGTGCCAAGCCTGATAGCTCATCCACAACACAGGCCTTGACCAGGCAGCCTCAGCATGCTGTTACTTACAACTATGGACAGCTGTACATAGAACACGCCTGGAGAACTGAGGTGAATGATGTCTCTATCTACAGAATTTATCCACATTATTTCTAGATATTGTATATGGAATATTCTCAGATTTAATGACCTTTATCCAATTTCCATTGGTCTTGAACAAGATACACACCATCGTTGTGTAGATTCATACAGTCTCTCCCTCTGGCTCTGGACTGCGATGTTTAATAGTGGCCGACTTGGTCAGAGAATTCATACGTTTGAAAATGTGTCAAATTGAGAGTGATTGTTGAGGATAATTGTAGGTTAGGATGATAAGTATGAATGTGTATCAGCCTTCTCTTTCCTCACTCCCATGCCAACAGAATAGTGTAATTTAACACTGAGCACACTAGAGTACACGGCAGTACTGGTGTGAAATATATATAAAAACAGAGACGGAACACGTTTTTTCCTTCGGTCCATGAATCCTCTGAAATATTCTCTTAACCTTTGCATAAATTGCGGGTGGCAGGTAGCCTAGCGGTTAGAGCGTTGGGCTATTAACCGAAAGTTCTCTGCTTCAGATACCCGAGCCGCCAAGGTGAAAAATGTGTAAGTTTGCCCTTGAGCAAGGCACTTAACCCTAATTTGCTCCAGGGGTGCAATATACTACTATGGCTGATCCTGTAAAACAACATACTTCCCCTATCCGGTGTACGTGACAATACAAAACCTTTTTTTTGTTTAAATCTTTTTTTGTGAACATTAAAATCACACAAGACTCACATACTGTACCTCTATCAAGTTTAATCAGCTTATCGTGTCTATCTGAGCTCTCCAGAGAGAGACTCAACTATGGTATTCAGGCCAATCACATACTATTCATGTTTCTTGATTGTACAAAATAATGAGAGGTTGAATCACGAGAGGCAAATCAAACATATAATACCAGGAAAAATGCCCTGCTCATTCATTGCTGAACTTCTCTTCAGATAATATCACACTTGGAGGGTGAGTGAGTCTGCAGGCTAAGTGTGTGGAAGTGTGAGTGTGGCAACTGTTAGACGGCTTGGCTCGGCTCCTGAATAGGAAATGACTCGGAGGACAATGGACTCCATAAAGAGAAACTCTAAACAATGTGCACAGAGTGCATTCAATTACATTTTCATGACTGCAAAATGGCTGCGTTTTTGAAGATTGCACTCAGGACCCTGTTTCTGTAGTCAAAAATATGCTTCAGGAAACTTCGGAATAAAGTTATGAAAATACCCTGAGTTTTCCTTACTACAGAACATAACCATGAAAAACTCTACTCCCTAGCCATAATATCAAACCAAAAGCAGTTTAAATGAAGCTCTGGAGAACAATGATACTGCAAAGTAACATACAACGCATGAGAAGTTCTCTGAGCCTTCAATTTGGACTGTAATGTTTCTGACATGCATCTGACGCTATGTATTGTGGCATGTCCTGTATCCTGTACTGTAGCCTGTCCCTAAATATGTTTGATCTTTAGCCAGCTTCTCTTACTATCGTTGTCATGCCACGTATGACAAGACTGTATGGCAACAGCATGCCTGCATGACAACAATAGTCAGAGGAGTTGGCTAAAATTCATATATATAGTACCAGTCAGAAGTTTGGACACATACTCGTTCAAGGGTTTTTCATTATACATTGTAGAATGATAGTGAATACATCAAAACTATGAAATAACACATATGGAATCATATAGTAACCAAAAGAGTGTTGTAACCACCCTTTGCCTTGATGACAGCTTTGCACTCTCTTGGCATTCTCTCAACCAGCTTCATGAGGTAGTAACCTGCAATGCATTTCAATTAACAGGTGTGCCTTGTTAAAAGTTAATTTGTGCAATTTATTTCGTTCTTAATGCGTTTGAGCCAATCAGTTGTGTTGTCTATTTGGTAAAAGACCAAGTCCATATTATGGCAAGAACAGCTCAAATAAGCAAAGAGAAAAGACAGTCCAGCATTACTTTAAGACATGAAGGTCAGTCAATCCGGAAAATGTAAAGAACTTTGAAAGTTTCTTCAAGTGCAGTCGCAAAAACCATCAAGCGCTATGATGAAACTGTCTCTCATGAGGAGCGCCACAGGAAAGGAAGACCCAGAGTTACCTCTGCTGCAGAGGATAAGTTCATTAGAGTTACCAGCCTCAGAAATTACAGGCCAAATTAATGCTTCACAGAGTTCAAGTAACAGACACATCTCAACATTAACTGTTCAGAGGAGACTGCATGAATCAGGCCTTCATGGTCGAATTGTTGCAAAGAAACCACTACTAAAGGACACCAACAAGAAGAAGAGACTTGATTGGGCCAAGAAACACAAGCAATGGACATTAGACCGGTGGAAAATTGTCCTTTGGTCTGGAGTCCAAATTTGAGATATTTGGTTCCAACCGCTGTGCCTTTGTGAGATGCAGAGTAGGTGAACAAATGATTTCTGCATGTGTAGTTCCCACTGTGAAGCATGGAGGAGGAGGCGTGATGGTGCCTTGCTGGTGATACTGTCTGTGATTGATTTAGAATTCAAGGCACACTTAACCAGCATGGCTATCACAGCATTCTACAGCGAGACGCCATCCCATCTGGTTTGCGCTTAGTGGGACAATCATTTGTTTTTCAACAGGATAATGACCCAACACAGCTCCATTAGGTGTAAGGGCTATATGACCAAGATGGAGAGTGATGGAGTAATGTATCAGATGACCTGGCCTCCACAATCACCCAACCTCAACCCAATTGAGATGGTTTGGGATGAGTTGGAGAGTGAAGGAAAAGCAGCCAACAAGTGCTCAGCATATGTGGGGCTCCTTCAAGACTCTTGGAAAAGCATTCCAGGTGAAGCTGGTTGAGAGAATGCAAAAAGTGTGCAAAGAGATGCCATCTAGAGAACAGCCTGGGCAAAAGATGCCATCTAGAGAACAGCCTGGGTAAGAGATGCCAATAATCTCTGGGCGAACCTCAGATTGGAGCAGCAAGCATGACCAAAAGACCGTAAAATGTTAAATGTAATTAGATCTGCAGTGGCAGGCTGCGGTGCCGCATTAGTGTCTGAAAGGACCAATGTGGCAGTCAGGATCCATTTTCCTCTCACAGTGACAGCATGGTGCCCAGTGCAATGCGAGGGGCTATGGCCTCAAAGCCTTAATACACCCTAATACACAGCTCCAACTGGGCCAGTGGGAGAGCTATGTGCATTTGTAAAAAATAAATGTTATGGAAAAATACTATGATTAAAATCCCAGATACAAGTGATACAAATGATTACACTCATGGAGAGTGCTTTATAAACATATCTCCTTCATACATAACGTCTGCTGTAATCCCTCATCTACTTATTTTGCTGTGAGATGTGGGCTGCATTGTCACTGAGGCAAGGCTGAGCACACAGTAATGCCTTAATCCTGAAGGGCTGGCTCATCGAGATGTGGATTAGGCTGCTGCGTATGTCTTCCTAAGAGAAGGAAAAAGAACACTCATCAGCAGAAATCCAAACCTCCAAGATTATCCACAATTTCCCCCTTGTTTGTAAAATGGGACACCCATTGTGCTTGGGGAGATTTATTGATGAGCCCGGCATGAGAAATGCCAGTGCCTTACGCCTTTCATCAGTGGATGGTGGTGTTCTGCTGCATGTTCAAACTAGTGTTTTCAAGTGGAAGTCAATAGGGACTTACTCCTCTTTGCATCTTCAGCAGAGAGCAGTGACGCTATACTTAATATCTTAATGGGGCATTTTAGGGAAGTAAATGTTGTTGTGTAGTTTTAATAATTTATAATATCATAAAAGAGTAGCTCAGGAAAATATGTTGTGTATTGTTGGTTGTGTAGTGGGGACTGTTTTGTTGATGGTGAGAATTTGCAGATATTTGGCTGCTAAGTCATGGGACATACCATTACTATAGCCCATATGGCAAAACATATTGGGGAAAAACACCAACAAAGATTTGCAGTGTGCGATAACACCACACAGTAATACATTGTATTTTGATGTTATACCCCCCCAGCACATACCACTTATTCTCACCTCACCCCACAAGTAACATTTCCCAACTTGAATTGAGTTGCAAATTACAGTTTATTTTGTTTAGCCGCATACATTTGCACATTCTGCTTTGACCTTTAAAAGAAAAATATATATATACAATATATTCCAATTCAAACAAATGCATTAACTCTCTCTTTCCTCTGTCCTTCAGGAATAGCTGGCAACCCAGTGCTCTTCAATGAGAATGGAGACGCCCCTGGTCGCTATGAGATTTACCAGTACCAGATCAGAAACAGAACAGCCGAGTACAAAATCATTGGCCACTGGACCGAACAGCTCTATCTGAACGTAAGCATTTCTTTTTTATATACAGTGCATTCGGAAAATATTCACACCCCTTGACTTTTTCCACATTTTGTTATGTTACAGCCTTATTCTAAAGAATAATTTTGCAAATGTATTGGAAATAAAAAACATAAATATCACATTTACATAAGTATTCAGACCCTTTAATCAGTACTTTGTTGAAGCATCTTTGGCAGAGATTACAGCCTCAAGTCTTCTTGGTTATAACGCTACAAGCTTGCCACAAATGTATTTGGGGAGATTCTCCCCATTCTTCTCTGCAGATCCTCTCAAGCTCTGTCAGGTTGGATGGGGAGCGTTGCTGCACAGCTATTTTCAGGTCTCTCCTGAGATGTTTGATCCGAATCAAGTCCGGGCTCTAGCTGGGCCACTCAAGGACATTCAGAGACTCCTGCACGTCTTGGCTGTGTGCTTAGAATCATTGTCCTGTTGTCAGTCTGAGGTCCTGAGCACTCTGGAGCAGGTTTTAATCAAGGATCCCTCTGTACTTTGCTTTGTTCATCTTTCCCTTGATCCTGACTAGTCTCCCAGACCCTGCCGCTGAAAAACATCCCCACAGCATTATGCTGCCACCACCATGCTTAATCGTAGCAATGGTGCCAGGCTTCCTCCAGACGTGACGCTTGGCCTTCAGGCCAAAGAGTTCTATCTTGGTTTCATCAGACCAGAGAATCTTGTTTTTAATGGTCTGAGAGTCTTTAGGTGCCTTTTGGCAAACTCCAAGTGGGCTGTCATGTGCCTTTTACTGAGGAGTGGCTTCCGTCTGGCCACTCTACCATAAAGACCTGATTGGTGGATTGCTGCAGAGATGATTGTCCTTCTGGAAGGTTCTCCCATCTCCACAGAGGAACTCTGGAACTTTGTCAGAGTGACCATCGGGTTTTTGATCACCTCCCTGACCAAGGCAGGTTCCAAACATCTTCCATTTAAGAATGATGGAGGCAACTGTGTTCTTGGGGACCTTCAATGTTGCAGACATTTTTGGTACCATTCCACAGATCTGTGCCTCAACACATCCTGTCTCGGATCTCTACTGACAATTTCTTCGACCTCATGGCTTGGTTTTTGCTCTGACATGCACTGTCAACTGTGGGACCTTATATAGACAGGTGTGCCTTTCCAAATCATGTCCAATCAATTGGATTTACCACAGGTGGACTCCAATCAAGTTGTAGAAACATCTCAAGGATGATCAATTGAAACAGAATGCACCAGAGCTCAATTTCGATTCTCATAGCATAGGGTCTGAATACTTATGTAAACAAGGTATTTCTGTTTTTTATTTGCAATACATTTGCTAAAATGTCTTAAAACCTGTTTTCACTTTGTCATTATGGGATATTGTGTGTGTTATTTAATCAATGTTAGAATACGGCTGTAAAGTAACAACATTTGGAAAAAGCCAAAGGGTCTGAATACTTTCCGAAGGCACTATATTTCATACAGCATACACTGTACCATAGCAATATTATCAGATTTATCCCCTCCAAATGACCTTTATGAGTTTCACCATTTGGTGTCAGTGGCTCTCCTCCTAAAGCAGCTTTGACGAGATGTTGTCGTCTGTTGGTTGTAGTGTAGTTATTCCTTTGCTCAGTAATTCCTCCTAAACCATTAGCTACTGCTTTGTGCACACGTCTTCAACAGTGCAAACATCCAGAGGGTGTTTTAATGATTAACAACATGGACTGGGATGAAAAGAAAGCAATAAGAGCATTAAAACAGACATTGCTATAATGACTTCAGACACCATCCACTGTTGTAGCGAAACAATATGGTGGAGTTGTGGACACAGGAGGTTACAAAGCTATAACAATGAATTACATGAAGCCTCTGCCTCTTGAAGACACATGAAGCCTATCTCTCACTCTCTCTCTCTCTCTCTCTCTCTCTCTCGCTCTCTCTCCTCTCTTCCCTCTTCCCTCTCTCTCTCCTCTCTCTCTCTCTCTCTCTCTCTCTCTCTCTCTCTCTCTCTCTCTCTCTCCCTCTTTCCTCTCCTCTGTGTGAATGTGTTGTAAATGCTAGTCCTGCGCTGTGTGAATGTGTTGTAAATGCAAGTCCTGCGCTGTGTGAATGTGTTGTAAATGCTAGTCCTGGTCTGTGTGAATGTGTTGTAAATGCTAGTCCTGGTCTGTGTGAATGTGTTGTAAATGCTAGTCCTGGTCTGTGTGAATGTGTTGTAAATGCTAGTCCTGGTCTGTGTGAATGTGTTGTAAATGCTAGTCCTGGTCTGTGTGAATGTGTTGTAAATGCTAGTCCTGGTCTGTGTGAATGTGTTGTAAATGCTAGTTCTGGTCTGTGTGAATGTGTTGTAAATGCTAGTCCTGCGCTGTGTGCCAATTCTCTTTCCAAAGGAGCGTTTAGTTAAATAGGATTCTTATAGCTGTTAATTAAATACACATTTGGGGATGCGTTTAATGCCTATGAATTTAACAACCACCATTGACTGCAAAAAAAGTTAATAACATAACACTAAATATATCATTTCAATAAGGCAAATCGTGCTTACATGTAATAGACTTTTTAATGGAGAGGAGAAAGAAGGCCCAGTGGTAAGTCATTAAGCAAGAAGAGACTGTTTATGGGTTATAGTGTTAGTTATTTGTGAAGTGTTTGACTGTACCCCTCTTCTCCTCTCCATCCCCCCTCAGATCCGAGCAATGCACTGGCCAGGTGGAGGTCGTCAGATCCCTTACTCCATCTGCAGCCACCCCTGCCAGGCCGGAGAACGCAAGAAGATAGTGAAGGGCATCCCTTGCTGCTGGCACTGCGAGCGCTGCAACGGCTACCAGTACCAGGCAGACACCTACAGCTGCAAGATGTGCCGCTTTGACCTGCGTCCCAACGAGAACCACACCGCCTGCCGTCCCATCCCCATCGTCAAGCTGGAGTGGAGCTCCCCCTGGGCCGTCATCCCTGTCCTCATCTCCGTGGCAGGCATCATGGCCACTCTGTTCGTGGTGGTCACCTTCATCCGTTACAACGACACACCCATCGTCAAGGCGTCGGGCCGCGAGCTCAGCTACGTTTTGCTGACTGGTATCTTCATGTGCTACGCCACCACCTTCCTCATGATATCTGCCCCTGACATTGGCATCTGCTCCCTGAGACGGGTCTTCCTGGGTCTGGGGATGAGTATCAGCTATGCAGCCCTGCTCACCAAGACTAACCGCATCTACCGCATCTTCGAGCAAGGGTCCATGTCGGTGAGCGCCCCCAGGTTCATCTCTCCAGCCTCCCAGCTGGTCATCACCTTCAGCCTGACTTTGGTGCAGCTACTGGGGGTGTGTATCTGGTTCGGTGTGGACCCGTCTCAAGCCATCATCGACTACGAGGACCAGCGCACGGCCAATCCGGACATGGCCCGTGGCGTGCTCAAATGTGACATCTCCGACCTTTCTCTGATCTGCCTGCTAGGCTACAGCATGCTGCTCATGGTCACCTGCACGGTGTACGCCATCAAAACCCGGGGGGTGCCGGAGACCTTCAACGAGGCCAAGCCCATCGGCTTCACCATGTACACCACCTGTATAGTCTGGCTGGCCTTCATCCCCATCTTCTTTGGCACATCCCAGTCCACAGAGAAGGTAAGATCTGGCCGGCCTTCAACCCCATCTTCTTTGGCACTTCCCAGTCCACAGAGAAGGTAAGATCTGACTGGCCTTCAAACCCCTCTTATTTGGCACCTCCCAGTCCATAAAAAAGGTAAGCTCAGAGGTGTGTTATTTCTTGGTCTGTTCGTTTTCTGTGGTTGTTGATATGCAAAAGGACAGCAATAGTTGAAATAGGATTCTCTCTCTCTCTCTCTCTCTCTCTCTCTCTCTCTCTTTTTATAATGCTTTGTTTATAGAGAGGTCATTGTACCTTTGCTCATTATGGAAGGACTGTGCTGGGGAGTCACTGTACTGTAGATGGACATGGCTGGATGAAAATAACATTATGCTATGGTATGCATTAGCCTTTTCTGGCAGAGCTTAAAGGATGGTGAATTTAGCTGTTATACTCTGTGTCAGAACACTGACTTTCATTTTGCAGTCATAAAGTTTTAATCTCCCCTGCAATCTTGGTTTGACGAAGACTAAATTTACAAGCAGACTATTGTATAATTCTATGACTTATATCTGAGATTCAATTCAATTGGGGAGGTTAGTATGAATATAAAACTGCTAGGCTTACTGCTAGGAATTATTTAAATATCAAAAGTTCTGATCTGAAGACAAAAATAAGATAGGCCTATTGTACATGCAGAGCATTTGAAGAGAAGTTTGCCTACAGTCTTGCCCTTTGCCTACAGTAGCCTACTTGTGATTCTGTGATTCATGTGACGGCTGTGTGCCACAGTGTATTAGTGACCGATAAGCCGTTTACACAACCACAGAGCTCACACTCGTGTCATCTTGTCAAATCAATGAGCCTGGCCTGGTGAACTGCAAATCCACTGGAAACCCTGGGATTCACAGCTGGGGTCAAATAGTACTGTAGTACTAATATTTATATTTGATAAACCTGACTATCTAGCCCCGTTTATACCTGGTTCTAACATGCATCCTTTGTCCTGATCTTATCCACATTCTGATTGTGCCCACATTCTTAGACAGGAGTAGAATTTTACCTTTACTACTATAGCCCATAGAAACACTTTGAATAACACATTCATAATGGGCAAAAAGACTGTCAAAAATAGGAATAAGGAACAAGGTTTTAAAGTGTCTGTCCTATATCTAGGAGATAAAAGAAAGCTCAGGAAATATTTTAGTTTTTTGGACACATATTTAACCCCTTATTTGTGTCACAAAACGACTTCCATTTGATATATCGGTTACCTTCTGAAGAGTCCCCTGACACTAATGATTCTGTGTTTTCGCAGAAAAATCTGCAGAGCTGGGATGGTTGTTGTGAGGGCTTGGTTGTGGTAAGGCCTCTTACTCCCACCTAGGGGAGGAGAGAGGCACACAACCAAGTCCTCACACACTTAACTAGGGAGATTATCATCCCCAATCAGAGACAGCTGTCTAGCGTTGTCTCTGATTGGGGATAGTATATAGGCTCCACACAAATCCACCTGTGTGTGGATCATTGTTCATTGTGTTTGTCTGCACTGCCAGCAGCCACAAAGTAAGTCACCGTGTTTTGTTTACAGTATCATTTTGTTATACTCTCCTTTTATTTTAATGCCTCGTGAGTACAGCTCATTAAATAAAAGGATGACACTTCACCAGCGCTCCGTTTACCGTCCCATTAATGCGCACCGTGACAGTTGTATCCCCCATATATATAAAATTATATTGGTTGCAAGAATTTTGTATAATTTAAATTGAAAGTTTTGATTCTGGAGTTGGTTTGTGTATCAGTTAATAAACCATGTGCCATGGAATCGTACACTTATCATAATTTGGCAAAAATATAAATGGCCATAAGAAATAGATATTTCAACCTTGTTTTTTCTCCTCTTGACAGTTTTTATACTTTCTGAGAAGTAGCCATTAATTACTATTTTACACCAGAGGTTACTATACATACCTTTAACCCAAGAGATTCTCCAAAATTGAAATATTCCAGGCATTTATATATAAATTCCAGTCGTACTTTATCAAAAGCCTTTTCAATGTCAGCTATGAATATCAAGCCTGGATTCCCACCAGATGTTTCATGGTGTTCTATTGTTTTGAGTACTTGTCTAATATTATCTCCAATGTATCATCCATGTAAAAAAACCTGTCTGATTAGGATTAATTTATCCGACAATAGCTTTTTAATTCTATGCATTTTGCTGGAATTTTTGAGTCACAACAATTTTTAAATGGACTGGATCTTTATATTTACCACCTGGGTCCTGTTTAGGTGATAGTGAAATCAGACCTTGTTGATAATCTACAATTTGTATAGGAGTGGTTAAAACATGCTAATAACGGTCCTCTGAGTACATAAAAAAGGTTTGATATACAGTACAAGTCAAAGTTTGGACACGCCTACTCATTCCAGTTTGTAACACATTTCAGTAAATTATTTTTGGTAGCATTTCTATGTTGAAGATTCAACATAGAAATGCATTTTTCCCCATACTCCATCCATTTATTTTTAATTTTATAATATATTACACTTGATCTTTCTTGAATAAGTTCCTGTTTTTCTTTTCCCCCTAACTTATTCTGTGCTTTTATGGTACAGTCTTTATTGCTATCTACCTGTACTGTTACTTCCTCTATTTTCATTCATAATATGAACTCTTTTGACTTACATTTTTTTTGTTTTAAAGATGAGTTTTGAATTCCATGGCCTCTAAAGGCACATTTGAAAGTGTCCCATACACTGCTGTACTTGTTGGAAAAAGTCATTTATCAATTATTCTGTCCTGGTTAAAAACAAGTTGTTATCCAATAGGCTTTGATGAAATCTCCAATATCCTTGCCCACGTGGTGCCAGCCAGAATGCCATATAAATGTAGTCAAGAAGACTAGCTTGGTTGACCCTCCAACATGTATATCTCACTAGTTCAGGATATTTAAGCCTCCTCCATGTACTGTATATCTCACTAGTTCAGGATATTTAAGCCTCCTCCATGTACTGTATATTTCACTAGTTCAGGATATTTATGCCTCCACCATGTATATTTCACTAGGTCAGGATAGCTAAGCCTCCACCATGTATATTTCACTAGGTCAGGATATTTAAGCCTCCACCATGTATATTTCACTAGGTCAGGATATTTAAGCCTCCACCATGTATATCTCACTAGGTCAGGATATTTAAGCCTCCATATACCCACTAGTTCCAATATATCCATGATATTCGTGATTTTCTTTAAGTGCATGAGGGTGATAGTTTGTAATGTGATTTCGTTTACGATCCATTAAGGTATTTAAAACCGTATTATAATCTCCCACAGTGGCAATTTTAGCATGTAAATCTTGGTGTGGCAAACAAACAAAACATGTGTGGGGATGTGGCAGTAAAACCAATACACAAAACAACACTAAACAATACATTAGTTGCACTGTAACAGTGACAAACGGTGCCCACAAACTGCTAGGGCCGACATAAAGCTGTGCCAACAGCAGAGTCCCAACAGCAGACCCAACACCTTACCACTGATACACCTGGCTATCAGCAGAGCCTTGTCTGGCAGCGAAACAGTTCATTCAGCCTCATTTACTGCCTTTAAAAAAAACATAGCTGATATGACTGACTTGCTTAAATAAAATGTTGTTTCTACTGACAATTGAGATGTACAAACTATGGCATAAGGGGAGGACAAGCGGATAAGAGGCTATCCGTAATTTCGATTAAAACATTAATGAGCGAGCTAGGACGGACATAGTCAACATAACTATTTGTTCAGCGACAGAATTCAGAACATGGACCGTTCTTACAGTGTTCTCCCTGTACACCAAGTCAGAACCATAGAATAAATAAAGGGGGAATATAAGCATGTCGGAGGCTTAAATATCCTGACCTAGTGAAATATACAGTAAATGAGGCCATAAATATAATCCCCAATTAGAGACAACTCGAGACAGCTGCCACTAATTGGGGATTGAAATTAACTAAACATAACATCTAAGACCCTTTTATAACATCAGAGTTGTTTACATAAAAAATCAGAGTTGTTGACCAATAGAATACTGTAAAAGTGAACCTCATCCGACATCAGACCTACAGAATGTAAAGACAACTGAACCTCTGCTACCCAGAGGTGTGACAGAATGGGGGTTGGAGATATCGAGACAGAGAAGGCTGAATTCCTGAGAAGACAATAAATGTTTTACATAGAGTGTTGATAAGAGTCACTTCGGATGATGGGCCACCGTACAGTATATATATATTTCTTTCAAATACTTTTGAGCAATCGGTGGAGCCTGCCTGGATTGGAGTATCAGATGGGTGGGGTTTGCACTCTTTGGGACTACTCTATGGGTTCTGTTGTGCCAGGCAAGCTGAATCGAGCGCAGGATAAGTATTAGAAAGAAAGAAAATACTGTTTGAACCCCAGGTCTGCTTGGATGTACAGGTCAAATCGGACACTGGGAGAAATGGATGGAGGTTGAGTTTTTAACACACAGCTGTGGCTACAGTGCAGTGTAGGGCTCCTCAGCCTTGAGATAAAAACAATGCTTGAAATGTGTGGGTGGAAGCAGACAGCTATTAGGCAGTCAAACAAAGAACAGGGCCTCAGTAGCTGTCATGGAGAGCACTGCTTATCTACTCAGGGATGAGAGGCTAGTGAATGGATCTTACTGGGTTTGGAGTAAAACAACAAAGAGTGGGTCTAAAAAGCTACTATAATGTCATCATCATCATCATCATCACCATCATCATCATCGTCTTTCCACTGGGATGAAAAAAATTATAAAAATACTTTCTGCTCTGTTAGCCTCTCTACACAGCTTGTGCATGACTAATAGCTTGTGCATGACTAATAACCTGTAGATGACTAATGGCTTGTGCATGACTAATAACCTGTAGATGACTAATGGCTTGTGCATGACTAATAGCTTGTAGATGACTAATAGCTTGCGCATCACTAATAACTTGTAGATGACTAATAACCTGTAGATGACTAATAACCTGTAGATGACTAATAGCTTGTAGTTGACTAATAACCTGTAGATGACTAATGGCTTGTGCATGACTAATAGCTTGTAGATGACTAATAGCTTGCGCATCACTAATAACTTGTAGATGACTAATAACCTGTAGATGACTAATAACCTGTAGATGACTAATAGCTTGTAGTTGACTAATAACCTGTAGATGACTAATAGCTTGTAGATGAATAATAGCTTGTAGATGACTAATAGCTTGTAGTTGACTAATAACCTGTAGATGACTAATAACCTGTAGATGACTAATAGCTTGTAGTTGACTAATAACCTGTAGATGAATAATAGCTTGTAGATGAATAATAGCTTGTTGATGACTAATAGCTTGTAGATGAATAATTTCGGTTAACCCAGAACTAAAATCTTGTGTACGTAGTCTGTCCACGAGAGATCGGTACATGACTAAAACGATATCTTGTACGTGACTAAAATGTATATCTGTGCTTTTCATTATGACCACTTTCAATTAAATGCATTCAGTCATAGTGCAAAATGACCATAGAGATACTTGTGTTAATGGAATGAAGCCTTTACTGAGATAGATTCAATGTGTGTAACTCCTGTTACCAGTATGTTAACACAGTGCAGACTCATCTGAAGATCAGACTGTTAACACAATGCTGACTCATCTGAAGATCAGACTGTTAACACAATGCAGACTCATCTGAAGATCAGACTGTTGTTAACACAATGCAGACTCATCTGAAGATCAGACTGTTGTTAACACAATGTGACTCATCTGAAGATCAGACTGTTGTTAACACAATGCAGACTCATCTGAAGATCAGACTGTTGTTAACACAATGCTGACTCATCTGAAGATCAGACTGTTAACACAATGCAGACTCATCTGAAGATCAGACTGTTGTTAACACAATGTGACTCATCTGAAGATCAGACTGTTGTTAACACAATGCAGACTCATCTGAAGATCAGACTGTTGTTAACACAATGTGACTCATCTGAAGATCAGACTGTTGTTAACACAATGCAGACTCATCTGAAGATCAGAAGGACACCTGCAGGGCTCAAGAGGGAAAACTTTTACAAGAAGATTATGCAGTGGAGCATACGGAGCATAAGGATGGAGCATACGGAGCATAAGGATGGAGCATACGGAGCATAAGGATGGAGCATACGGAGCATAAGGATGGAGCAAACGGAGCATAAGGATGGAGCAAACGGAGCATAAGGATGGAGCAAACGGAGCATAAGGATGGAGCATACGGAGCATAAGGATGGAGCAAACGGAGCATAAGGATGGAGCAAACGGAGCATAAGGATGGAGCATACGGAGCATAAGGATCAGTCTTTACAGTTGTTGTGATTTATTTAATAAGAACAAGGTAAACTAACACAAACTGCAAAAGCTCAAAATGTATATGAGATGTTGTTTTGAACACGGTTTAGCTCTTGTAATCAGTATCAAACAGTGATGAATATCAATAAACTCTATTCCAGCTGTGTTCTGCCTTGAAAGATAAAAGAGAAAAGTGAAATAGTAGAGATATTTAACATGAGCTTTTTCCTAGATGAGGTAATCCATTATCTTTTTCCTAGATGAGGTAATCCATTATCTTTTTCCTAGATGAGGTAATCCATGATCTTTTTCCTAGATGAGGTAATCCATTATCTTTTTCCTAGATGAGGTAATCCATTATCTTTTTCCTAGATGAGGTAATCCATTATCTTTTTCCTAGATGAGGAATATATTTTGTGCTAAAATAGGCAGGAGGGCTGCAGCACACAAAAACTGCTTGATTTTCAAATCAATGAGAATAATGCCATTACAGATATTCTTCGCTGTTACGTAAACAATATTTCTTTATAAGAAATTAACATGTCAAAACAAAAGAAACCCGTAATCATCAAGAGTGACAGGCACAACAAAGCCTTTGCGGCTGGAGATTACATGTCTTTTAATGCAATGAAATGCTTGAGTTGCTCTGGCTCTTGATTTAGCTTATCTGTCTGCATATGTGCCCATCCCCAGTTTACAGCGAGCCTCCCTTGTCAGGCACTCCAAACACACTTATTCATTTGCCATTGCGTGTCAGGAGAAATGTTATAAATGCCATGGGAGTCCTACTCTATCATTCAAATGGGGACACCTGGCCTATCTATAGTGTGTTCACAGAGCATGATGCTGGGTATGGATATCGATGTGGCACTGCCTCACCTGGAGAGGTGCAGTAAATCAGAGGCTGTCTGTCAGGTAGAGGGAATGGGAGAGGCGCTCCACAATGGAGTCCAAGGGGAAGGTGTCTCTCCTCATAATGGCAGTAGCGGAGCGTGGGTAAAATCACTGAGGATGCCAAGCAAGGAAAAAACCTTAGCCTTAGCCAAATACATTTAAACTCTGTTTCACAATTCCTGACATTTAATCCTAGTAAAAATTCCCTGTTTTAGGTCAGTTAGGATCACCACTTTATTTTAAGAATGTGAAATGTCAAAATAATAGTAGAGAGAATGATTTATTTCAGCTTTTATTTCTTTCATCACATTCCCAGTGGGTCAGAAGTTTACATACACTTGGGTCAAACGTTTCGGGTAGTCTTCCACAAGCTTCCCACAATAAGCTGGGTGAATTTTGTCCCATTCCTCCTGACAGAACTGGTGTTACTGAGTCAGGTTTGTAGGTCTCCTTTTCTATAGGATTGAGGTCAGGACTTTGTGATGGCCACTCCAATACCTTGACTTTGTTGCCACAACTTTGCAAGTGTGCTTGGGGTCATTGTCCATTTGGAGACCTATTTGCCACCAGGCTTTAACTTCCTGACTGATGTCCTGAGATGTTGCTTCAATATATCCACATAATTTTCCTTCCTCATGATGCCATCTATTTTGTGAAGTGCACCAGTCCCTCCTGCAACAAAGCACCCCCACAGCATGATGCTGCCACCCCCGTGCTTCACGGTTGGGATGGTGTTCTTCGGCTGGCAAGCCTCCCCCTTTTTCCTCCAAACATAACGATGGTCATTATGGCCAAACAGTTCTATTTTTGTTTCATCAGACCAGAGGACATTTCTCCATGTGCAGTTTGTCCCCATGTGCAGTTGCAAACCGTAGTCTGGCTTTTTATGGCGGTTTTGGAGCAGTGGCTTCTTCCTTGCTCAGCGGACTTTCAGGTTATGTCGATATAGGACTCGTTTTACTGTGGATATAGATACTTTTGTACCTGTTTCCTCCAGCATCTTCACAAGGTCCTTTGCTGTTGTTCTGGGATTGATTTGCACTTTTTGCACTAAAGTACGTTCATCTCTAGGAGACAGAACGTGTCTCCTTCCTGAGCGGTATGACGGCTGCGTGGTCCCATGGTGTTTATACTTGCGTACTATTGTTTGTACAGATGAACGTGGTACCTTCAGCTGTTTGTAAATTGCTCCCAAGGATGAACCAGACTTGTGGAGGTCTAAACATATTTGTTTCATCACAAAACCGGTGAGGAACATCTGTCCGGTGAAGTCCACAAAGTATATTGCATGTAACAAACAGTTACATGACCTACAGCATGGAAAAGCAAGTTAACGTTTTCGACATTTCTGGACTACTATTCAAGTATTGATTTAGAACACTGCAGACTTGTCGCAAAGAAAACAGGAGCTGCCATTATTTCAGCACCATTTTAATTTCAACATCATCAAATCACATATGCTAAAATATTCCCAAAACAAATCCAATCAACATAAGATAATTATAATCTGGCTGTCTATATCTCTCTGTGTGTGTTATATTTTTAATTTATTTGACCTTTATTGAACCAGGAAGGCCAGTTGAGAACAAGTTCTCATTTACAACTGAGACCTGGCCAAGACAAAGCAAAGCAGTGCGACAAAAACAACAACACAGAGTTACACATGGGATAAACAAACGTACAGTCAATAACACAATAGAAAATATATATACAGTGTGTTCAAATGTAGTAAGATTAGGGAGGTAAGGCAATAAATAGACCATAGTGGTGAAATAATTACAATTTAACATTAACACTGGAGTGATAGATGTGCAGGTGATGATGTGCAAATACAGATACTGGGGTGTAATATGGGGATGAGGTAGTAGGGTGGGCTATTTACAGATGGACTGTTTACGGGTGCAGTGATGGGTAAGCTGCTCTGACAGCTGATGCTTAAAGTTAGTGACGGAGATAGAAGTCTCCAGCTTCAATGATTTTTGCAATTCGTTCCAGTCATTGGCAGCAGAGAACTGGAAGGAATGGCGGCCAAAGGAGGTGTTGGCTTTGGGGATGACCAGTGAAATATACCTGCTGGAGCGCATGCTATGGGTGGGTGTTGCTATGGTGACCAGCGAGCTGAGATACGGCGGGGATTTACCTAGCAAAGACCTATAGATGACCTAGAGCCAGTGGGTTCGGCGACGAATATGTAGTGAGGGCCAGCCAACGAGAGCATACAGGTCGCAGTAGTGGGTGTATGTGTGTGTGTAGTAGAAAAAACATGTTGACTCACCCTCAACTCCAATACCATCCTTCTATATTTCATGTTGATGAAACAGTCTATGACTCTGTAATACTGTACATGTTTTTAGTTTTTGTTGTTCCTGGCTAAAACGCTTGCTCGCTAGCCTAACTTCCTTTCATGGGAAACAAATCAGCCAGCTAGTTAACATTAGCCTACTACAACTAGCTATATGTTGAACTTCCATCCTCTCAGGCAACAGGCACAATGTATGAATTTATGGTTGGATCAGAATCCCCATTATAATCATTAAGGGACAACTTTAGCTAGCTAGTCACCGGAGGACAACCACACAACGAGATGCAACAATTAAAGTTTTTTTTGGTCAATGATGTTTGGCTTGATGTGATGTAATTGGTGTGAAGCCAAATCCACGCTGGCTTCCCTTGACACTTTTTTTTTGTGCACAAGGACCATTTATAGTTGACGTCACTCAGTTTAGCTCAACGCTGATTAGCAAAAAGATTTTATCAAGGTAGGCCAAATGCCGTCTGGTTGCAACAATATCAAACTCTTTTTGACCAGACAGCATCAGATAGAACACATACAGAGACAGAGGGGCGCGGTTTTGCTCGCTATGATGCTTTCTCCGGTGAGATACATTCAGCCTCTTGCAAATTGAAGGAAAATTATGAAACACAGAAAGACAAAAGATAAATTATTATACAGTATATGTTTTTTTGTTTGTTTTTTCTTGGTCAAGGTTTTTGTGACGCCTGTCTTCCCTGGGCATCCCTGAATACACACCGCTGCACAATGCACTCCAACACAATCCGCCACTTTACAAAGAGCTGCCATTATGGCGCTCAAATGTCTGACTGCTGGTGTGTGGTTTTGTCCATCTCTTTTAAGTTATGTAGATTTCATTATGCTGTTGACATTGTTTTTTGTTGTTGTCTCTGGGATGCTAAGAGAGTAGGTTAGTTCAACAGAATCAGATTACATGCTGCGATGTTATGTGTCCATATACTGTTATGCAGGGTCAGACACAGTCCTCACCACTCCAACTGCAGAAAGAGAGCTATAGACAGAGCAATGGCCCCACTCTGCTTTGCTGTTGTTGTTGGTTTTTCCTAGATAAACAACATTAGTCATTGAGCAGCTGTCCCAGAGGCCCAATAGAACATAATGAGGATCAATGGGACAGCGCACAGAGGCCTGGATACGATCTAAGATTTCACAGTGGTTGCATCAGCTACAAGACGCAAGCCCTTTGGGTGTGAAGTTGTTGACCTGTGCATTCCTAGAGGGAGAGGAGGGGATTGGACAAGAAGCTAATCAAGGCCAAAACATTGTAGTCTCTTTTGTAAATCACGTTTTCCAGTAACAGCACATTAGTGTCCCCGAGGGCAATAAACTCTTATTGGTTTAATTAGTTTTGATACAATAAGATATGGCTGCACTGTATGTTCCCATGCCACACTAAGTAACCATGCAAGGCTGTGAAATCCCTGGACTACTAAAATATTGAAATTAACATTGAAATCGTTCATAGCCTGTCATTTGAATGTTGTCGTGGAAATTCTAACCAAATGAGAGAGACTTTTACATTTCTTCAAAACAATCAAACGTTATTAATAATTATTGTAATAATGGAGATGGTCCTTCACATTAGCATATAACAAGTCCAGAGTTGTATTATTCCTGGTTGGGCACTTCAAACTGTTTGAACGTGGGCAGCATTGAAGAGAGCGATGCATGGTTAAAATCCCCCGTAATGGCAAAGAAAGCACTGGGATGCGCTGTCTGTAACCTCGCGATAACAGAGTGGATGATGTCACACGCTGTGTTTGCGTCAGCAGAGGGCGGGATGTAAACAATAACAGCAGTGGCCGCCGAGAATTCACTTGGCAAATAGTAGGGTCTCAGGCTAACGGCTAACAGCTCAATGTCCGGGCTACAAAACTGTTCCTTAACAGTAATATGGCTCGGATTACACCATCTGTTGTTAACTAATAAAGCCAGCCCCCCTCCCTTACTCTTAACGGAAGAAGCGCTATCCCTGTCTGCTCTGATGGTCTGGAAACCGCCGATAGTTACGTTCTCCATGGGGATATTATCATTCAGCCATGTCTCTGTAAAGCATAATAGGCTAGCTTCCCGGTAGTCTCTTTGCCCACGGACCAGAACCTCAAGCTCATCCACCTTGTTATGTAGCGATCTCACGTTGCCCATAAAGATAGACGGTATAGTCGGCTTGTACTTACTCAGCTTTGCCTTACACTTCCGACCTGCCCTACATCCACGCCGTCGCCTTTTCAACTCGTCCGGAATATAAAACTTTTCCCTGGGGTGCAATAGCGCTGAGGGTGCTAAATCCAGGAGCTGGGCTCGGTTGTAAATAATTGAGGACTCATGTGAACGTTCAGCGCTGAGAAAAATAAAAAGTGCCTAAGTGATAAAAAGGACCGCTAAAACCCTCGTAAAACAGTAGCACTCCATAATCCTGAACTATTATAGTTCAACTGCTGCAAAAAAAACTCAATTACAAACAACAATTAACCCACGAACAATGGGAGCTGCTTAACAGGTGACCACACAGGGCGGCGTCAATCTCTGTAGGCCAGTGACACAACATCTCAATTTAATTCATTTTAAATTCAGGCTGTAAAACAACAACATTTGGGAAAAGTACTGTATGGTTAACTACTGTCTTCCTGCTTCTACACTCACAGTACATGATTAATACAAAACAGCAGTAGATAACGTAAATGTAAGAATACAACCCGGAGGCAGATGTTAGGTCCCACTTGCAGAGCTTGCAAATGTAGTTTTTAATATATTCCAGGATCAGGCAAAAGGAGTAGTCAGATGTACAGGCAGAGGTCGTTAACAGGTAGTCCAAAGAAAAACAGCAACAGTACAAAAGGAGCAGGCTAACAGGGTAATCCAAAAACTAGAACAGGTTGGTACACGGGCAGACTCAGGCTAAGGTACAGATTAGGGATAAGACGGACTTGAAAACTCAAGGCAAGAAAAAGGTCAAAAACTGGAATCACAATCAATAAGTTTACGAAGGGCTTAGTAGGGTTGCACATACAAACAATACCTCACACAGAAGGGAGAATGAAGCTGGGATATATACTGATGGGGAAATGGTAAACAGCTGTTTAGAATTCTGGTGATTGGGAACGGAGAGGAGTGTTGCATTCGTGTGGGTTGGGATCTTGGTGATTATGGGCTGTGTCTTCTTGTTGGTGTTGCGGATGTATAGTATCGTTTGCAGATCTTACAGTAAACCAAATACTGAAAAACCTTTAGTCAAATAATTTCCCACTAGAACTAGTCTCAGTCGTTCTGATTATTTGTTCTTAATTCAGACTTTGCTTACCATGCCGGTGTAGTTCACAGCCCCAAGCCTATGAATTTATCTGTATTTTCTAACTGTGTTCCAAATGGGGAAGCAACAGGGTATGTTTTCTTTTTATATTCCTTTTAATTAATCAATGATCTTCTGCGTAACAGCTTGGGTTCTGAAGCCCCCCTAAGGCAGCAGAGCTGAAGACAGCCCAGGCCGTAGCAGAGCACTAGTGTAACGTATCTCCACAGCTGTGAGAGACTACCACCACTGGCCTCTGCTACTCCAACCCCGCATCCACCATCCCCTATGGTGTCGAGAGAGAGAGAGAGGGAGAGGGAGAGGGAGAGAGTCTTGTCTGGGGAAGGTATACTATGTTGATGAAACAACAGCAGGGATTTTTTTTTTAGATAGTTTGCTAGAGAGAAAGGTCTGTCTGGTCAAACTGCAGATTGCTATTATATATTTACAGGTTAACACACTATTCTGATTCATACTGTGGATTCACTTTGGCCTACACCATCTTACAGCATCATACTGTGGATTCACTTTGGTCTATACCATCTTACAGCATCATACTGTGGATTTACTTTGGCCTACACCATCTTACAGCATCATACTGTGGATTCACGTTGGTCTATACCATCATACAGCATCATACTGTGGATTCACTTTGGTCTATATCATCATACAGCATCATACTGTGGATTCACTTTGGTCTATATCCTCATACAGCATCATACTGTGTATTCACTTTGGTCTATATCATCATACAGCATCATACTGTGGATTAAATTTGGTCTATATAATCTTATCATACCAACCTTTAACTACTTTCCCCTGATCCGGTCAGGTGATCAGTATTTGTAACAATGTAGACAACAAGAGCCTGTCCCTCCCCTTTAATGTTCTCAATAAGCTAGCTTAAATAATACAGCTCTGCTTAGCAAACAATTAACATGGAGTGAGTTAGACTGTTGATCAGCAAGGCCATCCCCCGCGATCCACAATGTCCAGCCATGGATAAATATTTCATGAAGTTGTTACCTTTGTATAGAGCAGCATGTAGGGAGTCAAAATAGACTGGTGTTTTGAAATTCCATTTTAAAAGTTGACGTGATGTTAAAACTAGCACTACAAAAACATTCTTATGAAGAAAGGATGTTGATTTAATAAAAAGTGTTGTGGATTAGCCTTTGTGCTCTGCCCTCCTACCAACAGATTACCTTTAGTAATAATTGAGTTGTCTAACGTGCATTGTAAATAATAATAGTGTTATGCCACAAACATGGTTTATATGCTCTAGTACACATTCTTCTTACACTAACATTGGTGATGTGCAAGGCTTTGTCATGGATTCTATGATGTCACTTCTTACACTAACATTGGTGAAGAGCATATTTTTAAGATACTTTTTAAGAGAGGATAAAGCACGAGGGAGAGGAGGTAGAGAGAGGTGATGCTCTAGCAGGGGCCGTGCTGTGTGTGTGTAGGCTACTGTGAGTGTGAGGGATTGACACAGAACAGGGAGGAGGGAGGGAGAAATGAGAGACAGAAAACAACCAAGCCGACTTGCGCTATAGTAGACTAATAGCTATGTTATTTATCATCCAATATGTTTATGTTTTACCTATATTGACTGCAGCAAACTGGGAGAAGCTAGTTAACTAGCAGGCTAACTAGGCTAATTGACTGCAGCAAACCGGGAGAAGCTAGTTAACTAGCAGGCTAGCTAGGCTAATTGAGGATGCATGCTCTTTCTCGTCCTACATAGTTACAAACAACAACAACAACAACTCCATTCAGAATATAAAGTACCAGCCTACCTTGTTGGCTCTTGGTCGTTGTAGCCTATCCTTCTCCTTTAACTTGTAATTCCATCTTTGGTTGATTAGATATCTCCTAACTTTTGCCCCACCCTGTGACTGTGGCCTATTGTCGCTTTGATTACTTATGATTGGCTAACAACAACAACAATTGCTACAAGCGCCACTCTCGTGGAAAGAGCAGAAGCATAAATCTCTCGCTCTCTACTGCAGCAGTCGCTTTCGGATCTGTATGGGTCCTACTGAACACGTCAGTCAAAATTACACATACCTGTGACAACCATATAATATCCGACCCAGACCTGTGACATTATTTAGAATTCTGGTTCTGGATCCGCTCGGGTCCCGGATCGGGTCTTGGGTATTCGGTGGATTCGTGAAGACCACTAATCTAGAGTAGACCACCAGGGATGTGGTAATAACTGTCAATGCTTAGTGCTCTTTATTGCCTGTGGGCAAGGAACACAGCCAGCAGATCTCGTATGGTTCCAGAATGTGGTTACATTAACCCTAACCCCATCCTTAACCTTAAAATAATTTCGATCCATATGTAACTCAATCTTCTTGACATTACATTACAGATGTACATCCAGACAACCACGCTGACCATCTCTGTGAGTCTGAGTGCCTCTGTCTCTCTGGGGATGCTCTACCTGCCCAAGGTCTATGTGATCCTCAGGCACCCGGAGCAGAACGTGCCCAAACGCACGCGCAGCCTCAAGGCCGTGGTCACTGCCACCACCATGTCCAACAAGTTCAACCCTAAGGCCAGCCTACATCCCAATGGAGAGGCCAAGACGGAGCTGTGCGAGAGCCTGGAAACACAAGGTAAGTTAGAAGGTGAAGACTTATGTATGCTATATACTGTACATACTAGAATTGGCTGAGATCACCCTTGTGTGTGTGTGTGTGTGTGTGTGTGTGTGTGTGTGTGTGTGTGTGTGTGTGTGTTCGTGTTCAAATGTTTTTAAGATGAATTTTGTCCTTCAGGCACTATAAATCACAGAAATAAATTGGTAGAAGGTGGAAAGCACAGCATCCAAATCATTATTTACTAGCCACCTGGCGCCTTTGTTATTTTACACTTCGATAGATTTAGCAAATTAGCTAACATTTTTTTCATTTTAAGTCTCTTGGGGGAGATTCCCTGATCTGCTCAAATTCTCCACTGTGTGTGTAGGTCACAAAGGGGGGCATCAGTACTATTACACCAGCTACCTTATTATAATGGACCTATTGTATTGTATTGTATTGTATTGAATATATTAGATCCATTTCAATTATTGTTATACAGCGTCTACAACAACCATGTTTTATTTTCTAAATTTCAATGCATTGAGTTGACTCTCACAGATTAACACTTGTGCTCAATATGGTGAAGAGGAATCTAAGTTGAATTTTTTCACTGTTTGGCTCAGATTTGTGGCAGTGTTCAAAGTGTTCAAAGCCAAGTGTAACTAATTGAGAGGCAAATGAGGGACAGTGATGTTTCATTTAACCTTTATTTAACTAGGCAAGTCAGTTAAGAACAAATTCTTATTTTACAATGACGGCCTACCTACAGGGTCAGCATTGCGGACAATAAACTTGTGTTTATACAGAATGCAACATTGTAAATATTTGATAACAAAATGTCTATAAGGATGCTGAGCATGGAGATGCGTTACAGAACCTCGACACATAGGCCTATATCCTAAAACACATTTATTTGGTTTAACAACAACAGCTACAATAAGCCACACTGTAACACAATATATGAGAAGAGTAGAGACAGAGATTTGATAACCAGCACCAATTCCTCATCCTGGCCTTTCTGTTTACAAGGGGTGTACACTGCCCAGGTATTTGAATAAAAACAATTTGTCATTGTCAGGATCATTGCCAGTGTGGACTTTAACTTACCATGATGAAATTGAAAAATTCCTGTCTCGCAGTCTCCCTGACCGGCTGATATTAGTAGCAGGGACAGTAGGATTTATCCGCTCCAGCTCAGTGGATCAGCTAACATGGTCTGAGGAGACAACTGGAAGGTTGAAGCACTCTTACCCAGTAGACAGACAGGGGATAGGAGGTGGAGGTCTGGGGAGACAACTGGAGAGTTGAGTCCTGATTACCCAGTAGACAGACAGGGGATAGGAGGTGGAGGTCTGGAAGGGGATTGAGAGCCCACCCAGTGTGTGTGTGTGTGTGTGTGTGTGTGTGTGTGTGTGTGTGTGTGTGTATATATATACTGTATATATCCTACATAAAAATCCATATATCCTACAGATAAATCTATATATGGAACTTGGTCCAACCTTTAGCTGAATCGACATGGTGTTTACTCCTAACTGAGTTGGATATTATCTATTTTCCATTTCCAGATATGTCATTGTATAAAATCTGTCGATGTACAATGCAGAAAGTTGACATTCTGCACCACTACCTCCTTCACCCAGTGTATACAGTACAGTACATCTCCTTCTCATTCTCTTTCAGCTTTCGCCACAAAGCAGACATACGTCAGCTACAGCAACCACGTCATCTAGGAGAGGCCGTCGTCGTTGTTCAGGACAGTCACCTCGTGGCAGGTGAATGGGAAATAGAGAGAGGATGAAAATGGACATGGGACATGTTGTGAGGCTCACTAAAGGATTTCCCAGGGAATAGTCATGGTCAAGGAGAGAGAGAAGACCACACAAAGATGCAGGGAGGGACCCTCACAGGACCCTCACAGGATCCATCTTGTGTCGGCCATGACTGACAAGACCAATGCGGGATGAGGCTTCTCCTCCCTTCTCATTGTTTACATTGCAGCTTACCTTAGTCTCTCTCTCTTCTCTCTTATACATATATATGTATATATATGATTTCTTATCTTTAGCCGACCGGACTGACATGCAATCCAATTGAAATAATTTCTTCAGGTGTGTGCGATGCAAGGTTGTAGTCTGCCAGTATTGTCATCTGTAAGGGACATTGCTCTCCATGCTTCAGGAAGTTGCAGAGCCACCAGGATGAGAGTGATCAGTCTTTACATTTCAATAAGTATTTTAAGTTATAATAGATTATTATTATTATTATTACTATTATTATTATTATTATTATTTAAAGGTATTACATTTTAAAAAGAAAAGACTGGACCAAATTTTTTTCCAACAATGCAAGATAATTGTACACCATAATATTTTTGTTGTTTTCATTGAGTTGACCCCAAAATATTATAATGATGTCGACAGAAAATAATTTGGTCATTAATGATTTGGAGCATGCCAGTTTGAACATCCTGTGTTGTGAAGTAAAAAAAATATTTGGAATGTGTTCAAACTCTGTTGCAGTGTCGTTCCCATTGTTAAGCTTGAAGGTCTAGTGAGTCATCTTTGTTTCTTTGTGTGAAGTGAGGCCCTTATCTGTGTTACCAACTAACCAAAGGCTGCCACTGTCCTCTGCCCACTTTGTTCATACTTTAATACTGTAACTCCAGACTAAAACAAGTCTCTCAGTAAAAATAGAGAGGTGTCATGGTGGACTGAACACAGCGGTGCAGAATGCCTCAAGATAAAAACATAATATTCAATATCTGTAAGTTTGACTAAATATTAGCACATACTCGTGGGCAATAACCTTCAATCTGGATAACAACACAAAACTAATTATGAGGCTAGAGAAATGTATCGACCAATATCACCAATACAATCAAGACCAAAACATGTCGAAGAGTAAGCATGGAGAACCAATCCCCAAAATAAAACGACACTCCTCGACGGACACAGACGATCTATGCTTTTCACCGGGAATGGTAAGTGTAGAAACCGACTTGCTAAAGTTGATAAGTGATAAACTGGACTTGAACTAGTCAGTAAAAATGTAAAGGATTTGAAGGCGAGGCTCGAGATGAAAGCTGAAACAAACAAGTTAAAAGGTACAGTCAATACGATTGAAACGGACGTTAAAGAACTTAAAAAGGAGAACATTTTTTCTGAGCCTTATTTGACAAGCAGATCTATGAGAGAAAACCTGGTACTTACTGGTATCACAGGAAAAGAGGGTGAAGTTCCTGAAAGTGTAGTGAAGTAATTCTTTCTTGAAGCGCTACAGATCCCAAACTCGAACGCGTACACCGTTTCGGACAGGGAGGACAGAGATGCAGTATGAGCGCCCAATCGTTGCATTCTTTCAAAATAAAAGAATGGTATAAAGCTTGGGTGAAAGACTCGCTGGCAAAATAGGCATGAATGATCAGTTCTCTAAGGAAATTGCAGAACGTTGTAGTTTATCTCTTAGTCGATAAGCTGTATCTTGTTCCGAGACACCAAGACTACTCCATGGCTATTCTAAACACCCAATCCTATCCATGGTAGGGATTGTAATAAAATAAATAGTAGGAGATACCATAGGTGACCCCCATCCACTTCCACCAGCTATCTTCCTGTTCACTCAAAGGTACAGATAAGTTGTTCACATCCAAATCCATTGAATAGGGAGTAAAGTACAGTAGTCATCCACCCAAGACGATATCCATAATGGGTAAAAACAGTGGTTGAGACTAATTCATAAAAAACTAAAAGATCTCTGAGGACCGTGTCGTGTTCTGTAAAATGTTTCAGTGATATACTAGTATGCTGTATGACCTCAAGCTGCAGAAAGGATCCAGTAGTCCTTTCAGCTGCCCCTCAGCTCTCTGAATAAATGTATCAGAAGTGGTGGCTGTAAAACTGAGCAGTCCATTAGTTTACATTTTTTTGTTGTTTATATTGTGAGGTCATTTGTGATGTGAAATCGCTTTTCCATCAACCTCTGTATTACTTTCAACATAATTTGTGTTGCAGAAATAAAATAATGTGAGTGCTGACCAAATTAAATGGCAATTTAATGTACCTTATTAAATAGATTCATGTCTGCTTTTATGTCTTGACAAATCTAAAAAGGAAAAAAATGGAACAAAAAAGAAACAGTGCCTGGCTATCTGACTACGTATTTGTAAAACCTATCCAAAACTAATTAAGTGTGTGGAGCATGTCCAGTTTTTTTTTTTAAATACAAAATCAAATTTCTAATAAAATAAAAAATTACATTCCAAGGTTCTCTTCTTTCTTTCAACTGTATTATCTCTTACAGTATTGCATTTTTATGACCAAAAGGGTCAGTAGGTCAGAATGGGGAAACTGTAAAGAAATACTTGTTTAAAGTGTCAGTAATTGAGTGCAATGTGCAACATTTGCACGTTCCGTATGAGAGGAGGCCTCACTCTACTGGTCTGGAGTAGTCAGACATGTCAGAAAGAGAGGGAGGAAGAGGGAGAGAGAGGTACGGAGAGAGAGAGGGAGGGAGAGAGAGAGAGGGAAGAAGAGCCAACAGGACTGACCTGACTGTTTCAGGGAGGGCAGCAGAGGGCAGTAGCGATGTCATTAGTGTAGATGCAAGTCCAGGGGGCTTCAGGCTATAACATTAACTGGTAAAATAACTATTTGGCAAGAACCCTAACTAACAATGTGTTATAATAGTTAATTACTTTTTATATAAAGAATCTATAAACTAATCCATTTGATAAAGACATTTTAAGTCAACTTTAATGTCAAGTGTTACCGAAAAAGGATTTGTTGACAATATTATCTATCACAATAAAGTTTAGTGGGACAACAAATCCTGTGAGTTAAATTGTTTCTCATTACAGAGAGATGTGGTTTACCTCTTTATCCCTTGATACAACTTCCTGCGATGATGCATCATACAGTACATGTCTAAGTGTGTAAAAGTGTGCATGTGTGCGTGTGTGTGTGTGTGTGTCTATGACAAAGGAAGAGCTAACCCATAAAAGAAAGAAAGAGGATGATGAAAACCAATTAATAACAGAGGTAAGAAAGAGAGAAAGTAAGACAATAGCTTCCATCGTCAGCTTGGTTGCGTTGCCATAATTGCTTTGATAAGAGCATGACAGGGGAACAGAATTGGTGGTGGAAAACAAGCAATTATTTCAAATGAATGGTTAGTCGACCATATTTTTATACTTCAATTCAGGCCCCTGCAGTGGTAATGTCCAGCATTGAGAGTCTATTCATCTCAAGCCTTCAGAATGATTGCCCCTCAATTAGGCAACAAAAGGCAGAAAAATAACAGTATCACAGTCTCATACTGCTAAATGCATGTTATTTGCACACTGGAATATAGATGAAATTGTGTTCAATAGCATTAGGTGCCATCTAAACACCCTCATCGTCAAACGCTATAGCCTACTTAAGGTGTGCGAGAGCAAGGCCTGTGTCTTTCACATCCGATTATTCAGAAAATGTTCTAATGCACTCAATGAAACACATTGCTCACTTAACATGAAAAAAAAAACAAGTAATCAATGTTCACATGTTTAATAGACTGAAAATGCTAAGGTTTTAATTAACGTACAAATAAATGACTAACACAATGTTAAAGGCAACATGTTTTTCAACAGAAACAAACTGGAATACAAGGTCAGAGCAAAAACGTTACTGACTGATTCGACTCAAAATCACTAAAACCAAGACTTCCCTCTTTGCCACAGTGTAAAAATAGATGAATATATGATAACATTTTTACTTGAGCATCTGGATGTTTTTTTTTCTTCTTCAATAAGTCAGAAATGTTCAATAAACTCTTGAGTATTTAGGATAAATTAATCTGCTGTTATGCAAAGTAAATGTATAATCTGTCAAAAAATGACAGTCCGACCATTCTACTGTGAAAAAGTATTGAGGAGTTCAATGCAATCCTCTGAACTGTGTAATTGCAGATTGAGTAATACACTTGCTTTGATTGAAGTTGAGACGTTTTATCTGCACAAGCCAGTGAATCCTACAGTATATGTGGCACTGATGAGTCTGTAATAGACAGTTAGTAAAGGCATCAGGAGACACACCATTCCATTTTAGTGTGGCAGGATTCCCAACCCTGTCAACGTCACTCCGCAGCAGAGGGGACACAGTGAAGAAACACTGAAAATCTTTTTCTGACAGATTATTCCCTCTTCAAGTATGAGGCCCCCATGCATCATCCGTACATCACATATGTATCCATCCGTAAGAGAACACTGGGGTGTAATCCATCCGTAAGAGAACATTGGGGTGTAATCCATTGCATAGATACTGGCCGAGATGTGGGATGCTGGAACATTTCCAACAGAGATTTCCACACCTTTGAACTGACAATAAAGTAGGTGGTGAAAATCACTGAAATATTTGACTGACGTAGAAATGTCCCTGATGCCATCAAAGGCAATTATGATTATACACTTATCCCAGTATTTGAGTGTTTGTGCCTGATTCATGAGCTTGTGTAGTTGAAGGGCATTTCTTATTTAAAATGTTCTTATCAGTTCACTGTCTGCCAGCCCACAATACAGCCGCCTCCCATGACAGAATGAGTACAACCAATAGACATAGCTACAGGAAACAAATGTTTCTTGCGTTGATCACTAATACGCAGCACAGAGACCCGGGCATTGCAGCATTGTTTGTCTCCTCATGAGTCCTGAGCTCCCTCTTCTGTGGTGCACTGTACTGTCTGCATAGCCTCAAACAAACAGCTCTGTCCTGTCCTTGTCCTGCTCTCCTCTCTTGTGAAAACCAGGCGTTGCTTTTCAAGAAGAGAGCCACACAGGCTCTCTTAAAAGCTTAACAACATACTGTTGGGGACTGCATACCCGAAAATGATGTGGCCTCTTGCTTTTCAGAAATCTCAAATAAAAGATCTTCCATTCAGGGACTTCTTGCGTCTACACTGAGTATACAAATCATTAGGAACTGCTCTTTCCATGACAAAGACTGACCAGGTGAATCCAGGTGAAAGCTATGATCCCTTATTGATGTCACTTGTTAAATCCACTTCAATCAGTGTAGATGAAGGGGAGGTAACTGGTTAAAAAAGGATTTTTAAGCCTTGGATTGTGTACGTGTGCCATACAGAGGGTGAATGGGCAAGACAAAATACTTCAGTGCCTTTGAACAGGGGATAGTAGTAGGTGCCAGGTGTACCGGTTTGAGTGTGTCAAAAACTGCTGAGTTTTTTCACGCTCAACAGTTTCCCATTTGTATCAAGAATGGTCCACCATCCAAAGTACATCCAGACAACTTGACAATGTGGGGAGCATTGGAGTCAACATGGGCCAGCATCCCTGTGGAACGTATTTGACACCTTGTAGAGTCCATGCCCCGACGAATTGAGGCTGTTCTGAGGGCAAAAGGGGATGCAACTCAGTATTAGGTTGTATATGTATATGTTCTATACACTCAGTGTATATTTCCACACACTATATCCTAATTAAAATATAAACAACTGCATTGACTGCATTGCTCCTAGGTTTGAGGGAGGGAGGGAAAAACGGGATACATCTTTTATACTTTATGTTGCTAGGAAACACAAGGCTTGCTTCATGAATACCTCCACCGTGACACTGTGATTGCAGAAATCAAAGCTCTTAATGTCTTGACAGTTTACTGATTGGTTAAAAGCCCTGTGTTGAGGTTAATACGGTCCATACAGAGAAACATGCCCAGCTATAACGATGTTGAATGCATACTAATTACTTTGCATGTGCACACTGTTAAACGCGGAAAACACATCCCACTCAATCTTTGCGAAATGGCATAATTATCCCGCAGCGATTAGGGAAGAGGAAACTGATGTAAATATCTGTTAATTATGATGAATCGAAATGCAATTCTGGTTTATTTTAATCTATGCTAATTCATTCACCTCTATTTTACTGGTTTCCCTCCTAGCGTTTGTATCCATTATCGGCTGAGATATAGCCATCTAAAAGTAAACATTGAAATTGGTCGTCTCATCTCCAAGTTGTGGTTACCCATCCGAGTGGCTGAATAAGACAAGATTACTTAGGTGTCCACTGAAGAAGTCAGGAGTGACGAGGTGGGTGAAAGCTTTACCATGAAAGTAGGCCAACGTGACCGGGACTGCACCACTGCTGTATCCATTTACTGGCAGGACATTAGAAAAAGCCCTATTCAAGCATACTTTCACTTGCTAACTATCGGGACTTCCTGGTATTTCAACTAACTCAATACAGCTGCTGCTAGCTACAATGAAACTCAAATCAAATCATATGTTATTGGTCACATACACATGTTTAGCGAAATGCTTGTGCTTCTAGTTCCGACAGTGCAGTAAAATCTAACAGCAATATCTAACAATTACACAACATATACCCAATACACACAAATCTAAGTAAGGAATGTATTAGTGCTATATACATATGGACAAGCGGCATGGACTAAGATACAGTAGAATAGTATTGAATACAGTATATACATATGAGATGAGTAATGCAAGATATGTAAACATTATTAAGTGACTAAGATACCGTAGAATAGTATAGAATACAGTATGTACAGTTGAAGTCGGAAGTTTACATACACTTAGGTTGAAGTCATTAAAATTCATTTTTCAACCACTCCAGAGAATTCATCTTAACAAACTATAGTTTTGGCAAGTCTGTTAGGACATCTACTTTGTGCATGACACAAGTAATTCTTCCAACAATTGTTTACAGAC
Source organism: Thymallus thymallus (assembly GCA_023634145.1). NCBI lineage: Eukaryota > Metazoa > Chordata > Actinopteri > Salmoniformes > Salmonidae > Thymallus > Thymallus thymallus. The sequence goes on from CM042409.1 coordinate 6,137,342, forward strand.
AGATTATTTCACTTATAATTCACTATATCACAATTCCAGTGGGTCAGAAGTTTACATATAGTAAGTTGACTGTGCCTTTAAACAGCTTCTAAAGCCAATGTCATGGCTTTAGAAGCTTCTGATAGGCTAAGTGACATAATTTGAGTCAATTGGAGGTGTACCTGTGGATGTATTTCAAGTCCTACCTTCAAACTCTGTGCCTCTTAGCAAAGGTCCTTTGCTAAACATCATGGGACCACGCAGATGTCATACCGCTCAGGAAGGAGACCCTTTCTGTCTCCTAGAGATGAACATACTTTGGTGCGAAAAGTGCAAATCAATCCCAGAACAACAGCAAAGGACCTTGTGAAGATGCTGGAGGAAACAGGTACGAAGGTATCTATATCCACAGTAAAACGAGTCCTATATCGACATAACCTGAAAGGCCGCTCAGCAAGGAAGAAGCCACTAATCCAAAACTGCCATAAAAAAGCCAGACTACGGATTGCAACTGACATGAGACAAAGTGGGGACACTTTTTGGAGAAATGTCCTCTGGTCTGATGCAACAAAAATAGAACTGTTTGGCCATAATGACCATCGTTATGTTTGGAGGAAAAAGGGTGAGGCTGGCAAACCGAAGAACACCATCCCAACCGTGAAGCATGGGGGTGGCAGCATCATGTTGTGGGGGTGCTTTAGTGCAGGAGGGACTAGTGCACTTCACAAAATAGATGGCATCATGAGGAAGGAAAATGACCCCAAGCATACTTGCAAAGTTGTGGCAAAATGGCTTAAGGACAACAAAGTCAAGGTATTGGAGTGGCCATCACAAAGCCCTGACCTCAATCCTATAGAACATTAGTGGGCAGAACTGAAAAAGCGTGTGCGAGCAAGGAGGCCTACAAACCTGACTCAGTTACACCAGTTCTGTGAGGAGAAATGGGCCAAAATTCACCCAACTTATTGTGGGAAGCTTGTGGAAGGCTACACGAAAAGTTTGACCCAAGTTAAACAATTTAAAGGCAATGCTACCGAATACTAATTGAGTGTATGTAAACTTCTGACCCACTTTCTCTATACTGACGTTTAGCCTGTTTGATTGCCTTGTGGAGTGAATAACTACACTGTTTATATTCTTCCATATTCCCAGTCACCTTGCCACAGTTAAAGGCGATGGTTTGCGCTTTCAGTTTCGCGCAAATGCTACCATCTATCCACGGTTTCCGTTTAGGGTAGGTTTTAATAGTCACAGTGGGTACTACATCTCCTATGCACTTACTTATGAATTCAGTCACAGTGTCTGTGTATACGTCAAAATTATACCCGGAACATATCCCAGTCCTCGTGATCAAAACAATCCTGGAGCGTGGATTCCGATTGGTCAGACCAGCGTTGAATAGTCCTTATTACGGGTACTTCCTGTTTGAGTTTCTGCCTAGATTTGCTGAAAGGGGGGCGGGGGAGGGCTTTGTAACCATTCCTGAAGTTTGAATAGCATTGGTTGAGAGTTTTAGCGGCGCGAGTGCTACTGTTGATATGTTGATAGAACTTTGGCAGCCTAGTCCTCAAATTAGCTTTGTTAAAATCCCCAGCTACAATAAATGCAGCCTCAGGATATGTGGTTTCCAGTTTGCATAAAGTCCAGTGAAGTTCTTTGAGGGCCATTGTGATATCGGCTTGAGGGGGGGATATAAACGTCCGTGGCAATGACGGAGGAGAATTCCCTTGGGAGATAATACGGTCGGCATTTGATTGTGAGGTATTCTAGATCGGGTGAACAAAAGGACTTGAGTTCCTGTTTGTTACTGCAATTACACCATGAGTCGTTAATCGTGAAATACGCCCCTCCTCCCCTCTGCTTCCCAGTTAGTGGTCCGGTTAGTGGTGTGGGTTTTAATGAAATAAAGAAAACAAAAAGTAGACAAAAATAAATGGTAAATTGCAGGGTCGCAACTTTGGTTTTAGAAGTGGGGAGGACATAACTTTATTTATTTACATTTTGTTTGTATCCAGTCGGATAATCACTCCAAGCAGCCTACCCGAACCACTCGGAGGCGTCCGCATGGTCCTAAAGCACACCGCTGGCTCGTTTTGTATCATTCCATGTCCCCCCCATCCCCAGTGAAAGTTGCGCCCTGGTAAATTGACAGTCCAACCGAACATGGCAGAGAAGGAAGTTCTGACCCATATTGGTTTCCTCTTGATCCTTGGGTACATTCGCTCTCTCTCCATCATATTCTCGTATCCCAAGTCTGGAACAGACATCTGTCTGAAGGTAGCCTATAAAGTCCCCTTGACCAACATGCTGAGTCATATCTGGCTGGCTGCACCTTTCAGCCATAACACCTCAGCACTGGCCTGGGGGTCAGTCCAGATCATGTGAAACCGCTGGTGAAAGCAGAATAAATGGGGTCCCAGGAGGAACAGGCAGGGGACAGTCCTCTAATCTAAGGGTATCATTGCTGTCTAATTAGCGGGAGATAGGTTTACAAATGACGTATGCCAACGATGTGGATCCCTGCTTTGTAACTTTAAATAGATGAATGAGTCAAAGGTCTAGTCATGTCATTCTCAATACAAAATAACCAGGAAGAGCATCGTCATTTAAATAATGTATGTCTACAACAAGTCTATGGAGAGGTCTATGGACAGGTCTATGGAGAGGTCTCATTACATATCTGGTTAATCGTGAGACAGATGCAGTACGAATTGCATCTTGAAATTAGAACAGTGATTTAAGGAGTTAAGATACTTCTCCAAGAAATGAATGCCCTTGTTTCTCGACTAAGGATGCATGCTCTACTAAATTGCGATTGACTAAGTCCCCTGAATCCAATGAACACCCCCCTGATGCTTTTTAAAACTCAAGCATGTCAGGACTCTCATTTCCTTTGTTATCTGGAGGGTGGTATCGTAGCAACATTTGACAATGGCCTCCTGGATTTTCAACATTTCACATAAAAGTTCAAACCCATAAGTCGTTTTGAGGGAAGAAAAATCCCATTAAAATACAAAGTAGGTTTTGACGCACAGTAGACTTTCTTCCAACTTTAGTGTTTATATGCTGCTCCTACAAGCCATACTAATACCAATAAGATAATGAAATTCAGGTCTAAATCAGACAGCTGTTCAAATTCAACTTCATATGACCTCCTATCCGGTAATGTTCAAAACAATTCCCATTTGGTGTTGAATATGCTGTGAGTGTGTAGATTTTTGGACATTATTAATAAGTAAACAGAGGGAGGTCAACTGCAGCTAGAATCAAATGAAGAATACAACTCAGACTGTTCATTTAAATTCTGAGCGTGTGTAACTATGAACTATTGCTCACACAGGGGTTATTTTTCACTGTTTTCCAGGTCGTTCATGCTTCCTCAGTAACGATGTACAGTCAGGAGGACATTTGGGCTTTCCAGTGATATCACAAGTCACACGGAAAACCTTAATTTGGCCTGGAAGTCTACAGTACGTAAAGCACAATAAGACTGCATATTTTATATTTGTCGATATGATGCACTAAAAACAGTGACGTACAAGGGATATTATTACACCTGTTAGCTCCTCACAGTCACTGCAATGGTTGTGATGAATCCCCTGCTTAGATTCTATAACCGTTACACACAGTGGTATCATGCCGTCATACGTTACAGGGACTCCATAGCTGTATCTCATGGGTTAAAAGAAGTAAACAAAACAAAAAGAACAAAAAGTTTGCTAAAAGAACACACTGGTTTGTCTTCAATCATCATGATAAAGTAGCCTGGTATCAACTGATACGAATGCAGTGCAAGTAGATGGCATCTCATTTCATGATAAATACATATTCCATTTGAGAGGAGAGTGCATTTAGAGTGAAAGCATTTGACCATGCTTCCCACATATTCCAAGAAGCATGGTTATCTTTCAAAACCAGTCATGTTTAGGAGGAAAGAGCTCTTGTTGGATGTCAAATGTGTTAAATTATCTATTGACAGCTTGAAGTAAAGGGTTTTTTCTTTATAGAAGTAACACTTTAGCAGGTGAATAAGTTTGCTTTAGTTGCAGGGGTTTAAAATAAGTGCAGTGCCACTGCTCACTCCGTGTGACAGAGAGAGGGAGCCTAGAGGGATTACTAAAATAAAATAACCTTACTTAACCTCCAGGACGAACTTGGCTTGACCATGCTAGCTAGCTCTCCACGCTGCTGCTGGCACGGGATAGACACTTGACTGAGAAACATGTCTGAAGTATATTAGTGAGTTGACAAGTCTCAAATCATTCCTGAAAAATATTTTTCATTGTATTGCTGTGTTGTGACTTTGTGCTGTAATATACAGAAAGAAGTCCAGCGTAGCAGCAACAGGATGAATGGCTGTTATGATGAGAGGTGATGGATTACCGTTTTCACTCCATATTGCCTTGTCCAAGGTCGGAAACAGCCCATGCAGCAAAAACAGAAATCCAGTACACAATCCCATTTCAAAACTACAATTTATCTCTTAAACTGGCAATCTGTCACCTTTTGTACAAGGGGTGGGTCTAATCCTAAATGCTGATTGGTTAAAAACTGGCAACTGCCTGTGAATAGCCCACCCAAGGTAAATACAGAAACTGGACCAAACCTTCAAAGTTTGACGAAATGTTAAATAATGTTATATTTTATTTGCTCTGGAGCTATCGCAACTTAATCAATATTTTGAGAGGATATGGACAGAAGATTTCAATCAGACTTTTAATTTGTTTCATACTGTAGACTTGGAAAGAAACATCAAAACAATACGTGAAAATTCAAGTCCAATATATTCAAGACTCTATAGTACATTTGAAGGCATTGCTGTGAAAGGGCCTTTGCCTTTGTCTTGGATTATATATTTTAAACAACTGTGGCTAGGAGACCTCACAAGGAAAAACTCTAAGAAAAATCTCCTATCCCTCCATTTAGGCTAGGAGAAAACTCACTCTTAAAAACTCAGACAAATATATTTAGCAGTACTAACCCTGCAGTACTTAATGGGCTGTGGGTGGTCTTATACATAGTCCTGCACTATACATTTCATTACATAAGGCTGTATGCACCATGTAACAGTGAACCCTCAAGCATTTATTTAGTGATAATGAATTGATGTTTTTTCTCTGCATAACAACAAAGCAACAGACTGCAGAAACCACAGGGTCAATGCAGGAAACCCCACTATTGTCTACACACCACTCAGTAAGACTATATCTTGGTTCAGGATGAAAATGACAGCCTTATTTCTAGCAATACACATATCTGCAGTATGAGATCCATGGCTCCTCCATCACTGCTTACACTTTTGACGTATGGACTTGACAGAAAAGATCATTCTTCATCACCCTTCATCCTATTGCAATTTTGCGCTGATCAGAGGGAGATGCAGCCTGAGAGTAGGAGGATCTCAAGAGGCCATTACTACATGGCATATCAGACAGCTCATCTGCCTGCACTGGATGGATGGCATTCTGTGAACCTCCAGCAACGCCTAAGACGGGCACTTTCAGCATGTTAGCCTAAATTATTACCATCATTTCCTTCAGGCAAAGGGTAAGGTCTCAGTATGGCTGGTGCAAAATGACGGTCATAAAGCCAAAAGTAATGATCGTAAAGCTATTATGGAAAGACGATGATTAACTGGGATGCCATATTTCATTTACACCTTGATCACATTTTTTCTGAAGATAAGAGGAAGAAATGTGTTCCATGGGTAGGGGACCAGGACGTGACAAGCAGCCAAGACCTGCCAAGAGACTGGGACTAGCTAACTCTTCAGCCATAGTAGCTGTACTGCAACTGCAAGGGAAGGTTGTTGAAAAGGGGTCACAAATTATTTTACCATAAACTGCCTCCAACGTCGTTTTAGAGTATTTGGCAGTACGTCCAACCGGCCTCATAACCACAGACCACTTGTAAGAACCATGCCAGCCCAGGACCTCCACATCCAGATTCTTCAACTGCGGGATCGTCTTAGACAAGCCATCCTGACAGCTGATGAAACTGTGGGTTTACACAACCAAAGAATTTCTGCACAAACTGTCAGAAAACGTCTCAGGGAAGCTCATCTGCGTGCTTGACCTGACTGCAGTTCAGCATCGTTACTGACTTCAGTGTACAAATGCTCACCTTCGATTGCTGCTAGCACGCTGGAGAAGTGTGCTCTTCACGGATGAATCCTGGTTTCAACTGTACCGGGCAGATGGCAGGCAGTTTGTGTGGACGAGCGGTTCGCTGATGTCAACGTGAACAGAGTGCCCCATGGTGGTGGTGGGGAAATGGTAAGGGCTGGCATAAGCTACGGACAACGAACAGTTGCATTTTATCTATGGTCATTTCAATGCACAGAGATACCGTGACAAGATCCTGAGGCCCAGTGTTGTGCCATTCATCCGCTGCCATCACCTCATGTTTCGGCATGATAATGCATAGCCCCATGTCGCAAGGAAATTCCTGGAAGCTGAAAATGGCCCTGTTCATCAATGGCCTGCATACTCACCAGACATGTCACCCATTGAGCATGTTCGGGATGCTCTGGATTGATATGTACGACAGTGTGTTCCAGTTCCCAACAATATGCAGCAACTTCACACAGCCATTGAAGAGGAGTGGGACAATATTCCACAGGCCACGCTCAACAGCCTGATCAACTCTATGTGAAGGAAATGTGTTGCACTGCATGAGGAAAATGGTGGTTTCTGATCTGTGACCAACTGTGATCTGTTTTCCCAGTCATGTGAAATCCAAAGATTAGGGCCTAATGAATTTAGTTCAATTGACTGATTTCCTTATATGAACTGTAACAGTGTATAGTCGATGAATCCACAACATACAATTCAATACCTAGTACTAGTACTCTATATACTCTCAGGTGCCCCCTATATCACTAAAGCTATATAAGCTTAGCAAATTCAAGTTTCAGTTCACAGTTAGATCAAATAAAAACAATACATTCAATAAAACAATTCCATAAGTTACAATCAAATCCACTTGTAAGTTTGACCTTATGAGGTAGGTAACATGTATGTGTATGTAAATGTGTGAATGTATGTTAAAATCTGTGAATGTATGTTCTCAAATCCGTCCTACCACACCGCTGAGTGTAACAGGGTTTATCGAGGATAGTCTCTAGATTCCGGTGGGAAAGCTCGCCATCTTCAATCAATCTGGTTTAAGGAAGCAAATCCCAAAAAAACTAAAACACAAGAAACCAAAGAAAAAACCTGACCTGTAAACAAACAGGCAGGGAAAATACCATGAATATCCCAAACCAGTCATCTATGATTAAATGCATACATTTCTTTTATGAATGAAAATAATACTGATAAAAGCTTTAGAATGCTTATGTGATTTGTCTTCTTTCGTCGAGGTAAAGATGGAGTAGGCGCGAGGAAAAGGAACTTCAAGTAGCGCCAATTAGCGATATTAAACGGGGAAAATCCTGTTCTATCCGTTCACTATTATCTCAAACGTTGTATAGTAACCGTTTTACAGTCAACGTTCTTCATTATTTATCGTCACTGAATCACTTTATTCGTCTTTTTGTCATTTATTTGTGTTCATCTCTATTTCACTTCACTCACCTGCTTGTGTTCTCTGATCGGCTCAATTATCCCTTTTAGTTTTATGCTCTGTTCCAGCGCAATATTTATCAGTTATATTTATTCTCTTTATATATATATGTACATTTTTATATTTATATTCAATATTCTATATTTTAATGGTAACTCATAATATTTACGGTTGTTACACCTGCATATCAGTGCTAGAGGTGTCACTACAGACACCTTGGTTCGACTCCAGGCTGTATCACAACCGGCCGTGATTGGGTGTGCAATAGGGTGGCGCACAATTGGCCCAGCGTCGTCCGGGTTTGGCCGGTGTAGGCTGTCATTGTAAATAAGAATTAGTTTTTAACTAACTTGCCTAGTTAAATAAAGGTTAAATATATATATATATATATATATATTGGGGTCTCTCCACTGGGTTTTCACACCTGTGATTCTCTTTCAGAGTGTCCCAGTAGTGTGTTTTAATAAGAATGTATTTCTACAAGAGGGTCTGGTCCATCATGACTTCTACGCAGGTTTCCATTATTATTAGAGGAGTGGAGTTATCGTTCCCGTCTGCAGTAACACCACTCAGACAGGAAGAGCTATTGGGCCCTAGACAGAAAGAAATATACTGGTCCAGACATCTCCTGATGAATTACTGCTTGGGCTGAGTTTTTTCGCTGGTACTGTACTTAGGGTTGCCGGTGATATACACCAAATATCCGCAGGCTGGTTGGGAGGTGCTTTGAGTCAGTTTGTCAAGAGAGCAGGCTATTCGACACTCTGTCCCAGGTAGACAGGAAGAGAGGACGGCGGTATAAAATACAATCCCAGACGGTGTCTTTTGAAGTGAATAACTTTTTATGCCATTGTCCAAAATGATTGCAGTCCTGTACACATGTTAGGTCTTGGGACAATATGTGATTTAATATGGCACACTATAGTTTTAACATAACAGTAATTGTATTCAAAAGTGGTATTTACAGTATGTCTCCCTGTGTGTCACATATCCTAAAACTTGTTTGTTGAGCACTGGCTTTCTGATTCACCTTCCTGGGTTTTTTTTCTGCCCCATGCTGCTTTACCAAGCTCAAACACCAGACGTGTTGAAAGACATGAAAGACAGGGTCAAAGGTGTCACCTTTCAATTGCTTCGTCACTTTGACCCTGTCTTTCATGTCTTTCAACACGACTGGAGCTTGGTAAAGCAGCATGGTGCAGAAAAAAACCCCAGGAAGGTGAATCAGAAAGCCAGTGCTTGTCAAGAAGTTTCTTTCAGGGACAAAAAAAGCTACAATAATGTCTTCAAATAGAACAACTTCTTTCCAGGTTCTTTAAACATCCTGTAAGATAGTTGGGGATTACTAATAGGTCTTTTCATCCGCACAAATTAATTTGAAGCTTGGATTTCACATGGTCAGTTCTACATTACTGAATTATACAAAAGGAAAGAAAAACTCAAAGTAACCTTCTGGCTTCAACAGAAATGTTATATTTTCAGTTATTATTTCATTAAGGTATCCGGTTCAGATTTTCCTGAAGAGAGAATTGTCGAACTTGAGTATTTGTCTGCATATCCACTTGGCAAATAAGGATCCAAGCAAGGACTGGTTGCTGTTTTAATTAGTAGAGAACTCAAATCAATTCATCAATAATATTTGTATGAATAGTCAGATGGTCCTTCTGATGTAAATTAAGGATTAGGATTTTCCCTTTTATCAGTCCAAATGTACAGTACCCAAGCCCCCAAGTCCACCTCTCCAGATGCTTTTACATTATTACTGATCTATTCCTGAAATTAATACATAGAAGTGTACAGCAGGGGACTCTTTCTTTAGATGTTAATATTAGAATATGTAGCTTGTGTTACCATGGGTCTTCAAATGCTATACACCCAGAAGAATGTATATTCACGTATAATGTAAGTTTTAAGGCTGACCTCAGTCTTCTGAGCTAAATGGTTCTGTAAAAAAGGAATATAAAAGCTTATTCCAGCTCAATATCAGTGTCCCGACAAAATCACATTTTCAAATGGGCCTAACATTATTATTGTGCATTCTCTATTATTACTTTAGAGTAAACATTAATCTCAAGCCAAGATTAATGAGATGTCTAGCCTATATTGAACTGATACAGTATCTAATTTATAGAAGAGCCAAAGAATAACAACGCCACCTAGTGGTAGGTCATTTAGATTTGATAAATCAGGACAGAATACAATCATGGTTTAACTGGAATGTTCTCTTCCCACGAATAGCACATTCTCCACTGCAGCGGCAATGATGGATGTTTTAAAACCAATCCAAACTATTTCAGCATTTCAAACACTGAATGATTTCATATGACGCACACAGAGATTTTTGACGTTGTTGACCAAATTTCAGCTCTCTACAGAAACCTGATCCAAGTTGTTTTCACTGATGCTCAGCACTGGCGATCAGTTTCACTGAGGCTATTTTAAACTGCAAGCGGACACCACGAGTCACACACAAGGAAATGCCTGATCCATGTCTGGAGACTCTGTCACAGTCTAAGTCTAAATCTTAAAATATTTCAAATGAAATAGGCCCTGGTTTATCAACAGTAGTAAGATATGGTGAAGGAAACAAAAAACACTGAATAACGTTCCTTGATGACTCTCTGCTTTTATGTAGTTCTCAGTGAAGAGCTTGTCTCTCAATAAGAAGACGATAATCCAGTGATGTCAAAAAGGCCGGAGGTCATTATCTGTGACGGCAAGACTTCATCCTATTGACCCAGACAGAATAACCTCGGTCTTACACGTTGTCGGTCATGATTTCAATTTCAAAAACCAAATTACTTGTTCAGTTATACCAACAATCCTAACTGACCAATTGAACATTGACTCATAGGCAGTCCTTGCAATGTAGTACAAATACATTTAATTCAGTATGAAAATATTGAAGATGAATATGAATGTTTGCCAGTCAAACCAATAACATCATGTATGCAGTGCTTTCAAGATGATTTAATATGATTAAGCTATACATACTTTGTCACTGTAAGAGGGTACATTAAATACTTGTAACCACCCAGTACCCTGATAAAGTACTATAACACATATGCAATCAGAAGATGCATGGGGGAGGTCTGGGTGCTTTCTGGGTGCTCTGTACATTCATGTCAATTTATTGTTTAATGCCAAATGTAATTAAATTACATTGTTGTTATATCGTAAAAGGAAACAATAACAACTATAATTACAACAACAACAAAAAAAGAAGATGCCATAGGAACAGGAATAAGGATCACCACTTCCAAAAACCATGTGGATTGAAGATGATGCAGCATGTGAAAAAGAGAATTAAACATTGATTTAGGAAAATCCTTTGATCAATTCAGTGTTTCTCCTAGGTAACTGTAGTCATGGAAACAGCCTAAAAAATGTAAATGATATATTAGAGGACAAGACTAGTGTATGGCATTCAAATCTCCAAATATGGGTTACATCAGGGATACACTTGGATTGGAACGGGACAAGATGGTAGAATGATATTATGTAGTTTGATTACCATTCAGTAGATTCACGTAAGCTTGTATCATTGTAAATGCATTTCCCCTCATTCCTTATCAATAAAAAGTATAGTATGACCTAGCCCTAGACAAACACTACCTGACCCCTGTTTAATATTTCTCGGAGTGGCATCCATTTGCTCCCTCATACTGTGCAAAGAATCCTGCAGCAGATCATCACTCTTAGAGAGATCATAATGAGACATGGAGAATTTTTTTTATTTTTTATATTTACAGTAACTTCATTTTAACTTGATAGTGACTTAGAAAATGGAGGAGGATGGCTGTGCATGTGAGAAGGCGCTGGCGTCTCCAATGTCGAAAGGCGCCTCTGTTTACCGTTATGTAGGGCGTCGAACGCTTCGCTCCGAGATGCCATCCATCTTGCTGGCAGCTTATGAGAGGTAGAGCCTGGTGACAAGAGGCCTACTCCCGTTGATGAGAAAAACATTTTAATCAAGGGGGCATTCCGTTTGAATCAATGTGTAATTAAATTAAGTGTTAACCCCGTGGGGTGGTGTCCAAGGGACTAGCAACCTCTCCCTTGATAGTATAACCTGTGAAGTGCTGTCCTCAAGGGGTCCAAACCTCTCTGACCTTTCTTCCTTTCTAGACACAAGGCACCAATACACAGCTAATTCTGGAAACAAATATAGCACAAATGTTTATATAACATACTCAGTGTGGCATTTTGCACCTGCCCTGTGTTTTTGTTGTAGCTGCTTGACAATGAAATTTCCCCCCCGGGGGATCAATAAAGTACCTATCTATCTATCTATCTCTATCAAAGTGTGGGTAGAGTACAACCAATATTTTTGGATAGCAAATATATGAATTTTTCCCCTGCAAGGAACAGTTTATAAATGTTTCAATTAAATGGACATGACATGGTACATATACTTTTACTGTTCTGGACTGCACTGGCTGTGAATCAGTATTATATCATGTCATATTATGTGACATTACAGATGTGGGATCTTAATTTGATCACTCTTTTGATGCTGAGAACTTTCCTGCACCGCAGGAAATGCAGATGAGATTTGTGATTTACATAAATTCACTGAAAACCCACACTAACACACAGTTATATTAACAGTATTGCACTTTCATATAGCCTACTTTTAGCCTAACCACTGATCAAGCAACATTATGGACTAAATGTGCAATTCCTGTTGCTGCAGGATTATTTTGCTGTGACAATATAGGTGAAGTTCTGCCAGCAGCGTACCAATCTGCATCCCACTGCTGTCTTGCCTCGGAAGCTAACCAGGGTTGATCCATGTTGGTCCCTGGATGGGAGACCAGTCTGACCATCATGGCCACCTAATCATCCCCAGCTTCCAATTGGTTCAGTCATCCCCTCTTTCCCCCCTGTAACTATTCCCCAGGTTGTTGTAGTAAATGAGAATGTGTTCTCAGTCAACTTACCTGTGAAAAATAAGGGATACATAAAAAACAAATGAAGATCCTACACCTGCATGTTTGTTTCACATGGTCCCAGTCATTACTGACAGAGTAAATACGCCATCAGCACTGCTTCTTTCTGTCATTTTTAATCTCCAGGATCATGTCTACTATAAAGCAACGACTGTCACAGTAATGCATCTAGTACAGGTTCAGTCACAGTAATGCATCTAGTACAGGTTCAGTCACAGTAATGCATCTAGTACAGGGTCACAGTAATTAATCTAGTAAAGGGTCACAGTAATGCATCTAGTACAGGGTCACAGTAATTAATCTAGTATAGGGTCGCAGTAATTAATCTAGTACAGGGTCACAGTAATTAATCTAGTATAGGGTCACATTAATGCATCTAGTACAGGGTCACAGTAATGCATCTAGTACAGGGTCACAGTAATGCATCTAGTACAGGGTCACAGTAATGCATATAGTACAGGGTCACAGTAATGCATCTAGTACAGGGTCACAGTAATGCATCTAGTACAGGGTCACAGTAATGCATATAGTACAGGTTCAGTCACAGTAATGCATATAGTACAGGTTCAGTCACAGTAATTCATATAATACAGGTTCAGTCACAGTAATGCATATAGTACAGGTTCAGTCACAGTAATGCATATAGTACAGGTTCAGTCACAGTAATGCATATAGTACAGGTTCAGTCACAGTAATGCATATAGTACAGGTTCAGTCACAGTAATTCATATAATACAGGTTCAGTCACAGTAATGCATATAGTACAGGTTCAGTCACAGTAATGCATATAGTACAGGTTCAGTCACAGTAATGCATATAGTACAGGTTCAGTCACAGTAATGCATATAGTACAGGTTCAGTCACAGTAATGCATATAGTACAGGTTCAGTCACAGTAATTCATATAGTACAGGTTCAGTCACAGTAATGCATATAGTACAGGTTCAGTCACAGTAATGCATATAGTACAGGTTCAGTCACAGTAATGCATATAGTTCAGGTTCAGTCACGGCAATTCATATAATACAGGTTCAGTCACAGTAATTCATATAATACAGGTTCAGTCACAGTAATGCATATAGTACAGGTTCAGTCACAGTAATTCATATAATACAGGTTAAGTCACAGTAATGCATATAGTACAGGTTCAGTCACAGTCATGCATATAATACAGGTTCAGTGTAATGCATTAAGTATAGGCTCACAATCACACTGGTGATGCTGACGGATACCGAACAATCATCCTTGATAACTAGGTATTGAGAGCATCAGTACCTAGTTATCAAAGACAATTCATGGCGGCTATGAGGCCTGTAAAGAATGCCATACTGTTCTGAATAATGATTTTAAAAAGTACCCAGATTCATGAGAAATGCACAAATGGTTTATGAAACATCTACAAAGCATAATATTACTTCATACTAGAAGTTGTTCCATAATTTATGATGTGTATAAATTTGAGTTCCCATCTACAGTACTTCTCATTTGTCATACAAGTCAGTGTGTTCCCCCCTCAGCAAGCAAGGTTTTGTATGGAATGTATCACAAATCTTAATCGTGTTTATCAAGGCCTCCTCAGACCGTTTCAAAATGGCTTCATAAGGACACATAAAAGTCAAAGTGATTTTGTTGTGGTTTGATCCATAGAACATAAGAATGATTGATGAGATGATCCAAAACACAATCATATGTGGAAAAAAATAACAGCTGCAGCTGTTTTATTGATTGCTGGAGAACTGTTGCACATTAATACACAGCCTGGTTTAGGTGTTTCAATTAATGTCTTGACACAGATCTTGGTAGTGGTGGTCAGCTAGTGAAGAGGTCCCTACGTAATCACGCATCGCCTTCCTACTAATGTTGAATCGTGGGAAAGCCAAAAAAAAAATTGATAAGAAAAGGCAATCGAGTTTGATTACATTTTTTACCAAATTCAGAGAAAGATGGTGAATCGAACCCAGAACGAGCCAGAGAACTGGGAGAGGAGTGAGGGGCAAACTGTTCCTGATGGCTATGCCTTAGCTAGCAACGTGGGAGGTTTGTGGGAGGTTTTGAAAACTATTTACAAACTTGTTCTGTACTGCGAAGGTAATCTGAATATGTGCTTCATATTATCACATATTCTCATATCTGTGTTCTGCTGTAGCCTACATTGATTTATTTTATTTTAAGTTATATTCCGATATTGTGATATTGTGATATTGTGATACTGTGATGTTGTGACACCCATCAAACCCCCCCACAAAGCTTGTTTTACTCCTTTGTTGGTAAACAATGTAAATATAAACAAACACTGTAAGGCCCCAAAACATACTGTAGCCAAAAAATACAATATCTAAAACATACTGTAGCTAAAACTTACTGTAGCTACAACATACTGTAGCTAAAACTTACTGTAGCTAAAACATACTGTAGCTAAAGCTTACTGTAGCTAAAACATACTGTAGCTAAAAATTACTGTAGCTAAAACATATTGTAGCTAAAAATTACTGTAGCTAAAACTTAATATCATGGATGGTCAGTCCTTGTATCTATAGCTCTGTCTATGAGTTTGAGAGTGGTTATATTTCTCCAGCCCCATCCCTCAGCTGTTTACCAAATCAGTGGCGGGGTGACCGCTTTGTTGTTTGCATATTAATAATTTAACCATAACCCTAACTTGTCGAATCAGGTCCACTCCCCCTCTAAACGGTTGTATATTACATTTTTAAAGAAGTTTCTATTCTACGAATGACTGCTAAAAAATAAGTTAATGTGCAACTTATTGGAACAAACAATGACATTTAAGCAATAAGGCCTGAGAGAGTGTGGTATATAGCCAATATACCACGGCTAAGGGCTGTTCTTATGTATGACACAACGCGGAGTACCTGGATACAGCCTTTAGCCATGGTATATTGGTCATATACCACAAACCCCAGAGTTGCCTTATTGCTATTATAAAACTGGTTACCAATGTAAATAGAGCAGTAAAAATAACTGTTTAGTCATACCTGTGGTATACGGTTTGATATACCACGGCTGTCAGCCAATCAGCATTCAGGGCTCGAACCACCCAGTTTATAATGAATAATATATCATGAATGTAGTAATAGAATGCTGGCTGGGATGGACAGATGTGTTGGTCTGAGGGAGCTGGGAAGCCATGTGTTTTTATTTGAGAATGTCAGATTTCATACTGTTGTCATTACATACACATTCTCTCTTGTCAACAATCACCAGCTAGTCCTCACCACAACCCAGATCATCATAGTGAGACAACCCACCCACTGAGCGTGCTGACAATGGCTATCCCCATCGTTGGGCTCCTGTAACACTGCTCGCTGACAGAACGCATACGTGCATACGTTTCCTTTTTAGAGATGTGATGCAAGAATCCCTTTCACACTTGCCCTAACACTAACAGACCATATGGGTGGGTATCTGGTAGTTCACACAAGTGATAATTATCATTCTGATTTCTGGTAGGAAACACATTTAGTCCTGGCTGGGTTCTTTTTTTCTTCTTTTTTTCTTTTTTCTTTATTTAACCTTTATTTAACTAGGCAAATCAGTTAAGAACAAATTCTTATTTACAATAACAGCCTACTAAAAGGCAAAAGACCTCCTGCCGGGACGGGGGCTGGGATTAAAAACAACAATAAATATAGGACCAAACACACATCACGACAAGAGAGACAAAACAACACTACCTAAAGAGAGACCTAAGACAACAACATAGCAAGGCAGCAACACATGACAACACAGCATGGTAGCAACGTAACATGACAACAACATGATAGCAACACAACATGGTAGCAGCATAAAACATGGTACAAACATTATTGGGCACAGACAACAGCACAAAGGGCAAGAAGGTAGAGATGACAATACATCACGCAAAGCAGCCACAACTGTCAGTAAGAGTGTCCATGATTGAGTCTTTGAATGAAGAGATTGAGATAAAACTGTCCAGTTTGAGTGTTTGTTGCAGCTCATTCCAGCCGCTAGCTGCAGCGAACTGAAAAGACGAGCGACCCAGGGATGTGTGTGCTTTGGGGACCTTTAACAGAATGTGACTGGCAGAATGGGTGTTGTATGTGGAAGATGAAGGCTGCAGTAGATATCTCAGATAGGGGGGAGTGAGGCCTAACAGGGTTTTATAAATAAGCATCAACCAGTGGGTCTTGCAACGGGTATACAGAGATGACCAGTTTACAGAGGAGTATAGAGTGCAGTGATGTGTCCTATAAGGAGCATTGGTGGTAAATCTGATGGCCGAATGGTAAAGAACATCTAGCCGCTCGAGAACACCCTTACCTGCCGATCTGAATCATCTGAATCAGGGTTAGTTTGGCAGCTGGGGTGAAAGAGGAGCGATTACGATAGAGGAAACCAAGTCTAGATTTAACTTTAGCCTGCAGCTTTGATATGTGCTGAGAGAAGGACAGTGTACCGTCTAGCCATTCTCCCAAGTACTTGTATGAGGTGACTACCTCAAGCTCTAAACCCTTAGAGGTAGTAACCACACCTGTTGGGGGAGTGGCATTCTTCTTACCAAACCACATGACCTTTGTTTTGGAGGTGTTCAGAACAAGGTTAAGGGTAGAGAAAGCTTGTTGGACACTAAGAAAGATTTGTTGTAGAGCGTTTAACACAACATCTGGGGAGGGGCCAGCTGAGCATAAGACTGTATCATCTGTATATAAATGGATGAGAGAGCTTCCTGCTGCCTGAGCTATGTTGTTGATGTAAATTGACAAGAGTGTGGGGCCTAGGATTGAGCCTTGGGGTACTCCCTTGGTGACAGGCAGTGGCTGAGACAGCAGTTTTTCTGACTTTATACACTGCACTCTTTGAGAGAGGTAGTTAGCAAACCAGACCAAAGACCCCTCAGAGACACCAATACTCCTTAGCCAGCCCACAAGAATGGAATGGTATACCGTATCAAAAGCTTTGGCCAAGTCAATAAAAATAGCAGGACAACATTGCTTAGAATCAAGGGCAGTGGTGACATCATTGAGGACCTTTAAGGTTGCAGTGGCACATCCATAACCTGAGCGGAAACCAGATTGCATACCAGAGAGAATACTATAGATATGAAGAAAGCCAGTCAGTTGATTATTGACAAGTTTTTCCAACACTTTTGATAAACAGGGCAGCATAGAAATAGGCCTATAACAGTTAGGATCAGCTTGATCTCTCCCTTTAAATGAAGGACTAACCATGGCTGCCTTCCAAGCAATGGGAACCTCCCCAGAATGGAGAGACAGGTTAAAAAGGTCAGAGATAGGCTTGGCGATGATAGGGGCAGCAACCTTAAAGAAGAAAGGGCCTAAACCATCTGACTCAGATGGTTTTTTGGGGTCAAGTTTTAGGAGCTCGTTTAGTACCTCAGACTCAGTAACTGCCTCCAAGGAAAAACTTTGTAGCGGGGCAGGGGATAAAGAGGGAGAAGCATCGGGGATAGTTGCATTAGAAGGGGTGGCAGATGAGGAGGAGGCATGGCTGAGTCAAATAGGAATCTGGGAGTTGGAGGTGGAGCTGAGAGGTGAAGGTGGAGCTGGAGACTGGGAGGTAGAGCTGGGGGGTGGAGGTGGAGCTGGGAGGTGGAGCTGGAGACTGGGAGGTGGAGCTGGGAGGTGGACCTGGAGACTGGGAGGTGGAGCTGGGGTGTGGAGCTGTAACTGGGAGGTGAAGGCGGAGCTTGAGGCTGGGACTTGGAGCTGGGGTGTGGAGCTTGAGCTGGGAGGTAGAGCTGGGGGGTGGAGCTGGAGCTGGGAGGTGGAGCTGGGAAGTGAAGGTAGAGCTGGAGGCTGGAAGGATACTGTAGGCTGCAGCAGTACATAGCTGACTCACAACAGAGCTCAGAGAGTCAGAGAGCCTCGTTCATCATCATGATACTGTGTTGATCCCTCCTAGCAGCAGCCAAGTCACGGCCCTGCTATCTTTCACCTTTTCAATTGTATGTGTCTTCTATTAGCACTGGATTGAGTGGCATTAATTGGACACATGTCACCAGTAAATAGATATTAGGGAGGTCAAGTCAACTGGGGAGTGCCGTGTTTGCAATATTCCAACTAAAGCGTCCCGGCATTCACAAACAACAGGTGGTCCATTTATTAGTGCGCTGGGAGCTATACGACAGGGACAGACTCAAGGTTTATCACTCTGGTCAAGGAAAGAGAGGGTGAGGGGAACAGGGGTTTAATGTCAAGGGGATGATACACTGAAGTGTGATGGCTAGAGGTGTTGCTAATATGGAGAAGCGTTGAGAAGGAGAAAAAAACCATCGCACCAGATGGGGAGTGGGGCTATTAGGTACTGCCTTCTCTTATTGCAGGATGATGACTAAAATTGAAACAGATCGTTCCACGGCTGAAAATAGAGACATCCCAGTTATCCCCTCCCCTCCTCCCACACCCTGACCACATGATTTAGAGAAAATACCAGGGAGGCCACCCCCCACTGACTAACCCTGAGGCTGCTGCTCATGACTCCAGCTGGGAGGAGGACACCAAAGAATCTAGACTCAATCACGGTTTAAGAGCATGAGGCTTACAACCGATTCATAACTAAATCAGCAATGCAGCCTCTGACTCTTTCAGATAACACATGATCCCAAAGAGCAACAGCCTCACAGCTCTGTGATGTGCTTAGCAGGGCCTTATGTTCCCATCTCATTAACCCAACCAAACAAGAGGATCATTCAACATAAAAACACCATTTACAGGACAGGAAGAGTTACTAATGCAAGTTTTCAATCAGCCTTGAAACTGAACCTGAAAACTGTTTGATAAATTATAGAATAACACAAAATCAACGATGTTGCACATAGTTTTGAATATTTGTTATTTTGGCCCATTGTTCAGCTAAGGGATCTGTGTTAGAACAAATTATATCACCTTTTATCACTGTTAAACATATAATTACTGGATAAAAAGCCCCTTTCAGCCCCTTGTGTCATAATAAGTGGTTGACATCAACTCCCACAAATAATGGTAGCGGCAGATTGCGAGACAGTGAAACATTTTACGCTAAATTCTTAATGAACATGTTTGTAGTTGGTGTCATCTTGCTCCCTCTGTTACCACACATGCATATACTGTACATCAACTGCTAAACTGCTACTTGCTAGAGCGAGATACTGCATGATTATTTATAGACATGAGTGCCTTATCAAAATCCACATCTTCTTATTTGGAATCGAATATATCTTTATATCCAAACGCTCGAATGACTTTGGGGACATAAAGAGATGTTTTGATCAAATTAGATGGTATATGTATTTGTTGTGTAATTGATTGTGTATGAAATAGTATGTAGAATAGCAAACTCAGGGAGTCCAAAAAGCATATACTGCATGAAATCAAATCAAATCCAATTGTATTTGTCACACGCGCCAAATACAACAGGTGTAGACCTTACCGTGAAATGCTTACTAACAAGCCCTTCACCAACAACGCAGTTCAAGAAAATAGAGTTAAGAAAATATTTACTAAATGAATTAAAGTAAAAAATAAAATACAAGGTAACACAATAAAATAACAATTAATGAGGCTATATACAGAGGGTACTGGTACTGAGCCAATGTGCGGGGGTACAGGTTAGTCATATGTACATGTAGGTAGGGGCAAAGTGACTATGCATAGATAATAAACAGCGAGTAGCAGCAATAGGGGCGGGGTGGTATCATGTCTACTGCTTTCACTTGATTTACAACCATGCACAGGACCTCGTGTTCAATAGACATTAGCGACGAGGAAGGGGCCAGTCAATGTCTCCGAATATTGCCACTTCTTATGCAACCAAACGTCTCATAGCGATCAAATAGCTTTTGTAAATTGGCAAAACTTGAATCTTTAATACAACTTCCTCACTGGATCAACAACCAAACCTCGAGTTGAAATAGTACTATGTGTGCGTTCTGTGCATTCTGCAAAGGCCTATTCCCAAGTGGCGCAGTGGTCTTAGACACTGCATATCAGTGCTAGAGGTGTCACTACAGACAACCTGGTTTGAATCCAGACTGTATCACAACCAGCCGTGATTGGGAGTCCCATGGGGCGGCGCACAATTGGCCCAGCGTTGTCCGAGTTTGGCCTGTGTAGGCCATCATTATAAATAAGAATTTGTTCTTAACTGACTTGCCTAGTTAAAAAAAAAAATATATATATTAAATTCAAAGTTTTCTGTTTCTACATAACTGAATTTAGGAATCTTTCGTTGTTTATATGGCAATCATGTACGTTGGGTTCCGAGTAACTCTTCCAACCTTTTACAACCTCCCTACAACCAGTTCTTTAACGACCATGGGGCTCAAAAATATCCTCTGATTTAAATGCTGTCCAGGATTGTGTTCTGAGCAGGTTGTTTCAGCATAGCGACCCTGACAGAGTTGTAAATCAGGCCCACGTGTGTGAGGGAGCCAGTGTCCTCATGACTACATGCCCTTTATAAGGACTGGGAACATTTGCTTTCCTGAACACAGCATGACATTCCCAACAATCCTAAAATCTGAATCATGGTTGACTCATTCTTCTAGCTCACATCACTATTTAGTCTTGAATGAACTGTTACTGTAAGGGTAAAAATGACTGCAAAGCCTTTTAAATCAACTTAGCAGCTCCAAGGAAGGGACATACTTTGGCCTATGATAGTGTGGGACCAGTGGTGTAGCACGGTTTCGCAAGGTCCGAGCAAGCCCACCCAACACCCGCACAAAAAATACCAAAGTATTAGCTATCACACCATGTAAAGGAACAACCTCTTATTTAAAAACACATAATAAAAGGCAACTATCTGGATTCATGTCAACTCCGTTAGACACCATAAAAGGCAATTCATTTGTACAATTATTGTCCAACAAGTGTTTAAAGGCCTTGATTGTTTAATACTAACATTAGATCATTCCAATACGTAATACAAATCTAGATTTAGAACATAAATTAACATTTATAAAGCGAACATTATCCCTTAGGTCTAGCACAGAAAATACAGTGCATTCGAAAAGTATTCAGACCCACTTTTTCCATAATTTGTTACGTTACAACCTTATTCTAAAATGGATTAAAAAAAAATCTTTGTCAATCTACACACATTACACCATAATGACAGGTTTTTAGATTTGCAAATTTATTAAAAAAGAATAACAGAAATACGTAATTTACATAAGTATTCAGACATTTTGCTATGAGACTCAAAATTGAGCTCAGTTGCATCCTGTTTCCATTGATCATCCTTGAGATGTTTCTACAACTTGATTGGAGTCCACCTGTGGTAAATTCAATTGATTGGACATGATTTGGAAAGGCATTCACCTGTCTATTTAAGGTCACACAGTTGACAGTGTATGTCAGAGCAAAAACCAAGCCATGAGGTTGAAGGAATTGTCCGTAGAGCTCCGAGACAGGATTGTGTTGAGGCACAGATCTGGGGAAGGGTACCCAAACATTTCTGCAGTGTTGAAGGTCCCCAAGAACACAGTGGCCTCCATCATTCTTTAATGGAAAAAGTTTGGAACCACCAAGACTCTTCCTAAACTGAGCAATCGGGGTAGAAGGGCATTGGTCAGGGAGGTGACCAAGAACCCGATGGTAACTCTGACAGAGCTCCAGAGATCCTCTGTGGAGATGGTTGTCCTTCTGGAAGGAACTAAGAAATAACTCTTTGGACTGGAGAAAACCTGGTACCATCCCTACGGTGAAGCATGGTGGTGGCAGCATCATGCTGTGGGGATATTTTTCAGCGGCAGGGACTGGGAGACTAGTCAGGATCGAGGGAAAGATGAACGGAGCAAAGTACAGTGATATCCTTGATGAAAACCTGCTCCAGAGCGCTCAGGACCTCAGACTGGGGCGAAGCTTCAGAACAACAACCCTAAGCACACAGCCAAGACAACGCAGGAGTGGCTTCTGGACAAGTCTCTGAATGTCCTTGAGTGGCTCAGCCAGAGCCCGGACTTAAACCCGATTGAACATCTCTGAAGAAACCTGAAAATAGCTGTGTAGCGATGCTCCCCATCCAACCTGGAAGAGCTTGAGAGGATATGCAGAAAATAATGGGAGAAACTCCCCAAATACAGGTGTGCCAAGCTTGTAGCGTCTAACCCAAGATGGCTTGAGGCTGTAATCTCTGCCAATGGTGCTACAACAAAGTACTGAGTAAAGGGTCTGAATACTTATGTAATATGTTATAATTTTTTTTTTATACATTTGCTAATTTATGGGTAATTGTGTGTAGATTAATGAGAAAAAAAACACTTGAATACATTTTAGAATAAGGCTGTAATGTAACAAAATGTAGAAAATGTCAAGGGTTCTGAATACTTTCGAATGCACTGTATGTTGCAGAGCTTACAATATTTTTTCAGAATATTTACAAAAAATGTATCTTAAGGGGGAGTCACTGATGAAGTTGACACATACTCAAAATCGCCATATTTTTGCTAAACATACTACCGTTCAAAACAATAGCCTTTTAAAATGATAAACTTGGATTAGTTAACACAACGTGCCATTGGAGCACAGGAGTGATGGTTGCTGATAATGGGCCTCTGTATGCCTATGTAGATATTCAATAAAAATCTGCCATTTCCAGCTACAATAGTCATTTACAACATTAACAATGTCTACACTGTATTTCTGATCAATTTAATGTTATTTTAATCAACAAAAAATGTGCTTTTCAAAAACAAGGACTTGTGAGGCTTCTGTTTCTTTTAGGAATCAACGGTTTGAGAGAAATATTCTTTAAATTCACAGAGGGCTATTGCAAGGAACTACATACCATTATTGTTTTTCATTATTGCCAGGTCTATCATTATTGCCCCCCAAAAATGTATAAATAATAATAGCTTGTGGGCCCCCCCGTCATCTTGCGGTGGCTATGGGGGTGTGTGCTATGCCAGTGTGTGTAGTCAGCATTGTGCTGGTTTCAGTAATCCACTCACAACATTGATTACATAGATTATTATTCCTTCTGACACCATACTACAGATCCACAGATCTTAATTGCACTCCACTCTGCCCTCTGCCACCTATAAAAGAGGAATACCTATGTGAGGCCCTGTTCAACGACTACAGTTCAGCGTTCAACACCCTCTGCAACTGGATCCTGGACTTCCTGATGGGCAGACTTCCTGACGGGCAACAACACCTCCTCTACGGTGACCCTCAACACGGGGCCCCCCAGTGGTGTGTGCTTAGCCTCCTCCTGTACTCTCTGTTCACACACGACTCAAATGTCATCATCAAGTTTGCAGACAACGCAACGGTGGTAGGCCGCGATGAGACAGCAGACATAGAGGATGTCAGAGACCTACATGCCAGGACAACAACCTCTGCCTCAACGTAATCAAGACCAAGGAGTTGATCGTGGACTTCAGGAAACATGGGCACAGCCCCATCCACATCGCTGTTGCCGCAGTGGAGAGGGTTGAAAGCTTCAAGTTCCTCTGTGTCCACATCACTGAGGGCTCATCATGGTCCTCTCACACCAGCACAATCTTGAAGAAGGACTCTTCTCCCTCAGGAGGCTGAAACGATTTGGCATGGCCCCTCAGATCCTTAGAAACTTTTACAACTACTCCATCAAGAGCATCCTGACTTGTTTTATCACCATCTGGTATGGCAACTGCACCGCCCTCGCCCGGAAGGCCCTACAAAGGGTTATGCAGACGGCCCAGTGCACCACCGGGCTGAGCTCCCAGCCATTCAGGGTGTACATGCCAGGCGGTGTCTGAGAAAAGCCTGAAACATTGCAAAAGACTCCAGCCACCTGAGACATGGACTGTACTCCATGCTCCCATTCGGCAGATGATACCCGTGCATCAAGACTCAGACCAACAGACTCCTAAGAAGCCATAAGACTGGTAAATGGCTAACAACTACTGCTTTCCCTGACACCTAACCTGATGCTCAAACAATTCAATGGGAGGTCAGGAAGGAAGAAGCCTCTGCTCTCAAAAAGAAATATCAAGACACAACTGACTTTTGCCAGACAACACCTGTGTTAAGTCAGTTGTCTTGATATAATTTTTTGAGAGCAGAGGCTTCTTCCTTCCTCCCATGTAAGCCAAGTTTGTGCAGTCTCTTTCTGACAGTGTACCCATGCAATTCGACATTGATTGTGGCAAGAGAGGCCTGTAGATCCCTTGATGTTACCCTGGGGTTCTTGGAAACTTCTATGAGCATCTTTCGGTCAGCTCTTGGGCTGACTTTGGTGAGACAACCTGTCCTAGGTAGTTGCCAGTGGTCAGACAGTGGAATGATGTACTTCGAATTGCTTGGAAATTGATTTGCAACCCCTCCCAGACTCATGGGCATCAATAAACTTTCTTCTGAGGGCTTTGGGTAGGTCTTTTGATCTTTGAATGATGTGTTACCACACACCCATATGGTTAAGAACGAACCAGAGCAATTTTCTTATCTTTATGGAAGGCTAGACCCTCCTAAGTTTCTCTCTAATGTTTTCCAATCATTTGTACATATTTTGGTACACCTAATTCAATTAATTTAGCCATTTTATGTGATGGTAAAGGTAGGGGTCTACTAACTTTTTCCCCATAAGGAAAAGGCATTTTTGTTTATTTTAATTGCATAACATTTTCAAAGTTGTTTTTTTTGTGTGGGATTTGTTAAATTGGGTAAAAATAAATAAATAAAAAGAGAACTTTCCAGGGGGTGTACTTACTTTTTCACATGACTGTATATATATAATATACAGTATATTTGATTTATTAAAAACACGTTTGTTTTTCTCTGCAAAACTACCAGCCACTTACCAATTTTATGAAGTTGGCTTTAGCTAGCCCAAATAGGTTCCCCATCTCCTAACCTCAAAACTATGTACCAAGAAGCCATTTCAGGCTATCAATCAAGTTAGTGTACCTAGTGTGTCTAACGATCTTACTAGGCATGCATGCTGGCAAAACTTTAGAAATGCAAGCAATAACTAAATGTATCGAATAAGACTCACGTTCCTTTCAATCTTTTACCCAGATTTTAGCAAAGAAGCATATTTTGTTTCTTTTAAACATAACCACCAGTCAGGAGGATACAGACAGCTCAAGAGGTATGCTTAGATACGCAAAAAGATATACATATTTTTCACATAGAATTAAGCATAAATACTATGGCTCTAGATTGTAGGAAAAAGCTGTTTCTGGTGTTTAAAAAATGCAAAATTAAGGAGGGGTGCCATAGAATCACCTTCCGGACCACCACACCCCAGCCATCCTCACGTACTTTGTGCCCCCTCCAACTTTTTGGGGTGCATGACACCCCTCTATATTAGCATCTGCATTAGCAATGAGAAATATTTAACGGTTGGACAAACATGTGAAATCCCTCCTGTTAAATCAACAAAAGTAATATGTTTCTTTATCAAACTGAGCTGATGCTCATACACTACATGACCAAAGTATGCTCGTCGAACATCTCATTCCAAAATCATGGGCATTAAGATGGAGTTGGTCCCCCCCTTTGCTGCTATAACAGCCTCCACTCTTCTGGAAAGGTTTTCCATTAGATATCGGAACATTGCTGCAGGGACTTGCTTCCATTCAACAACAAGAGCATTGGTGAGGTCGGGCACTGATGTTGGACGATTAGGCCTGGCTTGCAGTCGGCCTAATCAGATCAGGGCTCTGTGCAGGCCAGTCAAATTCTTCCACACCTCGTTTTGCGCACGGGGGATTTGTCATGCTGAAACAGGAAAGGGCCTTCCTCAAACTGTTGCCACAAAGTTAGAAGCAGAGAATCGTCTAGAATGTCATTGTGTGCAGTAGCGTTAAGATTTCCCTTCACTAAGGGGCCTAGTCCGAACTATGAAAAACAGCCCCCGACTATTATTCCTCCTCCACCAAACTTTACTGTTGGCACTAGGTAGAGTTCTCCTGGCATCCGCCAAACACAGATTCATCCGTCAGAGTGCCAGATGGTGAAGCGTGATTCATCACTCCAGAGAGCGCGTTTCCACTGCTCCAGAGTCCAATGGCAGCGAGCTT
Organism: Thymallus thymallus; assembly: GCA_023634145.1. Taxonomy (NCBI): domain Eukaryota; kingdom Metazoa; phylum Chordata; class Actinopteri; order Salmoniformes; family Salmonidae; genus Thymallus; species Thymallus thymallus. The sequence continues at coordinate 6,163,825 of CM042409.1, forward strand.
TACACCACTCCAGTCGACTCTTGGCGTGGTGATCTTAGGCTTGTGTGCGGCTGCTTGGACATTGAAAGCCATTTCATGAAGCTCCCGACAAACAATTCTTGTGCTGAAGTTGCTTCCAGTGGCAGTTTGTAACTCGGTAGTGAGTGTCGCAACCAAGGACAGACGATTTTTACGTGCTACGCGCTTCAGCACTAAGGTGATCCAGTTCTGTGAGCTTGAGTGGACTGCAACTTCGCGGCTGACCCGTTGTGGCTCCTAGACGTTTCCACTTCACAATAACAGCACTTACAGTCGAACAGGGTAGCTCTAGCATGGTAAAGATTTTACGAACTGACTTGTTGGAAAGGTGGTATCGTGTGACAGCGCCACATTGAAAGTCACTGAGCTCTTCAGTAAGGCCATTCTACTGCCAATGTTTGTCTATGGAGATTGCATGGCTGTGTGCTCGGTTTTATACACCTGTCAGCAACAAGTGTGGCTGAAATAGCCGAATCCACTCATTTAAAGGGGTGTCCACATACTTTGTATATATAGTGTACAACCTCTGATACGGTTGCAATAAAAGAGGGAGGGTGGGGTATTAACAAATGGACAGACACAGAGGGCAAACAAAGTGGCAGACACGGTGTCGACAGAAAGCCCGAAAAGAGGGTGTAAATTATGAGACAGAGCATTGGAAACAGATGGAGGCAGTTATAAGAAGTGAGTTGTGGGAACTCCGGTTATGGAATTTGAGGAAAACTGAGATATAATTTTTCTGTGCCTGAGTCATATAAGATGACTGTGGAAACAAGACGGTTGAGAACACAGAAATGTCTTTCCCCTATGTGAAATGTCAGGGAACCGATCACAAAACGGAAACTTCAAGAGCATCTTACAAGTTAAGGTGAAGGTTGATGGACTCGGAATCAATATTCCAAGATGATGATGATGATTTTGGAGTACGTTAGCAAAGAATATGTCTCAAGAGGTAAGCCAGCTGTTTCTCCCATTGACACAACATGCCATTGGAACTCAGGAGTGATGTTTCCTGAGAACGGGCCTCTGTACGCCTATGTAGATATTCCATAAAAAATCTGCCGTTTCAAGCTACAATAGTCATTTACAACATGAACAATGTCTACACTGTATTTCTGATCAATGTGATGTTATTTTAATGGACCAAAGATATGCTTTTCTTTCAAAAACAAGGACATTTCTAAGTGACCCCAAACATTTGAACGGTAGTGTATATTTCCAAATCAATGTCTATGGTGAGACAACAGCTGTATGCAATCAGATAAGGGGGTTGGCTTTACCAAAGCAAACATTTGGCAGGGAACAACACGATTGCACAACATATGACGTCTTCTCAGTATGGAAAAGCCTATTATGTTGATATTTGTCACTATGTTTACATACTAACCGTAGTACATACTTTCGGTAAGCAATGTTATTAGTGTTTTAAGGTATTATAGGTATTACGTTTTCAGTCCCGGCCATTCTATGGTCAATTTGAATATTGCTATATGGAGAAAAATACAAAATATATCCATTAACTTGGTAATTATTACCATCAAAGATTAATTTGAGTCCTTTTGAATTAGAAACCTGTTAACCATGTACACCATCATACGAGGTAATGTACACCTGCTGTATATACCCCCCTTCTCTGTAAAAGGATTACGTGCAAAGCCACTCCATCACAGTGGTGACCATGGGCATGGTATCAACAGAGAAGAGATTGCCTAAGGAGGTCCTGTAATCCAGCGTAGACAGTCCTATAATTACAGTTATTTACAGGCTAGGGGCTCAATTCAATCCTGAAGATCATCGTTGTAGTGCGATTGATGTTTCAAGTCCATGTTCCCACGTTAACGGAGACTGCATTCACGGTAAATGCTCAATCGGAAATTACCTTTAAATTTCAAGCGAGCCATAGCGCTGAACTTCAGCGATGTGGATTGAATCGAGGCCTACAAACCTGACAACATATTATTAAGTCCAGGCAGTTGCTATATTTGACCTAAACCATTTGTTTCACATAATAATGTACGTATTATGTAAATCACACACTGTCTAGTTATCCCATTATCTCAATGAGAGAATTATCACTATCTGAGATGCTGTTTTTGAGAGAATGGAAAAGTGATACCTACCTAAACATATTCTGTTAATATGGCAGGTTTATGACGCCTCTTGCCAGTAATGGCAAAGTTCAATAGTTTTACTGCAAGGGCCAGGCAGGGTGAGCACATGAAGACTGGCTTGAAACAAAAAGCTCAGAGAAAGAAGAAAGCTTGGGCATTTCAAGGTCTGCTCCTCAGGGCATTTCAAGGTCTGCTCCTCAGGGCATTTCAAGGTCTGCTTATCAGGGCATTTCAAGGCCTGCTCCTCAGGGCATTTCAAGTTCTGCTCCTCAGGGTCTCATTTTGCTCTCCAGTGGCATGATCTGACCAAGCTCTCTGTTGCGAAGTGTGTTGGTAGATTTTGCCAATGGTAATAAAATATATAAGGTCATTTAATATTTACAGCCAATGCAGGTGCGTCCTCTGCAAGTAGACAGTTATTAATACGAACTCATAAACCAAGCTGGAGAGTACTACTAAGCCTTATGGGGCAAGACTTTGACCGTAAAACTCTTGTAACATTGTAACTTAGCTTAAAAAGGATAATATAACTTAACTTTTCATAACACATACAGTGTACTGTATCATTGCTAGGAAATGTTTCTGAGATTTCAGATATAAATAAATAAAGAGTGTATGCTTTGCATTTGGTGTGTGTGTGGTTATTGTCATGGTATTGATTTGTAATAGGACAACAACAGCTTTGTGTCCTGCTTAACACCAACAGGATGAGACAACCTTTCAGACATCTTGCTGTGAATTCCCTATGTCAGGGATCAAGGGCAATAGTTGACTTTTATTAATGTCCTAACATATATAGCTACCCTATTAACTTAAACAACTCACAGTTGGCACGGCTATGAGCCTCTTTTAAAGTACTATGCCAAATGTGAACCAGCGCCTAAATAAACATGTTCCTTACACCCGTATACTCAATATCAGCACACACTGAAATAAACAAAATGTAACTTTACTCAAAAGATGATTGTAACAGCTGCTTTTAACATCCTCCTTCTGAATAATATGCCACTGTGATAAAAAATGGAAGGAATGTTTACAAACATAATGTACATTTGATATCAATTATCATTTCAGGTCCATCTAATGGATAATTTTTTGGATACAGGAATAACATCGCCCCTGGAGGAGAGCTTCAGGCATAAATTGCTACAGTACATTCCAAAACATTTAGATTGCATTTATCTTAAGATAGCTAGGTGAGGCAACCACATATCACAGTTGTATTAAAGCCAGACTCAGTAAGTCCAAAATTAAATATAAAATATTATTTTCTTGTTTAACATATCTCAAAACGGATAAATTAATGCTTAATTTGTAATTTGGATCACTTCAAAGAGATATAAAATATGTTTTTACAAGTTAAAAGTACAGCAGCTTTGTTTACAAATTGCAGGTCAGATTTAGCCATTTAATAATGACGCATAGGCCTATTGACCATTTTTGTCAGTCGCATTCTATCTGTTGCTCTGATGTTGCTGGCTTGATTTTGTGAAACGAACTAGAAACTGGAATTGTGGGCAATTTTCATTCAGCAAGGCACAATTTTCACTCACGAGTGCCATTATCACGCTGCTGTGGACAGTGCCAATGGTAATCACGAAAGCCTGACCTAGCTGTCTACTGTTAAGTGAAACTACAGTACAGTCGTTACACAGCAATCTAGCGAGCTAATTTAGCTGACTAGCAAACAGCTGTCAATATATTATTCAATCATTGCTAAATGTGCAAACCGGTGGTAGTAAAAACTTACTTGCAAACTTTGCTGGAATTGTTAGCTGGTTAATTGTTTTCCTCTTGGATGTTTTGTTTACTATTGCAACCTTTTGATGGCAAATGTATTTTATAACTTAGCATAGGCTAGCTAGTTGCTAAGGTTCGACTTTGTTTGCACTGCAAGACTGAGATCAAGCAGATAACAGCACGATTGTTGCACCACAGTATATTGTTGTCTAGCTATGTCAATTTAGAATTACATTTTACATTCATAGTTGTAGATTTTTATTTTTATAACACAGCAGCCTACATTGTTGTGGTAACTAGAATAGACCTACTGCTTGATATGGATCAAAGGGTGGCTGGCCCAGAAACTGCTTGACAAATCTCAGCTAGCCTTGACTCTAGAGCGTGTTATGACGTCGTGCCTGGGTTTGTTTTGTTGACCCGACGAAACTGACACTTACCGAGTCTGGCTTTAAGTACGCTATTCCTCAATAAAGAAGTTATCAGCAAAGGCAGTGCTAGCAGGAAAAGAGAACTGCATGTTTATTGTCTTTATTTTGGTTATATGGGGGGAATACAATCTTTCACAACATTTAAGAAAAAAAAAACGTTATGACCATTCACCATATATGGTTACTGTAACCATAGAAATCCCAGTGAAATGAATTACAGTAATTGAGACAGTAATTAATACTACCATGGACCTCATACTTGACAGGGAAATAACAGCCAAATTACGTTCCACACTAAATTTAATGGGTCAAAATCAAGACTTAAGATTTACGCTTCCTAAGAACCTTTCCAACACCACAGAAGAACATACAAATATTAACCACTGAGCCAAAATCACTGGTCGTTTTCAGTAGTAAACGATGGTATTTAAAAAATATATATATACAGTATATACAGTACATTGATGCATTTCATTCCTTTTTTCTGTTTCAGGTGCCCTGACCTGTGTGGTTTACGGTCAATATAAAAGTGTTTCTTAATCCCAAATTGGTTTGAGGATGGTGAGATGTAACTACGAAGGTTAAAAAAGCTAAGGTAGTCAATTATTTCTAGTGTGAGATATTACATTATATAGCAGTCTTTCTAATATATTGGTTAATCTTTAAAATTATATAAACATTTTCTTTTACATTTTTTTACTGCTTTATTGAAATGACCAATTTACATCTTACTACAATTTATTCACACACAGAATACTGCATGTATAAAGCTACTGTAATACACATATACTTTCTTACTTCTAGTAAAGAATGACATTCAAATGTATAATTGAAAGTAACCATCAAACATCCAGATAAGCTTGCAGTTTTATATTCACTGGATATACACCATGAAGAACATTCATATTATTTATCTTTCATGATTTTAAGTGAAGGTGTGATTATGGGAACCAGTTAATTAGCATTATGAGGCTTAGTTAGACCCTCTCTCTACTGACCCACCCTCAGGGGTGCCCCCCTTTCCACTGCCCACCCAACCAAACGTCTTTGGTGCAACACCTCAACACAAACGCAAAATAACTTAAGTCATTTTGGCAGTCGCTGAGTCTGGACACCAGAGAAACTTCAGGCAGAGACACACACGTTGCTCAAAGGATTTATTACCTAGCACAACTTGGAGCGGGCGCTCAAATATCAGATCAGCCACAGTGTTGCTTGAAAGGAGCACAGCTGAGAGCACTGAGGACTTTGAGCAGGTAAGTTGTTCTTCCCTCCTCTCTGGTAGAATGGGGTAGTCGGACGAGATGGACCAGCATGGAGGGAAAAACAAATAGGACTTGTACCTTTTTAAATTGTGCCAGTACTGTTATTATATTATGTGACTTGAGGAAAGGTCAACATTCCATAATGTACATAAAGTAGTAGTAATAGTGTTTAGTTGTTCTGGGAAATATAGTGGTAGAGGGTACTAAATGTCGCAACTGTTTGCTTTGTGGTCTTTAAGTTTTTAATACCCTCTTATTTCAGTTACTCAAGTTACTGAATACCTCATTAAGTTTGTTATGGACTTGCACTTACTTACGTGTCTCACATACTGTACTGTACATTCGAATGGGATTATATATGAAGAGGCACAGCTGACTTGGTGGTGGTGCATCAAATATTTTTAGTTGGGCGTGTGTGTTCAGCAAGTTTGCATTTCACAGTTGTTGAATTTGTGGAGGTGGATCATAGCCGTGAGGTCATAGCCATGAGGTCATAGCCGTGAGGTTGCAGGGTGATGGCTAACTATAGATGGAGGTGTCAAATAAAAATGCATCCCAATATATATGAGATGCCATAATTAGAGTGGGCTGGTTTTAAAGTCAAACCGCAAACAGATTTTCTGTATTCAGTACAATTTAGACAGTACATACAGTATATACAGTATATATATATATATATAGTATGCGCACCGGTTTGTGTCAAGGGCTGCAACGCTTCTGGGTTTTTTACGCTCAACAGTTTCCTGTGTGTATCAAGAATGGTCCACCACCCAAATGACATCCAGCCAACTTGATACAAATGTGGGAAGCATTGAAGTCAACATGGCCAGCATCCCTGCGGAATGCTTTCGACACCTTGTAGAGTCCATGTCCTGACGAATTGACGCTGTTCTGAGGGCTAAAGAGTTTGGACACTCATTCAAGGATTTTCCTCATTGTAAAATAATATTGAAGACATCAAAACTATGAAATAATATATATGGAACCATGTATTAACCAAAAAAAGATCTGGTATATTTGAGATTCTTCAAAGTAGCCTTGATGACAGCTTTGCAAACTCTTGGCATTATCTCAACCAGCTTCATGAGGTAGTCACATGGGATGCATTTAAATTAACACGTGTGCCTTGTTAAAAGTTAATTTGTGGAATTCCTTTCCTTAATGCGTTTGAGCCAATCAGTTGTAATGTGACAAGGTAGGGGTGGTATATAGAAGATAGCCATATTTGGTAAAAGACCAAGTCCATATTATGGTAAGAACAGCTTAAATAAGCAAAGTTAAACGACAGTCCATCATTACTTTAAGATATGAAGGTCAGTCAATCCGGAACATTTCAAGAACTTTTAACGTTTCTTGAAGTCGCATAAACCATCAAGCACTATGATGAAACTGGTTCTCATGAGGACCGCCACAGGATAAGAAGAGCCAGAGTTACCTCTTCTGCAGAGGATTCGTTCATTAGAGTTACCAGGCTAAGAAATTGCAGCCCAAATAAATGCTTCACAGAGTTCAAGTAACAGACACATCTCAACATCAACTGTTCAAAGGAGACTGTGAATCAGGCCTTCATGGTCGAATTGCTGCAAAGAAACCACTACTAAAGAACACCAATAAGAAGAAGAGACTTGCTTGGACCAAGATAAACAAGCACCGGTGGAAATCTGATTTTTTTTTTTATTCAAGGCACACTTAACCAGCATGGCTACAACAGCATTCTGCAGCGATACGCCATCCCATCTGGTTTCCGCTTAGTGGGACTATAATTTGTTTTTGATCAGGACTGTGTAAGGGCTATTTGACCAAGAAGGAGAGTGATGGAGTGCTGCATCAGATGACCTTGCCTCCACAATCACCCGACCTCAACCCAATTGAGATGGTTTGGGATGAGTTGGACCGCAGAGTGAAGGAAAAGCAGCCAATAAGTGCTCAGCATATGTGGGAACTCCTTCAAGACTGTGGAAAAGCATTCCTCATGAAGCTGGTTGAGAGAATGCCAAGAGTGTGCAAAGCTGTCATCAAGGCAAAGGGTGGCTACTTTGAAGAATCTAAAATCCAAAATATATTTTGATAAAAAAAAAAAAAGCTTACTACATGATTCCATATGTGTTCTTTCATAGCTTTGATGTCTTCACTAATGCTTCCCACAGTTGTGTCAAGTTGGCTGGATGTCCTTTTGGTGGTGGACCAATCTTGATATAAACGGGAAACTGTTGAGCTTGAAAAACCCTGCAGCATTGCAGTTCTTAACACACTCAAACCGGTACGCCTGGCACCTACTACCACACCCCGTTCAAAGGCACTTCAATATTTCTTCTTGCCCATTCACAGTCTGAATGGCACACATACACAATCCATATATCAATTGTCTCAAGGCTTGAACATCCTTCTTTAACCTGTCTCCTTCCCTTCATCTACAGTAATTGAAGTGGATTCAACAAGTGACATCAATAAGGGATCATAGCTTTCACCTGGATTCACCTGGCCAATCTATGTCATGGAAAAAGTTCCTAATGTTTTGTCCACTCTATGGTGGACTAACGCTTAAGAATATTACAATGACTTGTATATACATAAACTTTTTACAGAAAGAAAGAGAAAAGAGAATATCAATTATTGTATTTGGAAACAATGCAGTTGAACAAAAGGAACCTAAGATTAGCTAAATGCCCTATGTGTTATAAGGGTGAAGCATGTGCCAAACATACCTTGAGTCTCTATTGTGTCATTTATGCATGAACGTGACAGCTCCCTTCATTGAAAATAATGGAGAAAAACATTTGGAATTCAAATACTACACTTCAAATACTCAAACACTTGTTTGTCGCCAAAACCCCTTGTCATCAAGGAACAGTTTTGTGTGAGTTATACAGCTGAAGTCAGATTCTGAGTTAGACGCTCTTAGCTGTGGTCAGTGTACGTGTGAAAAATCGCCGGCAGGGACACTTGAGAACCTCTCAGATGCCAGTTCAAGTACGTGGTCAACAGTGCAGTCAATGGTGGAAGACAGAGTTACTCAGACTTGTCTAGCCCCATTTTAGCAATAGATATGCGGGTCATTCCACGAAATGGGTGCCTTTTGCATCCCATTGATTTTTTAAAGTTTAAATGATGCACCAATATTGAGTTTTAAAAGGCTGTTAAATATTAAGTCCAGCTTAATATAGACATAATATTAATAAAGGATTGCTACAGTGTCAAAATTCAGCATTCCGTCAACCCTGTGTCACTTTGAGGAAGATTTCAACACACTTAATCAAACATTGTCTCCTAGTTTCATCATCATTGTAAAGGCCGGTTATTTTGCTACTTTAACAAAGTCAGTTCTGAAGATGATTTATTGATATGCATTTAATAAGTGATGCATTTACATATGTCCCTCATTTTAAGGATAACCCTGTTATGCAAACAATTTGCCCCTTTAAAATAATATACCATTCCACCAAGTTAAATGATTCACAGCCGTTGACATCGGTTAGCTGTTCTGAACAGCATGGTGGGAAGGAAAGGAAGTCTTCTCTCTCTTTTTGTTCAGTGGTGGAAAAAGTTCCCAATTGTCATACTTGAGTAAAAGTAAAGATACCTTAATAGAAAATGACTCAAATAAAAGTGAAAGTCACCTATTAAAATACTACTTGATTAAAAAGTCTAAAAGTATTTGGTTTTTTAGATATACTTAAGTACCAAAAGTAAATGTAAAATATACTTAAGTATCAAAAGTATAAATGTTTTCAAATCCCTTATATTAAGCAGTGTTGGGGCACACTCCAACACTCAGACATCATTTACAAACTAATAATATTTGAGTTTAGTGAGTCAAGCAGATCAGAAGCAGTAGGGATGACCAGGGATGTTCTCTTGATAAATGCTAGAATTTGACATTACTTTTGGGTGTCAGGAAAAATGTATGGAGAAAAAAGTACATCATTTTCTTTAGGAATGGAGTAAAGTAAAAGTTGTCGAAAATATAAATAGTTAAGCAAAGTACTGAACCCCCCGCCAAAAAACGACTTAAGTAGTACTTTAAAGTATTTTTACTTAAGTACTTTACACCACTGTTTTGGGTTTTTTGGGTCCCATGCTCGTCACCACATGAAGTAATGGCCGATCGTCACCTAAAACCTCAACCCTGTTATCGTCAACCCTGTTAGAGGCCCAAAGGAAACTTAATCAGTTTGATATTATATGAGAACATGTTGGATTTATCTCCAACATGGTTTTAAATAATAGTTATGAAGTTACATAAGTGTCTGTAACATGGTTGACACACAGTGTGGTAAAAGTGCAGACAAAATGCTCTTAGTTCATAGGATCTTAAAGCTTGAGAAGGGAAACGTGTTTTTCCATAGGCTAAACATATCCTCTGTGCAATTGAAAGTTGAAAGAAGAGATATTTTAAAGTTAATTTCTTAAAAGTTTGCATGTCCAAAAGGCACCCATTTCGTGGAATGACCCATGTGTTTGTTTGCTGTTCAGCCCCTGATGAGATCATTCTCATGGCTCACTGTAGGTTCAGCACACTGTCAAGCTGGTTGATTCATAATGTAGCTATATCCTGCCCCTAAATTAATGGGCTTGGTGCTGTAGTGTTACACAGTAAGAACTCACAGGTCTTTGTCAATCTTCCCTCAGAGGTGAAATCGACACAGGTTTACATGCACACTATTGCAATACTTTGTTGTGTTAGGGCAGTGTGCGAATGTTTGCTACCAAGTGGATAAAGTTAAACATGAAATAACACATTTAGCAGTGAACAGGACATGTTAAATGGAATCACGAAGGTCATGAGGTTGAATGCACTCCATCAAACTATTTAGAGTGTTGTGTATTAATTCAGTTTCAAGACTTCACGTTGGAAGTCAGGGCAGGGCTGCATCTGTGTTGTCTATCACTCTGTAATACAACACCTTTATGAGTCCATGTGAAACACCATGTGAAACACCATGTGGAAACACCATGTGAAACACCATGTGAAACACCATGTGGAAACACCATGTGAAACACCATGTGGAAACACCATGTGAAACACCATGTGGAAACACCATGTGGAAACACCATGTGGAAACACCATGTGGAAACACCATGTGGAAACATGATTTGGAAACACCATGTGAAACATCATGTGAAACACCATGTGGAAACACCATGTGAAACACCATGTGGAAACACCATGTGGAATATTTGCAAGATGAAGGAGCTACAAGACAAAACTGCATCACTGATCCAATATCAACACTTTTTTATATAATTTATTTATCAAGTAGTCTAAGTAAGCACTTGTGTGACAATTGTATAACAAAGTACAGAACTAGTAACAAACATATGCCACAACATGAATATTACTACTGGTGAACACATAAATATAAAAAGACATACATTATCAAAAAAGAGGACTCTTCTTTCTATCAACAGTTGCAGCACATTTTAAGACAGTGTGGTGAATTACTTATGCTGCCAGTTGTGGCATCTGGCCCACATACTGTGGTGACATGTAATTATGTTATAAAGCATGGCTCCTATTTCTCACTACGACAGAAATGTTTCCTTTAATACAGCCACTTATCAGAGAAACAGGTGAAGATCAGTGTGATAGCACACAGCAACGCATAGCCTGGATCTATTGACAGTTCATTTACTCTGCAGAAGGTTGCATATACTGTCTAATACAGATAGAAATTGTAGAAAACATTCAACCAAATGTGATGTAACACTTTTTTATTTTATTTAACTAGGCAAGTCAGTTAAGAACAAATTATTATTTACAATGATGGCCTAGGAACAGTGGGTTAGCGGCCTTGTTCAGGGGCAGATTTACCTTGTCAGCTCGGGGATTCGATTCAGCAACCTTTTACGGGCCCAACAGTTACGGGCCCAACGCTCTAACCACTCGGCTACCTGCCACCCAAAGGTTGATGAAGCAGTCTAATAACTTAGCCATCTAAAGTGTATTAGGAGGATGAGAAGGGTAGAGGGTTTCCTGTAACCTGCCCCTCCTAGGGCAGGCTGCTTTGCTCTTTGGTGTCATATCAAAGGCTTGAAGTTCATTTTCAAGTCCCCGGCAAGAGTCAAGACCACTGCTGGAGTCCAGCTCTGCTTTGGACAGATACTTGGGAGTGTGTAATGAACTAAAAATAAAGCTCTCAATTTGAGTAATGGCACAGCTTCTATGTTTATTAAGATAGCCTGAGGTTCAGGGATGGAAATTAATCTAGCCCGCTAGCACGAGGTAATACTTTTCAGACCGGGCTAATAGATAGATAGATAGATAGATAGATAGATAGATAGATAGATAGATAGATAGATAGATAGATAGATAGATAGATAGATAGATAGATAGATAGATAGATAGATAGATAGATAGATAGATAGATAGATACTTTATTGATCCCCCGGGGGGGAAATTTCATAAAAATGTGCCCAAGTAACCTGCCGGCTAGAGAAACTTGGTCTGTTCAAATATGTCATGACACAGATTTTGGACATGGGCTAGTTCAAATTGTGGTCTACTAGCCCAGCTGTCCAGTGCCGAAAATCCTTAAGTTCCATCCCTGCTGAGGCTGCTTGAAGACTTAAGGACAGATTCTATCAAACCTGTTCAGCGCTTTTATTATACAGATAGAACGCTCTAGCTAACTAGAATCTACCTGGTTATTTACTATTAGGTGGTAACGAACTAGTAGCTTGTAACAATGGAAACTAACTGGAACTTAATTGGTTACTATATTGTACCAAATTGTACACATTGTTGCATGATTCAATGATTCCAAAACAATCAAATGTATATATAAATTATTAGGTAACCACAAAGCTAAGACCAGTTAAAGCTAAGACCAGGTAAATACAAACAGTAAAATCTGTATTTAAGACCAGGTAAATAGGAAGAAGCCTCTGCTCTCAAAAAAGAATATCAAGACACAACCGACTTTTGCCAGACAACACCTACCTGTGTAAAGTCAGTTGTGTCTTGATATTATTTTATGAGAGCAGAGGCTTCTTCCTTCCTGACCTCCCATCTAGGCCAAGTTTGTGCAGTCTCTTTCTGACAGTGTACCCATGCAATTCGATATTGATTGTGGCAAGAGAGGCCTGTAGATCCCTTGAAGTTACCCTGGGGTTCTTAGAGACTTCTATGAGCATCTTTCGGTCAGCTCTTGGGCTGACTTTGGTGGGACGACCTGTCCTAGGTAGTTTGTCAGTGGTCTGGAATTTTCGTCGGACAGTGGAATGATGTACTTCGAATTGCTTACAAATGGAATGGTATACTTCGAATTGCTTGGAAATGTATTTGTAACCCCTCCCACACTCATGGGCATCAATAATCTTTCTTCTGAGGGCCTCGGGTAGGTATTTTGATCTTTGAATGATGTGTTACCACGCACCTATATGGTTAAGACCAAACCAGACCAATTTTCTTATCTTTACGGAAGTTTCTCTCTAAAGTTTTCTAATCATTTGCACTTGTTTTGGTACACCTAATTCTAATTTTCGCCATTTTATGTGATGGTAAAGGTAGGGGTGTACTAACTTTTTCCCCATAAGGAAAAGGCATTTTTGTATATTTTAATTGCATAACATTTTCAACGTTTTTTTTTTTTTTGTGTGATTTGTCAAATTGGGTAACCTTTATCTGTCAATAGCATTGAAGTGAAGATTACATATCCATCTGTCCAAATATGTAAAAAAAAAAGAGACGGAGTGTACTTACTTTTTCACATTACTGTATAATCAGCAGAGAGCAGAGATCTTCGCTAGCTATGTTCCCTATTTACCATCAACAAATACCTTCATCATCTATAGTGCCCTCAGTGCCTCTGTTGCTACCCACCCCCTCCGCATATCCTCCCACAGTTTGGTTTAGTAGAGATCTCAACAAGTGCAGGGCTCAATCAAAACATGTCACCATCACATTCCTAGGATAGACATCCATCCAGTGGTTGGACACAAGGCCAATAGATATACATGTGTTGCACGCTGCCTCTTACTGACTGTGAGAATAACGGCACCATTTAATTAAGATTTATCTTCCCGTTGCTTGGTAATGTATCGTCTGGGAGGAGTCGGAATGTACAACTACCCTGATGATGCAATTTTAGGGATTCTTAAACACGCAACCTTTTAATGAGATTAGAACACTAAACCCACATTCCAAGTGGCACCTGCTGGTAATTAGCTGAAGAGGAGAGAATGCCACTCATGTAAATTATCTCTTCTAAAACCCCTTTTTATTTTGTCTCGTACCTAGTGGGCATCTCAATGACTGTAATCACTGGTAGTGATGTTCCATTCAACTTGACAGTTTTAACTCACATTCCTTTTGTGTCTGTGTGAATGTCTGTTACAGAGCCTTCTGATTTAAGAGAGCTCCAAAAGAAACCAAGATGAAGTTGATGAAGTCAAAAGAGACAGATAAATCTGCCGAAGGGCAGAAGGGTAAGTGCAACGTGATGGATTTCTGCTCAGATCCATCGAATCAAGACAGACAACCACCCAATGCAGTCACACACAGGCAAGGGGTAAATAACAAAAATGTCAGAAATCATAGCCCGTTATTGATTGCCAAGATACAGTTGCAGGCACTAAAATGTTAGGTTGTGCTGTATTGGCAGAACAATTGTTGCAACGCGTGTGCAACACGGTGCTCCAGTGTCTTCTACCGATAGTTTTCCAGTAAATCGAGGTATATAAAGTGTATCAATTAGACCTTCCAATAAACAATAGAGAGAAGAGAAGATATGAGATCATTTTCAGTACAGATGACATTTAGGTAGTCACAAATGCCAAGCTTCGTCAAGAACATCAACTAACAATGTATTCTGCTCTTGTGCTATCGAGAGGAAGTCTCCAAATATACTCAGCAAAAAAAGAAACGTCCTCTCACTGTCAACTGCGTTTATTTTTCAGCAAACTTTTCTTTTTTTTCTGAGTATATTTGTGCGCAATCATCTGAGCTTCTAGAATCATACAGGAGGACCCTGATTCACTATGAACAGCTGATGGCCTGCATGGGACTCCAGCTCTGAGGAGAGGAGAAGAGGGATGAATTGATAAAGGAGGAACGACGTGGGGACTTGGTGGTTTTATACAATGCAGCAGTTTGAAAGAGAGGAGGATGAGAAGAAGGCGTGAAGGAGGAGGGAGAGAGGAGGTGTAGTGACTGTTTTTGTACTAGGAATGAAGATATTGCCGAAAAGGACCATTCTCCAGACCACCAAATGAAGAAATACAAGCAGCTTGCTATTGCTTCGATCAATTTAAAAGCTGAGGTAGCAGTCAAATCACCATGTCAACACTTCTAGTCATCCAATCATGTCAAACACTTCTCTGTCAACTCCATCATAAGGCAATGTCACCAGCCAGTCAGTGGGTGATATTGGAAAGGGAATTGGTATGATTCAGCAGAAGAAGGACAAATAAGACATGTATGAAGAGTGAAGAATGAAAAGTGCTGTGAACTGTTTTATTTACATGTGGTTTACACAAAAAAAATCATCACGAAACTGTAAGACAACACACTTATGCTGGAAAAACTCAACTGATGAACTGATTTGACATCAAGAGAAATCAGTCAAACCTGTGCTGAATGCTTGACACCATGTATACTCAGTCATCAAGTCTAAACAGAAGATTAAGTTTGGGATCATATTTGAACAGTAAACTAAAGCTTTTTAAGAGTTTTCAATGTGGGAAAGATTGAGATGGGAAGACTGGACTCAAACGATGGATGTCTGACAAGAAACTATTTGGTAGCAGATATAATCTGATATATCATCTTCCTCGGCTGTTTTCCAAATCAATTTACAGCCAACTATTAATATGCACTGTAACTGGCACAGAAAAGGACTCCCAACAGCCCAACCCTATGGACAACCACAACACATTCAATGGGACCTTATTGGATACCAATGAGGACTTGCATATCTGATATCTGATACACCAAAGTTGGTCAGCAGATTTAGTATAATTTAACACCATTAGTTCGTAGTTAGTGTTAATACGCTATCGTCATAGAGAAAACATAACCTTGTACGCTTAAAACAGGATAATTAAACAAATATATTCAAATATAGAACTAGGACAAGCAGCGTAAGGACTTAGGAAACAATATAATGCCATGGTTTGCTATACTCAGAAATGTGTAATGGTTACAAATTTATACATACAATTAATCTTCAATAC
The DNA here is from genome assembly GCA_023634145.1 of Thymallus thymallus. Classification (NCBI taxonomy): domain Eukaryota; kingdom Metazoa; phylum Chordata; class Actinopteri; order Salmoniformes; family Salmonidae; genus Thymallus; species Thymallus thymallus. Next base: position 6,179,563 of record CM042409.1, read on the forward strand.
TCTTTCTTTCAAACATTTGTTCCAACAAATAATCCCCATAAACACCTTAGGAAGTAGGTTGTCTCCAAGTTGTGTTTGTTGGATATGTCCCTTGTCCTTGTGTTTAACGTTAATTGTATGTACCTATGTAGTGTATGTGTGGATTCATAATCCTGTCAAAGTTCCCAAGCTTCTCTCTGGTGCTTTTGTCAGGATTAATGTTTCCTGTCCTAATTCCTTTCTCCTGCTGTCATGTTGCTTGTAAAGTGGAAGGTGCTGAGGGTGCTGCGGAAAAGCCCCACCACAAAAAAGGTATGTGAGAGAAAAGGAAAGTCCAACAACTTGAGTTTTCATGTGTCTTTCTCTTTGTACAGTCTTAGAAAAAGGTTTCCACTGTGGAAAGGTTCTACATTGAACCAAATAAGGCTCTACATAGAAACAAAAAAGGTTATTCTAATGGTTCTCCTATGGGGAAAGCTGAAGAACCCTTTAAGGTTTTAGATAACACCTTTTTTTTCTAATAGCGTATAGCTTATATATTTTTTTCTCAGTGTTTTACTGTACCAAAGCATGGTGGATGAAAGTAATGAATGTGTTGCATGTAGGCTACTGTGTACATCATCGTATAAAAGGTGTAATTCGTGTACATGTATGACTCAAACTTTCAGCGTCACAACAGATGCACTTCATTGTGGTATCCTAAACAAACGACAAATCCATTAATACTGACAAACTGTCCCTGAAGGGTATTACGGTTGATTGCTATGAGCTCCTTATACAAGTTGAGTATGTAGGAGGACATATTGGGCCCTTCATGACCTAGGTTTTAGGTTATGGGCTTCCAGAAAATGTTCTTACATACAATTAACATCTGCATCAAACACATTTTTTGCTCTTGATTACTCATCGGTGTTGTGGAATTATATTAAGTTCAGTTACATTAGTCAAGTCAACTATGGATGGAAAAAGTATGGATGACCAAACATAATTTCAAAAAGTTGTGGTCAGATAGACTAAGTATCTGCAGTGGTGCTCAGTTTGCCGCTGTTATAATAAAGATAACACATTGAAGCTGAAATCTGTAAAGAGGAAAACAGTGTTCACCTTTGTTATTATTTTGTTAACTTGGTTAAACAGAGGAGAGGAGTGTCCAGCATTGTGGCGTTGTTTGAAGTAACTTATTTGTTGATGCAATATCTCAAACAGGACATGGTAGTTTCACCAACTACAGATTTCAGCTTTAAAGGAAGAACTTACAGTACCATAAATACCTTACAGTACCTTCTATTAATGCATGTACTATTAGTGATTAATATTGTATTAGATATTATGTATGTTACATTTGGTCATCCATTAATGTAAATCTCAAGTGTTTTAATCAGTAAGTGCTAACAATGTTATCAAATAATTTTGCAATTTTCTAATTATGTATTTTTTTGTGTGTGATCAGTCAAGACATTCAGATCGAAAGTCCCTGGAGTTATGATCACGCAGTATGTGGAGGAAATACCAGAGGGAAAAAGCCACCCTGACTTCACCCGCAAGCCCATCGCATTAACTATTCAGGAGGGTAAGCAACAGTTCATATACTAGAATCAATGTTGTGTGTTCAAATATATTATTTCAAGCTGCAGCACATCGGAATTGGGTCTACCAAAATAGAAATAGTGACCCACTGCAGCAGGGGTACTGATGGGATTAAATCGTGGTCCTCTGTAGCTCACTAGGTAGAGCATGGCACTTGCATTGCCAGGAAAGGGGGTTTGATTCTCAGGACCACCCATAAGTAAAAAAATATATTAAAGGCTGATGACTGTAAGGCGCTTTGGATAAAAGTGTCTGTTAAATGGCATATGTTATATCATGTCCTGACTAAGACAGACAGAGTATGGACAGGGACAGGCCAGATTATTTTACATCTCAGTTGAGGGATTTATATCATTTGAAGCAGGTTCCACAGGCAGTGGTCATGAGGCATGTATGTTGGAGCCCACAAAACGCAATGAAATGAAATATAGACTCTACATAATTTATGATTATGATGACCTTCTACGCCCTGCCCACTCACATACCAAATCCATATTTAACACTTAGATTGGTGACGCACCCTTTACTGGAGGCAGTCTGTTAAGATCCTTATTAAAGCAATTGCCTAATAATTAACGCCTAGCTCTTTCATCTCTGGGGGAAGTTGAATAACAAATGTTACAGATCATATTTGGTGAAAATGCTGTGTATTCTATAACATACCAAACAAATACAGTCCTACCTATCGCACTAATCGTTGCTTATGTAAAATTGTATCACCAAAAGGATGGACTAATTAAACACCCAAATATGGACAAATATTGGACATCAGAAGAAAAACACAATGGTACAAAATGCCACTATTAATGAGTGTTATATGACTCTAAACCCAAATCAGGCAAGTTCGGGGTGTTCAAAGCCATTGTGCTTGGTGAACCTACACCCAAAGTGACATGGAACAGAGCAAATGGAAACATAGACGATCCAGAGAAGTTCCAGAGCAAGTATGACGAGGCGACTGGTGAACACACCCTAGAGGTAAGGATGTTTATCACATTCAGCACCAACAGGTGCTTATACTTAACAATAAAGGGGACATATTGTACATTTCAGTTCCATCATAGGCTTCTCAATCTCTTGACTTCTACACGTCCCCTCCTTTTTACTCCAACCTTTATATTTCAACCCTTTAACATTAGGAAAACATTTATTATTATAATTATTGGTTAAATTCTTGGATTTAAAAAGAATAAATACAAAAATAGCCTTGAAGTATATTTCAATTGATTTGTTGTATTGACCTTAATAGCAGTTGATGGGAAGTACATAGTAAATACATTATCAATGTGCTTACAGATCCCCAAAGTATGTCCAGAAGATGCCGACACATACAAATGCTTTGCAACAAATGAGTTTGCAAAGGCTGTTTGCACTATCCAGCTGAACGTCATTGAAGGTAGGACGCACAAAAAAAATAGAATTCTAACATATCTAATCTAAACCTCTCTTAAGCAATGTTTATCTTGTCAAACGAGCAAGTGCATTCTAATGATTTAGAAATAATCAAGAACACTTCAAGACATAAACATTAGGAAGCATTTCTTTCCAGTTGGATTCAAAAAGACGAAGGAACTAGCCAAGTCCAAAGAAGAACAAGGGGCACAAAAACCTGCGTCTTTTAGAACAATGTTGAAGAAGCGGTAAGTTCATTTATTACACACCACTCTATTTACAGGTTGCGTAAATAGGTCTTGAACGGGTATTTTAGTGGTTAAACCTTTCAAACAGACAACCTAAACCTCTAAAAAGAAGGAAACAATAAGTTAAAGGGGTTGGTGTCTGGAAAACAGGCCCCAAGTGAACAAGGGAAACACTCTGCTGAATAGACTTGTATGATAGGAGACAATGAATTAATACAGCTAAATACCACCTGCAACTCTGCAATAGCAATTCAAATGAATGCATGCATGGTAAATGATCGTCCTGTGTGATCTGCAGTGAAGTCCGTGAGCAAAAGCCACTTGAAAATGAAGAGAAAGTTTGGGAGATCCTGATGAGTGCCGACAAGAAAGATTATGAGCGTATCTGTGCTGAGTATGGCATCACTAATTTCCGTGGGATGCTGACAAAACTGGCTGAAATGAAAAGGGAGAGAGAGGAGGAGCAGGCACAGGTATAGTACTATGGAATTTATTTTTTGCAGGTGTTATTTTGAAGAAAATACCAATAAAGTAAAAGGTAATCTGTCTCAGTTACCTGTTTGATTTTTCAAAGATCTTATGGTTCCTCAGTCATTTTACCGTACCTTTATATTTGTCTGTTTCAGTTTATTGAACATATCAGTTCGCTCAAACACATCGAAGTCAATGCTGATGAAAATGCAACGTTTGAAATTGACATGGACCTTAAGGATCCCAGCAGCAAGATTTACCTCTACAAGGTATGAAAGGCCAAAAAAAACTGTTCAATAGCTCTCCTGTTAATTTCAGTTTCCCCTACAGGTGCCAACTATCAGGTGATTGGCCACAAAGGTACATTGTTAAAACAATTGTTATCTTTAAGACTTTGTTCTTAGTTGAAAGATGACTCCACACTCCACACATCTTTTGCTTATTTTAAAGGGATAGTTTGGAATGTTTACAGTGCATTCAGAAAATATTCAGACCCCTTGACTTTTTACACATTTTGTTACATTACAGTCATTCGAAAATGGATTAAAAAAAAAAAATTCAAAATCAATCTAAACAAAATACCCAATAATGACGAAGCAAAAACAGGTTTTTTGAAACTATTGCAAATGTATTAAAAATAAAAAACTGAAATATCACATTTATTCAGACCCTATTCAGAAAAAACTACTTTATTGAAAAACCTTTGGCAGTGATTACAGCCTCAAGTCTTCTTGGGTATGACACTACAAGCTTGGCAGACCTGTATTTGGGGAATTTCTCCCATTCTTCTCTGCAGATCCTCTCAAGCTCTGTCATGTTGGATGGGCAGCGTAGCAAACGTCAAGTGGGCTGTCATGTGCCTTTTATTGAGTGGCTTCAGTATGGCAACTCTACTCTACATTAAAGGCCTGATTGGAGGAGTGCCTTAGAGATGGTTGTCCTTCTGGAAGGTACTCCCATCTCCACAGAGGAACTCTGGAGCTCTGTCAGAGTGACCATCGGCCACCTTCTCCCCAGATTGCTCAGTTTGGCTGGGCAGCCAGCTCAAGGAAGAGTTTTGATGGTTGCAAACTTCTTCCATTTAAGAATTATGGAGGCCTCTGGGTTCTTGGGGACCTTCAATCTGGCAGAAATGTTTTTACCCAGATCTGTGCCTCGACACAATCCTGTCTCGGAGCTCTACGGACAATTCCTTCGACCTCATGACTTGGTTTTTGCTCTGACTTGCACTGTCAACTGTGGGACCTTATATACACAGGTGTGTGTCCTTTCAAATCATGTCCAATCAATAGAATTTACCACAAGTCGACTCCAATCAAGTTGTAGAAACATCTCAAGGATGATCAATGGAAACAGGATTCACCTGAGCTCAATTTCAAGTCTCATAGCAAAGGGTCTGAATACTATTGTAAATAAGGTATTTCTGTTTTTTATTTTTTATAAATTTGCAAAAAATTCGCCATTATGGGGTATTGTGTGTAGATTGATGAGAAAAATAAAATAATGTAATACATTTTAGAATAAGGCTGTATCGTAACAAAATGTGGAAAAAGTCAAGGGGTCTGAATATTTTCCGAATGCATACATAAAACTGGTATATACGCGTTCATCTGACTCTTGGGAAGTAGCACAACTATTGAAATGTATAACAAAAAAAAACTCTGCAGGATGGTGTTATGGTTCCTTTCACCGTTGAGATGGAGGAAGAAATGAAGCACCAACTGAAACGAGTTGGCAAAAAGTTTGTTTTCACAATCAAAAATCTAGACCCGGCAGATGCTGGTCTCTACTCAGTGGATGTAGAGGGAGTTAATGTCTTCTCCACTGATTTCAAAAGTGAGTATGAATGCAAATCGCAGTATAAATAAATATTTGAAAAAATTCTACAATAATATGATTATTACAAAATAGTTGATGATACTATGTGGAATTAAGGTCAAACAAGAGCAATTACATCATACTATATATTTTGTGAATTCAAGGACTATAACTGCAGTATTTGTAAAACTGGTGTGTTTCGAGAACCATGACAATGTTATTGTGTGTACTGGATGGGCTTAATATGTATTATTCCTTACTGTCTTTCCATCTTTCAGTTCCACCTGTCAATTTCGCCGTCAAAATTCAGGAGGTGAAGGCAGAAGAAAGAGAAGATGCCATCTTTCAGTGTGTCTTAACGGCACCTTTGGCTGAGATTAATTGGATGGGCAAGAGTGCCCCGATACAAAATAGTGATAAGTTTGAAATCACAGTGTCTGAAGACAAGCTCATCCACAAGTTGTCAGTGAAGGATTGTCAGCCTTTGGACGCTGGTATCTACGCAGCTGTGGCAGGTATCCATTCCTGTAATGCCTGGCTTGTGGTGGAAGGTGAGGTTATTACATTTTCTCAGGGAATGTTTTTGAACAATCTTTCAGCATATCAATTGTATTCATAAACTATATAAATTAATGGTGAATCACAAACACCTGTCACTGGCAACCATTATCTTATCACTATATTAAATAGCTTTCAAATTATCTGATTTAGTTGACAAGAACCCTGCGAATAAAGGCAAGAAGATAGCTCGCAAAACAACTCAGGCTGGAGGAGGTGATTTGGATCTTGAGAAAATAGCAAAGGAGCAGGCGGAAAAATACAAGAAAGACATGGAAGAGAGGATGGCGGAAGCAAAGATAAAGGCTGCCGAGAGAGGGGTCACTGACGCAGCCAACCGGGCCGAGAAAGAGGCCGCTGATGCAGCCGCCAAAGCCGCCAGAGAGGCCGCTAGGGCTGCGGAAGCTAAGGCTAAGGCCAAGGCAGAGAAGAAAGCTGCTAAATTGAAAGCTGCTAAGGAGAAGGCAAAGGCAAATAAGAAAGCCTCAGGTGGTGGGGCTGCAGGTGGTGGGGCTGCAGGTGTTGGGGATGCAGGTCATGGGGCTGCAGGTAGTGGGGCTGCAGGTCGTGGCGCTGCAGGTCATGGGGCTGACGGAGATGCTGCAGCCGGATCGTCAGACGAAGATATAGTAGTGAGCACAGATGAGTCTGATGAGGAAGATGAGGCCACAAAAACAAAGCGTGTGAGAAGCGGCCAACTTGTTCCAGACACGGTCACAGGTAAGAAACTATTTCTTCCACTGATAAGATTTCGAAATAGTTGAAATGGAAGACATTGGGTCCGGTTTCCCAGACACAGATTAAGACTAAAAAGCACTTTCAATGGAGATTCTCCATTGAGCATGCTTTTTAGTTCTGGGAAACTGTCCCATAGAGTACAGCATATCCACTATACTAAGTATAGTTCACCCAAATGTCATATTTCTATGACTGGGATCATTAACACCTGATTGTTTTTGAAGTCACTGACTGACCATAGAGGATTCATTTAGGTAAGGTATCCTTTAAAAGCACTACTTAAAGGAATACTTCAGATTTTTGGCTATTAGGCCCTTAATCTACTTCACCAGAGAGATACATTTGTGGATACCATTTTTCTGTCTCTGTATCCAGTATGAAGGAAGTTAGAGGTAGTTTCATGAGCATATGCTAACTAGCATTAGCACAATGACTCAAAGTCATTGTGCTAATGCTAGTTAGAAATTGTGCTAGCGCTAGCACCTTCCTTCAAACGGCATGCAGAGACATAAAAATGCTATCTACAAGTTCATCTAACTCTGGGGAAGTAGATAAAGGGCCTCATTGCCAGAATCCCAAAGTATCCCTTTAAGAAGTACTTACATTAACATAAAAACAATATGTACATGACACACACCCCTCACAAGTCAACTAAGATACAAATCAACTAAGATACTTGTGAGTGTATATTATATAATTATGTTTTTCTGTTATCGCTTTGGCCTCCTAGCTTTATTTTCTGCTTTTGCATCCCATACGGTTATCGTTAATGTAATTGTTCATTGTTACTTTCGTAATCATGCTATTGCTATTTTTGTTACCATAATTGTGGTTGTAATTATATTTGTTATTATACTGCTCATAAAACATTATAAAACTTTATCAGCCAAGACAATAGCATCCACTTACAGTAAGAAACTACATCCATGTACCAGTCAAAACTTTGGACACACCTACTCATTCAAGGGTTTATCTTTATTTTTTACTATTTTCTACATTGTAGAATAATAGTGAAGATATCAAAACGATTAAATAATACATATGGAATCATGTTGTAACCACAAAATATATATTAGATGTTAGATTCTTCAAAGTAGCCACCCTTTGCCTTGATGACAGCTTTGCACACTCTTGGCATTCTCAAAACCAGCTTCCTCTGGAATGCTTTTCCAACAGTCTTGAAAGAGTTCCCACATATGCTGAGTACTTGTTGGACGCTTTTCCTTCACTCTGAGGTCCAACTCATATCAAACCATCTCAATTGTGTTGAGGTTGGATGATTGTGGAGGCCTGGTCATCTGATGCAGCACTCCATCACTCTCCTTCTTGGTCAAATAATTAGTACATGATTCCATATGTGTTTTGATGTCTTCCCTATTATTCTACAATGTAGAAAATAGTACAAATAAATAAAAACCCTTGAATGAGTAGGTGTGTCCAAACGTTTGACTGGTACTGCCAAAGGAGATGCAAAATCTATCTATGTGATTAGTTTGCACATTTTGGCATATTGTAGTTATTAATTATTATTAATCAACATCAGTACATGGAAAATGGTCTGACTTAATCATATTAATGTACTAGCCAACCAACTTCATTACAAATTACTTTGCCTTTAAGGTCAAAACATACAATTGAAATTGTTCAACTTGAATTTGATGATCACCAATAGATGATGAGGAATCTTCAAGTGAGCAACCGGGGAAACGTGGTAAACGCACAAGGCAAGGCCCACTGCTCAAGGAAGAGATTGTTGGTAAGATTTTGTGAAAGTTGCATTGGATGAACATGCATGGAAACAGGTTGGTTCAATATCAAAGTCATTTGTCGGAAATGACTTTGGCACGCCGGGTCTGATAAATAAAGGAAATCTTTGTTTACTCAAAGAAATTCTGAACTTAATACTTACACTGACATTCAGGATTAATATTAACCATCAAATGTATGATGTGTTTGTTATTGAAGTTGATATACACACATTATATCAAGAAAAAGTCATTTTATGCCATAACTGTCATTCGAAATAGGTCCAATATGACTTCATATGCAGTCAGAAATAATTGACCAAATCTACCACATTATGATGTACTAATAGTCAATCAAATGTATTTATAAAGCCCTTTTTACATCAGCTGGTATCACAAAGTGCTATACAGAAACCCAGCATAAAACCCCAAACAGCAAGCAATGCAGATGTAGAAGCATGACTTAAGAGTGGACTGTTCTGCACAATATAGTAATAAACTTGATGAAGCAGTTTGTAAAATGCATACACATTGCAGGATACCACCATGTCTAATGTCCAAACAAACAATTACTGTCCCTAGCAGAAGCACCCTTTACTTCGTGTCTGAACCTCAGATAAATACTTAATGTGGAAAGATTGAATTCCGAATCAAGTTGAACTCAAGCAGTACATTTCTCTGAAAGTCCTTAGCTGGTGGTTGTCACGTTGTACAAATGATAGGAGACAGGCACAGGAATAAGTAAGGGGTTTTATTTCCCACTCAAAGCATATATAAACACAGGGTTGAAACCCAAACAAAAGAGCGAGGTGTCAGCCTGGTCCTTGTGCCAACGCATGGCCTGCTGGAGACGAGTGTGTGCAACGTTCCAGATCTCCTCAGCGCGCCGGAACCACTCGTGCAATGCAGGAGCCTCGGTCTGACTCGGATGCCAAGGTGCCAGGGCCGGCTGATACCCCAACACGCACTGGAAAGGTGTGAGGTTAGTGGAGGAGTGGCGGAGGGAATTCTGTGTGTACTCAGCACAAGGTAGGAAATCCACCCACTCCCATGGCCAGTCCTGACAGTAACACCTCAGGAACCTGCCCACTTCGTGATTGACCCTCTCCACCTGCCCATTAGCTTGAGGACGTAACCCGGTTTGCATGGCCAACGGGAGCCCAGGCAGAGGGAGGAGGCAACAAGTAGGACGTCCCTAGCCAAGGTGGGCCACCAGTACTTCTCCGTCAGGCAGGCGATGGTACAGCCTATCCTAGGATGCCCCGACACAAGCGCTGTGTGCGCCCAGGTAAGGAGGTGGTCCCGTACACCCGTAGGCACGTAGGCGTGGTTCTCCGTGGAGATGATAAATGTGAGTCTGGAAGGAGAGTGAACAGTCTAACCAGACACCTAGGTATTTGTAGGTGTCCACATATTCTAAGTCAGACCCGTTCAGAGTAGTGATGCTAGTCAGGCAGACAGGTGCGGGCAGCGATCGTTTGAAGTGCATGCATTTTTACTAGCATTTAAGAGCAGTTGGAGGCCACGGAAGGAGTGTTGTATGGCATTGAAGTTCGTTTGGAGGTTTGTTAACACAGTGTCCAATGAAGGGCCAGATGTATACAGAATGGTGTCATCTGCGTAGAGTTGAATGAGAGAGTCACCAGCAGCAAGAGCGACATCATTGATATATACAGAGAATAGAGTCGGCCCGAGAATTGAACCCTGTGGCACCCCCATAGAGACTGCCAGAGGTCCGGACAACAGGCCCTCCAATTTGACACACTGAACTCTATCTGAGAAGTAGTTGGTGAACCAGGTGAGGTAGTCATTTGAGAAACCAAGGCTATTGAGTCTGCCGATAAGAATGCAGTGATTGACAGAGTTGAAAGCCATGGCCAGGTCGATGAAGACGGCTGCACAGTACTGTCTTTTATCGTTGTGATATCGTTTAGGACCTTGAGCGTGGCTGAGGTGCACCCATAACCAGCTCGGAAACCAGATTGCATGGCGGAGAAGGTATGGTGGGATTCGAAATGGTAGGTGATTTGTTTGTTAACTTGGCTTTTGAAGACTAGAAAGGCAGGGAAGGATGGATATAGGTCTGTAACAGTTTGGGTCTAGAATAACCACGGAAGCTTTCCAATCTCTAGGGATCTCTGACGATACGAAAGAGAGATTGAACAGGCTAGTAATAGGGGTTGCAACAATAGCTGTAGATAAAAACATTTTAAAAGGGTCCAGATGATTACTTAACAGTTTGAACTCTGAGGATAGATGGGAGGTAATCAGTTCACATAGGGTGTCCAGGGCACAGCAGGGGGCTGAGGGGGGTCTGTAACAAGTGGCAACAGTGAGAGACTTGGATTTTTAAAAGTAGAAGCTCAAGCTGTTTGGGCACAGACCTGGATAGTATGACAGAACTCTGTAGGCAGTAGATTGCAACTCCGCCCCCTTTATCAGTTCTATCTTGGCGAAAAATGTTGTAGTTGGAGATGGACATTTCAGAATAAATCCCTGGCGTAATTGGAGTAGGTGCTCACCCTTCTCTCGGCCATCCACAGGACGATCAAACACAGCGCGGAAGAATAGGGTGAAGTGCTCGTAGGACTCGACCTCGGATACGACCGTCTCCCAGTCTCCCAGACCGCAGCACCCCAGTCCAGGGCCCGTCCGGTCAGTGCAGAGATTACGGTGGCAAACCTGTCTCTCCTGGAGACAGCCTCAGCATAGCGAGCAAGGTACAGGTCGCATTGCAAAAGGAATCCCTTGCAACTCTCTGGTGCGCCGTCAAAGCTCTCTGGGAGGGGCAGGGGTATCCACAGACCGGCTCAGATGGGAGGTAGTGGTAGTGTGGGGGCTGGTTCTGGAACCGGTACTGGAAACTGAAGGGACTGCACATTCCTCTCCAACTGCAGGATGGTTGCCAGCACGCTGTCCATGGCTCTGCCAAGTCTGGAGAGACAGTCCTTGTGATGCTGGACTGTCTCTATTATGGTCGCCAGTTCTGTCTTTCCCGTTGTCTCCATTTTATGGGTCGATCATTCTGTCACGTTGAACAAATGATAGGAGTTATATCACACCCAAAAACCAAGTACACATATATAAACACAGGGTTGAAACCCAAACAAAAGAGCGAAGTGTAAACCTCTACATAAATCACGGGACGAGACCCGTAACAACAAGTGACCCAATAACACGCAGCACGAAAACCGCTACGACAGAGCACAGGTACTCACAAGACCAATGGACATGGAACAATAATCGACCAGGATAATGGGAACTGTCACGGATGTGTGAAATGAATGACCAAGGTGCAGAACTATTGTAGTTCGACACACTTGATTTATTACACAAACTGGGAAAACAATAAACAGAGTAAATCACAGAGCGTGCACTCATGAGAAACTGACACAAAAGAATGATCCACAACACAGGTGGAAAAAGGAACACACTAAATAGGGTCCCCAATTACAGATAATGTTTAACAGCTGCCTATATTTGGGGACCAACACAAAAACCACCATAGACAATGCTATAAAACCCCTGTCAGGCCCTGACCCAGACGACCATAGAATCAGCCAGAGGCTTCCCTATGGTCAGGGCCTGAACAGAGGGCACATACATAAACATACTAATCAGGGGAAATAGGAACCAGGTGTGTGTATTGAGACAAGACAGTCCGGGGTTGGTGATAATGATCCGTGACATTGGTGTTATATTTTTGTCTTTTGAGTATTAACATCCTTCTAAATATAACAAATAACAACATGCACAGTTTAAGATACCTCTTATTAATCTTTATATAAAATGCAAAATGTTTATAGCATGTACATAATTACTGTGACCTAATATTTGTGTTTTCTATGCCACGTGTGTGTGCTTCCATGTTTCATCTGTATGTCATTTGTGCCTTGTGTTGACCCATTTGTGAATGTTTGCTTTTGTATAAGGGGCTCTCTTTTCGTTACAGAGATTGGTGAAGGAATTTGCCAGGTTACTTATTCAAGTACAACGAAAACAAGTTTTACGTAAAAGGATATTGTCTTCATATTTCCTAAACAAATTTAAATAGCTTGAGGAAAGTGTCAATTTACATCCAGCTCCTAACCAGAGTAGTTATGGATACATAAGGCTTGTCTGTTCCGGAACTCCTTCGTAATACATCACAATGTATTGGGTAAGTAATTGGAACAGAATTCTTCACCACCCCTTCCGTGTTAAAATTATTGATGTTGTGCAATTGATATTGTTACTATTGTTGCTTTTGTTATCGTGAATGTTGTGGTTACTGCTGTTGTTACTGTTACCATTGCTGTTCTCTACAACGCCTTACCCAACAATAATCAACAAATAATCAATGAGTCATTGACAGTGATTATGATACTCATCAATAGGAAAGTCAAATAGTAATGGAAGAGCCACAGTTGCAAAAGTCAAAAAAAGAAAGGCAAAGAGTGGAGGTGGTGCTGGTAGTGCTGGTGGCGCTGGTGGTGCTGGTGGCGCAGGGCCAGCAAGCAGTGGTGCGTCTGCCGACAATGGTGAGGCTTCAAGTGCCGATGAGGCCGACGAGCCAGCAGAAGCTGCTAAGCGTGGCAAGTGCACAGGCCGCACAAGGCCAGGCCCAATACTTCAGGAGACGGTCATTGGTAAGATCATGGATACTGCATTTACTACTGCATGGGAGGCACCGTTTAAGGGTCAAAGTCATTTGATAAAACAAATGACTTTTCCAATTAATTTTAATAATTGTAATCCCTACTTATTAGTTCCCTGACCCTTTGGGATGATGGTGTTCTTGAATAAGAGTGGCTTTAACAATGGTTAACAATGGTTAACGATCCGTACTTCACATAGACGTTGATTACCATACAGAACATTTACATGTATTCTAGACGTTTTATGATTGATGGGTTTGGGAGGAAGTTTTTTATTTTATTAAACCATGTAGTTTACAAGTCATTTCTAGCAGGGCATATCAATGATGGATGAAAAAATTGCATCCATGTTGCCACCTTAGTGTTTGTGTGTGTTTTGTGTGTGCTACAGTATAAAAAAGCATCTGTGTTCGTAGTTTGTTTGTCTTAACAAACATTCTTGCCTGTGTAGCCTAGTACTGAATTAAGTCTTGCGAAGTCTCCAAAACGTGGTCTCATTACTAAAACATAATCCTCTCAGAAGAACACCGAAGGCTCAAACCATATTTCAGGAAGAAAAAATAAACACGAAACTTCATCAACTCATGAAAATATACGAAGATTGAAGTGTGATTACAAAATAAGAATGGATGTGATGGTTTGGAAGGTGACGTGAAAATATAAGAAGAAAATATGTCAATCATTATTTGAATATGTTGAATATGTTGGTAACCCGTTGTATAAAAGTGACAACACCGTGCCAATATATCCTCCAAACACCGGTTTCTCTGGCATTATCACTTAAACAAGAAGAGCTCAAGCTTTAGAAAGAGAAAAAAAGATATATGAAGACTTCTTGCTTTGGAAGCCGCCTGGAATATAAAACCACGTTTTAGAAAATGACACTTACATCTTACATACAACCATTGGCATAGCCAAGAATTAGCGGCTACATTTTTGGAACTGAAGATAAGTATCTTTTGTCAATTATCATCTTGACCAAAGAGCTATAGATAGATAGATAGGTACTTTATTGATCCCCCGGGGGGATCAATATGGCAGAAAACAAGAATAAAGACAAAGAATGAAGAATGAAGAATGAAGAATAATACCATGAACTCATGCCATACCCAGGCTAACAGAAAGAGAACATATCGGAAAATTTAAAACATATCAATAAATTCCTGAAATATAAACATGGAAAAACTCAATCTTCAATATTTTGCTTAAACAATGAAAATATAAGAAGATACATTGTGCAATGTTCATCATCATCTTCATACACACTGGAGTTCAACGCCATCTGTTTTTAATCCATCACACCTCTTAAATAATTTATATTCAAAGATCAGCAATTAACATTTGAACATGTATTTCATAGATAAACTGTTAAATAAAAAATACGTGGAATAAAATAAAAGTAAACAGTAATGTATGACAGGATTCTGAGGACTCTGAGTTTAGGTAAGTCAGTGCACTACGATGACATTGTATTGTATGCCATGCATACATGCATGCATGAACTGGATAACAAAGAAAGATTGCAATTAATGTAATTATTTTACTTAATATGAATTCCAACACTCACCCTAATAGGTAATTACATAAGGGTGAGCTGCAATTGAAGCACTGCCACTAACTATAAATCTGGTAAATTCTCCAGACCCTGGGGTTCACTTCACCCTTGGGCTTTCTGACGTCAACGCCATTGTGGGAGAACCAGCTGAACTTGTCTGTAAGCTGAGCAAGGAAAATGTTGATGGGGTATGGTACCTGGATGGAGAGGAGGTGAGCATCTACATTGCAGTATAATTTAGCCAATCACCACTTCAATACATATTATTAGTAATACTAAAGTCCTGATGGCCAATAGAAAAACTCCAATAAGTTATTATTATTATTATTATTATTATAGTTTATAGTGCAGTCCTTATTTTGAGTTTAGTGTTTCTAATGTGTTTTGATATTTAGTTGTTTTAATGGTTATTGCAGATGCAGACGAGACTTAAGAGATACATCAGCTTTAACATTATTGTGTTTTCCTACTCAGATCAAACCCGATGATGTTCTTACCATGTCTAAAGATGGATTCTTCCAATACCTGAAAATCAGCAAAATCTCAGTGGACTATGCTGGAAAATACAGATTTGAGGCAGATGGGCGTAAAACAGAGGCCATGGTTATTGTTGAAGGTCTAAATCTATTTCACTTTTTTATCTTGCATGTTATCTCAGCACCACATTAATTATATTTTATAACGTTCTTAAATTCATTAATTATATTATTGTACCTTTTTTTGTAGATCCACCTAGATTCGACCTAGAGGCATTGAAGAAGTTTACGATTCCAATTGTTGTTAAAAAAGGTCAAAAAGCAACTTTCAAGATACCATTTGTGGGTCGGGATCCAATGAAGATCCAATGGTACCATGAGGGCGAGGAGCTCTCAGACGATACAAACATCAAGATAGAGCATGGAGAGGGTTATAGTCAACTGACTCTTAACAAGTTACAGCGCAAAGACACCGGGGAAATCAAGTTCAAACTCAAAAATGAGTATGGAACTGTTGAGGCCTTTGCAAAGATCATTGTAACTGGTATGTTTATTCTCTCTGGCTCCAAGAAAGAATGTATCTTGATTTGCTTTGAATACCTGAATGTTACAAGTCACTTGGGTACCTTTTATTTATCAACCTATGTATTTAGAATACAGTGCAATATATTATATAATACAATCTAATAATAAATAAAATAATTACAATATTTAAGTGATTCATTAAAGGGATAGTGAAAATTCTGGCAATTAAGCCATATATCTACTTACCCAGAGTTAGAAGAGCTCATGGATACTATTTTTATTTCTCTGCGTCCAGCAGGAAGGAGGTAGGCGGTAGCATGCTAGCTGTTCTGGTATACTTCCAGTCATTGCGTTACTGCTAGTTATTATTGGCTCACAAAATCTAAATCTAACTTCATACTGCATGCAGAGACATACAAATGGTATCCATTAGTTCATCTGACTCTGGGTAAGTAGATATATGGCTTAATTTCACAAATATCGCACCGTCCCATTAGCTACAGGAAGAAATTGTATGATGCTAAGAGAAATACAACAGAGAATAAAATCTGCATCTGTTTCTTGACAGACAAGCCCACCCCTCCCATGGGACCTCTGGAGATTATTGAAGCCTCTCAAAATGCCATCGAGGTCAAGTGGAGGTCCCCGAAGGATGATGGTGGCTGTAATATACTAAACTACATCCTGGAACGTCAACAGATAGGCCGCAACACCTGGAAGAAGCTGGGTCCGATCGGTCCAGAGGCCCACTATAAGGACACTGATGTCGACCATGGCAGGAGGTACTGTTACAAAATCTCAGCCGACACTGAGATGGGCAACAGTGAGTTCATGGAGACAGAGGATGTCCAGGCTGGCACAAAAGGTGAGCGCATAAATTGATGAGGCAAAATTAGCATGATTAAGGATACTATTCGTTATTTCCGAAATCTCAATGTGCATTGTCTAGTATAGTCGGCAACATAGACCTGGAACTGTTGGGGTGCTAGGATCTAGTTTAACAATTATGCATCCATCCGTGAGTAACTCTGGTCTGTAATCACTCATTCACTCAGGACTTATTCATTCATTCAGATCTTTATCTACATATTCATGTATATCTATCTATACCACATTTTCAAATGCTAAAATTAAGTGATTTCTTTTATATATATATTAATACTGAACCAGAAGACAGTTGTCGCTAAACCATATTTCTGTATTTAGCATACCCTGGACCACCTTCTGCACCCAAAGTGGTCAGTGCCTTCAAGGACTGCATCACTCTGACATGGATTTCCCCTTCCAACACTGGTGGAACCAACATACTGGGATATAACATGGAGAAACGCAAGAAGGGAAGCAATCTATGGAGCCCTGTCATTCCTGCAGATGACAAGATAAAAGGTTTCACCATTACAATTTCTGTTTTAATGTATTGATACCATGAACAACGGTTAATCCATACTTTAAGTAAAAAAGTTTTACCCATAACTTGCGCTATTGTTTTGTACGTTTGCTTGAACCACAGAGAAGGAGTTTGGTGTGAAAGATGTGATCGAGGGTTTGGAATACGAGTTCCGTGTGGCAGCTATCAACAACTCTGGAGCTGGGGAATTTGGCACTCCGTCTGAGTTTGTGTTTGCCAGGGATCCCAAAAGTAGGTCATCGTCAATGGTACTTTGTGTACATAGATATTCTTTCAAATTAATCCATAGCTTTAAGAGACCTAATCATATGTCACTGATGTGTATAATTTCAGAGCCCCCCGGTAAAGTCCTAGACCTGAAGGTGACAGACTCCACCTACACCACCTTGTCCCTGGGTTGGACTAAACCAAAGGAGGTAGAGGGGGTTGAGGATGAAGCCAAGGGATTCTTTGTGGAGATCAGGCCAGCAGAAAACCCAGAGTGGGATCGCTGTAACAATAACCCCATCATCATGACCTCCTTCACAGTGAAAGGCATGAAGTCAATGGGCATGTACTGGGTGAGAGTGATAGCCACCAATGACGGGGGAGAAGGCAAGCCACAGGAGCTGGACAACTACATCCTGGCTATGCCTCCTCCTGGTAAGATCTTGAATTTCAAATATCCCTGTTGGCATTAACATACTGAGATGACCCTACCCCTCCCCCAACAACTTTGACTGTATAGACACAAACAATATAAATGTTGTTCTTATGCTTTTGCATCATCCAGTCAGGCCAAGATTCACTGATCAAAAAGTCAAGAGTTTCATGGTGGTGCAAGCAGGGAATTCTGCACGATTCAACATTAACTTTGAGGTACAGTGTAAAAATTGTGTTTTATTTCTAAGTCTAAAAGAATATCCACTTTCATACACATGGAAAGAACCCAAATGAATTATTCACACTACCGGTTGGATAACATTGTTATGTAGATGTAGTGATTATATTCTGATATTCTTCACAGGCCTCCCCTTGGCCAGATGTCACTTGGTTGAAGGACGGCATGCCTGTGTCCAAACGGGTTACCATCAGTAATGCTGAAGGGGCATCCCAACTTTTGATTCCTTCTTCAGAGCGCTCAGATACAGGAATCTATACCATTATGGTCAAGAATATTGTTGGCCAGGAGACATTCAGCATTGAGATCAGAGTAACAGGTGAGATGCTGATAACATGGCTGACTGTGGTTCTGTAAATAACCAAGTTAAAAGCAGTTGAGGTCCAGTATTAATCATTCATCACACAATTATTTGTGGTCCGATCTAGATGAGCCCAAACCTCCAGGTCCTGTGGAGGTAGATGAGAACGTACCGGGCACAGTGACTGTCTCCTGGACGCCATCTCCTGATGAGAAGAGGGACGACAGGCTGCACTACATGGTGTCTAAACGTGACTCAAGCAAGAGAACGTGGCACACAGTGGCAGACCACATATTTAACAACAAGTTCACAGCCTGTAACATCATGCCTGGCAGAGAGTACCAGTTTCGTGTCTATGCCAAGAATGACATGGGCTCTTCTCAACACTCAGAATCACCAAAGTGGGAAATCACAGGCAAAAGAGGTTTGTAAAAGCTGTTTGTGTCACTCTTCATTGTGGATTTAGGGCCAGTCTTTGCAGTGTCCACGTGCTTTGAAATGCACCAGAGTGGTGTAAATGCATAAGATACAAAAAGGTTAGCAATTATGTGGGTCTCTTGTTGGTAATTCCAATAACTAAGAGCTTGGGCACTGACTGGCCCGAAGTCCTCCTGGCTATTCATTAGGGCGTTAGATGAAGGAAAGTGACCATTCATGGTTTGCTGCTCCCAGAAGGGATCTTTAATAATGCTTTTAACATTATTGATTCATGCTAAAGCTTTATTAAAGATACATTTTTACACTTTCTACAGCCATCCTTTCATTTCTGTGTGTAATAGCTGTGTTTATGTTTTCAGAGAGGTTTGTGCTGGACATGCCAGAGTCTAAGACCTGCAACCTAGAGCGTCCTCCCAAGTTCCTTGTCCCTTTGAAAATGCACACTGCTCCGCAAGGTTATGAGTGCTACATGAGCTGTGCTGTCAGAGGGGACCCAACACCCCATGTCACATGGTACCGCAATAATATCAGCCTCAACACCAACACCAACTACCTAATCTCCAACACCTGTGGGGTCTGCTCCATGCTCATACTGAGGGTTGGACCCAAAGACACTGGAGAGTACAAAATCATCGCAGACAATGCCTTGGGCAGGGCAGAGTGCTCCACTAAACTCACTGTCTCAGGTATAAACAACTGTTTTGCTGTACTACATTGACATGTAAATCTCAGAGATAAAACTTATTTCTTCTAGTGTTTTGAGAGCCAATAATACATTTGAAATGGAAACCAATACATTTAAAAACAGTGTGACTTACTTATAATCCCATGTTGTGTTCTTGTTTTTCAGATTAGATTGGCATTTAAAAGAAGACAATCATGCCCTTATATATTTTTTCAAATAGCTTAAATGAAAACTCCACCCCCAAACCATCATTTGGTATTTGTTTCATTAGTTAATTGTTGACATAGTACCACATTTTTTTTGCTTATCAGCAAACAGGTTTTCAATATATGCACCTTTCAAAATTCAGAAATTATCCTCTGTTTGATGCGTTTTGCATCATATGATGCTGTGTTTTGGATCATATGATGCAAAATGCATCATACAGAGGATGATTTCTATATTTTGAATGTGACATATCTTGAAAACGTGATTTCTGACAACAATTAACTAATTAAACATTTTCACAAAAGTCCTCTGTTTTGTTTTCTAGTTCTGTGTAGAAATGACATTGTGTATATTTTTAAGTTAAGTGTTCACTGTATCACATTTAATGTAATAATGTTCTACATTCTGGGTGCTCCATATGTTTGGCACAGGTTGAGTACAATACATTGCATCACTCTATGAATTAAGGAACGACAGTTATGTAACCTTAACAACATAGTGTTCAATAATCAAAAGCAGCCTAAAAGCAAGTCATGTGTTGTGTTTGTGATTTTTTTCCTCAAAGTGCAATATTGGATAGACAATTTAATAACGCATGTTGCTCTTGTTTTTAGTGGCTTTTGAGTAAATTTGATCTAGAAAATAAACAGTAAATACAAGGAGAGAGAGAGAGAGAGAGAGAGAGAGAGAGAGAGAGAGAGAGAGAGAGAGAGAGAGAGAGAGAGAGAGAGAGAGAGAGCGATCACAATGTAATCCTTTGCATGGTTTACTGCAAATTTGCATGAGAACTGCAAATGTGTGGCTGTGGTTCATTAACTTCAAAGGTTCTTAGTAATTTGTGAAATGTGTTTAGCCTGCTGTTTATGCTTCTCATGGAGTAATGCTGATTGGCCAATTTTTTACTTGAAAACTAGAATCAAAAATAGTTGTCTATAGTGTTGGCTTTCCTCTTTCATTTCCTTTAGGCAATCTTTAATAAATCAAATATTAATATATATTAACATTTTAATATAATAGAACTGAATCAATCTACTGTCTTCACCTAATTACAATGCAGAGAAATTAAACAAACAATCCATCTGAATGGTGTGTTGTAAAGGAGATATTGTTATGTTGGTTACGCTATGTACGAGAGCTTGATGTAAATACACCTTTCAAGCTCATATGACGCTGGAATTTTGAATTCTAAATGTTTGAACAGGAAAGTCAATTAAAATCAGTGATTATTAGTTTCATTTTCGTTCATATTTATGACGCTTTTTGGACGTACAGGAATGCTTAGGTGATTTGTGACTGATATTTAGTGGTATTAGTCAGTTACATAGCTTTCTTGATGGCTTTGAAATGTGTAGGAATCATTTATACCTACTGAATATTACAGTATATAACATAACAACCTATGATATTTTTTTATAGATCACTCATTTTACATTTTGCTGATACTACTTGAAAACATTTTGTGACATACTGTACACGCCTATTACGTGAGGAATGTATCTCCCCTCTCCTTGTATTACTCAGGACATAGTTGTTTTGTGGGGTCAGAACAGTTGTCCAAGTTTGGTGCCATTGAAGAAGAGAAGGTTATCACTCAGAGCTAAAACTCCATCTAAGGTTTACTATGGTACCAAGTCCGTTTTCAATTTCAGTTAGGAATTTCAAATTCAACTTTATTGCTGCAAAATGTTTTGACAGGATAAAGCTCTCTTTTTCCACATTGACATTCTCTATAGTTTAAATATCCTGCTCATAGAAGACAGTATTTTAAGTAGATGTTGATTAGTCATGTCCAAATAGTGACCAACTCCAATAGAGTGAAACTACATGCTCAAATAAGATAATTGGTCATCATTACATGCATACTATTTCCTGTCTAACATCCATAATCATCTTACTTAGCATACTAACCAGTCTAGGTCCATCAACAGAAGTGGAAACATACCTTTAAACGCAGGATGTAAAGATGCCCGGACAGTGTTCAATGTGTGCTGCTGTGGAAGTACATCTCATTAGGACACTTCTAAGCGTACTCTATAAGAAGGAGCCTGGTCCAATGTCAAGCGGGTACCTTCGTTTTGAGGGAGGAGTTAGTTATCTGTCAACTCTTGGTTGACTTTGTGTATATGTCAGTAAGCCTATCCCCAGCAGTCACGTTGGAAGGACACAGCCAAGGCTTGCACTGAGCATCTCAAAAAGGGTTTATTGCCTCTCAAAACGAAGACACCACACTCAAGTATCAGAAGGACTGTGGCTAGAAGCAGCAGAGAGGAGAGCACTATCCACTGAGAGAACAAGTAAGTCCATTCCCTGGGCACAGGGCGAGGGGCTAAATGTCAACATGTGGGCATGATAATAATTCATGACGTATTGATATCATTATTGATAACATCTGTTCTGTGTATCTATACTCAAATACACTATGTGTACTGTGGGTGTCTCTGCACACCTATTTGATCATAAGCCAATAGTAAATTATCCTAAGCTGTTTTAAAGGCTAATGGTATATGACGTCATTATGTCCTGTAAATTATTCAAATTAAGATTGTTATGACGCAAGGTTGTACGATGATGCAAGCACGGGCATAAGTACTGTACAACTAATTTAATGCTGATGGAGAGGTAGGCACAGCATCCAATTTCCAAATAAAGCATCCATTACTTAGTGATGAAAAACAATGAACAAAATGTCTGTTGAACTGAAAAACACAATTAATTAAAAACAAAAATATATAACAGAAATATATAACGAAATTAAGTAGATTTCAAGTTGTTGCTCAATTTATAGTCCAATACTGATTACATAGGAAAATGGCATTCATAAGCATGCAAATTTAATGTAATAAAAAAGTATATGCTTACAAGTGTTAATATTATGTGGAACCAATTGAGATGAGCTGAGATGCCTTATGAGCTTGAGATGTGATGAGGTTGAACAATTAGATGCCTTATGAGCTTAGCTATGTAGTGGTGCTCAATGTTGATACAGTATAATGATATCTAAAAAACGTTAATGTGAGCAATACTGATATTGTTCCCAACCTTAAACGGTTTGATACATCTTGTGACTGCTCTCCTCTCAAAAGATTGGGGGCAACTAAAAGAGGCATCTTCTAACTGTCAAGATGATGCTGTGTAGACACAAACCCCCAATGGAAATGCCCAGGCAGTAAAATGAGACTGATTGCCACTAGACGGAGCTAGGCGTCCTGGGACATAGACCTGCCACATACCCATCTTATTTATAAATCAATCACACAGCACAGTTGCTAGGCAGGGCTATTTTTCATCCCATACAAATATGGAAGTACAGCACAGCGTAGACGACGACATTCAAACTTGCACGCCATCCTAACAAAAATCCACCTACTGCCTTGATAACGTTACTTTGGTTGTCTCATTAATTATCCAAAAGCAAGCAAAAGTTGTTAATGGAATTCCTAAAATAAGTGCATACAAGTTTGTTATTAAGGCACACGAAAGTTCACATGTTCCAGAAGGCATTTCTTCCAAAAAATGCATTTTGATTTAAAAAAAAAAAAATGTTTACGTTCAAATGGCTCTCCTGTGAAGTAGTGACACGCAACATACGCCTAGTTTCCTGAAACTAGTCACATTTAAACTCTTACAAATGTGAACTGTACAGCTAGAGAAAGAAACATCATGGATTGTCTGTGTCATGGATTGAAGTGTAGTTTATGTGAAAAAGATTTAATTCCTTGGCTAACCTCATAGCAAAAAGCAGAGGTGCCAGAGTAAAGAGGATGTGAAGAAGTCAGAATGAAGATGGTCAACAAGGAGAAGGTTCTTGCGTAATAAATTGCACCCTGCCAGGAGAATGGGATATATAATAATTTCCAAATATTAAATTCATATTTATATTAATTTCACATAAGCAACAGCATTAGATTTAGCATATATTCAATGTATTCTGTCAAAGTGGACAAACCCAATATATATATTGTCTCATGACCTGATCTTTCTCCAGAATGACCTTGTGCTCCTATTAATTTAAAATTGCATTAAAATTAGATGAACATGGGGGAGGTCATCTACAGTAGCCTGTTCCATTTTCAGCGAGTGACTTGCGTCACATGTTGGTCCATGATAGATAGTTTTATGAGCTATGTGACCTATTGCATGAAAAATGAGGCAGGTCACTAACCACAGCCTACTTAGGGCATGCTGAGTATTCTGTGATCACAGGAATTATTTCATTGACTGTCCGTCTTGAGTTACCACCTCTTGGAGCATATCATTATCCAACCACCTGCGATTTTAAAAAGAAATGTACACTGACTGCACTGTCAAGTGACTGCAGTGTCAAGTGTTTTAATGCAAAAGTCAGATCGTTAAGATTTCTGTGCAAGTTGCTTCATACCAACAAATGTATGAAACATATTACAGTGTTTAAACAGTGAACAAAAATTTTGAATTTTGATCAAATATAGCTTGAACAGTGTGGGTATGGGTATTAGTTAAGTTTCATTGGATCTTGAAATGTAAACGTTTGCACTAGGCATTCAAGTAGACAATCGAGGATGTCGGGATGACTGCACTTAACCGCCCCCCCCCCCCCCCCCCCCAAAAAAATGTATCCACTTGCAAGACTTCAAGTGTCACCGTCACACGCACTCCCTCCCATTCCCTCTTTTAATAGAGACCTCACCAAGAGCAAGGTTTACTCAAAATGTGTCAGCATCAGATTCCTAGGACAGAAATATTGCCTTAATCCAGCGGTTAAAGCAATGGGTGGAAGATTAATTGTGTGGGAGACAGATGGGGTTTCTTATTCTTACTAATAGCTGTCCTGACAGGTGCAGCAGTCTTCCTTCGTGGGCCTCAGTGAGGTCTGCTCTCCTTTGTAAGCCACTCACAGAAAGTGATTCCTATGAACACTGTGAAGTGCAGTGACCCATCGACAACAGTCATGTCAACCAAGCAATCATGTACTATAAGGTCCAGGGACTAGTTATGATACATATGTCGATCAAACTAAATCAAACAAAACTTTTTTGGTAAGCTTACATTTTCCCATTAGAAAGGTCTTCACCAGTTTATTTCAGGGTACCATTATGCATTTCTAATGCAATATGTATACAAAATCAACGCAGTTGCCAACCATAGTACATTAGCCGTTTAAGCTTATTGGTTAAATGGTTAGTTTGTATAATGTAGCAATATTCGCTTCCTGTAAATTTCATTAGTAAGAGGTGTTGGATAACATAAAAAAAAAAAAAAAGATTGGAATAAGTAGTCTAAGAGAGAGATCAGGTTATGTATTTTAGCTTAGCTAGATAGCTTGCTACTACGTAAGTCATTCTGGGAGCGCAGTAAGTCATGATTTTATATTAGAACATGTTGATGGTGCTGGTTAAGCAATTAAAAAAATACCTTACTGACATTGCTACTTGGTTCACAACTTGATGCCATACAAAAAAGTGGATCTTGTTAATTTGATTTGAAATACATGTTCTATATTTCAGTCGCAGAGAACCATCTGAAAAGCTGGTAAAGCTGCTATCCATAGTGAGATGAAATTCTTCAAGAAAGCTAAAGATGAGGAGCCAACTGCTCCAGGGCAGGGTAAGTCATGCATTGTTTTCTAAACTGTTGTTTTGAACATGTTTGTTTAACCTTTATTTATCTAGTGAATGAAGAACACGTTATTATTTACTATAACAGCCTACCAAAAGGCAAAAGGGATGGGGACTGGGATTCAAAATAAAAATGTAGGACAAAAAAATAAATATAATGACAAGAGTGACACCACAACACTACATGAAGAGAGACCTAAGACACCAACACAACATGGCAGCACAAACATGGCAGCAACACAACATGGCAGCACAAACATGGCAGCAACACAACATGGCAGCACAAACATGGCAGCAACACAACATGGCAGCACAAACATGGCAGCAACACAACATGGTAGCAACACAATATGGTAGCAACACAACATGGCAGCAACACAATATGGTAGCAACACAACATGGCAGCAACACAACATGGCAGCACCACAATATGGTAGCAACACAATATGGTAGCAACACAATATGGTAGCAACACAACATGGCAGCAACACAACATGGTAGCACCACAATATGGTAGCAACACAATATGGTAGCAACACAACATGGCAGCAACACAATATGGTAGCAGCACTTTTTTTATCGTAGCTAACCAATGTAAATGTTCATATAATCAATAAATCAGGTTTCTTTCCGGTTTCGTACTTAACTATATTCCAATAAGACGATTGTGATGTACTGTATGTGTGTATGTCTAATCCAGAGCTTTGTCTTACATCCCACTAGTCGCAATCAAAAAGAGATCCAGAGTCCCTGGGGTCATGATTACACAGTTTGTGGAGAAGCTTCCTGAGGGCATGACCACCCCTGATTTCACCCGCAAACCCATCGCTTTGACTATTCAGGAAGGTATGTTTCATCTATCAAACCACAATGACAACGTGAGATAGTAATAAAGTCTTTAAATTGCATATATTCTCTTGATTCTTGTTTGAAATTGGCATTATACTGAGTTTATTTCATTTTTTTAAAGGGAAATTAGCTGTTTTCAAAGCAATTGTGTCTGGTAATCCGACACCAACTGTGCATTGGACAAGAAGTAACGGAGAAGTAACTGACCCAGAAAGATACAAAATAGTATCTGATCCAGCCGTAACTAATGAGCACTATATAGAGGTGAGTCAACACACTGGTATTGGAGAGGAGCAGCAATTTACAATGACATCTTTTTGGTCTTTCTAAACAACAACACCTCTATGAATCTGAAACAACCTGATTTCCACCTGACGTCATACCAACCAGAGGGCGAAAATATCTAGTAAAATGTTGGCTGCAATCAAGACTAAAAAGATGACCTCGACATCCACGTTAGCGAGCGGTAAATCGCTGGCCAATTCTGATTGCAATTGATATCAGCTGTGTTATTTTAGCAAACATTGATGGTTTAACGAAAGGCAAAAATCAGGTGGTTTTTGATGGTAACAATTAGCCCAATTCGACTCAGCAAAAAAAGAAACGTCCTCTCACTGTCAACTGCGTTTATTTTCAGCAAACTTAACATGTGTAAATATTTGTATGAACATAACAAGATTCAACACCTGAGACATAAACTGAACAAGTTCCACAGACATGGGGGAGGGGGGTGGGTAAAAATCAAAAGTAACAGTCAATATCTGGTGTGGCCACCAGCTGCATTAAGTACTGAAGTACATCTCCTCCTCATGGACTGCACCAGATTTGCCAGTTCTTGCTGTGAGATGTTACCCCACTCTTCCACCAAGGCACCTCCAAGTTCCCAGAGATTTCTGGGGGGAATGGCCCTAGCCCGCACCCTCCGATTCAACAGGTCCCAGACGTGCTCAATGAGATTGAGATCCGGGCTCTTTGCGGGCCATGGCAGAACACGTCTTGCAGGAAATCACGCAGAGAACGAGTAGTATGTCTGGTGGTTTCGTCATGTCAGGAGGAGCCTGCTGGAGGGTCATGTCAGGAGGATCCTGCAGGAAGGCTACCACATGAGGGAGGAGGATGTCTTCCCTGTAACGCACAGCGATGAGATTGCCTGCAATGACAAGAAGCTCAGGCCGATGATGCTGTGACACACCACCCCAGACCATGACGAACCCTCCACTTCCAAATCAATCCCGCTCCAGAGTACAGGCCTCGGTGTAACTCTCATTCCTTTGACGATAAACGCTAATCCGATCATCACCCCTGGAGAATCAAAGAAGAGCACTTTTTTCCAGTCCTGTCTGGTCCAGCGACAGTGGGTTTGTGCCCATAGGCGACGTTGTTGCCAGTGATGTCTGGTGAGGACCTGCCTTACAAAAGGCCTACAAGTCCTCAGTCCAGCCTCTCTCAGCCTATTGCGGACAGTCTGTGCACTGATGGAGGGATCATGCGTTCCTGGTGTAACTTGGGCAGTTGTTGTTGCCATCCTGTACCTGTCCCGCAGGTTTGATGTTCGGATGTACCGATCCTGTGCAGGTGTTGTTACACCTGGTCTGCCACTGCGAGGACGTTCAGCTGTCCGTCCGGTCTCCCTGTAGCGCTGTCTTAGGCGTCTCACAGTACGGTCATTACAATTTATTGCCCTTGTCACATCTGCAGTCCTCATGTCTCCTTGCAGCATGCCTAAGGCACGTTCACACAGATGAGCAGGGACCCTGGGAATCTTTCAGAGTCAGTAGAATGGCCTCTTTAGTGTCCTACGTTTTCATAACTGTGACCTTAATTTCCTACCGTCTGTAAGCTGTTAGTGTCTTAATGACCGTTCCACAGGTGCATGTTCATTAATTGTTTATGGTTCATTGAACAAGCATGGGAAACAGTGTTTAAACCCTTTACAATGAAGATCTGTGAAGTTATTTTGATTTTTACGAATGATCTTTGAACAACAGGGTCCTGAAAAAGGGACGTTTCTTTTTTTGCTGAGTATATATTTTTTCACGTTATGCCATATGACTTTAAAAAATAATAAACCCTTCGTCCCCAACCTGGGGAGACTTGATGCTAACAAATTGTGTTCCAAATGGTAATACTGTTGGTCAATTTGTGTACACAGATGCCAGAAGTATCATCAGAACAAGCTGATACCTACAAATGCTTTGCCACCAATGAGTATGGAAAAGCTGTGGTCACCGCTACCCTCAATGTAATTGAAAGTGAGGACACCATTACTCCTGGGCGGCGTTCAACCTGGTTACATCTCATAACTGAGTCTTGAATAAGAGAAACATCATGTTACGTTAAACAGATCCTTAAAAAACACGGGCAGACATATCTTCAGGATCTAAGTCAGACAAACTATAATTGATCCAATTGATCTTAATTAACCAAATCATCTAATGAAACATCTCTTGCCTTTCAGTGGGATATACGAAGAACAAGGCTATGAAAGATGCACGAGCAGGTCAGTCACTGAATTTGAATCACAAAACAGAGTTTAAGTGACATTAACTGTACAAAGTAACCTAAAAGTTCAATCTCAAAATAGCTGCTGTGAAGCCACCTGAAGATTTCAAGAATCTCCTAACAAAAACGTAAGACAATATTGAAAAACAATCAAACATTGCTAGGTTCCAGATCCTAATTCTACCATAATAGTTTTAATGCATGAATGAGATAAACTTGTATTCTTCTTGTTCAAGGGTTGTGAAACCAGTCAAAGAAAAAAAAGACGGAGAAATCGATCCAAGGTTTTGGGATGTGTTAATGAGTGCCAACAAGAAAGACTATGAGAAAATCTGTGCTGAGTTTGGAGTCACTAACTTCCGCTGGATGCTGAAGACACTGAATGCGAAGAAGGTTGAGAGGGAGGAGGAGCAAGCAAAGGTTTGATTAGAGAGAGTCAAAGATAACACGAATAAGGAACACCTGTATATACAGTTGAAGTTGGAAGTTTACATACACTTAGGTTGAAATCATTCAAACTAATTTTTCAACCACTCCACAGATTTCATGTTAACAAACTATAGTTTTGGCAAGTCGGTTAGGACATCTACTTTGTGCATGACACAAGTAATTCTTCCAACAATTGTTTACAGACAGATTATTTAACTTATAATTCACTGTATCACAATTCCAGTGGGTCAGAAGTTTACATACACTAAGATGACTGTGCCTTTAAACAGTTTGGAAATTTCCAGAAAATGATGTCATGGCTTTAGAAGCTTCTGACAATTGGAGGTGTACCTCTGGATGTATTTCAAGGCCTACCTTCAAATTCAGTGCCTCTTTGCTTGACATCATGGGAAAATCTAAAGAAATCAGCCAAGACCTCAGTTCATCCTTGGGAGCAATTTCCAAACGCTTGAAGGTACCACGTTCATCTGTACAAACAATATTACGCGAGTATAAACACCATGGGAACACGCAGCCGTCACACCGCTAAGGAAGGAGACGCGTTCTGTCTCCTAGAGGTGGTGCGAAAAGTGCAAATCAATCCCAGAACAACAGCAAAAGACCTTGTGAAGATGCTGGAGGAAACGGGTACAAAAGTATATATCCACAGTAAAATGAGTTCTATATCGACATAACCTGAAAGGCCGCTCAGCAAGGAAGAAGTCACTGCTCCAAAACCGCCATAAAAAAGCCAAACTACGGTTTGTAACTGCACATGGGGACAAAGATCGTACGTTTTGGAGAAACGTCCTCTGGTCTGATGAAACAAAAATAGAACTGTTTGGCCATAACGACCATCGTTATGTTTGGAGAAAAAAGGGGGAGGCTTGAAGCCGAAGAACACCATCCCAACCGTGAAGCACGGGAGTGGCAGCATCATGTTGTGGGTGTGCTTTGCTGCAAAATAGATGGCATCATTAGGAAAGAAAAGTATGAGTATATATTGAAGCAAAATCTCAAGACATCAGTCAGGAAGTTAAAGCTTGGTCGCAAATGGGTCTTCCAAATGGACAATGACCCCAAGCATACTTCCAAAGTTGTGGCAAAATGGCTTAAGGACAACAAAGTCAAGGTATTGCAGTGGCCATCACAAAGCCCTGACCTCAATCCTATAGAGGATTTGTGGGTAGAACTGAAAAAGTGTGTGTGAGCAAGGAGGCCTACAAATCTGACTGAGTTACACCAGTTCTGTCAGGAGGAATGGGCCAAAATTCACCCAATTTATTGTGGGAAGCTTGTGGAATGCTACCCGAAAAGTTTGACACAAGTTAAACAATTTAAAGACAATGCTACCAAATACTAATTGAGTGTATGTAAACTTCTGACCCACTGGCAATGTGATGAAAGAAATAAAAGCTGAAATAAATAATTCTCTCTACTATTATTCTGACATTTCACATTCTTAAAATAAAGTGGGTACTAGGATTAAATGTCAGGAATTGTGAAAAACTTGAGTTTAAATGTATTTGGCTAAGGGGTATGTAAACGTCCGACTTCAACTGTAGCTTAAGTTTGTTTAACATTTTAGTCATAGACAACTATAAGCACCCAACAAATTATTATTATTTTCATTATTATTATGTAGACACTCTTCAAATAAAGTATTACAATTACAACTAATAAACTATTCATGTCAGTGCATAGTGACCCAGTCAGATGCCTAGTGACTCAGTTGGATCTGCTGTTGTTATATCTATTAGAAATCACCATGTACTACTATGCTGATTATTTTTTACATTGTAGTCATTTAGCAGACACTCTTATCCAGAGCGACATACAGGAACAAATTGGATTAAGTGCCTTGCTCCATGGCACATTGTCAGCTTGAGGATTCAAACCAGCAACCTTTTTGTTACTGGCCCAAACTCTTAACCTCTTGGCAACCAGCCGCCCAGCATTTACCAGTATGCCAAAAGTGAGGTATTAATTCCTCTTACATACACTGTTGTTTTTCTAAATGAATATCACCGACATTATTGCCAGTGAGTGTGTTGTTTGCGCCTACAGTATGTTGAAGACCTCAGAAATTTGAAACACATTGAAGTCAAACCTGGTGGAGGTGCAGAGTTTGAATTTGAGATGTCGCTTAAAGACCCCAACGTCAAGATCTTCCTGTTCAAGGTGAGAATGGTGTGAAATACACACTGTTATATGCATTGTAACAACAACCGAGCGGAACATGTTTGATTCTATTTTATAATAACTAACAGTTATAATAACGAATAGGTGTCTTTACATTAAATATGTGTTTTTTTCATGCGTTCATTACAACTGACAATGTGTTGTTGTACAGGATGGAGTAATGGTTCCTTTCAGTGTTGAAACAGAAGAGAAGCATTTTCTGAAGAAAACAGGCAGAAAATTTACATTTGGCATTAAGGATCTTGCAGGAGATGATGAAGGATTGTACCAAGTGATGGTGGAGGGAGTACTTATCTTCTCAACTGACTTCAAAGGTGAGATGTCTTCAATTTATTCTCTGTTTAATCATTTCCTGTTTCATATAGGCTTACAATCTCTAAGGTCAACAAAATTCCCTCAGGTTAGCTGGTACGCAAACATGACACATAAGTTTCATTCTGTCATTATGTTCCAGATAAAGTCTTCCTTCCAAATCTGTCTTTTATTCAGTTCCCATGGTGGACTTCCTGGTCAAGATTCAGGAAGTAAAGGCCACGGAGAGAGAGGATGCCGTGTTTGAATGTGTCCTGTCATCCCCCATGTCAAAGATTCAATGGACGGGGAGGAATCAACCGTGTGAACAAGGGGAGAAGTTTGACATTGAAGTCTCAGAGGACATGCTCATCCATAGATTGGTTGTGAAGGACTGTGTGAAATTGGATGGTGGCATCTACTCAGTATGTGCAGGGATCAAGTCTTGCAATGCCTTTCTTGTTGTGGAGGGTAAGGAGATGACGTTTCAAACACAAAAAGTGTCGCTAAGTCATGTCACTCTTACTTGTGTAAGGGCATATAATGTCAAATATATGTAACTTGTTAAGGAAATTGATCAGTATCAAACAATCATTATCAATATCAGACAGTACAAATGCAATACATTGACAATCAAATGTACTAACCTATAACCCCCCCCCCCCCCCAGCTGATAACGATCCAGCCACCAAGGGGAAAAAGAAACTCCGCAAAACAACTCGAGCAGGTGGGGGAGACGTAGACTTGGCTAAAATAGCTGCAGAGCAGCAAGCTAAGCTGGCGAGAGAGAAAGATGAGAGAATGGAGTTGGCGAAACAGATTAAGGCAGACATGGACGCTAAGGCAGCGGCAGAGCCCGAACCAGAGCCAGTGAACCAGGAAGGGAAAGAAGAGCCTGAGCCTGTGGAAGAGAAGAAGAACGAGTTCGGAGACGAAGAGATATCAGTCGAAGAGAAGACGAATGAGCTCGGAGGCAAAGAGATACCAGTTGAAGAGAAGAAGAACGAGCTCGGAGACGAAGAGATAACAGTTCAAGAGAAGAAGAAAAGAGTGAGAACAGGTCCACTGATCCCAGATACCATCATAGGTAAGAGGTTAAAAGAGTGAGAACAGGTCCACTGATCTCAGACATCATCATAGGTAAGAGGTGTTTGTAATGTCCAGGCATCACATTCACACTACATCATCTTCCTAACCAATTGACAACCACTTGATCTATCCTCTAGACCCAGGAGTGCACTTCACCAGTGGATTGTCAGACATCAGTGTTAATATGGGCAACAGAGGTGAACTGGAATGTAAACTGAGCAGTGAAAACTGTGAAGGAATCTGGTACAAAGATGGAGAAGAGGTGAGTTGGAAAAAGATTGGTAAAAATAAACACCATTTAAACTGCGTCCTCAGATTTGGAAATGCAACACTCAAAACACTTCAAAAATGGAATCTCAAAATCCAACTTGTTTTTTGCCGTCTTGTTTGGCCAACTACTACAGCAGGTAAATTCTGATCAGCATCAATCTGTAAAATACACACAATAGAATTGCAGAGACTAAATGCAGAAAAAATGAATCCTGAGATTCATGCAGTTGTTTATAGTTCTAAACATAACTTTACTTGTTTCCTTCCAGATAGAAGCATCAGATGATTTTGAGATGACACGTGATGGGGCCTTTCACAGGCTTATACTGAAGAACTGCAAGGAGGAAGATTCTGGAAAATACCGATTTGAGGCTGATGGACGTAAAACAGAGGCCATGCTCATTGTAGAGGGTAAAGGAATCCATCCATACAATTTTTGACATAATGAATGGAAACATTGAGGTGGTTGAACTGAAGCTCAGGATCAGTATTGCACAAATGCAGCATACTCTGAAGGTGGAAATGCAATGCCAAGTCAACTAACATATTGTAGCTCCTACAAGTCAGAGGTTTACATACACTTAGGTTGATGTCATTAAAACTCATTTTTCAAACACTCCACGGATTTGAAGCCGGTTAGACATCTACTTTGTGCATGACACAAGTAATTCTTCCAACAATTGTTTACAGACAGATTATTTAACTTATAATTCACTATATCACAATTCCAGTGGGTCAGAAGTTTACATACACTAAGTTGACTGTGCCTTTAAACAGCTTGGAAATGTCCTCTGGTCTGATGAAACAAAAATAGAACTGTTTGGCCATAATGACCATCGTTATTGGCAGAACTGAAAAAGCGTGTACGAGCAAGGAGGCCTACAAACCTGACTCAATTACACCAGTTCTGTCACGAGGAATGACCAAAATTCACCCAACTTATTTTGTTGAAGCTTGTGGAAGGCTACCTGAAACGTTTGACCCAAATTAAACAATTTAAAGGCAATGCTACCAAATACTTATTGAGTGTATGTAAACTTCTGACCCACTGGGAATGTGATGAAAGAAATAAAAGCTGAATAATGAAATAATTCTCTATACTATTATTCTGACATTACACATTCTTAAAATAAAGTGGCAGGGACAGGCACTTTTTACCAGAATTAAATGTCAGGAATTGTGAAAAACTGAGTTTAAATGTATTTGGCTAAGGTGTATTTATTTTATTTTTTTATTTCACCTTTATTTAACCAGGTAGGTCAGTTGAGAACAAGTTTTCATTTACAACTGCGACCTGGCCAAGACAAAGCAAAGCAGTGCGACAAAAAACAACACAGAGTTACACATGGGAAATAAACAAACGTACAGTCAATAACACAATAGAAAATCTATATACAGAGTGCAAATGTAGTGCAAAATGCAGTAAGGTTAGGAAGGTAGGACAATAAATAGGCCATAGTGGCGAAATAAATTACAGATTAGCATTAACACTGGAATGATGGAATGTGCAAATGATGATGTGCAAATAGAGATACTGGAGTGCATAATGAGCAGAAGTAAAAAAATAAATATGGGGATGAGGTAGTAGGGTGGGCTATTTACAGAAGGGCTCTATACAGCTGCAGTGATCGATAAGCAGCTTTGACAGCTGATGCTTAAAGTTAGTAAGGGAGATAGGAACCTCTAGCTTCAAGGATTTTTGCAATTCGTTCCAGTCATTGGCAGCAGAGAACTGGAAGGAATGGCGGCCAAAGGAGGTGTTGGCTTTGGGGGTGGCCAGTGAAATATACCTGCTGGAGCGCATACTACGGGTGGGTGTTGCTATGGTGACCAGCGAGCTGAGATAAGGCGACGAATATGTAGTGAGGGCCAACCAACGAGAGAATACAGGTCGCAGTGGTGGGTAGTATATGGGGCTTTGGTAACAAAACTGATGGCACTGTGATAGACCAGTATACACTGTATGTGTATATGTATATGTATTGTATTTGAGCTTCAAAATATATGTGATATCTGCGTTCCAGATCCACCCAGAGTAAACCCAGATGACCTGGCGGACTTCTCAAAGCCCGTCATAATAAAGGTTGGCCAGAGCGCTACCTTCAAGCTGTCTTTTATGGGTCGTGACCCAATGAAGATATATTGGTATAACGAAGGTGAGGAGTTGGTGGAGGACAAACACATCAACATTGAGAAGTCGCTCACACACAGCCGCCTCCTCCTCAGCAAGTGCCAGCGGAAAGCCACAGGAGAAATCAAGATCAAGATAAAAAATGAATGTGGAACCATTCAGGGCATATCCAGGTTGATTGTGTTGGGTCAGTGAGATGATTTGAATCTATTTACAATGTTGCTGTGATGATCCTTTGTGCTTGCCTGAATGACATGTCAGGGTGTCTCCACCTTTTACACAATATAGCTTCATACACAGCTTTATCTAGGATCACATAGGCCTAACTACAGTATAATTAGGCCCCCTATATCTATTTACAGACAGACCAAGCCCTGCCCTAGGACCTGTGGAGATCATTGAAGCTTCTTCGGCTGTCCTTGACTTTAAATGGAGGCCTCCCAAAGACGATGGTGGCTCTCCTGTGATCAACTACATCCTGGAACGCCAGCAGTTGGGCCGTAACTCCTGGACGAAGCTGGGTCAGATCCCTGGAGAGCCAAAATACAGGGACACCAATGTAGACCATGGCAGGAAGTATTGCTACCATATCAGGGCTGTGACTGAGCAGGGCATAAGTGAAATGATGGAGACAGATGACATCCAGGCCGGTACAAGAGGTAAGACATAATCTGTCACCAGAATGCAGCATTTAACTGTTGAATTGGGGTTCCCTCTACCAGTGGAGGATGCCCTCAGACCTCCAAAATGCTCTTGTTTTCTTGTTCCCTAGCATATCCTGGACAACCTTCCTCACCCA
Source organism: Thymallus thymallus (assembly GCA_023634145.1). NCBI lineage: Eukaryota > Metazoa > Chordata > Actinopteri > Salmoniformes > Salmonidae > Thymallus > Thymallus thymallus. The sequence goes on from CM042409.1 coordinate 6,215,367, forward strand.
AAGTGGTCAGTGCCTTTGCGAACTGCATCAATCTGGAATGGGTTCCCCCTTCCAACACTGGAGGGACTAATATTCTAGGATACCACCTGGAGAAACGCAAGAAGGGCAGCAATCTATGGGGTTCAATCAACCATATGAAAGAGCCTATTAAAGGTGTGGCCATTTCAATACTTGGTTCATCATCCAAGTGACTTTCTGTATTTTTTGCATTCCATTCCAAACCATACCAGTACACAACATTAATTGTTTTTTGTACATTGCTATAAATACAACCATACTGCCAAAGTGCTGAAACAATAAAGATACATTTTGATCCCTTCCTAATCTATTTTTGTCAAACCCACACCGTCAGGTCAAGGGTTTGCAGTCAAAGACGTTATTGAGGGAATGGAGTACGAGTTCCGTGTTGCAGCTATCAACATATCTGGTGCTGGAGAGCCAAGTACACCCTCTGAATTTGTTATTGCAAGAGACCCAAAGAGTAAGTAATATGATCGGTTTCATTCTGAGATAGCCATGATAAACTAAAGAGAAAGTCATACTATGAAAATCATTCGATAATACAAGACGTAATTTGACTGGTGAAAAAAAGGCATAACGTTACAGTTCAAATATAAAGTTTTATACTCCCCCCTGAAATCAGTTGTGTCCTTTCAGAGCCCCCCGGTAAAGTCCTAGACCTGAAGGTGACAGACTCCTCCTACACCACATTGTCCCTGGGTTGGACTAAACCAAAGGAGGAGGAAGGGGTCCAAGATGAAGCCAAGGGATACTTTGTGGAGATCAGACCAGCAGTAAACCCAGAGTGGGACCGCTGTAACAATAACCCCATCATCATGACCTCCTATAACATTTTGGGTCTTAAGTCAATGGCCATGTACTGGGTGAGAGTGATTGCCACCAATGACGGTGGAGAAGGGGACCCCAAAGCCTTGGACAACTACATAATTGCAATGCCCCCCCCAGGTGAGTGAGATCAAATCAGAAACATTGTTTTTGTCAAGTTTGTGTTCACAGTATCATGATAGTTGTTCTAAGACTGAAACACAGAATGAAAACCTAAAACCTGGTGTGATTATACACTTATTATTATATTTACAGTATCTTATTTCAAGCTATCAAAGTTTTTTTTAAACTATATTAACTATAATGTTCTTGTTTCTCATAGTGAGACCACAATTCACTGATCGCAACATGAAGAGCTTCATGGTTGTGAGAGCCGGGAATTCTGCTCGAATCAACATTAACTTTGTGGTAAGCAAAATCTTATACATGTAAACAATGCATTATCCTGTCTCATATCGGAATTGCCAGTTTCAAGGGCAAATTACAGAACTCGGTCTGCTATTCCGTGTAATTGTGATACTCTGTGATCTAGAATGTGTTGCAATGGTGTAGAAGTGCAATATCAGAGCAACACATTCTGTACTGAAATGTGATGGATGTTAACAGAGATACTTAGATAAGTGGATTACTCATTGTAGAAACATTCACTTAACCTTTTTTTGCCATGCGCTAAATCAGGGCCACAGAGTGATTCTTGGTAGTCTTAAACAAATCTACTTTGAAACAAAGGTATACACCTCATGGTGTGGGCTTAAAAAAAGAAGACACCTGTACCATGTCAGATATACAGTATGTATTACGTTTTAGGTTTGTATCCCAATATTACACTTTATAAACTGTGCATCACAGAAGACTAAAATATAACCAAACAGTTTGACATAGAAACACCGGATTTTGTCATTTTCTTTTTAAATATTCCACCCATGAGGCCAAAGAGGGTACTTTTGGTCATTGACTGCAGGAAAGGGCTACAACCACATCTCATCTGTCTATTTCTACTTTGTCTTTTGACAGGCTTCTCCTATGCCAAACATAACGTGGCTAAAGGATGGGATGCCAGTGTCAAAACGTGTAACCATTAGCAACTCCGATAATACATCACAGCTCTTAATCCCCACCTCTGAGCGCCCCGACACAGGAATCTACACCATCATCGTCAAGAACATGATTGGTCAGGAGACCTTCAGTGTCGAGATCAGAGTCACAGGTATAGTCATACAAGCAAGACATTCCACTATATATTGACAGTGAGTGGTGGAAAATGCGTGGTATTGACAGTGAGTGGTGGAAAATGAGTGGTATTGACAGTGAGTGGTGGAAAATGAGTGGTATTGACAGGGAGTGGTATTGACAGTGAGGGGTATTGACAGTGAGGGGTATTGACAGTCAGTGAAATTGACAGTCAGTGGTATTATCTAGTGAGTATTGGAAATCTGTAAACGATTACTACTGTGTTTATTGTCTGTTGCGTGTGGAGGGGGTGTGAGGGAGGGTTGCTGTGGGATTATTTATGATACTATTTGAAGTAGGGTTTCAGATGTTTTTGGAAGTTGGGCAGGGACTCTGCTGTCCTAGCTTCAGGGGGAAGCTGGTTCCACCATTCGGGTGCCAGGAAAGAGCCTGAAGGTAGGGAGGGGCAGTTCCTCTTGCTACTCCATATGCAAGCACTATGGTCTTGTAGTGGATGCGAGCTTCGACTGGAAGCCAGTGGAGTGTGCGGAAGAGCGGGGTGACATGGGAGAACTTGGGAAGGTTGAACACCTGGTGGGCTGGAGTATTTAAGGTCCCCAAGAACACAGTGGCCTCCATCATTCTTAAATGGAAGAAGTTTGGAACCACCAAGACTCTTCCTGCAGCTGGCCGCCCAGCCAAACTGAGCAATCTGGTGAAAAGGGCCTTAGTCCGGGACGTGACCAAGAACCCGATGGTCACTCTGACAGAGCTCTAGAGTTCCTCTGTGGAGATGGGAAAACCTTCCAGAAAGACAACCATCAGCCCTCCACAAATCAGGCCTTTATGGTAGAGTGGTCAGACAGAAGCCACTCCTCAATAAAAGGCACATGACAGCTGGCTTGGAGTTTGCCAAAAGGCACCTAAAGACTCTCAGACCATGAGAAACAAGATTCTCTGATCTGATGAAACCAAGATTGAACTCTTTGGCCTGAATGTCAAGCCTCACGTCTGGAGGAAACCTGATACAATCCCTACGGTGAAGCAGTAGTGGCAGCATTATGCTGTGGGGATGTTTTTCAGCAGCAGGGACTGGGAGACTAGTCAGGATCGAGGCAAAGATGAACAGAGCAAAGTACAGAGAGATCCTTGATGAAAACCTGCTCCAGAGCGCTCAGGACCTCGAACTGGGGGCGAAGGTACACCTTCCAACAGGACAACGACCCTAAGCACACAGCAAAGACAATGTAGGAGTGGCTTCAGGACAAGTCTCTGAATGTCCTTGAGTGGCCCAGCCAGAGCCCGGACTTGAATCCGATCGCTCCACATCCAACCTGACAGAGCTTGAGAGAATCTGCAGAGAAGAATGGGAGAAACTTTCCAAATACAGGTGTGCCAAGCTTGCAGGGTCATACCCAAGAAGACTCAAGGCTGTAATCCCTGCCAAAGGTGCTTCAACAAAGTACTGAGTAAAGGTCTGAATACTTATGTAAATGTGATATCAGTTTCTAAAAACCTGTTTTTGCTTTGTCATTATGGGGTATTTTGTGGAGATTGATGAGGGGGGAAAAAAAACAATTTAATACATCTTAGAATAAGACTGTAACGTAACAAAATGTGTTAAAAGTCATGGGGTCTGAATACTTTACGAAGGCACTGTAACATAGATTTAAGATAATGGTTGACGACCATTTCTCTTAACTGGTTCCAGATGATCCCAAGCCTCCCGGCCCAGTGGAGTTGGAAGAGAATGTTCCTGAAACAGTGACTGTGACCTGGACTCCCTCCCCAGATGAGAAGAGGGACGACAGGCTGCACTACATAGTGTCACGACGCGACTCTGTCAAGCGCATGTGGCAAACTGTAGCCGACCGCCTCTTCAACAACAAGTTCACAGCCCTCAACATCATGGCTGGACGAGAGTACTACTTCCGTGTCTACGCCAAAAATGACATGGGGCTCTCTGAGCCTTCTGAGTCGGCAACCTGGGGAGTGACCAAGAAAAAAGGCAGGTTAAGATTGTCATTGTTGATTGTCCAGAGAGAGAATCATAAGTCACCCTCAAGAGGAAACCCAAACAGACATGATTGGTAGTTAGTTAACACATTTGTCATTTTAAAGAGGAGAAGCTCCAGCACACTGTGGTCTGTGACACTGTTTTGAAAAAGGTCTCAGACCAAAACCGCTGTACTTTGAACAACAGTTCAATGAGTTTCAACAGTTTTACACTGCTCATGAATAGGCCTAAACAAAATGAAATTAAGTCAAAAAAGTCCTTTGATGAGGTATTTGTCAGGATAATTGGCATGGTGAACCACTAACTGAGGCTTTCCCCTTTTTATTCTGTTTTCATCTAGATAAGTTCTCAATGACTTTCAGGTCATCCAAGAGCCTCAACTTTGAGTCAGCGCCATCGTTCTTAGTTCCTCTGAAAATGCATAGCACCCCTGAGAGCTACGAGTGCTACATGAGCTGCGCTGTGAGAGGGGACCCAACACCCCATGTCACATGGTACCGCAACAACATCAGCCTCAACACCAACACCAACTATCTTATCACCAACACCTGTGGGGTCTGCTCCATGGTCATACTAAGGGTTGGACCCAAGGACACTGGAGAGTACAAAGTCGTCGCAGACAATGCCTTGGGCAGGGCAGAGTGCTCCACCAAACTCACAGTCAACGGTACACCATTTTTTTTGGCTGTACTCCATTGAAATATAGCATGTTCACATGATGTGTAATATAATGTTTTTAAACTATAATCTCTCTTCATTACCTTTCAGAGTGAAGTGGTTCCACAGTCCTCCATTTCTGCTTAGCAAAGACTATCAGATTGCCCAGAGCAACCAGAAACACTGCAGAAAGCTGAAATGGATGCATGTTGATTATATCCTCAGAGAGTGGGCATGTTCTTTAGTCTTCTGGAAAAAGAAGAATATCAGTAGTGGATTGAGATACAGTAGTGTGTGTTGAAAGAGATTCTATAATGACTTTATCATACTGTAAATAGGCCTGCAATGAGTTTATCCAACTTTTGTTTGACAGAAACTTGAGAATCCAATCCTAGATAAGCGCTCTTGTTGACTCTCAATACTCAAGAGCGACAGAGACAACAGAAGAGAATCCCATTCATTTAAGACACAAGCAATTTGAAATCAATATTCCATAGGCCACTCACATGGTGTCCATTGCCAAGGCTGTCGCTGTGCCCCCCGCACCCACCCACCCTCCATACAGTATTCCGTGGGCAAACACACCCTGGTATTGTTTTGCCAACTGTTACATGGCTTCACATATCTCTTTTACTGCTAGCATGCAGTCATGTTCTTTCAGAGGATATTGAGAGTTTATAATGGAAGGTAATAAATTAGAAGAATTCATAGGCATGACTGAGTTTGACCTTATGTACATTTGGTCCTGGGCTGGTTTCAAGTTTCAGAAAGCGTCAACTTTCTACATGACAATAAATGGTTATGTAATGATTGTTGTCTTAAGCAGCCAATGATTATTTTATAGCATAACAATGTATCAGGCATTGACATTTACAAGGATATAAACTGGTGGACAAGAATAACTTCACTGAATTTACTTTGTATTTTACGGTTGTTTTTTCGACTCTGTATAAATACAGAAATACAATGTGATTCATGGATATTGAAATTCCCAATAGTGAAAGCAAGCTATCCTAACTGTCGGCTACTTGAGATTCAGAGTACTGTCAATCGGATTTTGAAACTAATAACTTGGTTATATTGGCAAAAACAATGTGCCTGCATTTACTTAAGTAGTGGTTATAGGTTTCTTCCCTTTCTTTATTTGTTTGGTAAATATCTGTAAACAACTGGTTGGAAAAAGCAATGGACAGGAAACGTGGGGTGTGAGTTGATGCAGAATTGTTTCGTGAAGGAATACTTATAGCTCTTGACCCTGTGTGGCCCCTGCAGTAAATGCCTTATGGAACATCAAGCTTTTCAGCTCAGCTTCCCATGCCTGTGTCCAGTCAACCTTCCTGTGTCAAGCACCAACTATTATTCTGTTGCCTAAAATATCCACACCACAGTGAATCGTGCTTGGACCCAACATAACTGTTTCATTGCTAAGAATACAATAAAGATACAATAATGACTCCTGGTGGTTTTAAGTTTCTGTGTTCTAAGTTCCAACCAGTTTCTGTGTTCTAAGTTCCAACCAGTTCCTGTGTTCTGGTCACATACACATATTTAGCTGTCAGTTACGACCACAACTATATTTTAAGAATGTGAAATGTCGGAATAATAGTAGAGAGAATGATTTATTTCAGCTTTTATTTCTTTCATCACATTTCCAGTGGGTCAGAAGTTTACATACACTCAATTAGTATTTGGTAGCATTGCCTTTAAATTGCTTAACTTGTGTCAAACGTTTCAGGTAGCCTTCCACAAGCTTCCCACAATAAGTTGGGTGAATTTTGGCCCATTCCTCCTGACAGAACTGGTGTAACTGAGTCAGGTTTGTAGGCCTCCTTGCTCGCACATGCTTTTTCAATTATGTCCACTATAGGATTGAGGTCAGGGCTTTGTGATGGCCACTCCAATACCTTGACTTTGTTGTCCTTAAGCCATTTTGCTACAACTTTGGAAGTATGCTTGTGGTCATTGTCCATTTGGAAGACCCATTTGAGACCAAGCTTTAACTTCGTGACTGATGTCTTGAGATGTTGCTTAAATATATCCACATAATTTTCCTTCCTCATGATGCTATCTATTTTGTGAAGTGCACCAGTCCCTCCTGCAGCAAAGCACCGCCACAACATGATGCTGCCACCCCCCTGCTTCACGGTTGGGATGGTGTTCTTTGGCTTGCAAGCCTCCCCCTTTTTCCTCCAAACATAACGATCGTCATTATGGCCAAACAATTCTATTTTTGTTTCATCAGACCAGAGGACATTTCTCCAAAAAGTACGATATTTGTCCCCATGTGCTGTTGCAAACCGTAGTCTGGCTTTCATGGCTGTTTTGGAGAAGTGGCTTCTTCCTTGCTGAGTGGCCTTTCAGGTTATGTCGATATAGGACTCGTTTTACTGTGGATATAGATACTTTTGTACCCGTTTCCTCCAGCATCTTCACAAGGTCCTTTGCTGTGGTTTTGAGATTGATTTGCACTTTTCGCACCAAAGTACGTTCATCTCTAGGAGACAGAAAGCGTCTCCTTCCTGAGCGGTATGACGGCTGCGTGGTCCCATGGTGTTTATACTTGCGTACTATTGTATGTACAGATTAACGTGGTACCTTCAGGTGTTTGGAAATTGCTCCTAAGGATGAACCAGACTTGTGGAGGTCTACAATTGTTTTTCTGAGTTCTTGGCCTTTACTAATGCTTTGTATTAGCACCCATTCTGCAGAACTAGGATCAGGAAGGCAATCGCTGGTTGGAGTAAGTTTCTCAAAAACGAGTCAAATCGAGAACAGTTCTATAGCATGCCATTTACATCCGATATACAGATGAGGTTGTACAAAAATGATCGTATCCTCTATTTCACCTGACTACCTATGTTAATTTCAGATCTTAAGGTGAACATGGTGCAACATACTCTGTCTTTAGGGTAACCTTTGGGTAGATTACTACCTCGTAACAAGCCCAGAAAAGACATGACTCCTCTGTTAACAGCATGTTAAGCCAGGTCCTTTCCTGAAAGTGTGCCCATTTTATAAGACTAAAATTATGATTAGCACGTCCATTGAACTTTACTCTTTATATAGCGATACTGGAGACCATGCTCAGTCACGTGTCAATAAATAGCACAATAGATTGTAATGTGGTTGTTAAATCCAAAATGAAATTCCAACTCACTGGCAACCTTGAGTTTTACTACATTAACCTCTCTGGCACCTGAAGACAATCACCTCACAAACCCTGCTCCGTAAGGGCACCACAGAGGCAAAGAGCTGGCTCTCACAACTTGTTAAAGGCACAATTGCTAAGATCCACTTCTCGTGAGACGTGTGCCCCTCAAGGGGGCTGACCTTCACAAGTGCCAAATCAAAGGAGAGGAGCAGGCACAAACGCTGTGTTTTGTCTGTCACAGAGACCATTCCTTTTACTCCAAAACATCAGCACCACATGAGCTAAATATGAAACCTGATACAATATGATACCTTTTAAGAAGCATAAGCATGATATATTTGCAGACCAAAGCCCTAAATGTTTCCTTACCCACCTTTTTATCAATACTCCCATGTTTGCATCAGCACCATCCATAACGTCAACCAAGACAGATCAGCTAAGAGAAAAGAAAATACACACAATCTGATGCATAGTTTCCTGAAGGAACTACAGTTTAGGGGAACATTAAGTAACAGGCATCGCCAAACAAAATAATTATAATAATAATAAATGCCATTTTGCAGATGCTTTTATCTAAAGCGACTTCCAGTCATACATCTTACATATGGGTGGTCCCGGAATTCAAAACCACTATCCTGGCGTTGCAAGTTCCATGCTCTACCAACTGAGTTACAGAGGACCACAAGTTGACTGTCATAAGTAATTAAGCTGCAATACTGTATGTCCCTATGAGAGAGATGAATTTCCCCTCCCCTCGCAGGGGTTGACGTTTCAGCTAAAAACAAAAAGGCAATCCCTAGCTTGGCAGGCACTCTGAGAACGAGGAGGCTTGTTGAAGAATCACTGGCATTCCTAAAAGGATTTATTAGCTTGTAGACCTGTGAGGCTGCACTCGAATATCAGACTGGGAAGAAGCACGGCTGGAGAGGATCACAACTGAGCGTACTGAGAGGTAAGTCCATTGTCCATCTCATCTTTAGCAGCAGGGTTTAAACAGAGGTGTTAATTGTGGCGACTTGGCCATAGCCTATCACAACAGCACCCTGTTCTTGAGTCATTGTCAGTCCTTCAATAGGACCTGTAATGTATTGTGGCATATCAAAGAACTTGTCCTACTCTGAAAGTCTGCTCATTCATATTGCATTCTATTTGACATTATTTTAAAGAGCCCTGTGGAGTAAAACATGCACATATTATGTTAATATATATTTGTTTGTGCAATTGTTGTTGAATATACAAATCTCAGACAGTATAAGATGTTTTATATATATATATATATTTCATAGCTTCCTGAGTTGTATAAAGGCTCAATTAAAGTTAATAATTAATTCATAGTAGAGAATTGCACTGCAGGGTTTAGTTTTCATGTCATGAGATTGTGGAGTCAAACTCAATTCATTTTAAGATTATGATCATACAGTACATAGTTTACATAGTTGACCACACTATATAATTAGCATGCTTAGACATTGTATATTCTAATGCTTATGAATATTCATACGAGAGCATGCAGGGGCCTACATGGTAATTACTATCCAATACAGGCTCAAATGATCTATTTAGCTATTTGAGTGAGCAGTATTACTTTTGCTACTAGCAAACATTTGACTGTCAATAGGCAAAACATGATTAACTTTACATTCCTCAACCCCCAGACCCAATCATGCTGAATGCCTACAGTATGCTTCCCTCGAGACTTAAACATCCTTTAAACATAAGTTGTCAAAGAATGGTGTTGGAAAAATGCAACACTATTCACTGGGGTCTAATTTTGATAATTTAAAATATCATCTATATCAGTCTCTAAAATGTGCCAAGCTTTGAGCTGCCCTGAAAAGTCCTGGGATTTTTCTGCCATTAAAATCCTTGGGCGTGCCGCCTAAGAGCTTTTTCCGTGCCGTCTTAAGGCTGTCGCATGCTTCCCAGTCGAAATGTGATGCACCAGTTCACCGCATTATTTATGACAAGATTTTGTGTCGTTTTTGTTCGTTTTGGTGCTCGGCAGGTTTTATTTTTCAGCTGTTCACACACACAAAAACATTTCTTGAGGCTAATCGAAGTTCAGTACCCGAAGTCTACGCCCTTTGGACGTTGATTGGTCAACAGTACTACTCCTATGGACGGGATTCTTCAAGGAAGCATTTGTTGTCATTCAATGAGAGACTGCTAGTTCTTCTAGGAGCAAGCCGAACCTAGTATGCGGGAGCCTTTAGTCCAAACAGTGCAATAGATATATATATATATACATTTTGTTTGTATTATTCTTTTCTTTTTTAATACATTTTCGGGATGAAAAAATGCTTACAGTGTAAACTTAAATGACTAAAACCAGGTATAAAGTATGTAGAAAAGTATGGACCTAAATATATTTTCTATAATATAATCTTTGAGAACTAGCAATAACTCAAGTAAAAACTAGACAGTCAGGGAGAGTTAAAAATTCCATAAACTATGAATTTAGCACTATTGATTTTGTTATTATGTTTGAGCTAAATAACACAGACTTTTCCATGGAAAAATGCCTATAATTGGAGTAAAATAGCTTTAAATTGCAAAAATGTATGTCAACTCTATGGAGAAATGTGTAGAATTGCAGTAAATTGGCTTAAAAATGCTAAATTCTCTCTACACCGCTAAGATGCCTCTAAAATGTTCCCTAAAATTCAGCCGCACTGACGGGCCGACTGTGCCCATTACCACGCCTCCCTGCCACTCCCACCACCTTAGCCACTGTTTGATCCAGAAAACCCCCGAAGTGTTTCCGCATCCAGGCTTTTTGAACCTAACCTTGACCCACCTCAAATTATTTAAATAATGGCTAGGTCATTAAACACTGCACCACCATAGAACCCTGGGCATTAAGAGCAGTATTCCAGCCCTGGTCATGTAAGCAGGTTGCTGGTTCAACTTTAACGTGCAGTGTGAGCCACATGGTCCCATAAAAACCGACCCCTGCTGTGGCCCAGAAGCCGACACTAAGTGTCCTGTCAGTCACTGGCTAATTTTCAACTGCCTGAGTGCCAAGAGAGGGGCAACTGCTAGTTCACACTATGCACCTTCAATGTTCCCAAGATTAACACTTGATTTAGATGGCATCAACCAACTTATTATTTTTGTCAACTCTGTTAAGTGATTTTCAGACCTATGTGTGGTTATTTTAGTAGTGTCAGAATGATGGAAGTGAAATATGGGGTAAACCAAATCCTAACATTTGACCTTGGAATTTAACTGATCACTTGTAAACTAATTTAAACATGAATTAAGAAAATCCAGAAAGAAATGGCTGAATATTCTATTTTGAGCAGGTTTTAGTTGCACTTACTCATCACCACGTCAAGTGTGATTTATTGCATATCATGACATTTGTGATAGGATGATCATAGGTCACATGCCTTGTCAAACTATCATATGATGATGTAACATGCTCTTCTTCGAAAGGCCTCGACTAGGGAACCCTAGAATATCATACATATGTATAACAGGCCGTGTTGAATTTCCCCAGATATTAAATCAAAATCTTAATATATCTTTATTAGTGTCAGATATCACTCTCCGTTCAAACAGTTCACTGTACAGTTTTTTTATGAGTCAGTTTCGAACTCAGTTTTCCAGACTCCATGTGACAGACCCACCATACGGCAAAGTTTTACATTACCTACAATGTTATGCAGTAAAAGTAGCAGTAATAGTCTGAAATCCCAAACCATTTTCAATATTCAAATTGCAGGCAATGAAAATAAACCACAAGTTGACTGTACACCAAACTAACAATTAGGCTTACGTGATTAAAATGTTGTTTCTTGTTTCAATTCATCCACCAATCCTGTATCTCCAATATTTCATCTTTGATTTGTATCCTTTTCCATGGTTGTTTATAAACTAGCCTAACTACAGCAGCCCTGCTAACTCCCTGCCAACACACTTGCTACATTTAACTATTTCAAAGCCTTCTGTTTATGAAAAGGTTCCAGCATTGCCCATGCCCTTCCTTTTTACCAACCCAAGATTTAATTGAGACCTCAACAAGTTCAGGGACACCTCAAACCATGTCAACATCACATTCCTTGAGCAGACATATTGCCCCTCAATCCAGAGGTTGCCAGCCACAGGAGGAATGAGAGGACACCATTGGGGAACACTTAGAATGTGTGGGACAAACTGTTAGATAGAGTTTCCTACAGAAAGCCACCTGGTTTGGTACCACCTGGAGCAGGGATTCCAACCTTTTTCGCCCCAGGGTCCCATTTTTTTTACATTAGGTAAATGACACGCTTTTGTTATTGTTTATTGAGATATTGTATATTAAATACAACACCAGCTTGATTTATTTTTTGGGGGGGCGTTGGAGTGAAAACCTGCAAGTGGGTAGTTCTCTAAGAGCAGGGTTGGAGAGGCCTGTTTTGCATAAATACTGTAAAACCGGGGGGATCGACAAACACTTCAGCAAGTAAACACCCGTTTTAAATAAACACTAGGTCTAAATGAATTGTTTATCGGCACAGGTTCTCCATTGTGCTGTGATAGGAAGTCTTTGCAAGTCTGATCTGAGATTGATTTTTTATTTCACATTATATACTGATAATATTGGTCACAATAAACAGTATGGTATTCTTTTTAACATGTTATTGTGCAACAGCTGTTGGCATTAAGGAAATAGACGCCTGGCTCAAATAGAAGCCTGTTTCTAATAAGCTCTAGTTGTGTTCAGCGATTGAAGCAAATAAACAGCAGGGCTATGTTTTACTGTCCTACCATTTCTTCTTGTGAAACCCTTTATATCCATTAGACATCAGATCCATTATATGCTGTCTATCTATTTTGGTATAGCAACACATTCAGCTGTCATAGAGTAGCAAACCATCTGGGTAATAAAAGCGTCCAGGAGGGTGGTCTTAGTGACATCTACTGCACATATCACCAGTGACATTTTTATATTCTCACTGTAGGAAAATGACTCTCAATATGAGGAAATAAGACCATTTTCTAAAATGGAAAATCCTCTACTGTAACAGTACAGTATGTCTTTACAGGTCTTACACTGTGTACATAAGCATTACACATTGTAGTTGGTCCATTTGGAAAACTAATCGCACATTGAATACTCTATGGTTCTCCTGCAGTATGTCTTTAAAAGTCCTACACTGGGTACACAAGCATCCAAACACGCCAAGACAGTCGTGAAGAGGGCACGACAAAGCCTATTCCCCCTCACGAGACTGAAAAGATTTGGCATCGGTCCTCAGATCCTCAAAAAGTTCTTATGCTTCTTAACAGCTACTACCCCCAAGCCATAAGACTCCTGAACAGCTAATGAAATGGCTACCCGGACTATTTGCATTGTGTCACGCCCCCTTCCCCCCAAACCCCTCTTTTACACTGCTACTCTCTGTTTATTATATATGCATAGTCACGTTAGCTCTACCTACATGTACATATTACCTCGACTTTACATTTTTACTTAATTACTTATCTATTTTTAACTTAACACTTTTAAAACTGCATTGTTGGTTAAGGGCTTGTAAGTCAGCATTTCACTCGGAGCATTTCATTCGGTGAATGTGACAAATACAATTTGATTTGATTTGATTATACATTACCCTTCAATTTTGAGTCACTACACTCAATTAAGGGAAAGTAAAGGTAAAGGGAGGATACTAGTCAGTTGTAAAGGGAAAGAGAGGATACTAGTCAGTTGTAAAGGGAAAGGAGGATACTAGTCAGTTGTAAAGGGAAAGGAGGATACTAGTCAGTTGTAAAGGGAAAGGAGGATACTAGTCAGTTGTAAAGTTAGAGGATACTAGTCAGTTGTAAAGGGAAAGGAGGATACTAGTCAGTTGTAAAGGGAGGATACTAGTCAGTTGTAAAGGGAATGGGAGGATACTAGTCAGTTGTGAAGGGAAAGAGAGGATACTAGTCAGTTGTAAAGGGAAAGGAGGATACTAGTCAGTTGTAAAGGGAAAGGAGGATACTAGTCAGTTGTTAAGGGAAAGGAGGATACTAGTCAGTTGTAAAGGGAAAGAGAGGATACTAGTCAGTTGTAAAGGGAAAGAGAGGATACTAGTCAGTTGTAAAGGGAAAGGGAGGATACTAGTCAGTTGTAAAGGGAAAGGGAGGATACTAGTCAGTTGTAAAGGGAAAGGGAGGATACTAGTCAGTTGTAAAGGGAAAGGGAGGATACTAGTCAGTTGTAAAGGGAAAGGAGGATACTAGTCAGTTGTAAAGGGAAAGGAGCGATACTAGTCAGTTGTAAAGGGAAAGGAGGATACTAGTCAGTTGTACAACTGAATGCATTCAACTGAAATGTGTCTTCTGCAGTTAACCCAAACCCTCTGAATCAGAGAGGTGCGGGGGGCTGACTTAATCAACATCCATGGCTTCAGCGCCCGGGGAACAGTGGGTTAACTTCCTTGTTCAGGGGCAGAACGACAGATTTTTACCTTCCCGTTACTGACCCAACGCTCCTACCCTCCAGGCTGGTTCAGTGTTTCCCAACCCTGGTCCACAAGTACCCCCAACAGTACACATTTGTAACGTAACCCTGGACAAGCACACCTGATTCAACTTGTCAACTAATCATCAAGCCCTCAATGAGTTGAATCAGGTGTGCTTGTCCAGGGCTACAATGAAAATGTGTACTGTCGGGGGTACTCGAGGACCAAGGTTGGGAAGCACTGCCTTGGTTGATCTGCAGAAAAAGTAAGACTTTTAGTGAGCAGCAAAGATTTACTGCAGGCTGACAAACAGTCCCAGATGGTCATGTTTCATGTCCTCACCAAACGTGCAACTTAAAAGACCTTAGATGTTAAATCAATGTCAATGGAAAGTCATGAACTGTAAACCAATGCTCATTCCGATGAAGCAAAAATAAAATAGAAATGTAAAGAGAATAAAACAAAATACCCTTCTTAATGGTCTCCCATGGGATCATGGGACAGAAATAACATGGATATCAAGAGAGAAGGATCCTATGTACTGTACTCATAACTCCCTTAGGTCTTGTGACACCACATTGCATTCAATGCTCAAACCAAAAATAGAATAACCTGTTTCTCTATATATTAAAGCTCAAGACATTCTGCTGAGTCTACCCAGAAACCAAAACTTCCAAGATGTGGAAAAAGAATTCAAAGGTGACGGAACAGACGGCCACTGGTCAAGGTATGTAGATAATGTCACCCCCCCAATTTCTCTGCAGGTGAAGGCCAAGAATACCAGAATAATGGACGCCAGAAAACACCATCAACCAACATCTTCAATCAAGAGTATATGGTGTCTGTTGCTTTACTTATAGACATTAGCTTAATAATTACATCATCATATAACCACCATCCTCCTCAGCATCTTAATAATTTGTGTACTACTACCAGTGAATTCTTTCAGTTCTCTGTCTGCAGTAGAAAGTTCATCTGATTCCCAAGGGGATGAAGTAGACTGCCCACAACAGAATGACTGCATCAAAGGAAGATTGAAGGTTGAAATAATGAAATGACCACAAGACTACTGAACACAGATCACTGCACCATGCAGCGCAGTAACTTTCATCCATTGAAGAAACACATCAGACCAAAAAGACTAAATCACATCACGTAGCTCCTGTCGACCATTAAGCCTCTCAGCAACAATAGTGAACCATATTATAGTACAAGACTGACTGAAATTGCTTGTCAATTGTGGGACGAAAATAAGCAAGGGAACACATCAATAGAATGGAACAACACGATTATCTGACACCATAACGCTGGAAATATGAAGCAGAAGCCCTTTCAGAAACCCTTCACTCAAATGTGGCATCAGAGAAGACATAACACAGCCCTGGATGTAAAGAATGGGCCCTGAACTGTAGAGAGAAATCTCCAAATTAATTACAGTGACGGGCACAAATCAATATCAACATGAAGCAAGAAAGATGGCATCCAATACCTAGAACGTGCATTTTTTATGTATCCTATGCTAATGTGCTCTTTAATGGATCTTCATGAAGTATCAACTATTTATCAATTGTTCATTGTAATTGACTGTATTCCAGTTGGATGCAGTCTTTTTTTGTGTGTATTGCAAAGATACAATGCAGTTCAAATGTCTTAATTTCCCAATACTGAGCGTCAGTCCAGCCCACTTGCTATTTTAACAACACCCTACTGATACATGGATCTACAGTATGTGCTCTATGTATCTATGTGCTTCACAATAGCAGGTCCAGTCTCAGACGAGTTTGACTAAGGTAGGCGGGGGGAAATATGACCCAAGTCATAAATGCTTCTGTTCCCTTTCACTGTCACTTTCGAAGCATGGAGGATGAAAATGCAATGGGTTTGTTATGTACGACAACTTACAGTTTTACGTACAGGGATATGTTCTATTGCATATCTGATCTGATCTATGCTGTCAATTACACAATGTGTATGCATGGATGCTGGAGGAGAAGAAATTAACTGTTAAATATGATTCAATAAATGTTAACAAGAAACATTCTATTATCTCATATGTTAGAATGCACATATTGTGTTAAGCATGGTCGTGGCTGAATATTTGGACCGAGATCAATGAAACCACAAGTCAGGTTTAAAGAGAATGAAATGAAATATTGCAAATATGACAGTTGCATTACAGAATGCATCAATGCAGGAACAAAAAGCAACAACTACCTGACACAGCGTAACAAACATTATGGACCCTTCACTCAAGGGAGACACTATAGAGGACCTAACACCGCCTGGTCAATGATACATTCTCATATAGAGGCACTAACACCGCCTGGTCAATGATACATTCTCATATAGAGGCACTAACACCGCCTGGTCAATGATACATTCTCATATAGAGGCACTAACACCGCCTGGTCAATGATACATTCTCATATAGAGGCACTAACACCGCCTGGTCAATGATACATTCTCATATAGAGGCACTAACACCGCCTGGTCAATGATACATTCTCATATAGAGGCACTAACACCGCCTGGTCAATGATACATTCTCATATAGAGGACCTAACACCGCCTGGTCAATGATACATTCTCATATAGAGGACCTAACACCGCCTGGTCAATTATACATTCTCATATAGAGGACCTAACACCGCCTGGTCAATTATACATTCTCATATAGAGGACCTAACACCGCCTGGTCAATGATACATTCTCATATAGAGGACCTAACACCGCCTGGTCAATTATACATTCTCATATAGAGGACCTAACACCGCCTGGTCAATGATACATTCTCATATAGAGGACCTAACACCGCCTGGTCAATTATACATTCTCATATAGAGGACCTAACATCGCCTGGTCAATGATACATACCTCATATAGAGGACCTAACACCGCCTGGTCAATGATACATTCTCATATAGAGGACCTAACACCGCCTGGTCAATGATATATTCTCATATAGAGGACCTAACACCGCCTGGTCAATGATATATTCTCATATAGAGGACCTAACACCGCCTGGTCAATGATACGTGGTCCAATACAGTGGAGATACATCTTCAAATCAGTTACAGTAACAGGTAAAAAACAAAACCAACATCAACACAACAAACATCACGGGATGCCCTTGATGATCAGCATATCTGTGTATGTTAGCAAGTCATCTGTGTTCATTCTCAAATGGATTACTGAAACATGTAATGCAGTTGATTGCAGTCTTTGGATGTTTGTTTTACATTTCCTGTTTTGTTGTGTGTATATTGCAAAGTGTGTCACAATATCAATGTCTTTCCTAATGCTCAAGTCTTAAGCCTCAGTCCAGTCAATTTGGCATTTTTAACAATACACTGCTCACATGTCCTAAATGTGCTTTCCCAACTTTACATGAGCAGGTCCTTTACATGTGTAGGTCCTGTCATGAGCAGGTCCTTTACATGTATAGGTCCTGTCATGAGCAGGTCCTTTACATGAGTAGATCCTGTCATGAGCAGGTCCTTTACATGAGTAGATCCTGTCATGAGCAGGTCCTTTACATGTGTAGGTCCTGTCATGAGCAGGTCCTTTACATGAGTAGATCCTGTCATGAGCAGGTCCTTTACATGAGTAGGTCCTTTACATGAGTAGGTCCTTTACATGAGTAGGTCCTTTACATGAGCAGGTCCTTTACATGAGTAGGTCCTTTACATGAGTAGGTCCTGTCATGAGCAGGTCCTTTACATGAGTAGGTCCTTTACATGAGTAGGTCCTTTACATGAGTAGGTCCTTTACATGAGTAGGTCCATTACATGAGCAGGTCCTTTACATGAGTAGGTCCTTTACATGAGCAGGTCCTTTACATTAGTAGGTCCTTTACATGAGTAGGTCCTGTCATGAGTAGGTCCTTTACATGAGTAGGTCCTTTACATGAATAGGTCCTTTACATGAGTAGGTCCATTACATGAGCAGGTCCTTTACATGAGTAGGTCCTTTACATGAGCAGGTCCTTTACATGAGTAGGTCCTTTACATGAGTAGGTCCTTTACATGAGCAGGTCCTTTACATGAGTAGGTCCTTTACATGAGTAGGTCCTTTACATGAGTAGGTCCTTTACATGAGCAGGTCCTTTACATGAGTAGGTCCTTTACATGAGTAGGTCCTTTACATGAGTAGGTCCTGTCTCAGACATCTTCATAAAAGTAGGAGGTAGGCAAGGGAAACTCTAAAGGCTTGTTCCCCTCACAGTCACTTCTGAGGCATGAAGCATTAACCCAATATGCAATGGGTTTGTTCTGCTCGATGGCGTACGGTTTTACGTACGTGGATATGCTTTATCGCATATCTGTTGTCACAAATGTATGTACAAGCATGGATGCTTGTGGAGAAGAAATATGATTCAATACATTATAACATGAAACATTCTAATAGGTCTCTTATATGTTCCTTCGATGATGTATGGTTTTATGTCCGTGGATATGTTCTATTGCATATCTGTTGTCACTTGCACAATGTGTAAGCATTCTATTTTAGAATGTTCATATTGTTTTATAAAGCAAGGTTGTTTTGGTTGAATATTATTTGGCTATAAATAAATAAAACCACATGACAGACGTAAAGGCAGTGGGATTAATGATCATTGTAATGATGATAATGGTCATGTCAAATGAGAATTACTTCTCAATTAACTCACCTGGTTAAATAGAGAATGCATAAATAAACTAATTAATATAAATGTTGATTACTGTAAAGTTCAGTTGCTAATAATCAATCATTTCATGTTACCAGTTGGGATCAAGAAGAGATCGAAAGTCCCTGGAGTTATGATCACACAGTATGTGGAGGAACTACCAGAGGGGAAAAGCCACCCTGACTTCACCCGCAAGCCCATCGCATTAACTATTCAGGAGGGTAAGCATAAAAAAGGCCCAACCTGCTCACCATCACTTGCACAGACCTTGAATCTACTAAACCACGTGGAACTGGTCACAAAATATGTCACTACATGATAAATGATAGGTGCTGTGAACGCAACTAGGGCTGACCACAATTTATTTAGTCGCCTAGGCTACATAGTCAAAAATGAGAATAGGAACGAAAAAACATTAACGAAGCCGTCCCCTCGCCTTCGTTTTGGTATAAAGATGAGGGATTGGCCGGGAGAAATGTAACCACTCAAATTCCTAGACAGAGGTATGATTACAAGGACTGACCATCCATGATATCAAAATTAGTTTTAACAATGTTTTGAGGCTATACAGTGTTTGTTTACGAGTAAAACAAGCGTATATTTTTGTTCTGATGAGGTATGACAGTTGAACTAAGCTCATGGGGCATTTATACATTATATTATTCAAGGATAAATGGGTATATATCATTCATTTTAATGTTTAAACCACAGAACTTGGGAGTGCCGCATTTATTTCCCTACATTTCTCGGACTAAATGTTTGTTACAGTCAAAAATAAATGTCAAACCTACATAAGATAGCCTATTGCTTGTCCCATCAAACATTATGCTCTGGAACGTGTTAAGAACAAACGCCGGAGTCTGGTCATCGTTATACAATTCATTTCAAAATGTGTGTTTGGTATATATAAAAAATATATTGGCAAGTTCGATGTATTAGTAGCCAACATACCGGTAGTACCTACTGGTGTAATGATATGCTATGCGGTTCGTAAGGATAGCGTAGCCAACACATTGACAGCCACCATAATGTGTAGCGTAACTTATTTGAAAAGTCATTACTTTATTACATTTGTTACAGTTGCAGTTAGACAGGACATCCTTATTTCCACCGCCATCTTTCTCTATCGCCACCTGCTTTGCAGGAATAATATTGTATCAATCCCATGACGATAAATGCAGAGCGCGTGCCCGTGAAGTTTGTGGCTTTTTAGGCAAAGGTTACGCACCTCTCATTATTTAGTTTTTAGGCAAAGGTTACGCACCTCTCATTATTTGGTTTTTAGGCAAAGGTTACGCACCTCTCATTATTTGGTTTTTAGGCAAAGGTTACGCACCTCTCATTATTTAGTTTTTAGGCAAAGGTTACGCACCTCTCATTATTTGGTTTTTAGGCAAAGGTTACGCACCTCTCATTATTTGGTTTTTATGCAAAGGTTACGCACCTCTCATTATTTGGTTTTTAGGCAAAGGTTACGCACCTCTCATTATTTGGTTTTTAGGCAAAGGTTACGCACCTCTCATTATTTGGTTTTTAGGCAAAGGTTACACACCTCTCATTATTTGGTTTTTAGGCAAAGGTTACGCACCTCTCATTATTTGGTTTTTAGGCAAAGGTTACGCACCTCTCATTATTTGGTATTTTTGTTAACGTTAATGTTGATTCAAATTAGGTCTTTATAATGTGTAACGATGGAATTATTGGTCTTTTTAATGTATAACGATGGAATTATTGGCCATTGTGTTATCTCTTTCTATTGAAAATATAGGCTACCAGTTTTAGGTGTTAATGTTTTTTGCCAGGTTAGGACAGGCATTTTGAAGACACCTATGTGCCACATTCTAGGACAGCTGATTGAAGTCAACAAGTTTGTTGCCACAGAGCTCTGTCAGTTATAAAAGAGTATGTGTGTTTGCCTTTGTAACCTACTCAAGTCAAGTTATTATACTATCGTCCAAGTAAGATGATAGTTTTTTTGTTGAAATATATAGGCTACAGGTATACAGTTAACAGCCAACATTTCCAGTTGCACCTCTATTTGTGCCGTGGCCAATCGCAAGGCGTCTTGAATAGTGAAAATTAATTAAATTGTATAAAGTACCCTGCCTTTGTACTAAATTGCTTCCTCTTTGCACTCAACTTTCTTGTTTTCAGGTAAATTTGCCTTCTTCAAAGCCTTGGTTGTTGGAGATCCAGAACCAACCGTGACATGGGGCAGAAATAATGGAGATGTGTCAGATACATCGAAATATGTAACAAAATATGACCCTGCTTCTCATGAGCACTTATTTGAGGCAAGTAAGAACAGTAACCACATTATATGGATGCACAATAATGTGAAAAATACATTGTAAAAATATTTATGAAATATAAAATCAATCACCCATTTTGTTCAAATAATGATTGCATGCAGGCTTTAAAGGACTTAATATCAAGAATTGTGTTTGTTTTTTCAACAGATGGCCAATGTAAAACCAGAACAAGCAGACACCTACAAATGCTTTGCAGTTAATGAGTTTGGAAGAGCAGTGGTCACAGTAGTCCTCAATGTTATCGAAGGTAAGAGGCCAGATGAAAATGTTTGCTGTGGAAAGAGGGTTAACTTGAGGTTTGCACTTTTTTCACATTATTTACAACCAAAATTTGCTATCAAATAAGAATACATGTATTTATTAAACAATGTCTGGACATGTGCCAATGTACTGTATGTACTTGTTCAAGTCTTTATAATAGACTAGCTCAGAATATAATCTTTCTATTTTTCAGTTGGGTTCAAGAAAGCACAAGCAGACTCAAAGGTTGAAGATTTTAAATCTCAACTGAAGAGAAAAAGGTAGTTTTTTAAACTGACATTGCCATGGTTTTCAGTAACAACTGCGTATGCTTTATTTAAACTTTTATGAACCGTAAACATTAAGTGTTGAGGACCTTTTTTTTTTTTTTGTCATACTAGTAAAATTCGTCCCAAAATGGAAAAGAAAGAAGATGGAGAAATAGATCCAAAGTTTTGGGAACTCTTGATAAGTGCTGACAAGAAAGACTATGAGAGCCTCATGTTGGAGTTTGGAGTCACTGACTTCCGCTTTATGCTGAAGACACTGAATGAGATGAAGAAGGAGAGGGAGGAGGAGCAAGCACAGGTTTGCCTGTTATAATGGCATTGTTATTCACAGTAAATATATCAATATCACTAGCTTATTCCTGAGATCATAGAGAGTTCAGGAGGCTGAGTAAATCTCGATACTAAAGTAGTGTTCATTTTTTCATTTGTATTCACATTTCGTCCATACAGTTCATTCAAAACCTATCTAACCTGAAACCTGTTGAAGTTGGACCAGATGGCTGTGCAACCTTTGCAATAGACATGGATCTCATTGAACAAAGCAGCAGGATCTTCCTCTACAAGGTTAGACTCGTGGACAGTGGAAGAAGGTTGAACATACAGATGTAGGTTCTTAATACATTTTCCATTAGGGCAAATCAAGTCTGAAGTTTCAAAGTGAAATTTCAAACTTTAGAAGCCTTTTTAAAACTCAAAATACATTCAAATGTTGCATTTCCTGCTGAGCAGCAACAAAATAGTATCTGTATGCACATAAGCCAAATACTAGTCAATCTATCTACATAACTCTATCACAATGTAAATTGCTACCATAGTTAATTTTATACCAGTAATCGGTTGGTGAATGAATGAATGCTACCAATGACACAGTATGTACCGAGTTTCTATCGTTCATGTGAACAGACTTAAAGTTGCAGTAGAATCCACAATAAAACATTCGGCAAAGTTCTGTTGCTGATGACAGTTGTTCATTCCACTTTGTTTTCTCAAGAGAAAAAGCATTTTACAATTCTCCCCATAGGATGGAGTGATGATTCCATACACCAAGGAGTTGGGAGATACAATGAAACACAGCCTAAAGATAGTGGGCCGAAAGTATCAGTTCAGCATAAGGGATCTGTTTCCTGATGACGCTGGACTATACCAGGTGGATGTTGAGGGCGTAAATGTATTCTCCACCGATTTTAAGAGTAAGTTCAGCAATACACTCTTATTAAAAAGGGTGCCAAAAGGGTTCTTCGGCTGTCCCCATAGGAGAACCCTTTGCAGGTAGAACCCCAAAAGGGTTCTACCTGCAACCAAAAAGGGTTATTCAAAGAGTTGTCCTATTGTGATAGCCAAAGAACCCTTTATGGTTCTAGTTAGCACCTTTTTTCCTATCCATCTACACACCTTAGGTCAATATTCCCAGTGTTATAACAATGGATGACTATTTTCGAAGCAACGTATGTGCAATAATTTAATAATTTAATACAGACATTGTATCCAGCCTGTATGAGAATGGGTTTATCTAAATCTATAAATAAACATAGGAAGGAAAAAGGTCTGCCATGCATGTTTAGTTATTAATAAACTGGGTACCAGATTGCTTGCTTATCAATTACATGTCTTTTTCAGTTCCCATGGTAGACTTCCTGGTCAAGATTCAGGAGTGTAAGGCCATGGAGAGAGAGGATGCTATGTTTGAGTGTGTCCTGTCACAACCCTTCGGCAAGATCATGTGGGTTGGCAAGAACTTAACATTGGAGGCAGGGGAAAAATATGATATTGAGGTTTCAGAAGACAAGCTCATCCACAGACTTATCATTAAAGATGTTGCTATGGTGGACAAAGGCATCTATGCTGCTGTTGCAGGAATCAAATCTTGCAATGCCTTTCTTGTTGTTGAAGGTAAGATGATGTACTGCACCAGAACCATTTTGCTGTTATTCCACTCCATGTTGACTCCATGTTGACTCCATGTTTGACTCCCATATTTGACTCACTCAATCTCTCCGGTCATGTCTTTGGTCCAGCCGACAAGGGTGATCCCGGCAAAAAGAAGCAACGTAAAACTACAAGGGCAGGAGGAGCTGGAGTTGACCTGACGGCGATTGCCCAAGAGCAGGCGATTAAAAACACGGCAGACAGAGAGGTGCTGATGGAGAAGGTGAAAGCAATCAAGGAAGAGAGAGTGGCTAATGTCCATGCAGCGCTTGGGACTGGAGCTGAAGCTAACGCTACAGTTAAGGTGGTAGAGGCTTCCCAATCAGGTAAAGACAGAGATCCAACTGAATCTTATTCCAGGTCATTTTGTAGAACAAAATCTTACATTCTCTTTTTAGCCTTTGCTATTATGAACTGTATCCTGATCATTACTATTATCTCATTCCAGATCATTTTGTAGTTCATTGATATTTACCCTGAAGTAATATATAGCATATTTGGTATGGAATATATCATTTAAAATGCATTTCTGACAGTCATTGACTAGTTGTGATTGTGGTTAATACTGTAGGAGCTCCAAAACAGGGACCGGCAGTTAAAGGGTCTGGCCATCAATCTGTGAATAATGAGGGTAAGATACCATGTGGGATGTGTTTTACCTCTGCATGGATACCATGTCAAATATGGAAGCCATTTGAGACATAATGGCTTTGACAGTTTGTGTGTTTTCCTCATGATTGAGGATCTTGTTTGTCTACTCCATAGATGCATAGTCTCTAAACTTCACAGCAACCCTCCAACCTCTGGTCCGTGGACTGTCATGTAGCTGACTGGTCCCTAGGATGATTCCATCAGATCTAAAGTGCTAGTTTGAACAAACTGGTCTTCTAAGTAGAAAGGACCACAGCTTACTGGGTTGAGAGTTTTTATTTATTTATTTATTATTCAACCTTTATTTAACTAGGCAAGTCAGTTAAAAACAAATTCTTATTTACAATGACGGCCTACAAACTCGGATGATGCCGGGCCAATTGTGTGCCGCCCCACATGGGACTCCCAATCACGGCTGGTTGTGATACAGTCTGGATTCCAACCAGGTTGTCTGTAGTGGCACCTCTAGCACTGAGATGCAGTGTTTCTCAACGAACACTGCATCTCAGTGCTAGAGGTGCCACTACAGACAACCTGGTTGGAATCCAGACTGGGTCACGTCACGTCAGTGTCTTTTGGTTTGTTGTATTACACCATGATTCATAGTGTAATTCATTCAGTGTGGTTGCTTGACTTTATTATTTAGTTCTGTTCTATTTGTTTATTAGACCGTTTCTGCTGCTTGGTTCTCATCCTTTATGTCGTTGTTGTGACTACTAATCCTCAAGCATACCCTGGGATTATAATGCAATGTGTAACACTCACATTACATTGCAGAATTAACACAGACACTGTTATTTCTAAAATGTGGTTTCTGCTATGTGTTTTGTATTTCATCATCTATGATGGCCAACTTTGATAGAGGTGGGGGCCACAAAAAAACAGAACTCATCATAAGGGACCGAAGTGGCTGGTGGGTCTACATACCCACATCCATACACCCCCACCTTACATCCATACGCCCCACACCTTACATCCATACACCCCCACCTTACATCCATACACCCCCACCTTCAGAGCAAAACCTTTTGGCAGCCCCTCTTATTTGTATTTTTTTTTACCCCTTTTGGTAGTTTCAGTCTTGTCCCATCGCTGCAACTCCTGTACAGACTCGGGGGAGGCGAATGTCGAGAGCCGTGCATCCTCCGAAACACGCCCCCGCCAAGCTTCTTGACATAATGCTCATAAGGAGTCATTAGAGTGCAATGGGACAAGAACATCCAGGCCGGCCAAACCCTCCCCTAACCCGTACAGCACTGGACCAATTGTGCCGCGCCTCATGGGTCTCTGGTCGCAGCCAGCTGCGACACAGCCTGGGATCGAACCAGGATCTGTAGTAATGCAGCTAGCACTGCGATTCAGTGTCTTAGACTGCTGCGCCACTTGAGAGGCCCTTAGCAGCCCCTCTTGACAGCGAACAAAAATACATCTGTTTTAATGTTAATTTCCTGCAAGTTTGCTGCAATCCTACACATTTTGCTATGGGGGCGGAATAAAGATTAGGCAATATTATAAATAATTTCAGGCAATTCTACACATTTTGCCGTTGGGTGGAGTCAAATGTTTGCAGTATATGATATGATAACTGATGATCAATGGGCCCCACCACAGTCAGTAATTCGACCATGCTTACTACAAGTTTAGATAAATGGCCGCTAGGCTAATATACCAATCTAAAACAATGTAGCTGACATGGGCTAATTGAGTGAATGCTGATGCACAACCAGATTTAGAAATTCAACTTGTGTATTCTATCATTTTACCTCTCAACAGTAAGTTGAGACCCCGACTGAGTTCCAAATATATTTGTTTATATACATATATTTTTTGTATTTATTATTATGGGTCTGTGGGCCTACATAAGGGGGGCCATGTGTCGCCGCCAGTTGCCCATCCCTGATCTATGTGTATTATATGCTTATACTTTTAGTGTCATGCTTTTGTCAGTAGGCCCTGCTGTCGCCCTCATGAAAACATTTCAATTTGTAAACACAAAATATTGTATTTTCTGTCAATTTATTTACCATTGACGACATCATTTTAATGCACTCATCTAAAAACATTTTGTCAAATCTAAACGTCATTCTAGTGGGTAATCTTTGTTGATCTTAGTTAGTTTTTGTAACTGAACTTTCCTGTTGAAGGTAAGTTAGTGCAACAATAATATATACAAAATAATTAGAAACTAGACTGCAGCTAAAGCTAAAGCTAAGGTGTTAGAGGCTTCCCAAACAGGTAAGGACAATGATTGCAAGTATAACAGATGACAAGAATAACCATTCCAACTGAATGAAAAAAGATAGCTGAAGAATGCTTTGTGACGTTCTAGAGACGGCTGTTATGAAAACTTCTAAATCAATAGTAATCTGTTTCTTTGAGTGTTGGCCATCTTGATTTGTTAAAGTTGGATTACTCCTGGGCCACAGCACCCAAAGACTCATCTACATTTATTCAAAGTGAATTTCAACATATACGTTTTCTCACCATGACTGAGGAGCGTAACTGTCACAGAGACTGTTATTGTTAATATTATTCATGTTATTATTCATATTATCTTTCATATTATTATTATTATTATTAAGTACCTATCCTATCCTATCCTATTATTATTATTATTATTATTAATAAACTTGGTTCATACGTTGATCCTTTAAAAGTGCAATAGGTACCTTGTCTCTACAACAAAATCATACATTCTCTTTTCAGTCTTTGCTATTTTCCATGTTCAATACATGGACATGTACGCTAGAGTACATGGTTCTGTCTGAACTGTGTCCTGATCCTTACTATTATCTCATTTCAGATCATTTTGTAGTTCATTGATATTTACCCTGAAGTAATATATAGCATATTTGGTATGGAATATATCATTTAAAATGCATTTCTGACAGTCATTGACTAGTTGTGATGGTGGTTAATACTGTAGGAGCTCCAAAACAGGGACCGGCAGTTAAAGGGTCTGGCCATCAATCTGTGAATAATGAGGGTAAGATACCATGTGGGATGTGTTTTACCTCTGCATGGATACCATGTCAAATATGGAAGCCATTTGAGACATAATGGCTTTGACAGTTTGTGTGTTTTCCTCATGATTGAGGATCTTGTTTGTCTACTCCATAGATGCATAGTCGCTAAACTTCACAGCACTTCAAAAAAACTGATACCTTATAGCGGTTTATAGACTAGACCAGTGTCTCTCAACCTCCAACCTCCGGTCCGTGGACTGGTACGTGGCCGACCAGTCCCTACGATGGTTCACTGAGACTGATTCCATCAGATCTAAGTGGTCTTCGAGAGGTTGAGAAACACTGCACTTGATTTTGGGTTTACCTTCATGATCAGCCAACAATGTCCCATTGTTGAGGTCGGGTCACGTCAGTGTCTTTGGTTTGTTGTATTACACCATGATTCATAGTGTAATTCATTCAGTGTGGTTGCTTGACTTTATTATTTAGTTTATTAGACCGTTTCTGCTGCTTGGTTCTCATCCTTTATGTCGTTGTTGTGACTACTAATCCTCACAAGCATACCCTGGGATTATAATGCAATGTGTAACACTCACATTACATTGCAGAATTAACACAGACACTGTTCTAAAATGTGGTTTCTATTTACCAATCCCAAAAAATGAGACCCCGACTGAGTAAAAAAAATAAAAAATAAAAATAATATATATATATACAGTATATATACACTACCGTTCAAAAGTTTGGGGTCACTTAGAAATGTCCTTGTTTTTTAAAGAAAAGTAATTTTTTTGTCCATTAAAAAAACCTAAGCATTTGTGGGTTCGATTACAGGCTCAAAAGGCTTTTTCTTTGCAACTCTGCCTAGAAGGCCAGCATCCCGGAGTCGCCTCTTCACTGTTGACGTTGAGACTGGTGTTTTGCAGGTACTATTTAATGAAGCTGCCAGTTGAGCACTTGTGAGGGGTCTGTTTCTCAAACTAGACACTAATGTACTTGTCCTCTTGCTCAGTTGTGCACCGTGGCCTCCCACTCCTCTTTCTATTCTGGTTAGAGCCAGTTTGCACTGTTCTGTGAAGGGAGTAGTACACAGCGTTGTACGAGTTCTTCAGTTTCTTGGCAATTTCTCGCATGGAATAGCCTTCATTTCTCAGAACAAGAATAGACTGACGAGTTTCAGAAGAAAGTTATTTGTTTCTGGCCATTTTGAGCCTGTAATTGAACCCACAAATACTGATGCTCCAGATACTCAACTAGTCTAAAGAAGGCCAGTTTTATTGCTTCTTTAATCAGCACAACCGTTTTCAGCTGTGCTAACAATTGCAAAAGGGTTTTCTAATGATCAAATAGCCTTTTAAAATTATAAACTTGGATTAGCTAACACAACGTGCCATTGGAACACAGGAGTGATGGTTGCTGATAATGGGCCTCTGCACGCCTATGTAGATATTCTATAATAAATCAGCGTTTCCAGCTACAATAGTCATTTACAACATTAACAATGTCTACACTGTATTTCTGATCAATTTTATGTTATTTTAATGGACAAAAAAATAGCTTTTCTTTAAAAAACAACGACATTTCTAAGTGACCCCAAACTTTTGAACGGTAGTGTATGTATCATTCATTATTACTATTGGTCCGTGGGCCTATAAAAGGTGGGCCATGTGCCACCGCGGGCCGGCAGTTGCCCATCACAGATCTATGTGTATTTTATGCTTATACATTGTCAGTCCCTGCTGTCGCCCTCATGAAAACATTTCAATTTGTAAACACAAAATACTGTCTGACACTTTATTCATCTTAAGTGCAATTGACAGATCCTTGGTCAATTTTAATCTTCTATAACAGTTTGTCAAATCTAAATTGTGTTCTTGTGGGTAATCTTAGTTAATCTTACTTAGTTAATATTACTGAATTTACTGAACTCCTGTTGAAGGTAAGTATGCAACAATAATATTGGGAAGAATGTTATATTGGTTTCATGTTAGCTAAGTTTTAGACTCAAATGTTTTGCTGACAAAATTAAAGGATTTAATCATATCAGTTATAATGGAACCCCTATTAACTAGTTATTACCACTGATAGGTGATTTAGATGGATCTGGAGAAGGTGATGGAGGCAGTGGTAAGAGAGAAACTGAGAACTGCATTAACACAATAACCTTACTGAGATAAGAGTGGTCCTAAGTTATATGAGTGCTCAGTTTACTGAACAGTTTTTGTCATGTACTGCTTCATGACTTAACAAAGTAATTTTAAATCTAGAAATTAATTGATAATGTTTTGAACATTAACTCCACCAATTGGTCAAAATGTAAAATAACATAATCCTACATTTTTATTGTTTTAACCCACTTTCTATCTGATAGCTCAACCTGAGTGTCTACATATAGTGCATTCGGAAAGTATTCAGACCCCTTGACTTTTTTCACATTTTGTGAAGTTACAGCCTTATTCTAAAAATAGAATGTTCCTCATCAATCTACACACAATACCCCATAATGACAAAGCAAAAAGGTTTTTAGAAATTGTTGTTAATGTATAAAAAAAAATTAAAAAAGGAAATCACATTTAAGTATAAGTATATAAGTATTCAGACACTTTAC
The DNA here is from genome assembly GCA_023634145.1 of Thymallus thymallus. Classification (NCBI taxonomy): domain Eukaryota; kingdom Metazoa; phylum Chordata; class Actinopteri; order Salmoniformes; family Salmonidae; genus Thymallus; species Thymallus thymallus. The sequence goes on from CM042409.1 coordinate 6,245,298, forward strand.
TCAGTACTTTGTTGAAGCACCTTTGGCAGCAATTACAGCCTTGAGTCTTCTTGAGTATGACGCTACAAGCTTGGCACACCTGCATTTGGGGAGTTACTCACATTATTCACTGCAGATCCTCTCAAGCTCTGTCAGGTTGGATGGGGAGCATCGCTTCACAGCTATTTTCATATCTCTCCAAAGATGTTAAATCGGGTTCAAGTCCGGGCTCTGGCTGGGCCAGTCAAGGACATTCATAGACATTCACTCCTGCTTTGTCTTGGCTGTGTGCTTAGAGTCGTTGTCCTGTTGGAAGGTAAACTTTTGCTCTTTTGCTCTGGAGCAGGTTTTCATCATGAAGCTCTCTGTACGTTGCTCCATTCATCTTTCCTTCGATCCTGACTAGTCTCCCAGTCCCTGAGACTGAAAAACATCCCCACAGCATTATGCTGCCACCACCATGCTTCACCGTAGGGATGGTGCCAGGTTTCCTCCAGACATGACACTTGGCATTCAGACCAACGAGTTCAATCTGGGTTTCATCAGACCAGAGAATCTTGTTTCTCACGGTCTGAGAGTCTTTAGGTGCCTTTTGGCAAACTTCAAGCGGACTGTCATGTGCCTTTTTCTGTTGAGTGGCTTCCATCTGGCCACTCTACCATAAAGGTCTGATTGGTAGAGTGCTGCAGAGATGGTTGTCCTTCTGGAAGGTTCTCATATCACCACAGAGGAACTGTCAGAGTGACCACCGGATTCTTGTTCACCTCCCTGACAAAGGCCCTTCTTCCCCGATTGCTAATTTTCGCCGAGCGGCCAGCTCTAGGAAGAGTCTTGGTGGTTCCAAACTTCTTCCATTTAAGAATTATGGAGGTCACTGTGTTCTTCAATGCTGCAGAAATGTTTTGGTACCCGACACAATCCTGTCTCAGAGCTCTACAGACAATTCCTTCGAACTCATGGCTTGGTTTTTGCTCTGACATGCACTGTCAACTGTGGGTCCCTATATAGACAGATGTGTGCCTTTCCAAATCATGTCCAATCAATTGAATTAAAAACCCGTTTTCACTCTGTCATTCTGGGGTATTGTGTTTAGATTGATGAGGGGAAAACAACATTTTATCCATTTCAGGCTGTAACTTAACAAAATGTGGAAAAAGTTTGAATACATTCCAAATGCACTTTATAGTATAACTGAATTTTAAAGTAGAGTCTGAAGTGAAATATTTGAAAATGAGAGTTGTCTGGTTGTAATCATTAATAGGCCAGTCAAATAATCATGGCCCACCGGCGCCCACTGTGCCTGGCCAGCCGGTCGGAGACAGTACTGGTAAGATTTTGCGAGATTCAATTTAGTATTGAATGGATGCAATAACATATATGAATAACATTATGCTATTCATATGAAATCACCTGAATCTGATTACTCAGGAATTGTAGTGTTTCTAATAAGTGGTTAGCGAGATATTGAGTATCGAATGGTTGCAATAACATATACAGTATGAATAACATTAAGTTATTCATATGAAATCATTTGAATCTGAATTACTGAGGCATTTTATAGTGTTTCTAATAGCATATCTGCATTCAATTAATATATTACTGGCTTGTCAAAATGATAGCATTTAACTTTTTTTGGCATATAACATTTCATTCTCTTTTGGATGTGAATATATGAACTGAAATGCTTGCAGTGGTTTTATATACAACAAAGGAAGAGGATGCCACAATAACCTGTATGCGAAAGAATACTTTAATCCTCAAACAACTTTGACTTTGCGGTCACCTTTTTCTACTGTGTGCTTCCCTCCTCGTCCTGGAGAGGTGCAGTGTGTGTAGGCTTTTTTGTCCCATCCCAGCATAAACAGGTCATTGATGATTAGTTGATAGGCCAGGTGTGCCCTACTTAGATGTGTGGTGAGATGTGTAATGACATTGTGATTTAGACGTTTCTCTGACCCCACGTGTGCATTTTTCCATTTACGTCTTGTCACTAAAAACCATATGTGGCCCTACTGAGAACCTGTTGTTTACTAAACACTTCTTAATCCAGATCACACTAACATGATATTTACCCATGATAATGATATTTAACCATGATAATGATATTTAACAATGATAATGACATTTAACCATGTATCCATTAAGCAAGTGTAAACAGGTAATTGGGAAATGTTTGTCCAGACCAGAGTCTAGTAGTCTAGTAGTCTGCAGAAGTTGTGATTCAATCATCAATTATTTTTGTATTTTTGTAAGGTAAGTGCATATACAGTACATGCATTCATATTCTGCCCAACGTGTTTTTAACACACACAGACCGAATGAGTAAAAACATTCACAGAACCAAACAAAAAACACTATTACATGTAACATTAGAAAACAGCAACAACAGACCGGTATCTTGAATTCATTATTTTCTTCTCAGTAGATTACTCCATTACGCCACTAGCAATAGCTGTGAATACAAACCAATGCATAGATGCTAATTGTTTTGTATATTGTGCTGTGTAGGATACAGCATTAAGAGTGGACTCTCGGATCTCTTTGCTCTCCGTGGCAAGAAAGGGGAACTGGTTTGTGAGATGAGCCATGACGTTGATGGGGCCTGGTTCAAGCATGGAGAGAAGGTAATGGCTTTACAGCAGAATTTACTACTACAGTGTTCACAAGATTCAATTCCTTTGAATAGGTTGCCACGGTGCTTCTTTTATTTCATCGCAAAGAAATTGACCTTACTTTGTCTTTGGCTTTTCAGTTATCCACCACAGATGGGCTAACCATAGTGAAAGACGGAACGAGACACACGCTGACCATTCATAACAGCAGTGAAGACGACACTGGAGTCTATCACTTTGAAGCGAAAGGATTTAAATCAGAGGCAAAAGTCACTGTGGGAGGTATGACGACTGTACATTGAACTATACCTTATCAGTGAACAAATACATTTTAGTTTGTATTTATTTATTTCTTTACCATCCTAGATGTACCCAGCTTTGATGCTGATGAACTCCACAAGTTTTCTAAGCCTGTGACAGTAAAAGTGGGCCAGAATGCGTCCTGGAATATGCCTTATACACCCCAGGAAAACTTGGTGGTGAAATGGTTTAAGGATGGCAAAGAGCTGAAGGATGGTGGCGGGGTGAAGTTGGTGAAGGAGATCAACCACAGCCGGCTGCTGCTCCGTGAATGTCTGCGTTCTGACGCTGGGGAGATCAAGATTCAACTCAAAAACCCATTCGGCACTATAGAGGCCAAATCTCGACTGATTGTCCTTGGTGAGAAAACCAAATAGTTGTTGATTTTTCTATAGGCTATGTGTGTGGTGACGATGTCACATCCAGAAATACTTCTGCAACACGATGCAGGTCATACTCTACCACAATGTGTTCCCAACAGACAAGCCCGGACCACCAGAAGGCCCAGTGGAAACCTTGGAGACCACCTCCACTGTGATTGAGATGCAATGGGGCGCTCCTAAGGACGACGGTGGCTCCCCGGTGACTAACTACATCATTGAGCGCCAGCAGCTGGGACAGACCATGTGGAAGAAGATGGCGGATGTTTCAGCTGACAAAACCACCTACAGGGACAGGAATGTGGTCCATGGGAAACTGTACATCTACAAGATCTACGCAGTGAACCCAGAGGGGACCAGTGATGCACTGCAGACAGAGGAAAAAATGGCGGGTGTACTGAGTGAGTAGAATCGGAAGAGAAACACCCTCATGCCGAAACATTGTTCCACATTCCGAATCATTGGTCCTCATGCCGAAATATTGGTCCACATGCCAAAACATTGGTCCACATGCCGAAACCTTGTTCCACATGCCAAAACATTGGCCCACATGCTGAAACATTAGTCCACATGCCGAAACATTAGTCCACATGCCGAAACATTGGTCCACATGCCGAAACATAGGTCCACATGCCGAAACATTAGTCCACATGCCGAAACATTGGTCCACATGCCGAAACATTAGTCCACATGCCGAAACATTGGTCCACATGCCGAAACATTAGTCCACATGCCGAAACATTGGTCCACATGCCGAAACATTGTTCCACATGCCGAAACATTGGTCCACATGCCGAAACATTAGTCCACATGCCGAAATATTGACCCACATGCCGAAACATTAGTCCACATGCCGAAACATTGGTCCACATGCCGAAACATTGGTCCATTCACTATGTCAGTACCTGAGAGTGTAATAAAGTGTGTTACTTGGGTGAGCCAATGGTGAGCCTCATTCCTCAATGGGACTCCATCTCTACCGCACTTGTTCAATGTTTTCATTATAGTTTTATCTCCATGTATTAGTATTTGCTGGCCAACCTGGAGCACCCAAAGTGGTCAGCGCATCAAAGACCTGCATCAACCTGAAATGGGAGCCCCCGGAAGATGACGGAGGAATTAAGATTGATGGCTATCAATTGGAGAAGCGCAAGAAGGACACAGCTCAGTGGATCGCTTTGAACCCAGTCACTGAGCCTATTGAAGGTCTCAATTTCAGATTATAAATTGTTGGTCTTTTTTACCCATCGTGCCCATCATCAGGTTGGCATTTATTGATTTTATGCCTCATGCTCTGCAGAGTGGTCACTAGCTGGCACAGTCATAAAGTCAGTTTTTAAACCTAACCCTAACCTTAACCACACTGTTGACCCTAATGCCTAACCCTAACCTTACATTAAGAATGTAAATCAAATAGATGTCAATCAGAATACTTTGTTCTAGAAGCTGGATGAAATGAGGATGCAGATGTTACCTTTCAAATGTATTTTCTTTGTCTATACAACCATAGTGCTGGAGTACGCAGTGAAAGATGTTGTTGAGGGGGCGGAGTATGAGTTCAGGGTATCGGCCATCAATGTTTCTGGGGCAGGAGAGTTCAGTCTCCCCTCTGTGATGGTGACTGCAAAGAATCCCAACAGTAAGAATCCTCAATGATCCATCTGCATGCAGTCTGTAGAAGTAAGATAGCAAGTTATGTGTCTACCAGCAATAAACTTCGAATGTTGTTATCCTCAGTCCAGAAGAGAGAAAATGGCTTGGTAGAACCAATGTATGGCCAGTGTCGAACACTTCCTAAGACGTTTCTTGTTTCAAAGGGCTTTGTTTGTTTGTTCTTCAGTGAAGCCTACATTTAAAGATCCAGAGGACTTCATGGTGATCAGGGCGGGAAATTCTGTGAGAATCAAAGTTCTCTATGAGGTAATCAAAAAAATCTAGTTTATTGATCGTGTACACAGATTTGCAGATGTTTCTAGCTCCAACAGTGCAGTAATTTTAATAAATAAACAAATCCCCCAAAAATAGTATTAAGAAATATTAGAGTAATGTCAAAGACCGGAATATAAATGCACAGTTCATTAGTTACACCATCTATATGAATAGCAAAGGTTTGTACAACAGTTGTTCTCACTAATCTAATGCTTTTGAAATTGTCTTTAGGCTGAGCCTCCACCAGAGATCACTTGGATGAAGGACGATGAGCCTGTATCCAGTTTTATACAGATCATCAACACAGAGGGCTGTTCCCAGCTTGTGATCCCCTCATCAAAACGCTCTGATTCAGGAAACTACACCATTGTGGCTAAGAATAAAGTTGGAGAGGCCAGCTTTGACATTGAAGTCCTAGTCACTGGTAATTCCAAATCCCCCTTTGTTACTATTTTCTACTGGCAGAAGAAGATATCCTTGTGTGACCTGGTTAGATTGTCCTGCAAAACTTTGTACAAAGACTTATACTGCTGTGGTCTTCTCATAGGGACAAATTCTAAGTAACTGTCAATCTTGCACTTATTATATCAGTCTGAGATTTGCAAAAAAAGTAATAATTACACAAGCACATCTTCAGATAGGATTCAGTCTACTGCAAAATCTCTGTTAGCCTATAACTGATATTTTCTTCTCTTGTGTGGTGCTAGATGAGCCAAAGCCTCCCGGTGCAGTGGAGCTAGAACAGATTGTCCATGGCAAAGTCATTGTGTCCTGGGAGGCCTCTCCAGACCAGGAGCTGGACAACAGGCTGTATTACATGGTGGCTGAGCACGACTCCAGCACACGCATGTGGCACACTGTGGCAGACCGCATCTTCGACAACTCATACACAGCCAATAACATCATGCCTGGAAGGGAGTACCACTTCAAAATCTATGCCAAGAATGACATGGGCATGTCAGACCCCTCCATGTCACCCACCTGGGGCGTCAACAGCAACAAAAGTGAGTTCATCTGTCAGTTTAGGTTTGGGTTAAAGTCTCTTTTAACCAAGTTTAATCAGAGAATAGAAAGATATAGATAGATAGATTATATAGATAGATAGAGAGATAGAGAGATAGATAGATAGATAGATAGATAGATAGGTAGGTAGGTAGGTAGGTAGGTAGGTAGGTAGGTAGGTAGGTAGGTAGGTAGGTAGGTAGGTAGGTCGGTAGGTCGGTAGGTCGGTAGGTAGGTAGGTAGGTAGGTAGGTAGGTAGGTAGGTGGGTGGGTGGGTGGGTGGGTGGGTGGGTGGGTGGGTGGGTGGGTCTGGATGGATGGATGGATGGATGGATGGATGGATGGATGGATGGATGGATGGATGGATGGATGGATGGATGGATGGATGGATGGATGGATGGATGGATGGATGGATGGATGGATGGATGGATGGATGGATACTTTATTGATCCCCGAGGGGAAATTTCTTTGTCAAGCAGCTACGAAAAAAAAAATGAGTGATTACAGACCAGAGTTACTCACGGATGGATGCATAATTGTTAAACTAGGTCCTAACACCCCAACAGTTCCAGGTCTATGTTGCCGATGGCACTGCACCCCGGTGAGGCATTAAATAGTCTAATAGCCGCCGGCAGGAAGGACCTCATGTAGCGCTCTCTGGCACACGGTGGTGGGATCAGTCTGTGACTAAAAGTGCTTCTCTGCATCATAACCATTGCATGCAGAGGGTGGGTGATGTTGTCCATGATGGCCAGCAGTTTGATGCACCCTACAATTGCGGAGTCATCCGAGAACTTTTGTAGGTGGCATGTTTCAAAGTTATATCTGAAGTCTGAGGTGTAGAGGGTGAACAGGAAGGGGGACAGGACCAACAAATACAGCAACTGGCAATGGATTACCATTGTTGGAAACAAGTGGCCATTACTGGAATCAATAAACATATTTTGACAGTAGTCTCCTTCCTGACTTGACTGAGTTGAAATGGAACTGCCTCAGTTCACTTAAGTTCCTATATAATGTTTTCCAAATCCACAATTATGCTTTACTGTTTTAATTCCCTTTGTTCTTTTTTTCTATCTAGTTACTAACAACACAAACACGCCAGTGGCAGTCAGCTTTGAGAAACCACCGTCTGTCCTGGTCCCTCTGAAGGTGCATTCGCCACCAAAAGGATATCAGATGTACATGACCTGCGCCATCCGGGGATGCCCCACACCCAGCGTCACGTGGCACTTGAACAACGTCTGCATCAACGGTGACAGCAACTACTACATCACCAACTCGTACGGCGTGTGCTCCATATACATCCTTAGGGTCAGGCCCAAGGACGCCGGAGAATACAAAGTTGTGGCAGTTAACTCTTTTGGCAAGGCAGAGTGCTCCACTAAACTTGTTGTTAAAGGTAAGCTTCTGAAAAACATAGTTCCGTTATAGAAGTGCTGATTTGGATACCATTTTTGTGATTATTTCCTTAATAATTTTCTTAATTTTCTATCCCTGTTTTTTTAATTCACAGACTAAATCACATTGATGAATTACCTTGGAGGATTTCTTCTGCTCTCCTTGATTCTATGTAGAAACATATATTTCTTTAAGTAATAGTTGAATATGTTTGAGTTTTGGTACATGTATGCAGGATACATGACTACATGTTGTGTATTACTCATTAGTTATGTTCCTGGACAACTTATCTTCAGTTGTGAGACAGACTTAGCTAACATATTTAGTTTTTTGTTCCATTTACTATTAGTGACTGAATTATTTATCTTAAATGATGAGGACATTAATTGAAGTATTGAGTCATTATCAAAAATAGCACAATCTTTTTGTTTCTTTCAGAAATTCAAAAATGTAATTTGGAAAACTACAATAAATACAGCAACTGGCATTCTGGTCTGATTACTTTTCCTTCAGGTGAATACATAATGTATAAGTAATAGCTCTTTAGTCTTAGAGATGTAAGTCTTTGTCTTGCAGGAAATGTAAAACCTGTATTGTAGTTAAGGTTTAAAAAGTTTTCTGATATTTCAAACTTGATTTTCCTTATGAAAAATGTATTAGCACCTACAAAAAAAGTATATTCATTATAATCCACATAATAATTCACATTCGCTCAAATTAGGATCCATCTGTAGTTATTTCATTGATAGGCCTATAGGGTATGTTATTCCTGACACAATAAACCTAATGGCCAGCACAGAGGCGCCAGATCCCGACATTTGAGATATTGATGTCATTACTGTGACTAGCAGCACAGCATTGTTTTCATATTGCAGTATGAATAGCGCTTGACTCAGCATGGTTCCAGTCATCCCAGGATTCCAATAACATCAAGCATCCTAGACCACGTCATCTATGAACGACCCAGCAGCTCAACATTCAGCCGTTAAGTGTCAAGTGTACATTTTCATTGCATTTCCAAAAATATCCACTTAAGCCCCTCAATAAATCGTCTCTGAAAGGACCATAATTGTGCACATATAGAATTAGTTGCTATGTATACAGCCAAATGACCATGAAAGGTTTGCTGGGAAGCCATTGAGGTTGTCATATTATGAATCACTCATAACCCATATCATGAATCACACAAGGCTACAGTTACAGGTCACAACATATTTGTCATGATAAATAAACCATTGTATTGCACTAAAGTTATATGATCAGATTCCATCAAGTTCAGGACCTGCTCACTATGTCTATGATGATTCTATTTAATCTATGTGCTTATGTTCAATGCATGTTTGTGTTTGCAATCACAAATTGTGCTCCGATGCTTTGCACTTCGATGAATCCACCTCACCGTTATGGGTACCTTCCATATAGTCAGTATGTTAATTTCCAATGGCATTATTGAAAATCAGCACTGTTGTCAAGACAATAAAAAATGTATTCCACCCAATTTCCCTCTCCCAATGTATTTTATTTGTATAGACAACAACTACATTGTTCTATTATATTTAATGCTGTTGCTATATGAATCACCTCTGGTGAGCTTGTGAGTTTGACTTCCTGCATCCACCTGCAACTAGTTCTCCAGCTCATTAGATCGACACAATACATCCTACAGTAAAAACATATGCATATTCATATTACTGCTATGGTTTAATAAGGGATTGAGGAGGAAGGGTAATACTATTATTTTAAGGATGTATGAACAAACAGGTGTTTTAAGGATGTATGAACAAACAGCTGTTTTTGTTTGTTTTTGCAAGGTGCTATGGTGGTAGACTGTCGCCGTATTAACTGCCAGGTCAGAGGTGTTTTATATTGTCTATGGGCGTGTGGCGGTTGACTGTCGCCATGTTGTCTGCCAGGTCACAGAGTGATGTTTGTGTTTGTCCTCCTGTCGTGCCTCTGAGTTCTCCCTGCTGTTAGGTCACAGCCTCTACTTTCATGAGGCCAGTCTGGCCATTGACGCTATTCAAGCTGTCTGAACATGTCAAGCCTGGTGAAACCTGTCAATTTGAAACCAATCCCCTCAGAGTCATGTATACATTCCACGTTACCAGGACACGGATGTCTTTTTATTAGGTCAAGATCAGGATCAGTATGAGTCATTGAACTTGATCTAAACCCACTCACTGGATATTGATATTGGTATTCTTGCTGTTACTAAGTGGGAGAACCATATGCCACTTCATATTTAGACTAACTAGAATCACATGTTTTCCCCCTTCCAAATAAAAAGGCTCACATTCACATTTACAGGCCAATAAACTACATAGTTGAGCGATCGTGTTTCTGTAGACCTTGTGAAACAGCAAGTCGAAAGCCTTTAGGTAAATTATTAGCCCTCCACCTATATATAGCAGGTCATTACATGGCCATAAATCCTCAGTGGTGGAAAAAGTACACAATTTTCATACTTCAGTAAAAGTAAAGATACCTTAATAGAAAATGACTCAAGTAAAAGTGAAAGCCACAGTAAAATACTACTTGAGTAAAAGTCTAAAACTATTTGGTTTTAACTATACTTAAGTACCATAAGAAAAAGTACAAACCATTTCAAATTCCTTATATTAAGCAAACCAGATGGCACCATTTTCTTGTTTTTTATTTACAGATATCCAAGGGCCAACTCCAACATACATTATTTTCTTAAGGAATGTAGTGAAGTAAAAGTAAAAGTTGTCAAAAATATCAATAGTAATGTAAAGTACAGATACCCCTAAAAACTGCTTAATTAGTACTTTAAAGTATTTTTACTTAAGTGCTTACAGACTTAGCAGTGAGGTAATGTGCTTTACCTGTCATGAACGGACATAGAATGTCTGGATGGAATTTGGCATGCTTTTATTGTTCTGTTGGAATGTCTACGGTATTACAATGATGTCAGCATCCTGTATACCTGGTATATCTTGAGTACCATTTTACAGCTTTCAAGTTGATTCCACAGTGATTCGGGGATATTGAAGATGTTCTCCCACTTGCAGCATTCTCCAAGTTCCTCTCACATTGCCAATTTGATCCATGATTGAATTTAAGGAACAGTAGTGGTTACAACTGCAGGGGTTACAACCCCCAACCCGATCCCATCCCATCTCGTCAATATAATTATATTTACTAAATGACTACCCATGTGACTGCAGATGGGTCTACTGTAAGTGCATGGAGCGTTTCTACGTGTTCCACTTTATCACCTAACAAAAGGGGGGAGGCAGTGCCGAAATATCGGAGATAGCCAAGACAGAGCTAAGGAGAGGAGCTCTGCTTAGAGGACTTACCACTGGGTGAGTCATTTCTAGATTGCTGCTCGGTCTATTTGATCAGGGATGAAACTGGGATGGCTTCCCACACACTCACCAGGGAAGAGTTTGTGCCATGCACTTAATCCTGTGGCTTGATATTTATTCAGTGGCTTAACTCTTAACTCTGTATTGAGAGTTTTATATGAAAGACAAAGTTAACTTAGGTCTGGTTCATTTGAAATGGCAGAAATGTAAATACCCACTGGGCACCTGTTCTACAGGTGTTGTTGACAGATGGGATTAAATGATACTCTTAGCTAACTGGTGCAGCCTTAGGTTTCACTAATACTGTTCTGACATGGTCTGCACCATTTGAATATCAAATTATTTTAAATGTACAATTGAATAATTGAGTGTGGAGAGTGAAGAATATCTTGATAGACAAAACTTTAAAAAATGTACTTTCAGAAGAAGATCATTAAATCTCTGAAAATGTACTTTCAGGAGAAGATCATTCAATCTCTGAAAATGTACTTTCAGGAGAAGATCATTCAATCTCTGAAAATGTACTTTCAGGAGAAGATCATTCAATCTCTGAAAATGTACTTTCAGGAGAAGATCATTCAATCTCTGAAAATGTACTTTCAGGAGAAGATCATTCAATCTCAGAAAATGTACTTTCAGGAGAAGATCATTCAATCTCTGGAAATGTACTTTCAGGAGAAGATCACTGAAAGTGGAAGAATATCCCAACCAATAATACAACCAACAGAAAACAATGACTTTATTTCAGGAATATCAGTATTTATGCTTTTCTTCTCTTATTTTGTTTAACTTTATGATTTAATAATTCCCTGAGCTGGAAAGGTTGCCAACAGGTCTTATATCATAACAATGGATACAATTGTAACCACAGTTTACAGAATTGTATATAATTCTATTGCATGGATAGGACGTATTAATAATAAACTAGAGAAGAATCTGTGGAGAATCTGTTAAGATCCTTGGAGATTTAAAAATGATGTCCTAGGATGATTTGGAGTTCCTAGGTGCTGTTAGTACTCATTCTTTTGAAACATACATACAGTTCTAGGGAACAACAATGGAAATACAATACATGGAAATAAGTCAATAAAGGGCATTACACTCTTAGAAATAATGGTGCTATCTAGAACCTAAAAAGGTTATTTGGTAGAACTCTTTTGAGTTCCATGTAGGTTTCTACCTGTAACCAAAAAAGTGTTCTCTTATGGGGACAGCTAAAGAACCCTTTTGGAACCGTATTTTCTATAAAGGAGAGCATTAGCACATTTTTTAAGTATCTTTACTGAAACATTACTTTTGTATTATTCAAGATTCTGTTGCTATGATTGACATTATTATACTCTGATAGACAGTGTGCCTATCGTTTAATGAGGCATGTGACCTATAAGCTTACCACCCAAGGGTCACAAATGGATTGAGTAGGATCCCTTGAAATAGAGAATCACATAAATGTGTTTACCATTGGTTTAGCGTTACGCCTGACGCAATACATATAAAATGAATCTTAATATAACTTTACTGGTCAGAGTGATCATTTTTGAAGGTTAAATATAATGGGAAACTGAGAGGGGAAAACCACACATTTCCCTAGGCCTTCAGTCCGTCCTTCAGATAACGTCCCATGTATTCTATTTTCATAAGACGGCTGAAAAAGGACTTCACAACCCTGTAATGAAAGACTTGGTAATAGACAATATTTGATCAATTCCCCAATCAATATTGCCAAAATTGGATTATTGAGGCCCAACATTGCCTCAATAACAAATTTGCTATTGGGGTGATTAAACTATTGGCACAGCCATTAGGCTCTAGAGGTAGTTAGACTAAGTCAGTCAGTTGTCCGTCGTCATGTGAAGTTTCATATTCCCCATTTATAGTGCCAGCATCTCTTGGCTGAGTCAAGGCTGTCTCTTAGCATGGTGATACCTCATGACAACCAGGACATGACATGATAAGAGGAATTCAGGTCTGCATGGATATGTGAAACTGAATGACCTCAGAATAAATAGCGTCGAGTGACTGTCTAATCATGTCTTCCTAATATCCTGAGTATGATCATGCACAAATCACATCTCTAACTAATTTTGAAATCAGTTATAAAAAAAAACAGTGGTAAAGTGTTATGAAAAATGTATGAATAATTTTCTGAATGACAAAAGTATGACTTTATGGAATGTTCTTTCAGCCGTAAACAGCTTTCTAACTCTCTGAAGTGGCCTACAACAAGTCCAGATATCAGTATGAAGATACCAGGGGCAACTGCACCCCCACCAGGGCAGGGTAAGTATCATACATAATCCTTAACCTTCTCTACCCTTTCGGACAAAACGTTGGTAACATTTGGTTGATCCAAATCACCCAATATCAAATATGACTTTTAGTTTAGAGGAACATGGAAATGAAGGTCCTACTGCAGGGCTACACATAGAAATAAGAAGACAAGAGAAGTACAAACTAATTTGATCAAACTTCCCTCTATATGACCCCATAAGACCATCCTCTATCCATCTTCAAGTCCCTCCTGACTTGAGTGGGCTATTGCAGGCTAATATGAGTGGGCTATTGCAGGTTAATATGAGTGGGCTATTGCAGGCTAATATGAGTGGGCTATTGCAGGCTAAGATAATATGAGTGGGCTATTGCAGGCTAAGATAATATGAGTGGGCTTTTGCAGGCTAATATGAGTGGGCTATTGCAGGCTAATATGAGTGGGCTATTGCAGGAGAATATGAGTGGGCTTTTGCAGGCTAATATGAGTGGGCTATTGCAGGCTAATATGAGTGGGCTATTGCAGGAGAATATGAGTGGGCTTTTGCAGGCTAATATGAGTGGGCTATTGCAGGCTAATATGAGTGGGCTATTGCAGGCTAATATGAGTGGGCTATTGCAGGCTAATATGAGTGGGCTATTGCAGGCTAATATGAGTGGGCTATTGCAGGCTAATATGAGTGGGCTATTGCAGGCTAAGCTAATATGAATGGGCTATTGCAGCATAATATGAGTGGGCTTTTGCAGGCTAATATGAGTGGGCTATTGCAGGCTAATATGAGTGGGCTATTGCAGGCTAATATGAGTGGGCTATGCTAATATGAGTGGGTTATTGCAGGCTAAGATAATATGAGTGGGCTATTGCAGGCTAATAAATATATTGTACACTCTGGCCAAGTATTTGAAATAGACATCAACCGCTCGCACCTATGAGCATCTTGGTCACATCTTGCACATCCATCTTTGTATCTGTAAATCTCCAATCTCTTGGACATTATTTGAAGAATAAAAAACATCCTTCTATATTTCTGAACCATCTGGTTCCCTGCAAACACATCTTGTGGACTTGTTGGTAGATACATGTTGGTAGGGGCGGCAGATAGCCTAGCGGTTAGAGCGTTGGGCAAGTAACTGTAAGGTTACTGCTTCGAATACCCAAGGTGAAAAAACCTGTCGATGTGTCCTTGAGGAAGGCACTTAACCCTAATTTGCTCCAGGGGTCGTCAATGTAAATAAGAATTTGTTCTTAACTGACTTGCCTTAAATATAGGTTAAATTAATCAACTAACAGACTTCAAACGGAACACTTTCTCATTAGTCCCAAGAACCTCCCTCCAAACAAGCAATATAAAGGTGTAGAAAAGCACTGTCATCCAAAAGCATTATTTCATTACATTCCATTTTAGTAGACGCTCTTATCCAGAGCGATTTACAGTAGAGGGCATACATTCTCATACTGGTCCCCAGTGGGAATCGAACACACAACAAGCGCCATGCTCTACCAACTGAGCCACACAGGACAAGGTACTTGAAGGAGAAGATGGTAAGATCGAATTAATGGACACTAGAGATACTTTAAATGAAATCAATCATCTCTAAATGAAATCAATCATCTCTAAATGGAATCAATCATCTCTAAATGAAATCAATAATCTCTATCTCTCCCCTCTGGCAATCTATTATCTATCTATTGGTACCACTGACTCCAGGCAGAAAAAAAATTATATGGTAGCACTGGAAAATACCTCAAGATAAAGGCAACGTTTTTAGTATTGTGCCAGGCTTGAACTGGGAAATTGTTTAGGAGATTTCAGTGAGACAACATGGGTGTATTGAATAACTTTTACCCAACCAGCACCGTCTACCACATGTCCTGTGTCTGTCTTTTAGCATGTTTTTCTTTTTTAAATGCCTGCTTAATTTAATGTTGCAATTAAATTACAATTAGGATTAATTCAAGTAGTGCTACCTGTCCCTAGTTTGTTATATGTTGTAGCTATTATTGTATTTTGTACACATTGCGTAGCCCACTGTGATACATTTTAGTATATGTCTGCCAGTGTGCCTTCTCTGTCAGTGTTAAGCCAAAGCAGTGCCAGTTTGTCAGTATCTTAGTTGTATTGTCCATCTCCATTCATGTGCGTCATATGCTTTTAGTAGCAGAAGATGACTCGGCGCCCCAGGGTCAAGGTAGGAAGGTTGACGTTGGGAAACAGCTGAAATGCACTCCAACTTCAAGATGCATGCCATGTTAACAGTGATCATATTTTATAGAATCACTCTGATAAAAAAAACACTTTAAGATGGTGGAGAACTACATTGGTGCATGCATAATTAATGTTCTAATAACGATACCCTTCATCCACAAGTGAAGATTTATGTTATTTGATGATTATCCTGATTGTTACTGAAAAGCCTGTCCTGGAGGGTTGAACTTCCTGATGTTGTTGTTTTTCAAATGGTTCAACAAATTAACGTTAAATATATCCTACTATAAATTAGTAAGTGACGATACAGTGTTCCTTTCCAGGACCAGGTTTCACCAAAGATATTTAAAATAAAGTATATGATTTGAATGAGCTACTAATGATAAAAATATTTGTCCAATATTATTCCAATATTATTAACTGGGGTTATGTATTCTATTTGTTTCCATGTGAAGCAGTACTTTTATTAGAATTACTTCCTTTCATTTTTTTTCTTCTATTAAATGTTGACCTCTTGTGGACGATTGACTGAAATGCACCTTCAAACGCAGCCAACCAAAGTAATACAGCCCCATGTATAATATTGACGTGAATGAGTGTACCCATTATAATCTGGTGTGGAAATATACTGACTGTAAATTATTAATATTTCTCTAATTCAAGAGATGTTTCTTATTTGTTGGTTGCTTATTTGGTCTTGTTTCTTCACAACAACTTCGAGCTGAGAGTATTTGTTTTCGGACTTCAACAGTGGCTATTAAAAGAAGATCCAGAGTCCCTGGAGTTATGATAACACAGTTTGTGGAGGAAATACCAGAGGGCATGACCACCCCCGACTTCACCCGCAAGCCCATCGCTTTGACCATCCAAGAGGGTAGGGTCTCTGACGTGCGCAAACTTGATTTCTGGCCTGTAAGAACACTAACATTTTGTGACTTTCAGGTATATAATTAAATAGAACATTAACATTTATAGTGCATTATACATATCTATGCTTGCAGGTAAATTAGCCTTTTTCAAAAGTATGGTAAGCGGAGTGCCTACACCAAACATCACTTGGGCCAGGAATAAAGGCCCGCTGGAGGATCCAGAGAAGTATATCAGTAGATATGATGAGATTATGGATGAATACTTTCTTGAGGTAAGTAGGAGCAGCAAGATAATGCCACGCACAACCAAGTTCAACCCTTTAAATTGTCATTATCTAAAAAACAAGTGATTGCAGGAGGAAGCCTTTCTCTCTAAAAGCACTATGTCTGCTGTTACATTTCTCTCTAAAAGCACGAGGCCTATGTCTGCTGTTACATTTCTCTCTAAAAGCACGAGGCCTATGTCTGCTGTTACATTTCTCTCTAAAAGCACGAGGCCTATGTCTGCTGTTACATTTCTCTCTAAAAGCACTAGGCCTATGTCTGGTGTTACATTTCTCTCTAAAAGCACGAGGCCTATGTCTGGTGTTACATTTCTCTCTAAAAGCACTATGTCTGCTGTTACATTTCTCTCTAAAAGCACGAGGCCTATGTCTGGTGTTACATTTCTCTCTAAAAGCACGAGGCCTATGTCTGCTGTTACATTTCTCTCTAAAAGCACGAGGCCTATGTCTGGTGTTACATTTCTCTCTAAAAGCACGAGGCCTATGTCTGGTGTTACATTTCTCTCTAAAAGCACGAGGCCTATGTCTGGTGTTACATTTCTCTCTAAAAGCACGAGGCCTATGTCTGCTGTTACATTTCTCTCTAAAAGCACGAGGCCTATGTCTGGTGTTACATTTCTCTCTAAAAGCACTAGGCCTATGTCTGGTGTTACATTTTTCTCTAAAAGCACTAGGCCTATGTCTGGTGTTACATTTCTCTCTAAAAGCACGAGGCCTATGTCTGGTGTTACATTTCTCTCTAAAAGCACTAGGCCTATGTCTGGTGTTACATTTCTCTCTAAAAGCACGAGGCCTATGTCTGCTGTTACATTTCTCTCTAAAAGCACGAGGCCTATGTCTGCTGTTACATTTCTCTCTAAAAGCACGAGGCCTATGTCTGGTGTTACATTTCTCTCTAAAAGCACGAGGCCTATGTCTGGTGTTACATTTCTCTCTAAAAGCACGAGGCCTATGTCTGCTGTTACATTTCTCTCTAAAAGCACGAGGCCTATGTCTGGTGTTACATTTCTCTCTAAAAGCACGAGGCCTATGTCTGGTGTTACATTTCTCTCTAAAAGCACGAGGCCTATGTCTGGTGTTACATTTCTCTCTAAAAGCACGAGGCCTATGTCTGGTGTTACATTTCTCTCTAAAAGCACGAGGCCTATGTCTGCTGTTACATTTCTCTCTAAAAGCACGAGGCCTATGTCTGGTGTTACATTTCTCTCTAAAAGCACGAGGCCTATGTCTGGTGTTACATTTCTCTCTAAAAGCACGAGGCCTATGTCTGGTGTTACATTTCTCTCTAAAAGCACGAGGCCTATGTCTGCTGTTACATTTCTCTCTAAAAGCACGAGGCCTATGTCTGGTGTTACATTTCTCTCTAAAAGCACTAGGCCTATGTCTGGTGTGGTATCCATCGAGTGCAGGGTTAAATCTCACTGCAATGTTGTCATTTCATCAGATGCCCCATGTAACAGCAGAACAAGCTGATACCTACAAATGTTTTGCCACCAATGAATATGGAAGAGCAGTTTGCACTGCCACCTTGAATGTTATTGAAGGTGAGAAAATAAATTATTTAGTTCGTTAGGATGATTCATTGAAAATGCACTGTGTTCATTTTCTATTACCAATACTCATCAGAAAAATATATTGTCTTCAATTTTCAGTTGGATTCAAGAAGAAAGCGACAACAGGTGTGGAAATTATTGTATGTTGTAATATTACCAAATCACTTGGCGCACGAAGATTCAAGAACAAATATTTATCCAGCTAGTTTTTTAAATTCTTAATCTCTTCTAGGTCCAAAAAGAGCGGCACCAGAGGATTTCAGAAAAATGCTTAAGAGGAAGTAAATTACTGTTGAAGTGCAAATATCCCCAAAATGTATTCCATGTCCTGTTTTTGGGAACATACATGTACATTTTTGGAAACCATTAAATTGATTTCCAGAACATTTTAGTTGACTATACTACAGAAAGACATATCAAGGATAGTGTTGTGACAAGGTTGGCCAACCACTAGTTTCCCCAAAGTTTTAACTCTTCCTATTCCCATTTAAGTGTTGTACGAACTAAACCACAACTAAGGAAGAAGGAGGGGGAGATTGATCCAAAGTTCTGGGAGGTGTTGCTGAGCTCATCTAAGAAGGACTACGAGAGGGTCTGTATGGAGTATGGAGTCTCTGACTTCCGCTGGATGCTGAAGCAGCTAAACCTGAAGAAGAAAGAGAGAGAGGAAGAACAGGCAAAGGTATCAGCGATGATGCAATCAGTTCATAATCATTTACCCTTTATGTCTCTCCTGATCCTTTCCTTCAATTTTATAGGTTGTTGAAAAACTTGAAAATCTGAAACACATTGAGGTGAAAACAGATGGCTCAGCAGAGTTTGAACTGGACATGGAACTGAAGAATCCCAACAGTCAGGTTCTCCTGTACAAGGTGGGTCCTCCCTCCCACCATGGAAGCCAGTGATAAGCCAATTGATTCACAGAATATGATATGAAGTGCATAATGTGTTTGACGTTTCTGCCCAAAAGGATGGGGTAATGGTTCCCTATTCTGACGACGGCAGCGGGAAGCACAACCTAAACCAAATTGGTAAAAAGTATATTTTTAGCATCAACAATCTGATGCCAGAAGACGCTGGGTTGTACCAGGTGGACGTTGAGGATGCCAATTGTTTCTCAACTGACTTTAAGAGTAAGAATGCCTTTCTGTATGACCTATTTATCAACTATAACACAGTATATATTCTAATTTGATTATTCTTGAGGAATGTTTGAGAGAAATGTTTCCCCACCAACATCGTACTGTCTTTCCCTCTGTAGTTATACCAGTGGAGTTTGTGGTTAAGATCCAGGAGGTCAAGGCTAAGGAGAGAGAGGATGCCGTGTTTGAGTGTGTCTTGTCGCACCCTTTCCCAAAGATTGTGTGGAATGGAAAGAACATCCCTCTCGAACAAGGGGACAAGTATGACATCACCGTGTCAGACGACCACCTCATTCACAGCTTAAAGGTGAAAGACTGTGCCCAAGTCGACAAGGGAGTCTACACTGCCATGGCTTGCATTGCCTCCTGCAACGCTTGGCTTATTGTGGAAGGTGGGACAACTGTATAAGCAAAAACTAACATAAACATGAAGCCTTCAACTTTAACTTAAACCCCTCTTTCCATGTCCCTGTTAACTCAGCCGATAATGACCCAAACATGCGTGGGAAAAAGACGGCCCGTAAAACTACCACGGCTGGTGGTGGAGGAGAGGACTTGGCTAAGATAGCCGCAGAGCAGTCGGCTAAGCTGCAGAAGGAGAAGGATGCTGCGGATGCAGCCAGACGGGCCCAAGCTGAGAAGGACGATACGGATGCAGCCAGACGGGCCCAAGCTGAGAAGGACGCTGCGGATGCAGCCAGACGGGCCCAAGCTGAGAAGGACGCTGCGGATGCAGCCAGACGGGCCCAAGCAGAGAAGGACGCTGCGGATGCAGCCAGACGGGCCCAAGCTGAGAAGGACGCTGCGGATGCAGCAGGAGCAGGAGCCGGAGCCGGAGCCAGAGCCGGTGCCGGAGAGGGGGATGGAGATGGACATGGAGGTAAAGGTAAAGGGTTCTTTTTCTATACCAGTGTATTAGGCTACCCAATGTTGGCATAGTTAGTTATATTGTTTATCATCATGATTTGCCTACATTCATGGGCATTGTGATGGCGGTTAGTGTTTTGTTGCTGTTGCTGCTATTGTAAATGTTGTAAGCTGTCAACTTTTGAGTTGCTCGCAAAATATATAAGGAGATAAGATGAATGATATGTGCATTGCTTATGATAATCAACTTGGAAAAGGAGTCGAGGCCAGGAGTGGGGTGAAATACCAGACTGACTGATTCTCTGGATGTGACATGGTGACAGATAATGCCAGTAATAATGCCAGATAATGCAAGTCATTTAGAATTAAATGTATTTGATATTTTGTATGATATATAATCACAGATTGTAGATTAATCATAAATAAATGAAAATATTAACCACTGACTACAAACTAGAGCAACATGTCACGTTCGGGTGTGTAGAGAGACCAAGGCGCAGCGTATCCATAGTTCGACATCTTTATTAATACGAACTGGCGAACTATACAAATAACAAATGATATATATAAAGACACACGTATCACGACACGAGACAATATACAACAATGAACCACGCCAACGGAGTGGAACACAGACATATAAGTAAGATCCCTAATTAGAGGTAATGCATAGCAGCTGCCTCTAATTAGGGATCCCACACACACACACCAGACAGAAATAGAAATGATAGATCTGCCAGACTCTGACCATAGAAATATAGAGAAGCAAAGCTTCTCTATGGCCAGAGCCTGACAGTACCCCCCCCCAAAGGCGCGGACTCCCGGCCGCAAGAAAAATAAACACAAAAACATGAGGGAAGGGTCAGGGAGGGAAAAACATCAACCATAACCCATCGCCGGTGGCGGTTCCGGCCCCGGCGAAGTGGATGTCTTCCTCTTCATTTCTACTTGGCCCGGACTGGGCACTGGTGTGGTAGGCGACTCAGGCCATTTAAAGGGGCAACCCACTGGTCCTGGAAATGACCATGGTGGGGCAAAAGGCTCAGGCCATGGAGAGGGGCAAATAACCGGGCCAGGACTGGGCACCGGTGTGGCAGGCGACTCCGGCCATGTAAAGGGGCAACCCACCGGTCCTGGAAACAACAATGGTGGGGGAAAAGGTTCAGGCCATGGAGCGGGGCAAATAACCGGGCCAGGACTGAGCACCGGTGTGGCAGGCGACTCCGGCCATGTAAAGGGGCAACCCTCCGGTCCTTTAAATAACAATGGTGGGGGAACAAGTTCAGGCCATGGAGCGGGGCAAATAACCGGGCCAGGACTGAGCACCGGTGTGGCAGGCGACTCCGGCCATATAATCGTCACGGGAGGCTCCGGGCTGTCGATCGTCACGGAAGGTTCCGGGCTGTCGATCGTCACGGAAGGTTCCGGGCTGTCGATCGTCACGGAAGGTTCCGGGCTGTCGCTCGTCACGGAAGGTTCCGGGCTGTCGCTCGTCACGGGAGGTTCCGGGCTGTCGATCGTCACGGGAGGTTCCGGGCTGTCGAGCGTCACGGGAGGTTCCGGGCTGTCGAGCGTCACGGGAGGCTCCGGGCTGTCGAGCGTCACGGGAGGCTCCGGGCTGTCGAGCGTCACGGGAGGCTCCGGGCTGTCGAGCGTCACGGGAGGCTCCGGGCTGTCGAGCGTCACGGGAGGTTCCGGGCTGTCGAGCGTCACGGGAGGCTCCGGGCTGTCGAGCGTCACGGGAGGCTCCGGGCTGTCGAGCGTCACGGGAGGCTCCGGGCTGTCGAGCGTCACGGGAGGCTCCGGGCTGTCGACCATCACAGGAGGCTCCGGGCTGTCGACCATCACGGGAGGCTCCGGGCTGTCGACCATCACGGGAGGCTCCGGGTTGTCGACCATCATGGGAGGCTCCGGGTTGTCGACCATCACGGGAGGCTCCGGGTTGTCGACCATCACAGGAGTCTCCGGGCTGTCGACTATCACGGGAGTCTCCGGGCTGATGAGGCGCACCGACGGTCTGGTGCGTGTAGCCGGCACTGGAGGTACCTGGCTGGGCACACGCACTGGAGGTCGAGTGCGGGGAGTCGGCACGGGACGTACCAGACTGGAGAGGCGCACTGGAGGCTTGGTGCGTGGAGCCGGTACTGGAGGAACCTGGCTGGGCACACGCACTGGAGGTCGAGTGCGGGGAGTCGGCACGGGACGTACCAGACTGGAGAGGCGCACTGGTGACCTGGTGCGTGGAACTGGCACTGGAGGTACCTGGCTGGGCACACGCACTGGAGGTCGAGTGCGGGGAGTCGGCAAGGGACGTACCAGACTGGAGAGGCGCACTGGAGGCTTGGTGCGTGGAGCCGGTACTGGAGGAACCTGGCTGGGCACACGCACTGGAGGTCGAGTGCGGGGAGTCGGCACGGGACGTACCAGACTGGAGAGGCGCACTGGAGACCTGGTGCGTGGAGCTGGCACTGGAGGTACCTGGCTGGGCACACGCACTGGAGGTCGAGTGCGGGGAGTCGGCACGGGACGTACCGGACTGGGGAGGCGCACTGGAGTGTAGCAGACGGCCGGACCCAGACTGGGCACCGGTGGAGCGGACTGCTCTGGCACTGGAGTAGAGCAGACGGCCGGACCCCGACTGGGCACCGGTAAAGCGGACTGCTCTTTCACGGGAGTGGAGTAGGCGACTGGGCACGGATTCTTCCACTCCGACATTTCCCGTTCAACCTCTTCCGCAATCTCCCACATCTCCTCCAAAACGTCTCCAAAATGGCTCTCCAAATAATCCTCCTCTTCTTCACTTTGCGCCCCCCATTTATATGTCGGGCACAGTGCATCCCACATGGAAAGTGGTACTGGTGCGTCCTCTTCGTTACCAGACCACCCCCATAGCCCCCCCCCGAAATTTTCCTGGGGTTGACTACGGGCTCCGTTTCCACGATTACGCCGCTGTCTTCCATTCTTCTCCTTTTTCCCAGATTTTCGCTGCTTGGTCGGGTGGTGGTTCATTCTGTCACGTTCGGGTGTGTAGAGAGACCAAGGCGCAGCGTATCCATAGTTCGACATCTTTATTAATACGAACTGGCGAACTATACAAATAACAAATGATATATATAAAGACACACGTATCACGACACGAGACAATATACAACAATGAACCACGCCAACGGAGTGGAACACAGACATATAAGTAAGATCCCTAATTAGAGGTAATGCATAGCAGCTGCCTCTAATTAGGGATCCCACACACACACACCAGACAGAAATAGAAATGATAGATCTGCCAGACTCTGACCATAGAAATATAGAGAAGCAAAGCTTCTCTATGGCCAGAGCCTGACACAACAATTGATGTTCTGGACATGGATAACAATTAATCACCACATTTGGTACGAATATGTAACATTATCTCAAATGATTAGTGGGACAAGTGATGTCCAGTGGTCTTTTCTGGGGTTATCATCAGCAACTTTCTGTAGCTTTTTGGATGTTTTTAAAAACCTTTTTAGATAAACATTTGAGTAGCTACATCCGATTGTAGAAGATTAAACTGTTTCCAGAAACCTTTGAACAAATTTAACCCTAAAAGCGAGATGCGTGTTTCCTTCATTTCAGTCTGATGTTTAAACCTGATGGCAGCTGTGGTTTAAAAGCTGACACAATCCTGCCTGAGGGAATCTCAGCAAAAAGTACAGAGCTTGTTGGATTTTAAACCGACTTTAATTTACTGTCATTTTTATACGTTAGCTTAATTAGTACATGACAAATAAGTTTACCTTAAATTAAATATTTTTGTCAAAGCTTTGTTGTGCGACCGTTTATTGAACATTGACTTCGATTCGATTCATAAGCAAAGCCTTTTTTTGCTGTGCAGACTTCATTAGCAGGCTTCGACAACAACAGACCAGCACTTGCAGTACTTCCTAGATAGCACTAGAGAGAGACATATACCAGTTAGATAAATCAAATCAAATCAAATCAAATATTGGTCACATACACGTGGTTAGCAGATGTTATTGCGGGTGTAGCGAAATGTGCTGAGATGATAAGTGCTGGTGGGTTGACACACTCTCATCATATCCAGGGCCACGATCAGTTGCCAAACGTTGTTCAACCTTGCAGATAGAAATGACATGAATAGAGCTTATGTGATTCCTTCTTTCTACATGTTGGAGAGGCATGTTTGTTCTACAGTACATAACCAATTTCTATCTGAACGTTCCAAAACGTTGAATCCTGCTGAACGCGCCCCAGAGGTGCATGGCATGCATTTTTATATGCCTTGATTACCCTTATCAAAACAAAGTCCATAAATGTATGTATATTGTCAGTTCCCT
The DNA here is from genome assembly GCA_023634145.1 of Thymallus thymallus. Classification (NCBI taxonomy): domain Eukaryota; kingdom Metazoa; phylum Chordata; class Actinopteri; order Salmoniformes; family Salmonidae; genus Thymallus; species Thymallus thymallus. The sequence continues at coordinate 6,269,760 of CM042409.1, forward strand.
TTTTTTAACTAAAAGCAAAAAATGTACTTATATTATGTTCCTTTATTTTTTTCACTTCAACTGGTATATTTAGGAAGTATATTACTTTTCAGACATACAGAGCCTTCAGAAGGTATTCAGACCCCTTGACTTATTCCATGTTTTGTTGTGTTACATCCTGAATGTATTCCTCACCATCTACCCACAACACCCCATAATGACAAAGTGAAAACTACAACACCCCATAATGACAGTGGAAACATGTTTTTAGACATTGTTGCTAATTTATTGAAAATGAAATACAGAAATATCTAATTTACATAAGTATTAACACCCATGAGTCAATACTTTGTAGAAGCACCTTTGGCAATGGTTACAGCTGTGATCATCTCTAAGAGCTTTCCACACCTGGATTGTGCAACATTTGCCCAATATTCTTTTCAAAATTCTTCAAGCTCTGACAATTTGGTTCTTGATCATTGCTAGACAACCATTTTCAGGTCTTGCTGTAGATTTGAGTCAAAACTGTAACTCGGCCACTCAGGAACATTCGCTGACTTCTTGATTAGCAACACCAGTGTAGATCTGACCTTGTGTTTTAGGTTATCGTCCTGCTGAAAGGTTCATTCATCTCCCAGTGTTTGGTGTATCGGATACTTTTCTCTAGATTGTTGCCTGTGCTTAGCTCTATTCTGTTTATTTTTATCCTGAAAAACTCAAACATAACACTTTGTATCCAGGACAAAAAGCTAATAAACTAAACCCTGTAAATGTTATAAAGTAACTATTGGCTTCAAGGTGAAATCCTTGAGGAACCTTGAGGTAGTCATTCAAAAATCATGTTTAACACTATTATTGCACACAGAGTGAGTCCATGCTAATTATTATGTGACTTGTTAAGCACATTTTTACTCCTGAACTTATTTAGGCTTGCCATAACAAAGGGGTTTAATACTTATTGACTCAAGACATTTCAGCTTTAATTTGTAATTCATTTGTAAAAAATAAAACAAAATTCCACTTTGACATTATGGGGTTTTGTGTGCAGGCCAGTGACAAAACATCTCAATATAATACATTTTAAATTCATGCTGTAACACAACAACATTTTTAAAAAGTCAAAGGGTGTGAATATTTTCTGAAGGCACCGTAGCCTCTTTCACACATAGCACTTTTATGATACTAACAAAACAATCTCAAAAAGTAAACTTGGACCATAGCTTATTCCGAGTTCCATATTATACAGTGAATTAATGTGAAAATACATTGACAGTAAAGTATTGTAGAACGAGTAAGATGGGAAGTATACAAAAATAGGCCATTTTATTTATTTTTTTAACTACAAAACGATGTATTTGGGGTACATTTTAAACACTTTTGTTTTTAAGTATACAAAAAAAGTATATATATTTATCCAAAGTTCTGGGAGGTATAAAAATATATTTTTATTAACTTAATTTTGGTACCTTGATTCTCTTGTATCAAACAATATATTGAGAGACTTCCTGTAAATAACAGCTATGCGGGTATGCTTTCAGTGTGTCCTTGCATTCATGTTTGCCCATGTCTCAACCCGCTAGGCAAAAACTGGTTGAATCAACATTGTTTCCACGTCATTTCAACACCAAAAAAGCAATGCGATAACGTTGAATCAACATGGAAAACTGTTTGGATTTGCAAAAAGACATCAACCTTTGTCTTTTTTTCAAGCAACTTTTAACCTAAATCCAATGACATGATTAAATGTTTTGTTGATTTCATACTGAATTCAAGTTGGTTGACAACTCAAACAAATGTAAATCAAGACGTTGAACTGAAGTCTGTGCCCAGTGGGAATTGTTTATGTGCATGTTTGTAATTTGCATTCTTCTTCTTCTGGCTATATCAGTTAATCTCATATTAATTTATAAGACTCAGTAAACATAACTCAATAACTTATGTATCTATATTATTGATGTCAATGTGGTACAACCAACCATACAAACCAATCTACATGACTAGTTCACATCATTATCTTGTCAATGGTCATATTTAACCTTGATTATTTTCTTTAATTTCTATCAAATATACACACCACATGGCCAAAAGTACATCTCATTCCAAAACCAAGGGCATTAATATGGAGTTGGTCCCCACTTTGCTGCTATAACAGCCTCCACTCTTCTGGGAAGGCTTTCCACTAGATGTCGGAACATTGCTGAGGGGACTTGCTTCCATTCAGCCACAAGAGCATTAGTGAGGTTGGGCTGATGTTGGGTGATCATGCCTGACTCGCAGTCGGCGTTCCAATCAATCCCAAAGGTGTTTAATGGGGTTGAGGTCAGTGTTCTTTGTAGGCCAGTCAAGTTCTTTCACACCGATCTCGACAAACCATTTCTGTATGGACCTTGCTTTTTGCACGGGGGCATTGTCATTAAACAGGACAGGGCCTTTCCCAAACTGTTGGAAGCACAGAATCGACTACCGAACTCTACAGTTGGCACTATGCATTAGGGCATCTAGTTTGGGGACGAACCTTTCGCCAAACCCAGATTTGTCCACCGGACTGCCAGATCGAGTCCAATGTCGGCGAGCATTACACCTTTCCAGCCAACGCTTGACATTGCGCATGGTAATCTTAGGCTTGTGTGTGGCTGCTCAGCCATGGAATAAATTTGACACACTGACTTGTTGGAAATGTGGCATCCTATGACAGTGCCATGTTGAAAGTCACTGAGCTCCTCAGAAAGGCCATTTTACTGCCAATGTATGTCTATGGAGATTGCATGGCTGTGTGCTCGATTTTATACAAACAGGTGTGGCTGAAATAGCCGAATCCACAAATTTGAAGGGGTGTCCACATACTTTTGTGTGTATATATAGTGTATTTATGAAAAGGCCAATATACAGATGAGATAATGAGGAAGTATGTGATACATTACCTGCTGAGATTATCCTGGACTACTGTATGATGTATTTTCCTAATGTTACATCCAGGTGTTCAATTCCTTAGTGGACTGACTGACACTAGTGGCAGCCTCGGGGAAACAGCAGAACTGTCCTGCAAACTGAGCCATGAGAACTGTGAGGGAGTCTGGCTTAAAGACGGGAAAAAAGTGAGTGCAGTATTCTTCAATCACACAAAATATAGTGTTCTTCAACCTTGTTCCAGGAGACCCACATGGCATGCAGGCTTTTGCTCCAGACCAATACTAACACATTTGATTAAACTAAACAACTGCTTGATGATTTGTCTATTGTCATAGTTAAATAACGGGAAATAATACCCATTAGCAAATACGCTATGACAGTTGGATGAAAAACAAGATGCTATTTTCAGTCCCCTATTGGATTGAATCCATTCTCTATTTCTGTCATCAGCTAACTGAAGAAGATGGGGTGAAAATCATCAAAGATGGAGTCAGTCACAAGCTGGTAATTGACAGCTGTAAAAAAGACGATGCAGGAGTCTATGCATTTGAGGTGGATGGTCATAAATCAGAGGCAAAGCTCACTGTTTCAGGTAAGAATGGATGGTTACAGTGGATTACATCCAAGATTAGGAAATGCTTCTGTAAGGCTGTTGTTCCCTTGATTAGAGCACTTTAAGATACATGGAATGTGTACTATCTAAAATAATTATACCTTTATATTTTTATTCACCTGTTATACACGTGTTAATACTTTTTTGCCAACCCAATAGCAGTACATTATAATGGTAGGCCTATGTAACATTAAAGTAAAAGTTGTGTTTTTCTGTAATTTACAAGTCACAGTAAATATGCTGTATATTTACCTTGTCAAGATGTGAAAATTATATTTTCCTATTATTATCTTGTAATTATTATCTTGTAATTATTATCTTGTCATTAGTATCTTGTCATTAGTTATACTAAACCTTGTTTATCTTTTTTCATTGCATAATACCATATACAGTACATTTGCATATACCAATTTAAAGCTAAGATTTTAAGGAAAGTTGTGATGCATTACCCATTTCGAGATTATAGTTAACTATTTCGATTTCTGATGTCTTTACTTATTTATAGATTCAGGTTCTCTATTTGTTGGAGGTGGACTCTCTGATGTTGAAGTTAAACTCGACGAAACAGCAGAGCTATCCTTGACACTGAGAAGTGCAAACATTGCGGGAGTCTGGTATAAAGACGGCAAACAGGTGAGTACAGTATTTTTCTATGCCACAATACAGTGTGATGGGATAAACAACTATTGAAGTCATCAAAGTACACATTATGACAATTGAATGACAAACAAGATGAAATTTGCTGACCCCTATTGGACTTAATCCATTCTCTCTTTCTGTGATCAGAAAACTACTATGGGCCGGATGATTACTGACGCCTATTGGACTTAATCCATTCTTTCTTTCTGTGATCAGGTAACTGCTACGGGTCGGATGAGCATCATCAAAGAAGGAGCCTGTCACAAGCTGGTCATTAATTGCTGTCGAAAAGATGATGGGGCAGTCTATGGCTTTGAGGTGGATGGTCAAAAATCAGAGGCAAAGCTCATTATTCAAGGTCAGTTACAGTATGGGGACAATTTTCTGTAAGACTTTCGTTTCCTTGATTGAAGCACTTTAAGATGCATGAAAATTATATGATGATACATAGTCAAAGTTTTTTCCAACTGTTCATTCATTTGTGTTCATTTCACATTTTTCGCCGTTGCCAACACGGTGACAATTATTGTTATGGACATGGATAACAATGCATCCCCTAACTATGTAACATTGAAGTAAAAAGTTGTTCTGTAATTTACAAGACAGTAAATATCGATTTAATAATTTGTTCATCTATATTCATTGTGACAGTGTGGTACAATATGTCATGCTAACGCCTCACAAGTCCTCAACTGGCAGCTTCATTAAATAGTACCCGCAAAACACCAGTCTCAATGTCAACAGTGAAGAGGCGACTCCGGGATGCTGGCCTTCTAGGCAGAGTTGCAAAGAAAAGAGATCTCAGACTGGCCAATAAAAATAAAAGATTAAGATGGGCAAAAGAACACAGACACTGGACAGAGGAAGATATGGCTTTTTCTTTGCATCTCTGCCTATAAGGCCAGCATCCCGGAGTCGCCTCTTCACTGTTGACGTTGAGACTGGTGTACTATTTAATGAAGCTGCCAGTTGAGGACTTGTGAGGCATCTGTTTCTCAAACTAGACACTCTAATTTACTTGTCCTCTTGCTCAGTTGTGCTCCTCTTTCTATTCTGGTTAGAGCCAGTTTGCACTGTTCTGTGAAGGGAGTAGTACACAGCGTTGTACGAGATCTTCAGTTTCTTGGCAATTTCTCGCATGGAATAGCCTTCATTTCTCAGAACAAGAATAGACTGACAAGATCCAGAATAAAGTTATTTGTTTCTGGACATTTTGAGCCTGTAATCGAACCCACAAATGCTGATGCTCCAGATACTCAACTAGTCTAATCAGCACATCAGTTTTCAGCTGTGCTAACAATTGCACAAGGGTTTTTTAAAATGATAAACCTGGATTAGCTAACACAACGTGCCATTGGAAAACAGGAGTGATGGTTGCTGATTATGGGCCTCTATACGCCTATGTAGATATTCCATAAAAAATCAGCCGTTTCCAGATACAATAGTCATTTACAACATTAACAATGTCTACACTGTATTTCTGAACAATTTGAATTTTGTTTCATTACAATGGCATATGTAGATGTAGGATCTTAATTTGATCACTTTCGTTGCTGTGAATAGCAAACTTGTAGTGTATTCTGTACTAAAAAAGCTTCTAAAGTTTGTAATTTCCACTTAAAAATGTTAGCAAGAAATGCATCAAACCCTACAATTAATTATAATCCACATACCGTAATTATTGACATTTCCTGTTGCTGAAGGAATTAAGATCCTACATCTGTATGACAATTTACAGCTAAGATTATAAGGGCAGTTGTGATGCATTACCCACTTTGAGACTGTACTAAACTATGATGGTTTCTGTTGTCTTTACTCATTTATAGATCCAGGTGCTCAATTCAGTATTGGACTGTCTGATGTCGACGTTAAGCTTGACGCAACAGCAGAGCTGCTCTGCGAAGTGAGCTGTCCGAACATTGAGGGAGTCTGGTATAAACATGAAAAACAGGTCAGCACAGTATACTTCAATCAAACAAATACAGTGTTCTTCATCCTTGGTCCAGCAGAACCACGGGTGTGGAGGCTTTTGCCCGATACCAGGATTGAAGAACTCTGTATTAAAGAGGGGCTGTGGTGGGCTGATTTTGCCTCAGTTTTCATCCTTCTCATTAACAAATGCTTTGAAGACTAGATTTGTGTCTCGGAGGCGTAGTTTTGATGTGGGTGTTTCTTGCATGTGTCGTCGCACGTGGGGTGAGTTTGTAAATTAATTCTGGCAAACTACTCCAATATTAACACTCTGGTTTGAGAGTCCAAGAGAGCAGAATAATTGATGTTTTTGAAAACAGCTTTAAGACAGGTTTCAGTAAACTTTGGCAAAAAAAACGTAATTAAATGACTGTGTTCTCTCAGTTGTGTGTGGAAGTAGCTAGCAAGCTAGCTAACTTTAGCCAAACAGCTTTGGTGCTTGACTGATGTTGGGAGATCCGAACGCTACTCTTCAGCAGGAGCTCCGAGAGAGAATTTACGAACAAACACCATCTTAGTGGGCATTACATGAAATCAAAACCTAACCTTCAAATATAACAAGGAAAACAGAGACTTCACATGTACTCCTAATCTCAGACGTTTTAGAAAATACTGACTTTTCTTTTTAAACTAATCAGTTGTAAAGTTGTTAGTGAACTTATCACAGCCGAAGAGGAGTGGGACAACATTCCACAGGCCACAATCAACAGCCTGATCAACTCAATGAGGCAAATGGCAGTCACACCAGATACTGACTGGTTTTCTGATCCAAGTTATCTGTGACCAACAGATGCATATGTGTATTCCCAGTCATGTGAAATCCATAAATTAGGGCCTAATGTATTTATTTAAATTGACTAATTTCCTTATATGAACTGTCTCCTTAAAATCTTAGAAATTGTTGCATGTTGCGTTTATATTTCAGTCATGGAAGTGAAAAGTAACCATTAGAAAAGATTGTATGACAGATCAATGACAAACAAGATTCTCTTTTCAATCTCTATTTTTGTGATTAGGTAACTCCTGATGATAGGGTGAAAATCATCACAGATGGAGTCTGTCACAAGCTGGTCATTGATTGCTGTCGAAAAGATGATGGAGCAGTCTATCGCTTTGAGGTTGATGGTCGTATATCAGAGGCCACGCTCACTGTTCAGCGTAAGTGACATAGACTTTTATATCAACATGTCATTACACCACACTGTTTCCAATAGGTGGAAAATGACACTGCCTTGTCACTTGTCATTCAGTGACACAAGATGTCATGACCTGTTATGTTTTTGTCCGATAAAATCATAAAACTATCATAGACAAATATGTTTATTGACCTGTTATACATCTGTATTCATTCTTCCCCCCCAACCTTATGACAATTGCTGTTATGGACATGGATAACAATTCATCATCTAACTTGGTATGTAACATTTTAAGTAAAATATCGTTGTCATTTATAAGACACAGTAAATATATATTATACAACTTGATCATCCATAGTCATTATGAGGATGTTGTACAATATAAAAAAAGACATCTGTTTGTACCTAACTGTAAAAGAAATGTCCAGGTGAACAAAAGAGAAGAGAAGTCGCAGATAAAGCCGATCATAAATCAATCTGGTCTAATACAAGTTGCAACAGGGCGACACCTCCAGAACAGAAGGAGACAACATGTCTAACTAGCCGTCTCTGAGATGGCCCCTACATCCTAACTCAGCATACAACTGCTCTGTAAACACCAGCCAGAGAGGCTTGTTAGGAAGTCCAAACTATAGCCAGGGACTATATATACACACAGAGTATTCGTAGGTGACCATTTTGGCTGTCTTATTTATAGATCCAGCTGTTCAATTCATTTTGGCCGTGGCTGATGTCCAAGTTAAAATCTGCACGCCAGCAGAGCTGTCCTGCAAGCTGAGCAGTTCGAACTGTGAGGGCGTCTGGTATAAAGACGGATTTCAGGTGAGTGCAGTATTCTTCAATCACACTAATATAGTATTCAGCAACCTTGGTCCAGGAGACCCACAGGCTGGGCTTTTGCTCCAGACCGATGATACTTTATTCAGAACAATACCTCAACCTCATGATGGGATAAAATAAAACCTTTACAGTCATCAAAGTGAAAAAGTACCCATTAGCAAAGATTCTGTTATAGCTTGTTGAGAAATTAGATTATATTTTCTCCAATTGGATTTAATCTATTCTCTTTCTGTGATCAGGTACCTCCTGGTGACAGGGTGAAAATCATCAAAGAAGGAGCCTGTCACAAGCTGGTCATTGATAACTGTAAAAAAGACGATGCCGGAGTCTATCGCTTTGAGGTGGATGGTCGTATATCAGAGGCAACGCTCACTGTGCAGAGTAAGAATGGACGGTTGCAGCATGTGGATCACATCCAGGATAAGGAACGGTTTCGGTAAGGTTGTTGTTCCCTTGATTAGACCACTGTCTTTTCTTTCATATTTAAGACCCACCAACATTCAACATGGATTCCCTGAGAGAATTCTCTAAACCAGTCATTGTGAGAGCAGGTGAAACGGCTGAGTGGAAATTGGCCTTTTCGGGTGGTGACCCAATGAAAATCACGTGGATCAAGGAGGATGAGGAACTCCATGAAGGGCTCAATGTCAAGATAGAACAGACTGACATAAAGGCCAGCTTGTGTCTTACCGATTGTCAAAGGAAGAACTGTGGAGAGGTCAAAATAAAAATAAAAAATGACTATGGTACATTGGAAGCCACATCCAAACTGATTGTTCTTGGTGAGTTAGGAAGCAGAATATGAAATTAGATTCCTGGAAAGTCTCTGGCAAGTCACATACTTTTTGCTTGAAGTGTTTTGTGGAATATCACCAACATCTTATTCTGTTGTTAGGCCACGTTTTCATTCTCATAGTTTCTCCCAACAGACAAGCCCAGTCCGCCACAAAGACCTGTGGAAATTGTGGAAACTTCTCTAACCGCCATTGAATTCAAATGGAAATCCCCAAAGGATGATGGTGGCTGTCCAGTCACACACTACATTTTGGAGCGCCAGCAAGTGGGGGGAAGCAAAACATGGACAAATGTAGGGGAGCTCCCAAATGACCCCGTTAAATACAGGGATACTAATGTAAAGCCTGGGAAAAGATACTGTTACCACATCAGAGCCAAGAATGAGGAGGGAGTCAGTGATATGTTGGAGACAGAGGACATCCAGGCTGGTGTATTGTGTAAGTATTGTTAAAAATCCATATATTTTTTAGGACAGATCTCTCAATAATTTAAGTTATCAAGAGGGACAAGACAGGGACGCCCTTGGTCTATTTCTTTAGCCACAGAAACCCTAGCATCAATAATTACAACTCATGGCTCAATCTGGGGCATAGAGATTGGTGGAGATCAACATGTGATATTATTGTATGCAGATTACATTTTACTACATTTTTACTAATTCTCTGTCATTTCTTTTACCATTTTCGGACCCATATAATGTTGTATCAGGATTCCAAGTGAATTGTGAATCGTGATTTCTCAAGCTTAGAAAGTACATTTATCTGGAGGCATATCAAATAAATGACTCCTTTAATAGATAGGATTGAATACGGTGTTCAGAGATGGAGATCTCTCCCTATCTCTATGTCAGGTAGGGTCAGCATCATCAGAATTGATATATTACCAAGGTTGATGTATTTATTCCAGGCCCTGCCCGTTTCAATTCCGTCCAATGTCTTTTAAATAAAATATATGTCCTGCTCACCAACTTTACTTGGAATGGAAAATCTTTGAGTCAAATTGACTGTTTTACAATTACCCTATAAAGCTGGAGGTTTGTGTCTACCTCATATGAAGACGTATTACTGGGCTGGACAACTGTGTTCACTTAAACAAAAGATAGCAGACTATCTTTGTGCATGGAGGAGTATTTGATACACTGCCAATTTTGCAGGTTTTCCTACTTACAAAGCATGTAGAAGTCTGTAATTTTTATCATAGGTACACTTCAACTGTGAGAGACGGAATCTAAAACAAAAATCCAGAAAATCACATTGTATGATTTTTAAATAATTAATTTGCATTTTATTGCATGACATAAGTATTTGATACATCAGAAAAGCAGAACTTAATATTTGGTACAGAAACCTTTGTTTGCAATTACAGAGATCATACGTTTCCTGTAGTTCTTGACCAGGTTTGCACACACTGCAGCAGGGATTTTGGCCCACTCCTCCATACAGTTCCTTCAGGTTTCGGGGCTGTCGCTGGGCAATACGGACTTTCAGCTCCCTCCAAAGATTTTCTATTGGGTTCAGGTCTGGAGACTGGCTAGGCCACTCCAGGACCTTGAGATGCTTCTTACGGAGCCACTCCATAGTTGCCCTGGCTGTGTGTTTCGGGTCATTGTCATGCTGGAAGACCCAGCCACGACCCATCTTCAATGCTCTTACTGAGGGAAGGAGGTTGTTGGCCAAGATCTCGCAATACATGGCCCCATCCATCCTCCCCTCAATACGGTGCAGTCATCCTGTCCCCTTTGCAGAAAAGCATCCCCAAAGAATGATGTTTCCACCTCCATGCTTCACGGTTGGGATGGTGTTCTTGGGGTTGTACTCATCCTTCTTCTTCCTCCAAACACGGCGAGTGGAGTTTAGACCAAAAAGCACTATTTTTGTCTCATCAGACCACATGACCTTCTCCCATTCCTCCTCTGGATCATCCATATGGTCATTGGCAAACTTCAGACGGGCCTGGACATGCGCTGGCTTGAGCAGGGGGACCTTGCGTGCGCTGCAGGATTTTAATCCATGACGGCGTAGTGTGTTACTAATGGTTTTCTTTGAGACTGTGGTCCCAGCTCTCTTCAGGTCATTGACCAGGTCCTGCCGTGTAGTTCTGGGCTGATCCCCCACCTTCCTCATGATCATTGATGCCCCACGAGGTGAGATCTTGCATGGTGCCCCAGACCGAGGGAGATTGACCGTGATCTTTAACTTCTTCCATTTTCTAATAATTGCGCCAACAGTTGTTGCCTTCTCACCCAGCTGCTTGCCTATTGTCCTGTAGCCCATCCCAGCCTTGTGCAGGTCTATAATTTTATCCATGATGTCCTTACACAGCTCTCTGGCCTTGGCCATTGTGGAGAGGTTGGAGTCTGTTTGATTGAGTGTGTAGACAGGTGTCTTTTATACAGGTAACGAGTTCAAACAGGTGCAGTTAATACAGGTAATGAGTGGAGAACAGGAGGGCTTCTTAAAGAAAAACTAACAGGTCTGTCAGAGCCGGAATTCTTACTGGTTGGTAGGTGATCAAATACTTATGTCATGCAATAAAATGCTAATTAATTATTTAAAAATCATACAATACAAAAAACAATTTTTGTTTTAGATTCCGTCTCTCACAGTTGAAGTGTACCTATGATAAAAATTACAGACCTCTACATGCTTTGTAAGTAGGAAAACCTGCAAAATTGGCAGTGTATCAAATACTTGTTCTCCCCACTCTATATAATACCTTATAATGATCTAAAATATATTCACTACTTCGGCTTCAAGGCGTTGAAGAAAAAACAGACATGTGAAACTGTTGAGCGTGAAGAAAACAGCAGCGTTGCAGTTCTTGACACACTCTAACCGGTGCGCTTGGCACCTACTACGAAATAAAATAAAATTGTATTTATCACATGCGCCGAACAAAACTGGTGTAGACTTTACAGTGGAATGCTTGCTTACAAACCTTTCCCAACGATACAGAGTTTAAAAACAAATAATACACAATAAAATAGTAACTAACACAAGAGGAAATACACTAAATAAAAATACACTAAAATGTAGCTATATACAGGGAGTACCAGTACCAGATCAATGTGCAGAGGTACCAGGTACTTGAGGTAGATATGTACATAAAGGAAGGGTAAAAGTGTGCGTGTGCGTGTGTGTGTGTGTGTGTGTTTGTGTTGTGTCGGTATGTGTGTGTTTTGGCACTATATGCATGGTAATGGACAACAGACTAACATGTTGTTCTCTCAGGTTACCCAGGACCCCCTTTAGCACCCAAAGTGGTCAGTGCCTTCAAGGACTGCATCAACCTGGCTTGGTCTCCCCCCATCAACGCTGGAGGAACTGACATTTGGGGTTACAACCTTGAGAGACGCAAGAAGGGAAGCAACTTTTGGAGCCTTGTGAACCTAGACGGGCCTATCAAAGGTGCAGCCTCCTTATAGGCAATGGCTCAAGGAAATATATCTGCAAATGTGTTAATTTACTTCGAAGTGTATGTAACAGATGTTAATCGTACGCTCCTTGCGTTGTGTTTTGTTCAAAGAAATCACCCCAGACAGTGGTCTCAGTTGAGCATTATTTATTATCTGTGATTAAATAGGAAACATCACGTTAGTTGGTCAGGGCTTAATGATGTGGATGGCTGCCGATTGGAAAATCTGTAGCATGAAAACAACTGTGTTAGCAGTGAGCTTATGTGACCATTACATCGGTGCATGCTAGCTAACACACTTATATACAGCAATCATATACCAAAGCACATCCCAGAAAGCCCCTCAATCACTAACAGGTACCATATACCCACACATGTATAAATCAGGAATGTACAGCAAACTTGTACACATTGTAAAATATAAAAATAGAATACTGTATTCAGAATGTGACCTACCCCTTGCATCACATTTTCATACTGGGGAGACCTAACGTTCGCGATCTGCCCCTGCAAGCGGGGCCAATAACAACACACCTTATTGTCATCGGAACTGAACCAACCAATAAGAGTGCTTGAACATTAAATACGCATTTCTTTAGAGACAAGTGGAAACATAACCAACTCTGTTACATGTACAACAAGAACCTTTCTTAAAAAATATATACCTTGCGACCGAGACTCATCACACTTTAGATTTAAGTGCCAAACTTTGTTATTTTCTCTCAGACACAACGTTTGCAGTGAAAGATGTTATTGAGGGAGCAGCTTATGAATTTCGAGTGTCAGCTATGAACATCTCTGGTGTCGGTGAGCCCAGTCCTCCCTCTGTTACAGTCATTTCCAGAGATCCCAAGAGTAAGTAATGGTCATCAAAACCATTTATGTTTTTGAAATATTAGAACTATCAGTTCCACTAATATACCATGTCAACTAAAATAATAACTACTGTATCACATTGCTGTAATTCCAGAACCCCCTGGTAAAGTCATAGACCTAAAGCTAACAGACTCCAGTTACACCACCTTGTCCCTGGGTTGGACTAAACCAAAGGAGTTAGAAGGGGTGGAGGATGAGGCCAAAGGCTACTTTGTGGAGATCAGACCAAATGAGAGCCCAGAGTGGACTCGCTGTAGCATCAATCCGATCATCTCCACCTCCTTCAATGTGATTGGCCTGAAGGCAATGGGAATGTACTGGGTGAGAGTGATCGCCACAAACGATGGAGGCGAGGGCGAGCCCCAAGGCTTTGATAATTACATCATTGCCATGCCTCCTCCTGGTAAGGATTAGCAACTCATTTAAATCACTAGTGTGATGTTCAATAGTGAATATTGTATATGTGTCGACTGTATCCCTGAAATGTAATTTGATAATCAATAAAAAAATATCTGACCGATACTTGAATTTTCTTCACCCTGCAAGTGAGGCCACGATTTACAGGAAAAATGAAGAGCTTCCTGGTTGTGAGAATGGGGAATACTGTACGTTTCAACATAAACTTTGAGGTAAAGTGACACAAATGCAGCTTTCAGCCAACAAAATAGACTGTAAAAAGATGAAAGCTTTCATTGTAATGACTACTGCAGTATCCTGCTTGTGTCACCAAGTTCTCTGTGTTTACATGGTTTCACATGGTCCACAGGCCTCTCCTTTGCCAGATATCTATTGGTTGAAGGACAGCGTTCCTGTGTCCAAACGTGTCACCATCACCAACTCTGATAGAGGTTCACAGCTCCTGATCCCCACGTCAGAGCGCTCTGATACAGGCATCTTTACCATCATTGTCAAGAACATGGTTGGTCAGGAAACCTTCATTGTCGAGATCAGAGTCACAGGTGAATGTTAAGCATTATGCCTTATGAGTTCTTTAAAATTTGAACTATAATTTTATGGCATCGGTAGATGAGAAATAGAATCGTAAGTGAAGTTTTTACTGCTGTTATTAATGCAGTTACTAGATGTAAGTTCAGCTTTCAATCAGATGACCATGTCTTGACCTGATTCCAGATTATCCCAAGCCTCCCGGCCCAGTGGAGTTGGAACAGAATGTTCCTGGAACAGTGACTGTGACCTGGACTTCCTCCCCAGATGAGAAGAAGGATGACAGGCTGCACTACATTGTGTTTAAACGTGACTCTGTCAAGCGCACCTGGAGGATGGTCGCTGACAGGATCTTCAATCATAAGTTCACAGTTGTCAACATTCTACCCGGAAGAGAGTATAACTTCAGGGTGTTTGCAAAGAATGACATGGGCCTCTCAGAACCTGCTGTGTCCCCTACATGGGGAACCACAAGGAGGAGAGGTTTGTGGCAACAGCAACTAGCCTCCTTACATTTGTTGAATGAAAGATCATTGAACCGTAAAACTTTTAGCACAGGCCACATCACAGAGAATACTGTAGTTTGAAATGTTTCCTGTATACAAAACATTATTAGTTGTGAGGTAATCTTTCTATCTTTTCTCCTGTAACTCAGATAAGTTCATACTGAACATGCCAGACATAAAGGGCTTGGACCTCCAGTGTCCGCCATCGTTTTTACTCCCATTGAAAATCCGTACCGCTCCACCAGGCTACGAGTGTTACATGAGCTGTGCTGTAAGAGGGGATCCAAAACCCCATATCACATGGTACCACAACAACATCAGCCTCAACACCAACACCAGCTACCTTATCACCAACGTGTGTGGGGTCTGCACAATGCTCATATTGAAGATCGGACCCAAGGACAGCGGCATGTACAGTGTCATTGCAGACAGTCCCTTGGGCAGGGCAGAGTGCTCCACCAAGCTCACAGTCAGAGGTAGTATCTCACAGTCCCATCGAAATAAAAAGCTTTTTTTCATTACAGGAACAATTTGTAATTATTTTTAAAGACCAGGTGGAAGGTGGAGTGTCTTTGTGACTATATTGTGCATTAATTGGCTAATAGACAACACAGTTGTTTTAATTTTGATTGTTTAGTGTATTTCGTCCTGTGGCCACGGGATATAATGAAGTAACATATCTTGACCGTTGAGGAATCTGTGATCTAAGTACCTCAGTTCTATATCATGGTAGTGATACTGTGTGATACTTTCACCTTCTGTGTAGTAGTATATTAATACTGTACCATTGGTTTGTTTTCCAGAGTGAAGAGTTCAGCCAGATGATTGATTGGCAGCAGCTGGCAACAGACACTTATGTATTGACTTAGGCGTTGCGTGTGTGGAGGCCCATATGCTCTTTTTCTTTAGTCAAAATGTTATACACTTGGTTTTCTGTGTTCTTACATGCAATGTATCCTATTTATTCCAGTTGTTAAAACATTGCAATGCATGAAATGCACATGACAAGACAAACACATATCACTAACTGTTGTGAAAGCACCTATATAAGTAAAGTGAAGAGACAAATCTACATAGGCTACATATCTTGCATTTGGAAATGAGTTTAGCCTATTCATTGCATTAATATGGGGATTCCATATAATATTGGTAAATAATAGTGATATTATGTGTAATGGTCTTTCAATTCAGATGTATCAATCTGTTCATATTTTAATCAAATTATATTTAAGTGTTACATTTGTCATTTAGCAGATACATTATATTAAGCAGAACATTCATACGTCCCTTAAAATCCAATTATAATCCAAAAGTGTGAAATGCACTCACTAGCAACATGTAAATGGAGGCTTTTTTCGCTGGTGTTCTACGAGAACTCCCCTGTGTTCTGCCACCAATTAGCGTGCATCGCCCTCGTGTGGCAATAGTTACAAACACAGAAAGGGGTCTATAAGTTTAAGTTTTACAAAAGTATACATTATATGGACAGATAAACAGTGCTGCCCTATCTACAGCTCAATGAAAACGGTCCCCCTTGAACTGAAAGAGAGGCTCTTTCTGTAGGGGAAGCCCCTCCCATCTGAACATAATTAATTAAGCCATTACAAACATCGTAGCCTACATTTTCCACTCAGCTAAACATATCATTAATTATCTTAATTGAACCTTTGCAATCAGTTTATCATAATACACTATAGCACAATATATAATACATTTACAGAACCCCATCGCTACTGACATGGTGTCTTCCAATACACCCATTCACATGAACACGCAATTTGGGACAGGCAACAGTCATTCAGGGCAGAGCCCCACCTGTTTTCGGCACCGCCCCACCTGTTTAGCCCCAAAATATTTTTGACTGTTT
Source organism: Thymallus thymallus (assembly GCA_023634145.1). Taxonomy (NCBI): domain Eukaryota; kingdom Metazoa; phylum Chordata; class Actinopteri; order Salmoniformes; family Salmonidae; genus Thymallus; species Thymallus thymallus. Next base: position 6,286,251 of record CM042409.1, read on the forward strand.
TGCATGTTATTTTGGCATTAATACGTGTCACATATCAGTTTGCAAACAATGTAAAAAAAATTATAATTTAGTTAATAAAGCTGCATACAAACAAACATGGTCTCTTTTTTCTTTTCTAGAGTGATGCAGCTCCAAAACGCAGGTGTTTCAGCCTAGCTCAGCGCTTTCTGTGGTGGTACACATTCATGGCCTAACCCATGTTTGGTAGGATGTCAAGTTACATGGAAACATGGACTTAAAAGCCTTGAACTTAATGAAAATGTACAGAAGTATGTCAAGTTACCATGTGAATGCAAAGTTGTTGCTGTCCCTCTCCTTCACACAAGCAGATGAAATAGATAGACGTCACACAGGGTTGAGCATTGTAGCGTTAAGATTATCTTCAAAACATAATTGTATTAATTTATTCCCCATAGCTATTTACAATGTTTTTGAATTTATGAAGCGAGGTGAAAATGGAGATGTGGAGTCGGTGCCTAGAGTGTGGGTGATGGATGGTGTGTGCATGTGGCCAACCGTTAAAGGGAAGACACTGGAATAAGCTCTTAAGAGTTGAGTCACGCCTGACAACGACTGGGTTCCATTTGAAGTCTAGTGAGGGACACCACTGTGTCAAGATTAGTGACTGTATCACTTTAGTAATGAACATCCTTCTGTCTCAGCTTATGTTATCTACAGGGAGTATGAGCAAAAATCATATTTATTTGACTACTCTATAAACTCTTTTGAGCTTGAAATGTATCACGTATCCAACCTCTCTCCGAATCTAAAAAGCATTGCACTTAATTCAAATATACAGAAGTATGCCAAGTGAGAGAGACAACTTAGAGTGGTGTATTAGAGGGTGGAGAATGGTACAGTATGGCGTGAGGGATGGTATGTGCCAGGTGGTGGAGGGAGAGATGGGGAAGATGTGTTCTTCTGACTCTGAGGATAGACACATCTTCACTGTCTCTCCTTCTCCTGGTGAGCAGCAATATCTCACTCATGTTTCAGCACCAGCAGGTGGAGGGAGAGAGGGGGAGGATGTGTTCATCCGACAACGAGGATAGACGCAGCTTCCCTGTCTCTCCTTCCAGCAGCTTGGGAAATATACACTTACACTGTAAAAAGGCATAAAGTCAATACCATACAGGAAACTGCCAGTGTGTCAGATGCTGAAGACACTGTTGGAGACATGTCTAATTTTAGTGACGGTGGTGAACCCTTGGGGTTCTGCAAAAAAAGAAGCACAAAGGTTTGGCTATGTACTTCTCACTAATACATTTGCCCCCCCCCCCCATATTCGATCAAACGTTGATCACATGCAGCTGGTTTTGCTATGTAGAGAGATTGGACTTTAAAGAGTTGCTGGCTGTCTTGAAAGTACTGGAGGAGAAATGGATAACAATGGCAGATTAAACTGTTGTTAAAGGAACTCTTTACTGCGTTGCTGGAGACAACCTGGGCTCACATTGCATTGGTGGATTTACAGAAATGAATGTTTCTCAGAATATTTCTGCAGATACTGTCTAATTTCTCAAACTCAATATCAGGTTTATGACCAAACTTCATGTGGACTAGAGCGCACCACTGAAAGTTACAGGTCTGCAGTTGATCGGTTACAGACTGAAGATGTGTCAGATGTTCAAGGAATAAAGTTCATATCAGTTTTTAATTCTTTGAAACACTTTGATGTTTGCCATATTTTTTGCAGTGGTGTGCTGGGGCGCCAACATAAAAGCTGGTGATGCTTCTCGTGTAAATAAGGTGATCAGGAAGGCTAGCTCTGTTCTGGGGATTAGCCTTGACACTCTAGAGGAGGTGGCGGAGAAACGGATCCTGGCCAAACTGCTGGCCATCATGGACAACGTCACCCACCCTCTGAATGCCATGGTTTTGACGCAGAGGAGCACCTTCAGTCACAGACTGATCCTACCACGGTGTGCCAGAGAGCGCTACAGGAGGTCCTTCCTGTCGGCAGAAATGCGCCTATAACCAATGCCATCATTATGTTTTGCAACAATTAGGTTGCAAGGTTTTGAGACAGCTCTTTGCTTTTACCCATCATGAGATGTGTCTTGTGTGACACCTTGGCAATGAGACCTTTTTGTAGGCCATCAGTTGGGACTGAACCAGCTGATATTAATTTGCACTGACAGGGGGCTGGATTGCTTTTTAATTACTGATAGTTTTCAGCTGTTGTCTTGGCTTTCCTTACTTTTTCTCTGTGTCATTTCACATTATTACATATAACTTAATTTCTGAACTTATTTGTTTTGGTTTCTTTGTATGTATGGATTACTTGGGTTGTTACCAACATCTGGTGAACATTTCATGTCAATAGCACCTTTGGAAATATATTTACTGAGAAAAATGGTGACGTGTTCAATACTTATTTCACCCGCTGTATATATATATATATATGTGTGTATATATGTGTGCATATATATATATATATATGTATATATATGTATATATATGTGTATATATGTGTGTATATATATATATATATGCATATGTATATGTATATGCCAATAGGCCTACATTAGTTTTCGAAGGTGTCATAAACAGTGTTAAAATGCGTACATTGTTTATATAATATCAAATCAAACGGTTTGCAGAAAAGAGGCGTATAACACGTGACAGTAGCCTATAAACATTGTATGCAAGTTACATATGATTAGGCTACTAACAGCAACTCCCGAACCCAACGAGAAACGGGTGCGCGCCACGTCCCCTGATACTAACATTAGAACACTTGCCTGACTTCAGTCGACGTCCAATGAATGAACGGGGTGTTGCTGAGTAGAGAAGAGCACAGTAGCCTACTCTAATAAATCTAAGCAGCACTTTATCTCGAGCAAGACGAGTGCCAACATTATCCTTGCCTCACCGCCTCCTGTGTACGTGCGTCTCTCTCCAGAGAACAAGGTGTCCAAAATGACTAAGCGCAAATCAAAGACTGCCGCTAACTTCAAGCCGGAGCGCGAGGACAACTCTTTCTTAATAGAATCCCATCCAGTGTCCGAGTCGCGAGGTAGAGTAAATCAAGTTGCGCTGCCATGCATGTTGTTCCTTATTGTCGCGATTGGAGGAGCCGCCGTGGGCTGGTTTTGCCTTCAACAGCAACAATCCATTGAGCAACTATCAGAAACGTTTAGGGCCATTCAAATAAGAATCACCAATTACCAGCAGCAGATGGGGCTGAGAGACGCACAGGTAATGAACTGATCTGACTCTGAAACTGTCACATGATTATGTATAGGCTATATCCTTGGCTTTTGCAATAATGTCAATCAAATTAGTCGGCTGAGAACCACAAGTGCTTTGGAGCTGTTATTAAAGCATCGACGGAGAAAGGAAAGGAACATATTGTTAGTATCAATACCTCCCGTCACAGAATATACACTGAACAAAAATATAAACTCAACATGTTTCATGAGCTGAAATAAAATATTCCAGAAATGTTCCATACACAGTAAAGCTTAGTTTTCTCAGATTTTGTGCACAAATGTGTTTACATCCCTGTTATCTGTCTGTCTGTCTGTCTGTCTGATTGTCTGTCTATCTTTGAGGGAGCGTGCAATTGGCATGCTGACTGCAGGAATGTCCACCAGAGCTGTTGCCAGCTAATTTAATGTTCATTTCTCTACCATAAGCCGCCTCCAAAGTCGCTTTAAACTGCAGACCAGACCAACGAACACCCATTTTTTTTTTGGGGTACCTGTGACCGACAGATGCATGATTATATTTTCAGAAATGTGTTCCCAAGTATTCCCACACATAATAAAGAGGCCTACGGGGTCATATCCCAATGTAAACAAGGTTTGAAATTATTCTGTTGTCAAATACTATTTGGGATTCTTGTGGTTTGGGATTCTTGTTGTCAATTTGCAAAGTACAAGTTATTTATAACTATGTTCCGGCCCTCCGACCATCCGCTCAAGGAAAAATTGGCCCACGGCAGAATGTAATTGGGGACCCCTGGCCTATACTGTACACATGCATAGAACATAGACACAGGATAGGATAGCTATCTATATATCAAAGGCTACCAGTCTGCACGTTCATGCTCATGTTTCCTAACCACACATGTTGAAATGAATGGAAGTGACATTTGTTAAGCAACGCAACAAACAGCAGCAGCTGTTTAAAGATCAGTCAGGGCCTCTCTCTACCCTTTAACACTATTGTGCTATTTTCACAGCCCTGTATGCCAGCAACTTGCCTGGCTACCCAGACTCTTACTCCGGCCAAATGCTACGCCACGCCCACAGACATTCGTTTCTTCTCCGCAATGGATCTGAGTACATCCCTGACCCTTTACCGAATGCAAATACATTCGGGGCTGTCTGATTGGTCCAGAAACTGATGGGTTGGACCAGAGCCAGAAAACATGTGGGTAAAGCGTAAAGCGGCAGTTTGAAAATTCGTCATTGGCTTGGATACTCTGATTGGTTAGAGACGACCCAATCACTGATGACTATGTTTTGTACAACACCCCTCGTGGGCCTCGTCAGCGCAAACGACTTGATGGCAGTCTTAGACTAAAGTATGCAGCGAATGACAGAGCAGTAGAATAATTGAGTGTGTCGTCAGGCAACAGGTGTATGAATTAATGTCCTTGTAGGTCACAGATATTAAACGTGAGTGAGAAAAATATTTGCTTATGAACCTAAGCAGAAAGCCTATACACAACAGCATATATTCTTCTTCACTGTAACCAGAACCGCAATACAGTATTGGAGGCTTTCTTTCTTAGTTCTTGGTGTTTGTTGTTGGTCCAGCAGGGATGTGGAGAATATTTCCGATTTCTTGTGTATTACTGTAATAGGAATTTCTAGGCGAATAAAAGGGAAGAGCAGTTGCCAATAAGATCAATCAAAAGGTCAATCAAAATATCAATCAAAATCTATTAGCTTTTTTAACAAATTGTAACCTCCAGCTCCAGCACTAACTAGCCGTCTCTGAGAAGGCCCTTACATCCTAAATCTAAAGTCAAGGACTTTGTCAGCTGCTACAGAATCACAGTGTTTCACAGAGTACAATAATAATCAGTGTGTCGTCAATCACTATCAACAGATATTTGATCTCTAACATACAGCATCGAGTCTAGGGACCATCAACCCTCAACACTGACAAACAGAACACTGGAAGTCGTGTGTATTACAGAAAGGCAAAATACAGAAATATGCTAAACATTGTGTTAATCAATCTAAACTGAATGAACTTTATTGATCTTAAAGGTTGCCATTACAACTAGTGTAACACAACCGATATAACAATGTAACTGCAACACAAGCTTTTTGGGCTTTTATGACATTTTTATTTTGTCTATTCTTCTACCCTAACATCCTTACCTTAATTGTAGTAAATTAACGGACAACAATACTTTTACTGCTACTTATAGCTATTTTACTCACATCTACGGTACCTGTAGTTAAATAATTATACATACAGGTATACACCTAATTGCCTCTTTATTCAAGTGCTGGGTTTTCATCCACAGCAACTAATCCACCATTCATTCTGATCTTAACTACAACCTTATCCATAGATGAACCTATATTTCCCAGTATAATTCTATTTAGCTATTTATTTTTGCAACTCATCCCTCAATTTTACTATGATGTCTTAAGAGGGTCCTGAACCTCCATATTTGTAAAATTTCTACCGATATTGACCTAAAAATAAAAACCATTCCTGGACCTGAATCAAAATGCTAGCATCAATGTACCAGAAAATATGTTCTATTGACTCTGTTTCCTGTGGCAGAGTCTGCACAAGGCTGACTGTTCAATGCCCCATATATTGAGATATATAGTATTTGATATGATAGCTTAAATTGTAAAACATTTATCAATGCATCAATTGGTGTTTTATTTGTCAGTTCATATGCCCAATGCCAAGGTATTGGGACATCAGAAAACTTTCCCAACTGACTTTTGACTTTAAGTGAAACTGATTCCTTTTTTCTATTTATACATTCATTTTGAAGTCAGTTATAATTTTTAATGTGTAGCAGACAGACTAATTATTTGATGTCTTCTTTAAGAAATTGTGTCTTTACATTTTGTGGCAGAGCTGTGATGGTTATATTTTTGTATTGAACATACACCGCCATACATTGTTGTTAGTTGCTTCTTTGACATAATTCTTCCGCCCTTGTTTACAATGTCCTTCATAAATATAATACCCTTCTTGTAAAAAATTTGTTAAACATATTTTTCTCTATCGGTGTATTGGAATTTAGCCATTTTATTTGCTGTAATATTAGATCTGCCTTTTCTGGAGGATGAAATTGAAATTGTAGTCAACTCTGTATGGCTTTGTTTAAAAAGGAAGATACTTTAAACAGGGATCCATTGTCGATCCACCAAAAATTTAAAGTTTCAATCTGCAAAAAAGCAAAGAGCCCACTTTTCAACAGGATGGGCCTCTCTTAGTAGCTTGCTAGAAACCAATTTAAATACAATTTCGGTACAATGGAGGCTTTAAGAGAGAGGTTAAATGCCTTAATATGTAATAGTTTTATCCCTCTAAACTCATGTTCATTATAGAAATATGCTCTTTTAACTTTATCTGGTTCGCCATTCCAAATACAGTACAATATTTTTTTCTTGCATGATTTAAAAAACGATTCTCCTAGAGTGAGAGCCATTAATAAATATGCAAAGTGCGATATCACTATAGAATTAATCAGGGTAATCTTCCCGTAAATGGATAGGTGTTTCCCTCTCCACGGTTACAATATTCTATCTATTTTGCTAAATTAATAGTTGTAAGATCACTCAACTTTTCCGGGAAATGTACACAAAGTCTACAGAAACTGGAGAAATTATCCAGGTCCTCAATGAGGCCCTTCAAGGTTGAGATTGAGGCCTCAAGAGAACTTGAATTAGTGGCATACATCAGTCAAATCAATCAATCAAATGTATTTATAAAGCTCTTTTACATCAGCAGCAAAGTGCTATACAGAAACCCAGCCTAAAACCCCAAACAGCAAGGAATGCAGATGTAGAAGCACAGTGGCTAGGAAAAACTCCCTAGAAAGGCAGGAACGTAGGAAGAAACCTAGAAAGGAACCAGGCTCTGAGGGGTGGCCAGTCCTCTTCTGCCTGTGCCGGGTGGAGATTATAAGAGTACATGGCCATGAAGGCCAGATTGTTCTTCAAGATGTTCAAACGTTCATAGATGTCCAGCAGGGTCAAATAATAATCACAGTGGTTGTAGAAGGCATGATCCTAGGGCTCAGGTCCTCCGGGAGGGGAAGGAGGGAGAGAAGGAGAGAGAAAATTATATGGAGCACACTTAAATTCAGACAGGACACCAGATAAGAAAGGAGAATTAATGACCCTGGCCCCCTGGCACAAATGCTATTGGAGCATGGATACTGGAGGCTGAGACGGGGGTGGGACGGGGGACACTGTGACGATACCCCCGGACAGGGCCAACCCGGCAGGATATAACTCCACCCACTTTGCCAAAGCACAGCCCCCACACCACTAGAGGGATATCAACAGACTCATCGAAATGTACAGCTCTGTGCTGTCTGCATAGCAGTGAAAGTTGACGTTGTGTTTCCGAATGACATCAGCACGAGGTAGAATATATAGTGGAAACAATAGTGGTCCTAAAACAGAACCTTGAGGAACGTGGAAACTTACAATTGATTTGTCAGAGGACAAACCTGGTTTAGATCTGTTGGAAACCATCTTTCCAACAGATCTAAACCAGGCAAGAATCTGTCTGTGTAGACAAATTACAGGTTCTAATCTCTCCAAAATAATATGGTAATTGATGGTGTCAAAAGGAGCACTAAGTTCTAGGAGCACATGGACAGATGCAGAGCCTTGATCTGATGCCATTAAAAGGTCATTTACCACCTTCACGAGTGCATTCTCAGTGCTATGATGGGTCTAAAACCAGACTGAAGCATTTTGTATATATTATTTGTCTTCTGGAAGGCAGTGAGTTGCTGCACAACAGCTTTTTCTAAAGTTTTTGAGAGGTATGGGAGATTCGATATAGGCCGATAGTTTTTTACATTTTTGGTTTGGCTTTTTCCACAGAGGCTTTATTATTGCCGCTTTTAGTGAGTGTGGTACACATCTGGTGGATAGGGAGCAATTTCTTATGTTCAACATAGGAGGGCCAAGCACAGGAAGTAGGTATTTCAGTAGTTTAGTTGGAATAGGGTCCAGAATACAGCTTGAGGGTTTAGAGGCCATGACTATTTTCATGAATGTGTCAAGATATACAGGATAAAAAAAACTTGAGTCTCTCCATTGATCCTAGATCCTGTCAGTTATGTGCAGACTCAGGACAACTGAACTTTGGCAAAATACACAGATTAAAAGAGGAGTCCGTAATTTGCTTTTCAATGATCATGATATTTTCATCTAAGAAATTCATGAATTCATCACTGCTGAAGGGAAAGCATCCTCTCTTGTTGAATGCTGCTTTTTAGTTAGCTTTACGACAGTATCAAAAATACAGTTTGGATCGTTATTATAGGATGATCAAGCAGCAGTGGGCGCTCTTCGATATTGCAAGGTTCTGTCTATCCAAGCTAGTCAGAAGACAAGAGTTTGGTGGAGCGCCATTTCCGTTCCATTGATACTTTTGTCTCTATTCCCTTAATGTTGTCATTAGATCAATTTTAAAGCTAACAATTTAATGACCATAATAAATAGGTATGGTGACAGAGGGTAACCTTGTTTTACGCCTCTAGACAATTCAAAGTTCTCAGAGAAGTAACCGTTATTTATTATTTTACATAAAGGTTTGTTGTTCATTACTTTTACCAATTTTATGAGATATTCTCCAAAGTTGAAGAAATCAGGCACTTATAAACAGATTCTAGATGTATCAAATGCTTTCTCAAAATCTGCTATAAAGATTATACCTGGTTTCCCTGCAACACAAGCTTTAACCGACATCTGTTTTTTTAACCCTGTCCAGATGAGTTCAGGAGGTCTGATCGAGGAGAGGATACTGGCTTTGGAGGCAGCTCAGAAACACGCCCAGCAGATGTTGGAGGTTACCCTGGCAACATCAGAGCAGATGAAGAGCATCGACCTCAAATCCCAGGTGTGGGCGCTCCACAACGAAATGAACACCAGGCTGGCTGAGTTTCAGCAGGTAGCCGCCTCCTCCGCAGCCCTGCAGGCCATGATAAAGAACAAGAGCGAGAACTTTGAGTCGGTCAAGGAGAGCGTGGCGGCCATTTTGAGCTCCAACTCTGCGCTAGCGGTGAGCGTGTCGTTGCTGACCAGCACGGTGGACAATGTCAAATCCAGGCTGGATGAGCAGGTGTCCAAAGTGGATGGCTTGACGTTACAGCTGGAGGGACAGGTGAATGAGCAGAGGGAACTGAGAGAGTTTCTGACTCTTCACAGGGTAGTGCTTCATAACAACTACCAGGAAGTGGGTGAAATCAAGTAAGCTTGTTTTTTGTGAATCTTATGATTAATTAATTAACTAGCTGTATGAATAGTGAAAGTTGTATTTAACTAAATTACTTGATGGCTGTACTGTATTTGTCATGACTATAGGCAGTAACTTTTCCTGACAGACGCAGGTTTTTTTTGGGTCAAGTCACATGCTTAGAAAATATAATCCATATGTTGGTTGCTGCTATAGACCTCCTGGGACTGATGTGCAATACCTGAATAATTTATGTGATTTAATTGACAGAGTTACAGATGTTAATGGTGATATTTTTTTACTCGGGGATATGAACATTGACTGGTTTGCGAATCAATGTCCAATGAAACAAAAGATAGTTTCATTGATAGCTGCTTGTAATCTGTCTCAGATGATCTCTCAACCAACCAGAGTCTTTACTGCTGGACATACTTCTGCTACTTGCATAGACTATATTTATACAAATATTCCTGAATGCTGCACTAAACCAGTTTCTCGATCTGTGGGTTTTAGTGACCATAATATCATAGCAATTACCAGGAAAACTAAAATTCCAAAATGTAAAGTAAATATAGTACATAAAAGGATTTTTAAGAAATTTATTCCGGAATGTTTTTTGGAGGATGTTGGTGGTATTGATTGGACTGATGTGTATGTTGCTGAGGAGCCTGAGGCTGCCTTAAATATTTTTATGGAAAGATTTATGAAGATTGTTGACAGGCATGCCCCTATGAGAAAGTGTATTGTAAAAGCGAGACCAGCCCCATGGCTGAATGAGACTATAAAGAGCCTCATGAAGGATAGAGATAAAGCCAAATCTATATTAGTAAGGACTGGATTGGTGGAGGATAGATTAATGTACTGTAAACTGAGAAATCAGGTTACTAAATTAAATAGATCGATGAAAAGAGAATATTACATGCAGAGAATAAATGCTGTAAAGCAAGATGGTAAAGAGCTATGGAAAACCCTTAATGAGATAATGGGGAGGCGGAGATCTGGTAGGGCTTCCTTTGTGGAGTCAGAAGGCAAGTTTTTGACCAAACCATCTGATATAGCGAATTATTTTAATGATTTTTATATAAATAAGGTACATGCATTAAGGCAGAATATGGACAATACTGATTCTAATTACCTAAAGCTCATAAAAGATGATGTGATGTTAAATAAAAGTTGCACTTTCCAGTTTAATAGTGTAGAGGAGCAGGAACTAAGAAAATTGTTGAAGTCCCTGCCCGAACACAGCTCAGTGGGTACTGACATGCTGGACAGTAAAGTACTTGGCTTGGCAGCTGATTATGTTTGTGGTCCGTTATGTCAAATATTAAATGACTGTTTAATGAAAGGAGTTTTTCCCACTATTTGGAAAGAAGGTAAAATTATTCCCTTACCTAAAGATGGGAGACTAGCACTTACTGGGAAGAACAGTAGACCTATTACTATTTTACCAGTTCTTAGTAAGCTGATGGAGAGAATAGTTCATGCACAAGTACGGGAATACTTTGAATCAAATGGCTTGAACACAGATTTCCAACATGCTTATAGACATAACCATTCAACTTGTTCTGCCCTCACAGTAATGACAGATGACTGGCTAAAGGAAATTGATAATTTAAAGATGACTGGTGCTGTTTTACTTGATTTTAGTGCTGCATTTGATGTCATAGATCACAATTTACTTATTGGTAAACTAGAATGCTATGGATTTAGTCCAACTGCCATTGATTTTATGAAGAGTTATCTTACATGTAGGACGCAACAGGTCTACTATACTGGCAGCTGGTCTCATTCTAAGGTCTTGGACTGCGGGGTCCCGCAGGGGAGCTGCCTGGGACCACTTTTATATGCCATCTTCACAAATGATTTGCCATCAGTTTTGTGTAAAGCAACTGTACAAATGTATGCTGATGATTCCACATTGTATTATGCTGCAAAAACTGTCAGTGAACTGGATTATGTTTTGTCAGCTGAGTTAAATGTGGTTTCTGATTGGATAAAACAAAATAAGTTGGTGCTGAATATTTCAAAAACCAAATCAATTATCTTCGGATCGAGTCATAAATTGTCATTAATACCAAAGATGAATTTAAACTTGTATGGAGAACCTATAGAACAGGTAGATAAAGTAAAACTACTGGGCACAATAGTGGATAGTCACCTATCATGGGTAGAACATATTAATATCATCGTGAAGAAGATGGGTAGTGGTATTGCTATAGTGAGGAAATGTCTTTCTTATGTCCCTACACACATTGTTGAGCAGGTGGCCAAATCTTTAATTTTATGCCATTTGGATTATTGTGCCCCCGTATGGTCATCTATATCTAAAGGTCAACTAAATAAATTACAAACAGTCCAAAACAGAGCTGCCAGGTTGGTTTTACATTGTCCCATTAGTACAAATATTATTAGTATGCACTGTCAGCTCTTATGGTTAATGGTGGAGAAAAGGCTGGTTTTTAATACCACAAAGTTTTTTGGAAACATTGTCTTTTCTTCTCAACCATTTATTTTATATAACCAAATTGTTAGGTGTGATCAAGTACATTCACATTTGACTAGGTCTGCAAATGATGGCCTGATGATGTTACCATGCCCAACATCAAATGCTTTAAAGAAAACTGTTATTTATCGTGCCATCACTCATTGGAATAATTGCCCATTGAATATACGAAAAATTAATGGCAAAGACTCTTTTAGGTACCATTTAAGAATGCATCTTTTAAAATTGTAAGGAAATGACATATTTACTTTATGAGTGTAAAAATGGTTGTATTGAATTGTTTGAATTAATTTATGATGTGGTAATGATGTTTATAATTTTGTGCTGTTTTCGTTTTGACATTGTTGTGTGATTTCTTTTTGTGGACCCCAGGAAGACTAGCTTGTTTACTTTGGTGACAGCTAATGGGGATCCTTTTAACAATAAACAATAAACAATAAACAATAATATGCTATGGCTCATTGTGTCTCTATCTGTCTGTGTGTTTCAGGGAGTTGCTGGAGGCATGGCAGGCCAAGAAGGCCCAGGCTCTGGAGCAGCAGCTGCAGTTAGTGACCAGGACCCTGGATGAGCAGCACGTCAGCTCCCAGAGCCTGCACTCCCACCTCAAGAAGCAGCTGGAGGCTGTCCACAACCAGGTAGGCCCTCTTCCACCACAGCTAATTATTATATTTATATTTCGTAGACTGTAAGGAAAATGTACAATAAAGTATTCTAAATGTTTTTATGAAAGAACATGTCATGGTTTTGATGCTTATAGTGTAGACTTACACACAGTGCTCTTACAAAAGCAATTGTATCTGCTTTCTGACACGTACAGTAAGTTAGTCAAGTATTGTATAACTTCATGTTGATCTATAGATCACTCTGTTCTGTAAACAGAGTACGTTAATCGACAAAGGGTTGAAAATATTGAACTAATATATAACTAATATCCGAGAGGCGTATTGTTAATGTTTAATTCTTTCAGACACCATACAGGATGACCCATGCTCGAGTGTCCTCTTGAATGTACAGTACTGATTGTTCTCTTTGTTCTAGCTGGTGAATGGTGGTCCACTCAGCCAAGAGGAAGTAGACTCTGAGGTGGAAGAGTTCTCGGAAATGGCGGAAGAGGAGCAGGCGGTAACAGAGGAAGAACCTGCTGAGGAGGAGGTAGAGGAGGACGTAACTGAGGAGGCAGTGGAACAGGAAGCTGACGAGGAGGATGTTGCTGAGAAAGAGGTGGAACAGGAAGCTGAGGAGGAGGACGTCACTGAGAAAGCAGTGAAACAGGAAGCTAAGGAGGAGGAAGTTGCTGAGGAGGCAGTGAAACAAGAAGCTGAAGAGGACGAGTCAGTGGAAGAGGAAGTGACAGAAGAGCCAGATGAATGGCTATTTGCAGTGTAGTCATTGGAAGATGGTGTCACAGAAGAGCAACTGGAGGAGTAAATTGAGGAGGAGGAGCCAAAGGAAGCGCCAGAGGAAAAGGAGGAGGAGTTTGATGATGACAATAACTTCCCAGAGGACTGGTCTCCTGAGGAGCAATGGTAAGAGGAGGAGAAGGTTCAGGCACACGTTGCTGACCCTGGTATGGCTACAGCAGCATTACTGTACTAAAAGAAGTGGAGGGCACTCAACCAACATGAGGCGTGGTGCAACAACAAGAATGTGATCATCATTGAAAAGAAAGGGCCGCAACACACCTTTAAAAACATATTATTTTATTTAACTATTAAAAGCTTGACAAAATTATGACGTAGGGGCCTATGTGTACATGTCCATTCCCATTGTATAATTTTCTGATGAAAGTCGTTGATGGAGGCCGAAATGTTACGTTTTTAATAGTTGCTTGAATAACATAATAGTCTTTAATGGTGAGCAGGCGTTGTGCCGTTTCCTTTTTAATTAATCATACTTTACTGCATTGCCAGAAATAAAATTACATTTGACTAAAATGGTGAGGTCTTATGGAAATATTGAAGATATACAGTAGTGAAGACCAGTCAAATGTTATTGAAGACGAGTCAAACGTTTGGACACAGCTACTCATTCAAGAGTTTTTCTTTATTTTTACTATTTTCTACATTGTAAAATAATAGTGAAGACATCAAAACTATGAAATAACACATATGGAATCAACACAAACTAATCAAAATATACTTTATATTTGAGATTCTTCAAAGGGAATGCCAAGAGTGTGCAAAGCTGTCATCAAGGCAGAGGGTGAATCTAAAATCTGATTTGTTTAACAATTTGTTGGCTGCTACATGATTCCATATGTGTTATTTCATAGTTTTGATGTCTTCACTATTATTCTACATTGTAGAAAATAGTAAAAATAATCGGTAGGTGTGTCCAAACTTTTGACTGGTACTGTATTTCTAACGAGAACCCAAGACCCACACCCTCATACAGGGTCTTTAAAGTTCAATGGGAATACTTCAAATAAAAATAGACTGTATCAGTGCAACTGTTAACAGTAGTCTGTACCTAAGTAAGCAGTCTGAAGTTTTCAGTCCTCTTCTTAAATATGTATATTTCAGAGCAATAACATTAGTTTTTAAGATGAGGGACAAAAGCTACTTTCCCATTTTGTTGGCAAAGCCACGTATGGCCCAAACACTTACCAGCTTGGTTATGAACTTATTTGATAATGTTTCTGTTGTAAATGTCCTTACTAAAAAGTTGTAAATCAAAATGCGTGTGATTATTTGGTTTTGATTTATATAAAAACACTGTCTTCACTGTCCATACTATTAACTTAGCCTACATGCATTAGCTAGGATTATTTACCTCTTTTTATTTCTGAAAAAAATTGTCATAATTGTCATGTGACTTTCAAACCTGCAAAGTGCATCACAAATGTCACTGATTCACTTTTGTAATAAAACATTTTCTTCATTTTCTTTACCTCACTGCTTCTGTCCTCTTATTTGTTGTAGTTAATTATTAGCCTAACACTGATGTAAACCTCAACTATCAAGAATGCTGTGAAAATGTCATTCTTCAGCTCATGGTTTTTGTTAATTTATGCGAGCAACTGAAAGCTTGCCTCTGTCTAAAAGAGAATGGAATGAAACCTTGACCGTAACAAAACACCTTCTCACAACCTCTCCCCAAAGGTTATTTATGGTGCTGGCTTAGCCTATAGCTGTGAGAACAGTATAGCCCTGCATTGGAAATTCTGTACATGTGGTTGGAGTTTCCCTTGTCTGGTACTGGACATGCTGTACATGTGGTTGGAGTTTCCCTTGTCTGGTACTGGACATGCTGTACATGTGGTTGGAGTTTCCACTGTCTGGTGCTGGACATGCTGTACATGTGGTTGGAGTTTCCACTGTCTGGTGCTGGACATGCTGTTATTATACCACCAGGCGTTTTCTGAGCCCTTTAGAAACTTTGTAAAATGCCACCAGGTGGTGCCAGTATCTACAGGTCAGTGTCTCATCATCACTGTGTGTGACAGTGTGACTGAGAATTGTCCATACAGGTCTCATGTTATCAACCAGGATAATGTCATCTTGTGAGTATTGTTTTAGGAGTTGTGGTAGTAAAATCTTACCAGGAGATGGTGCCAACATGGTCTTTGATTTGCATATAATATTTAGACAATATAGATTAACCAACCTGATTGGTGTGGTTCAGATGCGATGAACACAGTTTTTCTTGATTAATCTTGTGGAGTGGTAAATATCCCTTTTCAATTGGTCTTAACCCAGGACAAACATATTGTGTAATAATGTCCACAAGTGATTAGATAGAGATAAATTATAGCAAGCCATATAGCTTTCAGGGCAGAAATATTATTGATGCTATTGTCACCTTTAATATTATGCTCATATCCCCTCTCTGTAAAGATAGTGATTATTTGCCCATAAGGTATGTATATTGTATTTATAGCATGCTGAAGCCAGAAGTTGTTCTCAGACAGGAACTGACCACTGACCCATCAGGGGAGCATTAATCACAGGAAGTAGAGATCATGAGCTCCAGCCAAAATGACTTCCTGTTGTTGTCATCATCTCCTTCTCTCTGCAGATCTCGTACTACCCCCATATCTCCCTTTCTCCAGATCCACTCCTACCCCCCCTTCCCCAGATCCTGCTCCTACCACCCCCCCCACTCCCTTTCTCCAGATCCCCTCCTACCCCCCCCCCCCATCCCCAGATCCCCTCCTACCCCCGCTCCCTCTCTCCACATCCTATTCATTTTCATTTGTAATTAATTTCTCCTACCCCTTCTCTCTCCCTCTTTAAAGATCCTATTCATTTTAATGTGTAGTCTACTGTACGGTACTAAGAGGACCTCTGCTGGACACTGTGTGATGTCATGTTTATAATCATACTCTTTACATGTTTGGATATGTTTTTGCGTTATGCCAACACTAACAAGGGACTGCTTGCAGCCATTTTTGTAAGGCTGTCAAATTATGTTTTAAAAAGGCGTTTGAAAAAAATGTGTAATCTTCAAAACAAATTCCAATGTCCAACAAATCCATATTAGTCCACAGCTCAGACAAAAGGGTGATTAGAGAGAGAGGGGGGAAGATAGACTGTGTGGCAGAAAGAGAGAGAGAGAGAGAGAGAGAGAGAGACTGTCAAGCAGAATAAGAGCCGAGTGCTTTACTTTGATGTTTTCATTCCTGTTGAATCACCACAGTCCAGAGAGTGCTCTCATTAGCGGAACTGCTGTCAAGTCCCAGGCAGTGTCCCTCCCCATACGGTCTACAGCAACGCCCAGTGCCCACTCTCTACCTCCTCCACAGCTCCCTCACTTCTGATACTCACTCACCCTCCACTCATCTCATCTCAGGATCACTCAACATCACCTGAAGATACATCACAGCTATTTCTGTATCATTAGATCACAAATCTGTCTCTGTCCTTTCACCACCTTCATTCACATCACAGGGATTTTAACTGTGTGTCACTGGATTGTTTATGCAGTAGTCTTTTGGAATCAAGTTGGTTGGACCAGACCACTGGACCCCACTTGTAGCTCATACAGTGGAGAGCAGCCTGCAACGATGTCATCTCATCTCTCCCCCCGCAACACAAAGGATCAGCCACACACGAGAAAGTCATCCACTGACTTGTCTCCCGTTAAACCCTCGCAGACCTCCAGAAGCCTCAAAGTAAGAACAGATTACTTCTCTTTTCTATGGGCAATAAACAAGTAGGCCGCCATTTGGAAACATTGCCATGTGCTGAAAAAAGCTGTGGATCAGATAAAATGCCATGCTTGACTTTTAACTTTAACCGTTGGTTTGGAGCGTTCAAGGCTAGACAAGCACTATGTGTAGGTCTAATTATAAATGTTTATTTAACCATAGGTGTTATGGCATACTGTTAATGTTTTTAGGGGATCCAGGAAAAACAGGTTATTTTGAATAGCAGATTTCATGATCTTTCTTTATTTAACGCTCAACTTTAACCCCTTTGTTTAATCACTCAACATTAAAACCATTGTAATTGTTTCATGAAGATTGTAGTGACCGATGGGGATTAGCCCTCTTTCACCAAGTGGCTTATGGGAGAGTAAATTTGACTAATGGAAAAGGAAGTTTCAGAATCAGCTGCATGGATGTAACTATTCAAATATCATTGTAACACACATTAAACATACACAGTGTAGTCATACACAGGCTCTATCTCTCTCACTTTGGGAGGTCCAGTATCCGTCCAATACAGCCTCAACATTTTCCTCCCACGACGGGTCTTATAAGTGTCAGATAACTTTTGAGTTTCCATGACATCATCAGCTCCATGCTATTTTTTCATAAGACAGTAAGTTGCCTGGGAATTTGACTGAGAGAAGTCCTATGTAACTTAACGAAGTAACGAAAGAGACAGCTGACATACAGTATATAAAACTCAGATTATTTGACAGGATCAACTAGATCAAACCCTTTGAGAGCCATGCTTTCAAGTGGACCCTCCTGATATCACTCTGGTCGAGACTGTACACAAGCCAGTCGGGAAAATGAAACAGGAAAATTAAAAATCACTTGTAGTAAGAAGTTAATCTTAACTGTTTAATCAAGCAGTGATAGTGGAATGTGAGAGAGAGAGAGAGAGATCACATTTTCAGCAGACAGGAAGTCCCGCATTGGATCTAGCAGAGTAAGGGGGAGCTCAAAGAAAGGCTGGCCTGGTCCACAAACAACCACTAGCACCTACATTCTGAGCACTGGTGTGAATCTGAAAGGATTCTATTGGTGTAATGATTAGTCAATACAGTGAAAACTTCAACAATCCTACTAGAGAAACTGGTGGACCTACAACCATATTTGTTTTGATCTGCCTAGGGGTTAGATATTACATGGGTTATTCCTGACTGGGTTGGTCATGGAGGAAGGGTTGGATATTATAGGGGTTATTCCTGACTGGGTTGGTCATGGAGGAAGGGTTGGATATTATAGGGGTTATTCCTGGCTGGGTTGGTCATGGTAGAAGTGTTCGATATTATAGGGGTTATTCCTGGCTGGGTCTGGTCATGGTAGAAGGCTTCACAAGGCATGTTAGACTCAGAGCAGGCCCTCTCCATCACAGCCCAGCATCTCCAATGCCAGATCCAAGCAGAGCTTCAGGAGGTAAGCCTTGTTAATGAGAACCTACAATGGTTCCAAACACAAAGACGGACTCTTTAATAAGAGAGAGCTGACAGTGTTGACACAGACAGCGAGAGAACATGCTGAGAGCTTGTTGATGTCTGACAGGAACCATTCCTGAGTGTTTATACATGATCCCTCCTCTAGAGCCCCTTGAACAATTCAGCTTAATTTATATCCGTCTCCATAGAGCCTTACTTGGTGTGTAATGTCTAAACACTACAGTGAGTCCTTATGTCTGTGTGTATGACCTTAAGTCTGTTTTCCAGACTTCAATTCACTTCTCTTTTAATTTTTGAGAACAATAACAGGCAAGTGAGCAAAAAAACAAGAAAACATTTACACTTACATTGTTAACTAAATCAATTGACGTCATTTCTGGACATCACAATGTTAAACAATGTTTTAATGCCTTCACTCTTGCTCACTGTTGCATACCATGGCATAAAAGCATAAATATTTGGCTTTGAGGGCTGAACTCTTGTAATTGCCTGACAAAGTGCTTGTCCGTCATGGTTCTCTGGTCACATGGAAAAGCTGCGTGGGCATGAAAATGGAAGCAGGCTGTCCACTTCAGCCTGAAAACACAGAGGTCAGGGGCTGGCCCAAATACTGTAAGAGAATCACTGAGGATATTTTCTAGCGGGGATGATTATGTCCGCAGTGGAACACATCTCCTATTCTATTCTATAGTATTGTATTGTATTGTATCTTGTATTTTATCAGGAATAACCTTTTCAACTCTTCTACT
This sequence comes from Thymallus thymallus, assembly GCA_023634145.1. Lineage (NCBI taxonomy): Eukaryota > Metazoa > Chordata > Actinopteri > Salmoniformes > Salmonidae > Thymallus > Thymallus thymallus. The sequence goes on from CM042409.1 coordinate 6,305,508, forward strand.
GAAATAAATCCACAAGGCAAGTGACTCAAGTGACAAATGAACCAAACATTAATGCAATTGCCAACATTGCCATTTTTGCGGGAGTGTTTCTTTAAAAACAGACTCATATCCCCTACCTCCAACCCTTCAGCAGGCAATAACCGTCAAGATTCCCAAGCTAAGCCGCTGCCATAGTTATTACCTTTTTTGGATGTGTTTAGTTTTATCTCTGGGTCTCAGTTTGTGCATGTGACTGTTTCCACTGTCCTTCTCTAACTTGGCGTGAGTATCGAGTTTCATCCCAATATGCTCTCTGCTGATAGCCACATGCTTGACTGCAGGACAGTGTGAAGGTTTAAGTCTTCTGTGAGAGTTCATAACTAGGACCAGGGGGTTTTCCTGGCCACGTGACCTGAAAATGAAAAATAGTATTACAGCACATAATCCTTATGCATACAGGACACAAAGTCCTTTACAAAGTGCTTATCTTGACAGCTCTGCTGTCAGAAGACATTACATCATTCACAACTACTCATGTTCTAAGCATTTTGTAAGTGACATCTTCTCTGTTTGTTTTCAGCATGAAAGAGTGTCCAGGTAAGCTGCTTTCAACTGAATTAACTTAATCAAAAGGCACAGGAGGGCTTTAGATTTTCACTATCAGGCATTGAAACGTATCCTAACAGCCATTGGTCACTCATTGCCTCCATTGCAACTGATTGTTGTTACAATTAGGGTCAAAGGTACATTGATGATTAAGCTCTGACACAGTGCAGTAGTTTCAGGTTGAGCTGTGTTATCTTACCCTCAGACTGGACTCGTCTGGTGCTTACGACCGAGAGGCCTACGACGCTCGCAGGGAAAACAGAATGGCCGCGCGGAAAAAAGCAGAAGAAGAGGCAGGATGCACTGACTATAAGAAGGTAACCTGTAATGCTAGAAAAATTGCCATTGGTAGTTAATGATCTGTTATGAATCTGTTATGTCATGATAATGACAGTGTTGTGTAGCCCTTATAGATAGATAGATAGGTACTTTATTGATCCCCCGGGGGGGAAATTTCATAATTATGACTGAGGGTTCAAGTACAGTAGAACCCAAAATTCACACTGTTGGTATTTTTGTATGAAAATAAAAATGTCAAAAATATTTTTACTTGGTATTTCACTGCACTGTTGAGAGGTAGCTCGCAAGTAAGCATTTAATTTCACTGTTTACGAATAAACTTTGATTTGAATTGGCGATCAGGCTACACAACTGGTTGATTACCTAAGTCAAATTCTGTGGCATGTTATGATGTTCGGGGTCTGAGTTTGCTGTGAGATCCTGTGTATCGCAGATGTACGAGGAGGCCTTGTCTACCAATGAGAGACTCAAGTCCCGGCTGCAGGGCAGCAAACAGGAGCTGGTGTTGGTGCAGACTCAGCTGGAGAGAGTCACACAGGTGATTATCCCCAACTAGTATTCATCCACCACACAAAATAGTTCCCCAACAAACCCTCATCCTAAACATAAAAAAAAAAAGAGTTCCTCAACCAGTGCTTGACTTGGGCAGGAGCTCACTGGAACTGTGTACTGGAACCTCAAATGTTCTACTGCTTGAGCTCCTGTTCCTCTTATAGAATATTAGCTCAAAAGTATTATGGAGCTCCTGCACCTAAATCTAAACAGCACCGACACTCAAAATTAGTACCGGAACCTATTTCAGTCCCCAAAAACAAATCATCATCCTAAACATCAAACGAAATGGAAGAAGACGGATGAAGAGTCCAATGAAGAAGCATATGTATGTTTGTGTCATTTCATTAGTTATCATAGTGATTTCCAGCTTACAGTTCTTGTCAAATACATGGTGGAATATATCTCCCATATCCTACTGCACAATAGAATCAGGACAGTTTGACAGATTATTCGAGGAAGATGCATTGGCTGATTCCCGGAGGTAAATGCTTGGGAGTTGGTGTTTGTGAAGTACAGTAGAGTATGCATGTGAGGTGACCATAGTTATTTTCAAAGGTAAATATGAGAAATATTTGCCGTCTTCAGGGATTGTGCTGTTCTCATCGCCGCCATTTTAACCATGGACTTTTGCATTTCAGAGAAAGACAACAATGAATGAAAGGTCCAATGAGAGGTCCATGCTTGAGACAGAAAAACGGGTGAGATCCTCATGTCACTGAATGTTTGCTTATGCACTTTTAAGTTCTCTCTCGGCCTGGTACAGTATGTCTATTCAATATATGTTATTTTAATAGTTCATAGGTCAATTAATGGTCAGGCTGGTAGCCCCATCATGTCTCATTGTAACATGTCTCCTCTCCTCTCTGGTAGCCCCATCATGTCTCATTGTAACATGTCTCCTCTCCTCTCTGGTAGCCCCATCATGTCTCATTGTAACATGTCTCCTCTCCTCTCTGGTAGCCCCATCATGTCTCATTGTAACATGTCTCCTCTCCTCTCTGGTAGCCCCATCATGTCTCATTGTAACATGTCTCCTCTCCTCTCTGGTAGCCCCATCATGTCTCATTGTAACATGTCTCCTCTCCTCTCTGGTAGCCCCATCATGTCTCATTGTAACATGTCTCCTCTCCTCTCTGGTAGCCCCATCATGTCTCATTGTAACATGTCTCCTCTCCTCTCTGGTAGCCCCATCATGTCTCATTGTAACATGTCTCCTCTCCTCTCTGGTAGCCCCATCATGTCTCATTGTAACATGTCTCCTCTCCTCTCTGGTAGCCCCATCATGTCTCATTGTAACGTCTCCTCTCCTCTCTGTAGGAAACCCGTGTCCTGCAGAAGAAGATATCAGACATGGAAGATGAAGTGAAGGTATCTGTCCAGTTCCAATAACGGTGAATTTACTAAATTGATACTGAGAGATGTTCAAGTTCTGACCAATTCATGACCGTTTTCTTGTGGCTTAATGCCAGTTCTTGTACCTGTTGAGACCAATAGACTAAACTGAGCCACAGCAGAGACAGAACATAATTGCCAAAACACAGTCTCAGTAGGAGGCCTAGCCATCACAAAGCTGCCCTGCAGACAGACAGAGTAAGCTGCTGAACAGGGAATATAACTCTAGGTCGTGCCTTGGTACTGTTGTGTTAGTCTGTCTCAAACGACACCCTGTTCCCTTTATAATGCACTGCTTTCTGGTCAAATGTGTCAGGCTCTGGTCATAGGAAGCCCTTTGGCTCCTCTAGATAGGTCCCCAGATCTAGGTTTTATGTTTTGTGTTGAATCCCCAATTAGAGGCAGCTGCGAAGTGTTGTCTCTGATTGGGGATTCTATTTAAGTTGTTCTGTCCCACACCTGGGTGTGGGTCATTATCATATATGTCATAGATCGCAATGTCACAGTAACAGTAAGTGTGTTTCCGTTTTGGTTGTTGCATCGTTGTTTTTGTTTGCATAGTTCGTACATTTGAGTTTTGTAAGTTAAATAAAACTATGTCGAACTATCGCTGCGCTGCTCCTTGGTCTCTCCCTACACCCACTCGTAACAAAATGTACCAGTTACGATGCAGCCTTAGTCTCAAGTGAGCAGTGACAAAGCATAAATGTTGTGTGGTGTGGTATTCTAAGCTGACATCATTATGCTCCGTTATGTCATCATTATGCTCCGTTGGCTGTTGAATGTGTGAGTGCTTTGATAGATATTCATCGAGTGAGTAAGCCATTGGTATATGTCCGCATTCACTACTGCCAAAAGCGTCTACTGTGTTCCATAATACAGACAACAACCTTTTGTTATCTCTGAATGAGAGGTCTCAATAAAGATGGAACTCTGAACTGAAAATATACTCTTTGTGGGAGAACGTTACATATTCAGTTGACTCGGAGGAGAGGTTGGTGATGAGTGTCATTGTCATTTGTTCTGTGAATCAAACTTGTACTGGAGTTGTTTCACCTACACTGTTCACTGTTTCAATAACCCCTAACCCCAACCATAACCCTAACCGCAACCTCAACCATAACCATAACCCCTAACCCCAACCCTAACCCCAACCCTAATCCCAAACCCAACCTCAACCATAACCCCAACCTCAACCATAACCATAACTCCAACCATAACTATAACCCCAAACATAACCACAACCGCAACCCCAACCATAACCCCAACCATAACCCCAACCTTAACCATAACCCCAACCATAACTCCAACCATAACCATAACCCTTTCTGTCTGCTTGTTGTCTGCTGTCCTCCACAGGTCCAGACAGAGCTGAAGAATGAGAACCAGAGACTGAAGGACGAGAACGGAGCCTTAATCCGGGTCATCAGTAAACTGTCTAAGTGAGAGGAGGAGGAGGAGGAGGAGGAAGAGGAAGAGAGGAAGGGATGCTACAGCTTTATTTCCCATGTTTACACCCACTTCTCCACCCCCACCACCAACACCAACACCAACACCACCCCCACCAACACCAATAGTCTTCATACACAGTTTGCATATTTGCACATATTGTGTATTAATTTATGGATTGTTATAATGCATAATTATATAACCACATCACATAATAATACCGTATGAATGTCTGCAAAGGTTTAATCTATAAACTGGTGTAACAGTTTATATATTATCACGTTTTGTATCACTATGTTACATTTGACAAGTTTTCTTTTACTCCATCACATGAACGTTTTGTATAAGTTATTTATAAAAAAAAATGCTATGCTGCAATCCAACACAATCTCTTGTATTTAGTGTCATCAACTGGTCATGTGTGGTAATGCATTTTACTGCAGAGGCCTACAGTATATATGACAGGAATGAGAATCGGGACTGGTACACAGTTGTAAGCATTACAGATTAAATAGATTGTTATACATATAGTTTATATGAAGTAGTGAATTTTAAAATGTACTTAAAAAAAGACATTGTTTACAAACCACGCAAGACAGGCATACTTAAAATATCTTTATTTCCTACAATTACTATGGCAACATATACTGTAGATATGTCTGTGGAGACTCCATGTTTAGGTTCCCTTGAGATTCTTAATATCACATTGACTGATATATGAATACAAGAGCCAGTTGGAATCTTTTTGCTGGACATGTTCCTTGGTAGGGAAATACATCATGCAATCCACAAAAGGCACAACTACTGACACACACATACACACACCTCTACAACGAGACAAAAATGTATAATGAAGTTCAAGCATTTCTCTTGTCCATGTCGTTGAGTAGTATAGAAAGGAGTGAGAAGGAGGAGAGGATGGAGTGAGGAGGAGGAGAGGAGGGAGTGAGGAGGAGGAGAGGAGTGAGTACGGAGGAGGAGAGGAGGTGAGGAGGAGAGGAGGGAGTACAGAGGAGGAGAGGAGGAGAGGAGAGGAGGGAGTACGGAGGAGGAGAGGAGGTGAGGAGGAGAGGAGGGAGTACAGAGGAGGAGAGGAGGGAGGACGAAAGAGGAGAGGAGGAGAGGAGGGAGTACGGAGAAGGAGAGGAAGAGAGGAGGAGAGGAGGAGAGTAGGAAGTACGGAGAAGGAGAGGAGGAGAGGAGGGAGTACAGAGAAGGAGAAGAGGGAGTGAGGAGGAGGTGGAGAGGAGGGAGTACGGAGGAGGAGGAGTAGGAGGAGGAGGAGAGGAGGGAGTACGGAGGAGGAGAGGAGGGAGTGCAGAGGAGAGGCAGAGGGGAACTGTTCTTTGGAATTCTTGTAGTATGGTGGCCATGGATGATCAAAACACTATGCATAAAGAAGAACCGTTTTTCTTTTTGAAGCAGCAAGGTCGGCAGTATTGCATTGTGAATGTAGCTCTGCGCTGTTTGGGTCCGCCCTGTGCTCAAAAGAGTTCCATAGACCCAGGAAGACGGGGATTTTGTTGCCTGCGTTGCAGTAATTTGACAAGCTCACTCTTTTCTTTTGTTCACGTTAGAAGAACACAAACGCCATTGGTCCTATTGTAAATACATTTGAAAACATTTAAAGATAGATAGATAGATAGATAGGTACTTTATTTATCCCCCGGGGGGGATAAATGATGGTTGCTGCTCAAGACACAAGAAACACAAGAGACACAGGACCAATCTATAAAACTATCACAACCAATCCAAGCGTACTCAACAGGAGGGATAGGGAAACCAAGTCAGGAAGTAACATTATTCATTTATCACCACAAATACACTCATATCCTGAGTAATAACTGCCATACTGAAATAGAGGTTATACTGAATGGTTCGTACAAATCAGATCTATAGGCCTACTTGCAATCGGAGTATTAAGAGCATATGTACTGTGACATGGGAAAACTAGCTAACGTAATATTCAATGGACTGGCGTAGGCTCTTTATGCTAACATTTAAAAAACAAACATGGTTTTGCATTCCATGAGCAAATTATGTGAACGAGTGAAGGTTCATTTAAACTCTTCCGAACATATGTATGTACGATCATCACAAAAAGACAAGCAGTCATATTAATTCATAAATACAGAGGCATGAACATCTTACAATATCAACTTAAAGTCATGCCAATAATGTTGGTAAACATGACCACTATCATCATGTTAAGTACATATTTATATAAGCAAAACATGCATTATATAAGTGAGTATGTAATATACATATTCAGTAGACCATTTTTAACCTGTTCTATCACAGGAAAGTGAGCCAAGTCTGAATCAGCCAATCTGTTAATATGGCTAAAAGGTTTTTAAATGAGTAGTAATATGCCTTATAGTATAGAAACTTAAGAGGTGTTTTTAGGCTGAGTTACTAAACCTCACAGATGAGCTCTAAGTTGTATGGCTTTACTTCTTATATTAATCAACATACACAAAAATGCATATTTAACTGTTAGGTTAAGCAATGACGCCAGTGAATGACAGCAAGCAGAGGACGACTCAGGGTACACATATGGAGAGTTATTGAAAAAGGGGGCTACAAGTCCATGCTTTGACTCATATACAGGGGTTGCAGGTATCCTAGTGGTTAGGGTGTTGGGCCAGTAACCATAAAGGTTGCTGGATCAAATCCCTGAGCTGACAAGGTAAATAATCTGTTGTTCTGCCTCTGAACAAGGCAATTAACCCACTGTTTGCCGGTAGGCTGTCATTGTAAATAAGAATTAGTTCTTAACTGACTTGCCTAGTTAAATAAACGTTAAATAAATACACTGAGCTATATCTAATAACATGAACCTGGGACTAAACACTAACATTAAGTATGGTGTAGTACTTGGACTTAAATGTGTGTAGTAGAATAATCTGACTTAGTAGTGGAACACTGGTCAAACACAACACAACAGATACAAATTGTTTTTCATAAGATGGTGACTACCACCTCTGGCAGGATACATGAAAGAAACACTTACGGTACTTACAATTACAAAGCAAAGGAGCTAGTAAATGTTCTGCTTTTGTATTAAATCCTACAGTAGACAGATAGAAAGGATAATAAAATGAAGAAATACTCAAAAAATACTTGCAGCATTAAGGTCTGCTTATTGAATATCCACACAAAATAAATGAAAAAATAAGTAACACTTGAATTTCAGGCAAGAAAATAACTTGTAAAATCAACGTATACTATGCAGACATACATTCAGTCCCATTATACCCTTGAGGGAAAGTACATCAAATGTGCAGTCAGTGCATATGTTTCTCTCCATTTTATTATCAAAATGACATTGGACACGAACACACATACACACTAATTCTGGTTCCTCTTTAAAACATGCTGCTATTTACAACATTTCATAGATACATGCTGTATTAACACATTTTCTCAATGTATAATGTTTACAGTGGGGTGAGAGAGGGGGTCCGGAGGGGGGGGGGGGGGGGCAAACTACGTATCAATGGACTTATTAGTATGCCAATGTTCACCCTCCTTTCAGTTTGATCAACTTATACACCATGGCCTCCTGGACATCAAAATCACAGGATGTCTGAACGAACAACGCCCTTGGGAAAAACAGGTTTAAATAAACAGCGGATAATACCACAATGTTTCAGGACTTTGGCATCTTACAGTAAGGGTTACATACTAAGCAGGTTGCTGATGATTGCATGGTGCAAAAGTCAAAGCTAACGACATGAAGATAAGCACAAAGCATAAATCATGCTTATTTTACTCTCATTTGTTTCAAGCAAACACTGCATTTCCGGTTGCTTGATGATGACATTTTCATCATTAAAATGTGAACATCCAAGAATGTAATGTATACCCACACCACCACAGTCATCCTCAGCAGAGAGAAATAGACTTTGGGCCTTCATGCAAACACACATTTTAACTGAGAAAACATCCCCTCCAGTATGTTTGTATCAGTCATTTCAGAGATGCAGAGTGCTTTACAATCCACAGGCAGTGGCTGTAACAAGCGTATGGTCCCATCTTATAACATATGCCTCTCGATAGCACTAATGCCAAAAATGTATTCACAATAGTGTACTGGGGTGCAATGTTGTCTTAGTAGAATCATTATTATTAAATACAGATTCATAATTTTACTTTCTTTTCATGAACATACATCCTCAACATTGTGTATCTTTGACTTAAAATAGTAGCGTAAAATGTGTTTTCAACACATGCTATTCGTAGTAAATCACTAACCAAGCATAATTGTCATGGTTTTGGATGACAGTGATAATTCTTCAATCATCTTTAATTTGGACATGAATAATTAATCAAAGTGGTCAAAGTAGGTCTGCAGCACATTTTCAGTTTCCTTGGACTGTGTCATGATGTTTGCCAGGTCTAATAATACTAATAATAACAATAATAATAATATTAATAAAAAATAAAATATATCATAATAATAATGAATTTGTAACAAAAAATATTGCGTTGTGAAGTTCTATCAGAAAGACATTCTGGAATGGATTGCTGCATTGTATTACCTTAATACCTACCATCTCACCAAAACCCTTTCCATCAGTAGACTTAAAAATGTTCAGTGTGAGAAATGCCCCAATACTAATCTCTACTGCAAGATATGGCACACTAATGGGTTGAGAACAAGATATATGCTATTGGGAATCAGTTTGGCAATGGTTGATGTAGAGCAGTGAGAGCATAAGTAAAGCATGCATAATGTTCTCTGAACTAAAGAAAGAAGCTACAACCAGCATCACTTTCTCCAAACTTTCACTGTCAGCATCTAAGCATCTGTTCCTAAAAAGCACATTCAAATGAAACAGATCAATTAATCAATCAATCAATCGATCAATCAATCAATCGATCGATCAATCAATCCATTTATCGATCAATATCCCTCTTCTCACTATACACTAAATACGTGAAATGGTGTTGAAAAAAGTGTTGTTTATGTTCTTCGATTTAACTATGAATAAGCTGATGTTCTAGATGTTTACATTTATTTTTTTGTTCAGTGTTTCAAGTAGACATGACAGAATCATGTGTAAGTCAAGTAGACATGACAGAATCATGTGTAAGTCAAGTAGACATGACAGAATCATGTGTAAGTCAAGTAGACATGACAGAATCATGTGTAAGTCAAGTAGACATGACAGAATCATGTGTAAGTCAAGTAGACATGACAGAATCATGTGTAAGTCATGAATATCATGCAGTGTATGACGGTTGGGGAGGGAGGGATTCTGAGTTAGTTGGTAATCAATCGAACAAATTAAGTTACTTTTTTGCATTTAAACCAGCCAATGCTGCATCTATATCCTCCTCCTGTTGTAGTGGGTGCCACTGGGCAATGGGACGCCTGGGGTTAGAGAGCATGTCAGACCAATGCTTCAGACCAGGGCCCGTCGCCTTGCTGCCCACAAATATCTTCCCAATGGCGTCATTCTTGCCAATCTTGTCATAATCAAACACTGTCACCACCACCAAGATTTTCTAGAGGAAAGAGAGAAACATGTGTTGTAGATTGTACATTTGTGCATAATCACATAAGCACATAGTCATTCATATGCAAGCCTCATACAGTAGGTATTAAACTACTATGGCTTAAAGGAAAACACCACTCAAAACATGTTTGGTGTTTGTTTCATTAGTCCACTGTTGATACAGTTCCAAAATATTAGTCGCAAAACGAATCATAGTGGTATTTTGAAAATTCTATCTCTGGAAAACTTGATTGCTGACATGCAAATCATTTTGGGACTGTATCAACAGTGAACCAGTGAAACAAATACCAAAATATCGTTTTTGAGTGGTGTTTTCCTTAAAAATTCCACTGAATTGTATTGATTTTCTTTCATCATTTAATTGCTGTAAAGCATCAAAACATAGCGAAAATGGAAATGTGGTTGTAGACCTAGAGAAAAATAAACAACAGCAGTGTTCTGTACCTGCATCATGTCCATTATGTAAAGTGTTCTGTACCTAAATCATGTCCATTATGTAAAGTGTTCTGTACCTAAATCATGTCCATTATGTAAAGTGTTCTGTACCTAAATCATGTCCATTATGTAAAGTGTTCTGTACCTGCATCATGTCCATTATGTAAAGTGTTCTGTACCTGCATCATGTCCATTATGTAAAGTGTTCTGTACCTAAATCATGTCCATTATGTAAAGTGTTCTGTACCTAAATCATGTCCATTATGTAAAGTGTTCTGTACCTGCATCATGTCCGTTATGTAAAGTGTTCTGTACCTGCATCATGTCCATTGGGATCTCAAAGCTGAAGGACTCGTTGTAGTACGGATTCAGAGTGTTCTTCTTCACCGTAGTCTTCTTCTTCTTCAGCTTCTTGCCTCCTTGTAGCAACGCAATTTTCACATAAGGATCTGCAAAGAAAGACCAACAGATATTCAGTCTCTCATTTCATGTTTTAAATGCATCACTTCGGTAGAGCAAAAATGTGATGTGATATGAGTTGCTTGCTAATTACAACAATTATTCAGAGAGCTCATTAATGTAACACACAGTAACACAATGTCTGCCAATAAATCAGAGATTCTGCATCACTGAGCTGTTTAATTAATGGCAGATTGACATGCCTGATTGGTTGGAAATTATCTAATGTTATGTCCAGTGGTTTGCCCTACCAGACAGTCCACCCACAAGTTGTTTTAACAGCAGACACACTAGACATGTTTAGTACTGAAATAGGGTTCTTTGATTTGTGACCAGGGCAGCACCCTTTTTAGGGCTTTGTAGACTCCTTTCTTGAAGCTGCTATTTAGAACTTGCAAATAACCAATTGTTTAATGAGATGGATAGCACATTAAATATTGAACCTCTGTAACAGTTTTCTACGAGTAATTTGATATATGATATGTATGATGATGAAGACATTCAGTTTTTAACATTGTTATGCTACTGTGTTGTAGTATGGGGTTGATCATGCTTAATTACTCTCACCTGGGAGTTGTATCAACCTGACTCAACCATGTCAAATGATGAAGTTAGTCCAAAAATATAAACTCGCATATACTTGCAGACCCTTCTCACTGACGGTACCGGACTAGCCACCTCAACAGAACCCATGAACATAAACACACAGACACAATACAGGTAGAATAAAACAACAAAATCATAGGTACCACACAGTAAGTGAAATAATGCAACATAAAGAGCAGGAATTCATAATTACCCACAACCGTCTAGCGAAGGACTGCTTCAACATTGTAAAGAACAATTTGGAAGGGGAGGGTTCTATATAGAGAATGGTTCTTTGAGAAGACATGGTTCTACATAGAACCATCACTCACTGCAAAGAACCTTTCAAGAACCCTTTAAGAATCTCAAGAGTAAACTGTACGTCCAGTGGAAGTCTTAACGTACCAGACAGTCCACCCACGTCCATCTTCTTGAGGTTCTTTGCCTCCAGGATACAGACAGTGAGTTTGCCAGCGGTGGGCACGTAACGGAGAGAGATACAGATGTCTCCCAGCTTCTCAGGCTGCATGGAGATTAAGGATAGTGAGAGAGCAACGACACAGAGACAGCAACGACACAGAGAGGGAAAGATAGACAAAAAATGTATATTACAATTGTCAGAGCTTGGCTGTTGTTAATTCTGATGGGGCAACGCTCCCGTCCAACGATTAGCTTAGTTAGATAAATTCACAGAAAGATCAATCAATAAATTATGACTAGCATAAATAGGTTGTGTTTCTTTTCAGAGCCTACCTCCTCTTTGTCTGCACTCTCCAGGTCCTTCCATTCTTCGATGGGCTGTCCCAGGTCAATGGTGTTCATGGGGATCCTCACCTCTCCAATGATGTCATGCTTGGAGAATCGGTCGTAGTCAAAGACTGACATCACCAGGGTTTTCCCACCAAGCTCATCATATGGTAACTGATGAAGGAACACATCAACAACAACAACAACAACACCACAACACAACAACAACACAACTTGATTATTACATCTGAATGTAAAATCCCTGCTGTACACTATTTCACTTTGTTCATACAGTATATCTGTGCTATTGATGAAAAAACATGTTACTTGGTGCCATGGGCTGCTGGCAAGACCTTGGTTATTGATACGTCAGTAATACAGCACAATGTCAGCCAACATACATACAGAGTTTTACAACACAGAATAGGAAAGGCAGACAATGGGTTAGGCTAAATGTGTAGCTTTGTTTTTACTCAGGAAACATCTACCTCTGAGGGTTTAGAGCTTGAGGTAGTCACCTCATACAAGTACTTAGGAGTATGGCTAGACGGTACACTGTCTTTTTCCCAGCACATATCAAAGCTGCAGGCTAAAGCTAAATCTAGACTTGGTTTCCTCTATAGTAATCGCTCCTCTTTCACTCCAGCTGCCAAACTAACCCTGATTCAGATGACCATCCTACCCATGCTAGATTACGGAGACATAATTTATAGATCGGCAGGTAAGGTGTTCTCGAGCGGCTAGATGTTCTTTACCATCCGTTCTGCCAGTCACATTCTGTTAAAGGTCCCCAAAGCACACACATCCATGGGTCGCTTAACTTTTCAGTTTGCTGCAGCTAGCGACAGGAACAAGCTGCAACAAACACTCAAACTGGACAGTTTTATCTCAATCGCTTCATTAAAAGACTCAATCATGGGCACTCTTACTGACAGCAGTGGCTGCTTTGCGTGATGTATTGTCATCTCTACCGTCTTGCCCTTTGTGCTGTTGTCTGTGCCCAATAATGTTTGTACCATGTTTTGTGCTGCTACCGTGTTGTTGTCATGTTACGTTGCTACCATGCTGTGTTGTTGTCTTAGGTATCTCTTTTGGTAGTGTTGTTTTATCTCTCTTGTCGTGCTGTGTGCTTGGTCATATATTTATATAAACATTTTTTGTATTTATTGTTATTTTTTATCCCAGCTCCCGTCCCCGCAGGAGGTCTTTTGCCTTTTGGTAGGCCGTCATTGTAAATAAGAATTTGTTCTTAACCGACTTGCCTAGTTAAATAAAGATTAAATACAAATAAAAATGAAAAAATATCTAAGGAGTGATTTATTCAGAACTAAAGCACTAAAGCATAATTAGAGTATCTAATATGGGTTCTGTTGATTCACTCCAGCCTTTGCAGACTCTAGGTTAAAAGTTGTGCTGACAGAAGACAACAACGTTGATTCAACCAGTTTTTGCCCAGTGGGATTTCTTTACGCAAATAACAAATGCTAGGTGTCACAGCGAGTGGAAGACCGAACCCAAGGCGCAGAGCAGTGGTGGTTCGACATCTTTATTTAAATCGAACTTCACAAAAACAATAAACAATGAAATAGCGATCAGCCGAAATGTAGGCGCATTCACATGCACACAAACAATGACCCACACACACGTGGGCAGGCAGCAACCGTAAATGGGATCCCCAATTAAAGGCAACGCAGCGAAGCACAGCTGCCTCCAATTGGGGATCACACAACAAAACCAACACAGAGTTATCCAGAGACCTCTCTGATCACTAATCCTGACACTAATCCTGTGTGAGGAACGTTCTCAATAAGCAAGACATAGCCTAGGCCTAACGTTGATATGGTGGTATAGGACTGAATCATTCGATGTTTGGAGGAGTGCATCTTTGATAACCAGACAAGAGGCTCTCTTTGGAAATGGGGATGGGTACAAGCAAAATGGTGTATGCTCTGCAGGTTGGCCTGTGAAATCTGAAAAATGCTAAATATGATGGCAAAAGTCTCACAAGTAGACCATTTAGAAACATTGTATGGATAGGCTCCTTGGCTAATGCATGGCATTTCTTTTGGCTTGTTGCATGGCTTGTTATGGTAAGGGTAGCCTACTGAGGTCTTGTTTTTCAATAAAATGAATCAGACCTCAGATATTGCACCCCTCAGATATTGCACCCCTCCCACCTCAGCGAAAGCGAGCTCACATAAGGCAGGTAAATTACCAATCCTGGCTTAAGGGTGGGAAAATAGCAGAGCACTGGCTTTAACAGGTGGAAATTGCCAACGAGTATATAATACACTAAAGCAGGTCTAGACATTCCATTTTCCTGCGGTAAAGGGTCTTAATGACTAACATAAATAAAACATACATGCTAAAGGCATGCATCTGATTTCATATACAGTCAATTCTCCAAACTGTTCTGTCTCTACTCTACCTAGGTCCAATAACACAGATTTGTATCTTCCTTCTAGGTCTCTACATGACTGTTATGCTGAGAGAATAGACAATAGTGTTCTTAGCTTTAAAAAAAAAGTGTTTATTAGATACTCTAATTATGCTTTAGTGCTGAATAAATCACTGCTTGTTTTTTTATTTAACTAGGCAAGTCAGTTAAGAACAAATTCTTATTTACAATGATAGCCTACCCCAGCCAAACCTGGACGGCGCTGGGCCAATTGTGTTCCTCCCAATCACGGCCAGTTGTGATACAGCCTGGATTTGAACCAGAGACTGTAGGGACACATCTTGCACTGAGCTGCCTTAGACCACTGCACCACTCAGGAGGCCAGCTATGGTGGTAAGTTTGCAGACAATGCTTTCACAATGACCCGGAGAAGCTTATGCAGTCTCCATGGACCTTATTGAGTAGTACAGGAAGCTGCAGTTATTACACAGGCAAGAGGGTACATAGCAGGCAGGCATGGCAGGCCAGCACTGCTCTACACTATGACGTGAACACAACAAGAGCTTCACCAAAACTGTTACATTAGATATATTTTGAGACTCCTCTGTCCTAGCCTCACACAATTTTTTCTGCATTTTAGTTTGGCAGGATGATTGATAACTTTTATATTCCAACTAACTTCTGTGCAAGTACAGTCCTGGTATAGAAAACGTGTTATGACCTACCTTGAAAACAAATGACTCGTTGAAGACAGGGTTCAGGTTTTTCTTTTGAACCTTGGTGTCAAACTTCTTCTTCTTGTCTGGGAGGACAAAGACCTTGACGTACGGGTCAGAGGTGCCTCCGCTGTCCATGGAGATAAGATCAGCAGCTTGGAGGATTCCCACTGTGAGCTTTGAGGTGAGGGGCAGAGTGATTAGGGGTCAGAGACAGCATTGAGACAAACCAACCATATCAGGTGAGAAAACAACATGCATTTATTTATTCATGTGTGCTTCCTGTCACTGCTGTAGACAAATGCTGCAGCCTTGTTACATAAGCTTGTTGCCTGTTGGCTGACAACCTAAAGCTCCAACAATAATCAATATCCACTCTAGAGCTGCCAAATGTATTTGCTAAAATGTCATCAGAACGTCACAGAATATCATGTTACAGTAGTTTTGCATATCTGAAAAAGAGGAACTTGTGCGAAGTATCATTGTGCTCTGAATGACAGAGAGATTAATTATTTTTAAGGTACAGTTATTGATACAGAAAGAAAGGAGCTGCTTTAATGTACATTTCATCTCAAGCCCTGATCCTGCGTGAGTGACTCCAAGTCCTGATCCTGAGTCAGTGACTCCAAGCACTGATCCTGGGTCAGTATCTCATGAGGGACTTCCTTGTTTTAGAATGACGCTGCATTTCCACTCCTCTTGGACTCATGTCACACTGCCAAAAGCCTGCATAGCAGGCACACTCACTGTAACACTAGAGAAACCCTCTCATTCGCAGAACCCTGATCTGGATTCACTACTCTCTTGAATTTTAAGTCAACACTAAATCCAGCAATTGTCAACTGTCACTCTCCAAAAGTGTTGCTGCACAATTCTGCTGATGTTTTACATTTTTTTTGCAAAGCTTATTTTTGAATTAGCCCTGAATTAATTGGACAGCTCCAATAGCCACTTTTACTCTAAGAAACCGACACTATCAACGTCACTCCTTAGCCCATTCTATGCAGAAGAGGAACACATCTTCAAACAGCACTTTGCTTCTCTATCTAAAAGGAACACTTTCAGCAACTGAGAAAATATTTTAAAATCAGCTGACACATCATCCTCACACATATAAACTCTCAACTTTTCAAGGGTTTATGTTGACAAAAGGTGCTTGTTTGTTCAAGGTACTTTGAGGGGATGTAGGCATGCTATTTGGAGCGTGCCCACAAGGGTCCCACCATGCCCACTGGTTTGTATTCAACAATGCCAAAACTGAGATGTAGCTCAATAAACACACGCTGATTTCGAGATGGATGACTCACCACCAGGTCCACCAGGTCCACCATTCTACTCTCTGGGTATCCATAAATCTGTCATGTAGACTAACTATGCCTTTAATTTCTAGAAGTTGATAGGGATGGGCATGGAGTACTGGAGTACTTAAACGGATGTCAAAACTCAATCCATAAACACAGATCACTTTTTTTTCATATACTAGGGATATGTAGGAGCAGCAATCTCTCATCACATCTTTTGCCGCTGCAAAGCTCCTCCGAGACCTCGCCAACACAGCAGGTAACACAGCTCATTACGGTTTCAATGAATGATTCAAACTTTTTTTTTGTTGTTGACTGAATATATAATGGGGCAATTTGTTTTCAGTTTATATTTAATTACTCAACTTACCTTTAGTAGTCCTTTTGATTCCTAACATAAGGCATCTACAAGCGAGCATCAATGCTGAGGTTACTGATTTTTTGAAGATTGTGTTCCCCACGATATAATATAACTAGTTGATATTACGGTGTCAATAAATTAATGGTTTTTTATTGACTGAATATATGGGGCAATTTAGCCATTAGGATTTGTTATCTGTAATGGTTATGATAAATTAGACATTGTTGGCATATAGATTAAAAAAATAATAATAATTCAGTGTGTTCTAAAAATGTTAGTTTTTTTTATAGTACTCAAAAAAAAAAAAAAAATCCCATCCCTAGAAGTTGATGGAGTCTTACTGATAGACTGACAATGCTGCAAATATTTTAATATGGTAAAACAGTCTAATACAGGTTTTGCCTACAATGATTAAAAGGGGAAAATATCAGCCACCGACCTTACTGTCTTGGAAGTCATAGTCCAGCGAGTACTGCAGCTTGCCAAGCTTCTCCTCCTCTTTCTCCTCCTCCTCTTTCTCCTCTTCCGTCAGGCCTGTCTCGCCTTCATCATCGTCGTCGTCCTGTTTCTGAAGTGATAGAACACAGGACACAGGGATCAGAGTTGAGGGGTCAGGGCTTAGCTGTATGAGCCAGAGGGAGGGTGCCCCAGCCCACCCACCCCAGACAGCATGCCACAGACAGACAGTGGAAGTTCAGGAGGCTTGTGTTGTGTTGCTTTGCGCTGCATAGCACCGGGACGCGTTTGTTTTTTCTCCCGCTTACCTGCTCCTCACCTGGTGGCATAGTGGAATACCATCCTGTCTCTAATGCAACCAGGGACTCAGGAATGATATTTTCTAGCTAATGACTTGAATTCAAAATTTCCTTCGGTGACACTATTGTTTTACCCTGTCTTTTTCATCTTACCCCAAATTCCCAAGGAACTAGATAAGTGATCCTCCGAAGCAGGGCCGGTATAGTCTCACCTGCTTTCTTTTTATTCCCTGTATGTGTCACCAAGGAATGTTCCTCTCAAGTCAGGTCACCATTTTTCCAGCCAAATGGTAGCTACGGAATTAAAGGGCATAGCCAGCTATTTGCATAATGTAGAAGCAGTATTTCAGTTAGATAACAGCCACCTATGGTAACCCCTGTTTCTGCAAAACTGTGTTTAATTTTTTAATTGTCGTTCTCACTCTTCATTGAGTGATTGGGGTGCATCTGAAAAATCTTGATTGATTGGTCATGCGGTTATCATTGTCGTCATCATGTTCCACAAACAACCAACCATGCCCTTTCTCACATGCATATATTAATAGTGTTATTTGTGGGTTGCGTTTAAACTATGCCCAATATGTTTCATATTGGGGTGAGTTTGGCATCACACTGTCTCATCATGAGCGATACGATATTTCAATCATTTTTTCTTTTCTCTCAGGGTTTTATGGAGCAGACCATAGCTTTCTCATTTAAATGCTCAAGCCATAATTACGAAATGTGTTCGAAAAGCAAAGAAGCTACGATTTTCATTCCATGAAACCCCCCACCCCCCCCCCCATCATCATCCTCTGGGCCAGAGAGCATTGCTGCGATCCTTCCACCTACCGTAGATCAGGGGTCCATGACAGTCAAGAAATACGATGCACACATAAGAGACAGAGTGAAGAGGAGGAGAGCAGAGAGAGGAAGAGGTTTGAACTTACGACACACCAGAGAACAAACAACACCACCGGCAACACTAGGATGATGAAAAATGACACATAGATTGTCTGTTCGTAAAAATAATAATAATAATAATAATAAATACGTCCCACTTCCAGGACCATCTTTCACCATGTGGAGACAATTAATTGCTTTAATTAACTGTTACTGGTGCATGGGGCCCTCTTAATGATATCGGACACATTCAGCCTGGAATTAAGTAGGAGCACTTTTCACAGTCCTCCCCCGTTTATTCTGCTCTGTCTGAGATATGGCTCCTCTGATCCATGGGTATCATGTCTATTATCCTTAAGCACGGAGGCCAGCTTACCCTAGCAGTCATTCGCTAATTGGAATGCAACAAAAGACAGGGCTTCGTTACCTTCTCTACCCATTACCCAACCCATCCCTGGTTCCATTACCCAACCCATCCCTGGTTCCATTACCCAACCCATCCCTGGTCCCATTAACCAACCCATTCCTGGTCCCATTAACCAACCCATTCCTGGTCCCATTAACCAACCCATCCCTGGTCCCATTACCCAACCCATCCCTTGTCCAATTACTCAACCCATCCCTGGTCCAATTACCCAATCTATCCCTGGTCCCATTACCCAACCCATCCCTGGTCCCATTATCCAATCCATTCCTGGTCCCATTACCCAACCCATCCCTGGTCCCATTCCCATAACTAATGTGTAATTCTTCACCGTATGTCACAATGAAGTACAGCACACATTTTAAAACGACAACAACCACATCAAGAGAACAGAGAGGATAGGAGGTTATCAATGAAAGATCAAAGGTTGTTACTAATACACCAAGGGATGCATAAAGAGTATTTGTTGTTGGTCAAATCTATATACAGATGTCAGATCTTAATTTGACCACTCTTTTTTATGCTGAGAGGAGATTTGTGATTTATTTAAATTCAGAGAAAACCCACACAGTTATACAATATTGCACTCTTCATGTAGCCTAATTTTGATCAGCTAATAGTCTAACAACTGATCAAGCAACATTATGGACTAAACATTCAAATTATGTTGCTGCAATTACACTTTACAGTATATACAAAAGTATGTGGACATCCCTTCAAATTAGTGGATTTGGCTATTTCAGCCACACCCGTTGCTGACAGGTGTATACAATTGAGCACACAGCCAGGCAATCTCCATAGACAAACATTGGCAGTAGAATGGCTGTTCTCTCTGCTACTGCACACAAGCGGTACCGGAGCGCCAAGTCTAGGTCCAAAAGACTCCTTAACAGGTTCTACTCCGAAGCCATAAGACGGCTGAACAATTAATCAAACGGCCGCCCGGACTACACTGCTGCTACTCGCTGTTTATTATCTATGCATAGTCACTTTACCCTTACCTACATGTACAAATTAACTCGACTAACCTGTACCCCCACACATTGACTCAATATACAGTACCCCCTCTATATAGCCTCATAATTGTTATTTTATTGTGTTACTTTTTTTGGTGCGGGGGGGGGTTTATTTAGTAAATATTTTCTTTAATCTATTTTCTTGATCTGCATTGTTGGTTAAGGGCATGTAAGTAAGCATTTAACGGTAAGTTCTACACCTGTTGTATCCGACGGACTAATCTGGGTTTGACGTATGCCAGGAGAATACCTGCCCTAATGCATAGTGCCAACTGTGAAGTTTGGTGGAGGAGGAATAATGGTCTGAGGCTGTTTTTCATAGTTCGGGTTAGGACCCTTAGTTCCAGTAAGACTACAGCATACATTTACATTTTAGACAATTCTGTTCTTCCAACTTTGTGACAACAGTTTGGGTTAGGCCCTTTCCTGTTTCAGCATGACAATGCACCTGTGCACAAAGCGAGGTCCATACAGAAATAGTTTGTGGAGATCGGTGTGGAAGAACTTGACTGGCCTGTCCAGAGCCCTGACCTCAACCCCAACGAATACCTTTGGGATGAATTGGAACGCCAATTGCAAGCCAGGCCTAACCGTCCAACATCAGTGCCCAACCTCACTAATGCTCTTGTGGTTGAATGGAAGCAAGTCCCTGCAGCAATGTTCCAACATCTAGTTGAATGCCTTCCCAGGAGAGAGGAGGCTGTAATAGCATCAAAGGGGGAACTAACTCCATATTAATGCCCATCATTTTGGAATGAGATGTTCGATGAGCAGGTGTCCACATACTTTTGGTCAGGTAGAGTATTTTGCTGTTAAAATATAGGTAAATTTAAGATCTTCCATCTTTACATATTGACCGAAACGTTCCCGAGGTAAATAAAACAGGTAACCTTATTGGTATGGAGGAAGGGAGTCTGTGGCTTAGTAGGCTAATAATTATAGACCCTGTCTGTCAGCTATCCCGAGATTCATTGTTTGTCTACCTTGATCATCTAAAAATAAATAACTTAACTTATTGATGTTCATATGAGTTTTGTGTTCAAACTAAGTAAGTATCCTGAGTGTGATATAAGTTATGTCTGTGGGAGCTGCATGCATCTTTTGTTCCCGAGTGGCGCAGCGGTCTAAGGCACTGCATCTCAGTTCTAGAGGCCGTCACTACAGACCCTGGTTCGGATCCAGGCTGTATCACAACCGGCCGTGATCGGGAGTCCCATAGGGCGGTGCACAAAGTAGTCCGGATTAGCTGAGTTTTTTTTTGGCTGGGCTAGGCTGTCATTGTAAATAAGAATTTGTTCTTAACTTACTTGCCTAGTTAAATAAAGGTTAAATAAAAATCAAATACTCTGTGAACTGAGTTTGTATGCGGAGCCTGGAGCACCAGACCTCGTCGTCCCCTTTCATGTTCTTCATGTTGAGGCCATCTTTTCCCTTCTTGCCCTTCTTGTTCTTCTTCTTCTTACAGCAGCACTTCTTGATGATGCAGAAGCAGCAGGTGAGGATGAGGAGGGCGGCCACCACAGCGATGGCTATGATGGCCCAGGAGGGCACTGCAACACACACGGGGGGTAGTTATGAGGAAGAAGAAGAATAAAACACTACTATGTAAATACTTCATCATGGGTTGGGCTTAATTGAGCTCCTATGAGATCATTCAGATTTATGCTTCCCTGTTCCAACGTTGTTCCATGCATTGTACGTGAGTTATGAGTCAGGGTCGGGGGGGTGGAGTATTTTGGGTAACCAGGGAAGACTTACGTGGGATCTTATCGATCTCGTTCATGAACTTGCTCTTGATCTCTTCGAACATGTCATTCTTGGAAACTGTGCCGTTGCCTGGGGGTTCAGCCACGGTGGTGGCGATGGCGACGGCTGGGGCCGCGGTCATGGTGGCACCGGTGCCCGTGGGCTCTGGACCCACCATGGCCTCTGGCTTATTCTTAAACAAGTTCCACTTCATCCTCAATGACTAGGCCACACACAGTCCCTGGGGCAAGTCACAGACACACATAGAGACAGTCAGTTGTAATCACCAGCAGCACAGGCAATGAAGTGTGTAACCTTTGGTATAATGCACACACACACACACACGCACATGCACAAACAAACACACACATCAAAAATACATGTATTTCATCACTCATTACCTCTCACCATACACGTATCCTATCGTAAAAACGTTAGTGAATTATAACAGGCACCCTTTAGAGTTTTACTTCAGAAGTTAGATTAGTCCTGAACTCTCTGGTACTCCACTCCAATAGACACAATTTATTAGCTGAGTAATGGTTTGCTGCACACAAAGTAACAAAATGGAGGATCTCCTAAGTGACTAAGCATTGTGACCCAACTCAATGACTTAGCAGTGTGTCAGACAGTAGAATAGCACAGCGACAAGGATGGAGTGGTTCGTAGGGAAACGGCCTTGTTGACATTAGTCCACATCACAGACCCTGAGGATATAGATAGTTGTGTATAAAATGCCAGCCTGCATCCTTACTATAAACTCCTAAATGGATTTAACTCAGGGATGAAACGGCTAATCTCATTGGTTTGAGGAATGAGACACAGTATCTTAATATTACATCTATGTCAATGGAATAAAATTCTGTCAATGAGACCCTCAGTCCCTTGTGAAAGTCGATATTCAACATTACAGCATTACATCACGGTCCGTTAGGGATTAAATCAAAATGAATGGTTGGAGTGGAAAATGTGCTAAATAAATACTAAGGCTCCCTATCTAAAATGAGTTCCAAAGAGGACTATTCTCCAGTTATGACGCGAGATCTGTTCCCTCTGAAGGAATGGCAAAGACTTATGTGATTATAATATATCAGTTATTATATACATATTATGTCTCTTCTGAAACAATGGTCTCTACCAAATTGAAATGAGGCACTCGTGATTGAAACATCCTAGGTCCAAAAGGCTCCTTAACAGCTTCTACCCCCAAGCCATAAGACTGCTGAAAAATATGTGAAATGGCTGACTCGGTACCCCCTGTATATAGTCTTGTTATTGTTATTTTATTGTGTTACTTTTTTAAATGCAGTTTATTTATTTATTTATTACTGCATTGTTGGTTAATCGTTGTTGTTGTATTCGGCACATGTGATAAATAAAATTTGATTTGATTTGAATCCTAATAGGATTAGCAATGTCCTGTACTGAAACAATGAACACTGTGAGAAGGTGAGATGGAGAGGCTGAATCCTATAGACTACAAACATCTGGCCAAATAAATGATCTTCTCAGGCCTGGTGATCTGGCTGGCTGGTGATCTGTGCCAGTTCTGTGTTGCTCTCAGGGGTGGCAACAGGAGGGGAGAGTAGGGAACGTTGCCCAAATACATTGAAGTCTGACAAATTATTTCACAGAATTCCTAGCTACACTGGTGTCTCAGGGGTGACACCAGCATATGATTAACATTTACAGATCACGGTGATATTCATTGTGAGTCATACTCATCTTTGATTGGGTAGAACTAAGCAGGGCTGAGAAATCATACGACAGTGTGAAAAGCGTACCTCTAACCTTCCCACACGGCCATTGTCCGGCTCTGCCTCCCTGCTGTCCCTATTGTCCCATTCCCCCAGGCCAGGATATCTAAGGTGGAAAATGACAAAGGCCTACTTCTCTATTCTGCACATACAGAATTGGTTATAGATCCATTGCTCACAAAATCAATAATGGCAGATGACGTCGGGGCATGGACTCTACAAGGAGTCGAAAGCGTTCCACAGGGATGCTGGTCCATGTTGACTCCAAAGCTTCCCACACTTGTGTCAAGTTGGCAGGATGTCATTTGGGTGGTGGATCATTCTTGATACACAGTGGAAAAACCCAGCAGCTTTGCAGTTCTTGACACACTCAAATCGGTGCGCCTGGCACCTACTACCATAACCTGTTCAAAGGCACTTCAATCTTTTGTCTTTCCCATTCACCTTCTGATTGGCACACATACACAATCCATGTCTCAATTGAAAATCCTTCTTTAACCTGTCTCCTCCCCTTCATCTACACTGATTGAAGTGGATTTAACAAGTAACATCAATAAGGGATCATAGCTTTCAACTGGATTCCCCTGGTCAGTCTATGTCATGGAATGAGTGTTTGTGTGTGTGTGTGTGTGTGTGTGTGTGTGTGTGTGTGTGTGTGTGTGTGTGTGTGTGTGTGTGTGTGTGTGTGTGTGTGTGTGTGTGTGTGTGTGTGTGTGTGTGTGTGTGTGTGTGTGTGTGTGTGTGTGAGCCTGTGTGTGAGCCTGTGTGTTTGTGTGTGTCTATGCGTCTGTGTGTGAGAGGCTCTCCAATGCATGGTTTTTCATTCCCTCTAAAAGGTCTGAATGACAAAAACGATCCATCTCAGTATAGTCAACAGGCAGTTTCTAAGGCACATCTGAATGAGCAAGCAAGACAATTGGATAGAATTGGGATACATGGTTGGCAAACATAGCGCTTAACCCTGATTACATGCGTCCTCACTGGAGAACGACCAACACACGCAGATCTACAACGGATCTTAACTGACCGTAGAATCACCAGCCTGATCACCACGTGCACTCTATTCTGTAAAGATTTTACCATCAAAGAAGGATGTTACCTTGTCAAACCAATAGTCTGTTGTTGTACTGTTTGAATGTAAAGGGGTGTTTACATGCTGTTGACATATTCATGGTTTCAAAAACGTTGTGTTAAACTGTACAGTTGTCTCCCTAAGATACCAAGCATTAAGGCAGTGATATACTGTATGTAGGAAATGCATTGAAACAGTGAAATGATGAAGACATGGGTCAGTAGCAACAGCAAGACAGTATTCTGATAGCGTAGTTCATAACTAGTCTGTGGCCTTGATTCAGTGCAAGGCGCATCATAGCGCAGACAGGTCATTTATGTTTGAGCCGACATGTGTAGCGTTTACTGTGAATGCGACCTCCGCAAAAGCTGCATTGTCGGCTGTATAGTATGCTGTCTATAACATAGCTTGGATTGAACCAGGTCTGTTTCTTCATAATGAAATCTCATCTGCATTGATCCATAGGCCACATATCTATACACTTTGGATCTCCAACAAGTGCATTGTCTAAAGTGTTCAAAAAACCTTAAAATAGCTAAAGGCTACATGCTACCCCACGCCACAAGACGTGTTCAATTTCAGACTCCTTATGAAACATTACAGCATGCTAGCCAATGAAGTTTGGGATCGGACCAATCAAATGACTAATTGTTTGACGTCACAGACAGAATAAAAATGGCTAGTATAGACATGGCTGCTTACACTGTACTCTATCTCATTTATCGATCTATGCCAATCTTAACAATTATATGACAAATGGAAATTATTCCTGCCAAACAAAGTTGTCCTTATATTACCGGCATGTCTATATTTCCTGCATGTCTATATTACCTGCTCTATATTACCAGCATGTCTATATTACCTGCATGTCTATATTACCTGCATGTCTATATTACCTGCATGTCTATATTACCTGCATGTCTATATTACCTGCATGTCTATATTACCTGCATGTCTATATTACCAGCATGTCTATATTACCTGCTCTACATTACCAGAATGTCTATATTACCTGCATGTCTATATTACCTGCTCTACATTACCAGAATGTCTACATTACCAGAATGACTATATTACCTGCTCTATATTACCTACATGTCTATATTACCTGCATGTCTATATTACCTGCTCTACATTAACAGAATGTCTATATTACCTGCATGTCTATATTACCTGCTCTACATTAACAGAATGTCTATATTACCGGCATGTCTATATTACCTGCTCTATATTACCTACATGTCTATATTACCTGCATGTCTATATTACCTGCTCTACATTAACAGAATGTCTATATTACCTACATGTCTATATTACCTGCATGTCTATATTACCTGCTCTACATTAACAGAATGTCTATATTACCTGCATGTCTATATTACCTGCTCTACATTAACAGAATGTCTATATTACCTGCATGTCTATATTACCTGCTCTACATTAACAGAATGTCTATATTACCTGCATGTCTATATTACCTGCTCTACATTACCAGAATGTCTATATTACCTGCATGTCTATATTACCTGCTCTACATTAACAGAATGTCTATATTACCTGCATGTCTATATTACCTGCTCTACATTACCAGCATGTCTATATTACCTGCATGTCTATATTACCTACATGTCTATATTACCTGCATGTCTATATTACCAGCATGTCTATATTACCTGCTCTACATTACCAGCATGTCTATATTACCTGCATGTCTATATTACCTGCTCTACATTACCAGCATGTCTATATTACCTGCATGTCTATATTACCTGCTCTACATTACCAGCATGTCTATATTACCTGCATGTCTATATTACCTACATGTCTATATTACCTGCATGTCTATATTACCAGCATGTCTATATTACCTACATGTCTATATTACCTGCATGTCTATATTACCTGCATGTCTATATTACCTGCATGTCTATATTACCTACATGTCTATATTACCTGCATGTCTATATTACCTGCTCTACATTACCAGAATGTCTATATTACCTGCTCTACATTACCAGAATGTCTATATTACCTGCTCTACATTACCAGAATGTCTATATTACCTGCTCTACATTACCAGCATGTCTATATTACCTGCATGTCTATATTACCTGCTCTACATTACCAGAATGTCTATATTACCTGCTCTACATTACCAGCATGTCTATATTACCTGCATGTCTATATTACCTGCTCTACATTACCAGCATGTCTATATTACCTGCATGTCTATATTACCTGCATGTCTATATTACCTGCATGTCTATATTACCTACATGTTCATATTACCTGCATGTCTATATTACCGGCATGTCTATATTACCTGCATGTCTATATTACCTACATGTTTATATTACCTGCATGTCTATATTACCTGCATGTCTATATTACCTGCATGTCTATATTACCTACATGTCTATATTACCTGCATGTCTATATTACCTGCATGTCTATATTACCTACATGTTTATATTACCTGCATGTCTATATCACCTGCATGTCTATATTACCTGCATGTCTATATTACCTACATGTCTATATTACCTACATGTCTATATTACCGGCATGTCTATATTACCTGCATGTCTATATTACCTACATGTTTATATTACCTGCATGTCTATATTACCTGCATGTCTATATTACCTACATGTCTATATTACCTGCATGTCTATATTACCTACATGTCTATATTACCTACATGTCTATATTACCTGCATGTCTATATTACCTGCTCTACATTACCTACATGTCTATATTACCTACATGTCTATATTACCTGCATGTCTATATTACCTGCTCTACATTACCAGAATGTCTATATTACCTGCTCTACATTACCAGAATGTCTATATTACCTGCTCTACATTACCAGAATGTCTATATTACCTGCTCTACATTACCAGCATGTCTATATTACCTGCATGTCTATATTACCTGCTCTACATTACCAGCATGTCTATATTACCTGCATGTCTATATTACCTGCATGTCTATATTACCTGCATGTCTATATTACCTACATGTTTATATTACCTGCATGTCTATATTACCGGCATGTCTATATTACCTGCATGTCTATATTACCTACATGTTTATATTACCTGCATGTCTATATTACCTGCATGTCTATATTACCTGCATGTCTATATTACCTACATGTCTATATTACCTGCATGTCTATATTACCTGCATGTCTATATTACCTACATGTTTATATTACCTGCATGTCTATATTACCTGCATGTCTATATTACCAGCATGTCTATATTACCTGCATGTCTATATTACCTGCATGTCTATATTACCGGCATGTCTATATTACCTGCATGTTTATATTACCTACATGTCTATATTACCGGCATGTCTATATTACCTGCATGTTTATATTACCTACATGTCTATATTACCTGCATGTCTATATTACCAGCATGTCTATATTACCTGCATGTCTATATTACCTGCATGTCTATATTACCTGCATGTCTATATTACCTGCATGTCTATATTACCGGCATGTCTATATTACCTGCATGTTTATATTACCTACATGTCTATATTACCTGCATGTCTATATTACCTGCATGTCTATATTACCTGCATGTCTACATTACCAGCATGTCTATATTACCTGCATGTCTATATTACCTGCATGTCTATATTACCTGCATGTCTATATTACCTGCATGTCTATATTACCTACATGTCTATATTACCTACATGTCTATATTACCGGCATGTATATATTACCTGCATGTCTATATTACCTACATGTTTATATTACCTGCATGTCTATATTACCTACATGTCTATATTACCTACATGTCTATATTACCGGCATGTCTATATTACCTGCATGTCTATATTACCTACATGTTTATATTACCTGCATGTCTATATTACCTGCATGTCTATATTACCTACATGTCTATATTACCTGCATGTCTATATTACCTGCATGTCTATATTACCTGCATGTCTATATTACCTGCATGTCTATATTTCCTGCATGTCTACATTACCAGAATGTCTATATTACCTGCATGTCTACATTACCAGAATGTCTATATTACCTGCATGTCTATATTACCTGCATGTCTATATTACCGGCATGTCTATATTACCTGCTCTACATTACCAGAATGTCTATATTACCTGCATGTCTACATTACCAGAATGTCTATATTACCTGCATGTCTACATTACCAGCATGTCTATATTACCTGCATGTCTATATTACCTGCTCTACATTACCAGAATGTCTATATTACCTGCATGTCTACATTACCAGCATGTCTATATTACCTACATGTCTATATTACCTGCTCTACATTACCAGAATGTCTATATTACCTGCATGTCTACATTACCAGAATGTCTATATTACCTGCATGTCTACATTACCAGCATGTCTATATTACCTGCATGTCTATATTACCTGCTCTACATTACCAGAATGTCTATATTACCTGCTCTACATTACCAGAATGTCTATATTACCTGCTCTACATTACCAGAATGTCTATATTACCTGCATGTCTATATTACCTGCATGTCTATATTACCTGCATGTCTATATTACCTGCTCTATATTACCAGAATGTCTATATTACCTGCATGTCTATATTACCAGCATGTCTATATTACCTACATGTCTAAATTACCTGCATGTCTAAATTACCTGCATGTCTATATTACCTGCATGTCTATATTACCTGCTCTATATTACCAGCATGTCTATATTACCTGCATGTCTATATTACCTGCATGTCTATATTACCTGCATGTCTATATTACCTGCATGTCTATATTACCTGCATGTCTATATTACCTGCATGTCTATATTACCTACATGTCTATATTACCTGCATGTCTATATTACCTGCATGTCTAAATTACCTGCATGTCTATATTACCTGCATGTCTATATTACCTGCTCTATATTACCAGCATGTCTATATTACCTGCATGTCTATATTACCTGCATGTCTATATTACCTGCATGTCTATATTACCTGCATGTCTATATTACCTACATGTCTATATTACCTGCTCTACATTACCAGCATGTCTATATTACCTGCATGTCTATATTACCTGCTCTATATTACCAACATGTCTATATTACCTACATGTCTATATTACCTGCTCTATATTACCAGCATGTCTATATGACCTGCATGTCTATATTACCAGCATGTCTATATTACCTGCATGTCTATATTACCTGCATGTCTATATTACCTACATGTCTATATTACCTGCTCTATATTACCTGCATGTCTATATTACCTGCATGTCTATATTACCTACATGTCTATATTACCTGCTCTATATTACCTGCATGTCTATATTACCTGCATGTCTATATTACCTGCATGTCTATATTACCTGCATGTCTATATTACCTACATGTCTATATTACCTGCTCTATATTACCAGCATGTCTATATTACCTGCATGTCTATATTACCTGCATGTCTATATTACCTACATGTTTATATTACCTGCTCTATATTACCTGCATGTCTATATTACCTGCATGTCTATATTACCTGCATGTCTATATTACCTGCATGTCTATATTACCTGCATGTCTATATTACCTACATGTCTATATTACCTGCTCTATATTACCAGCATGTCTATATTACCTGCATGTCTATATTACCTGCATGTCTATATTACCTACATGTCTATATTACCTGCTCTATATTACCAGCATGTTTATATTACCTGCATGTCTATATTACCTGCTCTATATTACCAGCATGTCTATATTACCTGCATGTCTATATTACCTGCATGTCTATATTACCTGCATGTCTATATTACCTGCATGTCTGTATTACCTGCATGTCTATATTACCTGCATGTCTACATTACCTGTTGGTTGTCATTTCCAAGGAGGAAATCAGAGAGCGGTAGAAGTCATTACCAGTCTAATGTGATGTTCCCCCTGGCTGTGTGACCCATCCACTAACCAGTCTGGTTGGGCTGACGTTTCAGTGCCGTGGTAATATCTACTGGTTTCCCTCGTAAGCAGAGACTGCAGTCTCTCCCCTCACTTCTCTCCACTGCAGCAGTGCAAGGCAGTTCTCTCTCTCTCTCTCTTTCTTTCTCTCTCTCTCTTGTGCAAGCCGTCTCCCGCCTTTCCCACCCTCAATCACACACCTCCCTCACTCAATTCTCTCCTCCCTCACACTCTCCCTCAACATACACACACTCTCTCTTACTCTTTCCTCCTCGTGTGTGATGCTGCTCACACTGCTGAATGCAGTATGCTGTGCATCGGTCTAGCATCTGATGGCCGTCGTAAATGATCGATATGTAAACCTGTTAGTTTTGGTTGTGGAATGGCTCACTGATTCACTAGTATGAGAGAGGGATGGAAGAGGGATGAAAAGAGAGGTATGGAAGCAGAGAGAAAGAGACAACAGGGTAATACCATTCACTGTACTGCATATACCAATACCTCCTCTTCATCTGTAGTAGTGTTTGATATGCCAAATGAAGAGTCTACAATCACTCCTTATCAGCCACGAAACCCCTTCAAAATGCAAGAGACAGAATGCAGGTTTAGTGGAGAGGGATCAGCGTCTCAGTATGGAGTTAGTCTACCCTAGAGTTTGGAGTTAGTCTGCTCTACAGTATTGAGTTAGTCTGCTCTACAGTATGGAGTAAGTCTGCTCTACAGTATGGAGTTAGTCTGCTCTACAGTATGGAGTTAGTCTGCTCTACAGAATGGAGTTAGTCTGCTCTACAGTATGGAGTTAGTCTGCTCTACAGTATGGAGTTAGTCTGCTCTACTGTATGGAGTTAGTCTGCTCTACAGTATGGAGTTAGTCTGCTCTACAGTATGGAGTTAGTCTGCTCTGCAGTATAGAGAATCTACTGGTGAATCACATGTTGTGACCTGTATGTTTTGTTTAGTAAGGCAGTTTTGCATACCCCATCCGGAAATCACCCTTCTAGCATAATGTATCCTTTCATTTGCACAACAAATTGGCACCATGAAATGAAACTGAAATATTCATGTTCTCCCTTGAATGAAAGAGATTTGTCTTCTAACTAGCTACCATGTTCCTGTCCTCCCAACCCGAATCCTCCATCAGCATTCCAGTAAGGACTTTAGTGGAAGAGTCCTATTTCTGCTCATCTCCAGAACTCTTCCAGCCGCCCCCAGAGGGAATACCTCGGCTTCATCCATCTCCAGAACTCTCCCAGACGCCCCTAGAGGGAATACCTCGGCTTCATCCATCTCCAGAACTCACCCATACGCCCCTAGAGGGAATACCTCGGCTTCATCCATCTCCAGAACACACCCAGACGCCCCCAGAGGGAATACCTCGGCTTCATCCATCTCCAGAACTCTCCCAGACGCCCCCAGAGGGAATACCTCGGCTTCATCCATCTCCAGAACTCTCCCAGACGCCCCCAGAGGGAATACCTCGGCTTCATCCATCTCCAGAACTCTCCCAGACGCCCCCAGAGGGAATACCACGGCTTCATCCATCTCCAGAACTCTCCCAGACGCCCCCAGAGGGAATACCTCGGCTTCATCCATCTCCAGAACTCTCCCAGACGCCCCCAGAGGGAATACCTCGGCTTCATCCATCTCCAGAACTCTCCCAGACGCCCCCAGAGGGAATACCTCGGCTTCATCCATCTCCAGAACTCTCCCAGACGCCCCCAGAGGGAATACCTCGGCTTCATCCATCTCCAGAACTCTCCCAGACGCCCCCAGAGGGAATACCTCGGCTTCATCCATCTCCAGAACTCTCCCAGACGCCCCCAGAGGGAATACCTCATCCATGTGTTTGTGTGGAAGTGAACAGCTGGTGGCAGCCAGGCCGCCCAGCAGGGGCTCTGTCTCTGCCATGTTTCAGCATTTTTATTTATTTATATATATATATATTTGTTACCTTTATTTAACTAGGCAAGTCAGTTAAGAACAAAATCTTATTTACAATGACAGCCTACCTACAGGTTCAGCCCCTGGAGCAAATTAGAGTTAAGTGTCTTGCTCAAGGACACATCGACAGGTTTTTCACCTTGTCGGCTCGGGGATTCGAACCAGCGACCTTTCGGTTACTGGCCTAACGCAGCATGTCATGACTCCCTTTGCACAGAGGGGAGCAGTACTGAACTCACAGCTCACTGTGCATGTTCTGGTTTTCCCCTCGGCTGGAATAAGTAATGAGTTATTGTTTGTGCTATGTTCCTATTCCCTAAACCAGTGGTATTCAAACTTTTTCAGCGGGGACCTCATTGTTTCTGGCTGAATTTCTGGTGACCCCAAGAAGTTATCGCGA
Source organism: Thymallus thymallus (assembly GCA_023634145.1). Taxonomy (NCBI): domain Eukaryota; kingdom Metazoa; phylum Chordata; class Actinopteri; order Salmoniformes; family Salmonidae; genus Thymallus; species Thymallus thymallus. The sequence continues at coordinate 6,338,283 of CM042409.1, forward strand.
TCCCATGCCACCCCAAATCTGAAGACACCGCCTTGTAATGGTAATTAACATTAACAAATAACCTTCAACTCATAAAATTTTCCAGTCTTATAATGAAAAGAAACCAATAAATACATTTACTAAATCTTCATCAAAACATTTTGTCTCATACAATAATCTGTATTATTACTATTATTATTATGATTATTACTATTATTATTAGGATTTTTATTATATGTTAAATTATTTGGTTGGTGGGGGGGGGGGGGGGGGGGGGCAGGTGTGAAGAGTACAGAATATTTTACGAGATGAATCATACATTTTTGGGGCGAACCCACTGGAGTTCCTCCGACTTTGAATACCACTAAACCTTCCTTGATCCCCCCTCATCCCTACCCACATACTCACGACCCCCTCATGGATGTAAAAGCATTTGATTTGTATAACAATGGATAAGAGGGAGTTCCCTTAACACCAGTTTATGTCTATTACATCTTTGAGATGGAGTGAACAAGTGCACACTTGTGGGGAGGAGGGCAGGAAATCGGACGGCAGCCAGTCTCTGGGTGGAAATTGTCCGTAGGTACAGATCATGTTTTCATTGACTGAGTGTTAGTAATGACAAACGAACGACCATGATGCTTGTACTGTACACAAATCATGTGACGGGAATGTCCTGTTATGTCAGGTGAATGGAATACTTAGTTGTTGTCTGGAATTGATTACCTCGTCTTTGGTAGTGACCTCTCTCTCCCAGGGTATGAGTTTTCTCTGCCAATAACATAGCCCACATCCAGCTACTGTCATCTATCTCATTAGTACACTACTGGACGGAATTGAAACGTGTGGCTGTGGAAATCAGTTTATTGCAGAAATATGAGACCAACTTTCCCAACATACTAATGTAACGTTAGGACTATATGCTCATTGAAAATATTACAGGAAGTTAAATAGTCCTATATTACAGGAAGTTAACTAGCCCTATATTACAGGAAGTTAACTAGCCCTATATTACAGGAAGTTAACTAGCCCTATATTACAGGAAGTTAACTAGCCCTATATTACAGGAAGTTAACTAGCCCTATATTACAGGAAGTTAACTAGCCCTATATTACAGGAAGTTAACTAGCCCTATATTACAGGAAGTTAACTAGCCCTATATTACAGGAAGTTAACTAGCCCTATATTTTGTCAGTGTTTTTCCTAGAGAAAAATATCACAGATGATTTTGGTTGAACTATCTATACCGAACTGGGTTCACTATCTGAGGACTACAAAGAATTATCTAAGAACTGGGTCTTAGCTCCATTTTTCTAAGTGCATTTTTACTGAACCAGAAAAACCCTCCCAAAAGACTAGTTCATGGAGACTCCTTTGGATATCAATTATTCTAATGAAAAGGCAAATATAATTGTCTTTGTGATAACAGGAGGAAATAATCAAACTAAATGCAAGCGATTTTTCCAGAAGCTAATTAGAATACTCCCAACATATTGTCGACTTGGGATAGCTTTATCTAACAGCATGTTTTATCACATTGTTCCAGCACTGCAAGCGTTGAATCCCCATGTGAAGAGTTCATTTTCACGATCCGTTTCAAAGCTTTTGGGGGGGTTTTCGTACCTATTTTACATGACTTTTCTTAAAATCGGCAGCTCACAGACTACAGAACAACACCAGCCCAAGTGAAGACATGTGGCTGACCAGAGGGGGTTTTAGATGTCACTTGTCTAAAGTGTGTGGTGGATTGATTATGATCCTGTGTTCAAACAGACGCATACTGTCGATCTAGAGAGAGAACGGGTGTAGATAGCCTGTATGTTACATAAATCAAACCTGGATCAGTAGAAAGAACCTTGTTCATAAAGAAGAGGGCAGTTCGGTCCTGACTCATGAAGATTTTATAGCACACATGCGTCAACCATGATCCGGTACATGGTAGTGGGTGGGTGGGTTAGTATGTTCTTTGGAGAGTTGCAAACACAGTTGCTGAAGAAGGCACATAAGCTATTGATGAATGCAATACTTTGGAGCAGATTCTTCTTGGAATGTTGGAAGGATACATGATAGTAATTAAGCTAATTAAGACCCACATGATGTTAACCATCAACATCAAACAAACATTGCAGTAGGCCTTTAAGATGAAGTCAGGGTGGAGTTGTGAATACAGTGTTAGATGGTACTACAGTACATACAGACAGTGGTGACCAACTAGATTCACCGTTCTAACTGTATCGATTCAGCAGCTCTAGTATGATGGGGCCGTTTGACAAGCCATTCTGCAAGGTCATAGCGCATAGAAAACATGGAGTAACAGTGGTCTGGAGCTCCTGAATTATTTATCCCAGAGGGTTCCCATTCCCCCTTCTGCCGTATGGGATGCCCGCCCCCCTCCCCTCCCTCGTCCCCCCCGCCCCCCTCCCCTCCTGCTCCTCCATAACCAAACAAACCCCCTGCATCTATCTGTGAGAGAAACTCTCTCAACCTGGCCCGGATCCACATGAGCGTTTCGGTTCAGCCCTGGGGACTGCTAAGCTAGGACACGATAAGAACCAAGCGAAATCAAATGGAGAGAAAGTAAACCCAGGCCGTATTGTTAATGTGTAGTTATGCTGAGTTGCATGCAGGGGGCTTCTAGTTGTCAATGTTATTTGGACCATGTTTCACTCCCCTCCGCTGTGACAGACAAAACTGCATCCTTTCCAGCTCCTGCAGGCAGCACTGCAATGCAGGGGTGTAACGTAGAAATATGAATCTCTCTCTCTCTCTCTCTCTCTCTCTCTCTCTCTCTCTCTCTCTCTCTCTCTCTCTCTCTCTCTCGCACACTTCAAGAGAATGATTGTTATGCTGATCACCTCTGATTCAGTTACCTGCTGATGTAATTGACCAGTAAGTGTGTTTATATCTCTGTGATACGAGCACGTAGACCAGTCCTAAAATGGCCACATTGTGTCAGCAGGGGCAGCTAGTTAAACAGAGAGAGAGAGAGAGAGAGAGAAAAAGAACTGGTGCTCATTTAATTTCCTGGCTGGCAAGAACCACTCCTGTTAGTTCTCATTCAAAGTACAAAATATACATATCTATTATACAAATAAAGGTCCACGATACAGTTCCAAAATTAACTGATGCTGAGATATATTAAGGAGGAGTTTGATACACAAACACACAAACACACACACACACACACACACACACACACACACAAACACGTATCTCCGGGCCCCTCGTAATGCTGACAGTGCAACTGCAAGACCGCCAAGAATAAAACTAGGGAGGTGTAGTCTACAAATGGCAGTAATGTGCAGATATTATCACAGTGAACCAACAGCAGTAGTCTCAGCAGTAAGACAGTAGCATTGTAGTTAGCTGACTGTTTGACTGTCATTGTTGTGGTTTGGCCTGAAGCTGATACAGTAGACTGGCTGTACAAACAGGTAGTAGCCTTTTCTCTAGATCTAATACACAACACTTACATTTACATCCACATATCATCTCTATAACTGTAACAAATCAGTTATCAGTGGGGCTGATCAAGAAGGTGGGGGACAGATCATTTGCTCAGTCATGTTGTGGGCCAGTGTTTATGTAAAAGGTGTGAGATTACATGATGCTTAAGATTGATTCAGAAACAGACAGAGCATGGATCCATTTGACCAATGAAAACATCAATACATAGAGTGCACAATTACTAGGCATGGATCTCTGATTGAAGGTAAATGAGCAAGTTTAGACCAATATCTGATAATAAAGTTTATTAAGTTAGGGGCCTTTCAATCTAAAAAGACCCATGAGCACCAATATGTGAAGTTCATAGGAGCATGTCAAATTGGGTATCAAATGAAAGCTAAGAGTCTATATTTTTTTAGAAGCCATATATACTGTACATGTTTCAACCATTTTCCATCCTAAAAATGTGTAATAAGCAAAGGCTTTGATTTCTGTTAAGGCTACACTTTCAGTGTAAATTGTTCAAAGTAGTCCTTGTGCATAGTTGTATGGTTTGTTAAACTTTTACATCAATGTTTTTAGCTTGGCATACATTTTAAAGTGAGAAATCTGAGTCAAAACAGGATTCTGTTTTTGTGGAATTAACCTTTTTTTATGACTATGATGTCACAAAGTATGAGGAAAAGAAGGGTGTTTACCTGAATCAGGAAGTGAAAGGCAATTCTATTCTATTCATTGTGTTTGGACCAGATCGTACACCTGGAACATTGTATAGTGTAGGCTAATGCTGTAAAACTGTTGTGATCAGCCGTATTGGTAAATGCCTCAGGCATTGAGGAACTATCTCTCCATCATCATTCCTCTTCAATTCATTATAATACATATAGCACTGCATGTACATCACAGAAAAGTCAAAAGGAGAACGATCCAGCTGTCACAACGCATACATATTATATCAGACTCTTACTTTGAAACGATTGGAAAATGTAGCAGCCATTAATTAATTATTCTCTTCCTTATTAAAAGCTCCAGTCTCCAAATGTAATTAAATATATTGACCTGCGAATTATGTTATAATTAACTAAGAGATCAATTGTGAAATAAGAGGAGTCGCTTTCAATTACTCTTTCACAAAAACCTACTTTATAAACTGACCTCTCAAACATCCAACCACTGGGAAGATTAAAGGAAGGTATGATTATGTGAAATAGAACATTCTCTGAAGAGTAAAAGTAATGGATGTACTGTATTCATATATACTCTACCGTATGGGGCCTTGCCTGCCTGAATACTATAGGCTAGTCACCATCTGGTGACATAATCAGGTCTAGAATACTATAGGCTAGTCACCATCTGGTGACATAACCAGGTCTAGAATACTATAGGCTAGTCACCATCTGGTGACATAACCAGGTCTAGAATACTATAGGCTAGTCACCATCTGGTGACATAACCAGGTCTAGAATACTATAGGCTAGTCACCATCTGATGACATAACCAGGTCTAGAAAACTATAGGCTAGTCACCATCTGATGACATAACCAGGTCTAATTTGTGCAACTACAGAGCTGTGTGTCAGAACGGGCAGTGAGCAACACAGGGGCCCCCCAGGGAACGGTCCTGTCCCCCTTCCTGTTCACCCACTCTGAAAAATGCCACCTACAGAAGTTCTCGGATGACTCCGCAATTGTAGGGTGCATCAGGGGTGGGCAGGAGGAGGAGTACAGGAGCGCAATCAATGACTTTGTGTTGTGGTGTGAGCAGAACCACCTTCAGCTCAACATCAGCAAAACAAAGGAGATGGTGGTGGACTTCAGGAGAACCAAGGCCCAACTGACTGCAGTCCCTATACAGGGGATGGATGTGGAAATGGTTGGGTCATACAAGTTCCTGGGAGTCCATATGGACAACAGGCTGGAATGGGCAGGTAACACCGGGGCTCTGTACAAAAAGGGCCAGAGCCGACTCTACTTTCTGAGGAGGCTAAGGTCCTTCAACGTGTGCAGTAAACTACTGCATACCTTCTACCAGTCTGCAGTGGTGTGCTGGGGCGCCAACATAAAAGCGAGTGATGCTTCTCGGGTAAATGACCTGATCAGGAAGGCTAGCTCTGTTCTGGGGATTAGCCTTGACACTCTAGAGGAGGTGGCGGAGAGACGGATCCTGGCCAAACTGCTGGCCATCATCGTCACACACCCTGTGCATGCCATGGTTATGGCACAGAGGAGCACCTTCAGTCACAGACTGATCCCACCACGGTGTGCCAGAGAGCGCTACAGGAGGTCCTTCCTGCCGGCGGCTACTAGACTATTTAATGCCTCACCGGTGTGGGGTGCCGTCGTCAACATAGATCTGGAACTGTTGGGGTGTTAGGACCTAGTTTAACAATTATGCATCCATCCGTGAGTAACTCTGGTCTGTAATCACTCATTCACTCAGGACTTATTCATTCAGGACTGTATATACATATTCATGTACAGTTGTTATATCATATCATGTGCAATATTGCAAGTAATTCTTGGACTTAACTTACATAGTCATTCACTCAGGAATGCATTTTAGTATCCTGTCAGTTGTATCTTTTCTTTTTCATTGCTTTTAGTATATCGAATATGCAATTCATGCATTTATCTGTAATTAAACCCTGCACTAAGGACTTTATTTTAAGGGAATTAGTATTATTACCCTATTAAATCATACACACATTTAGCTATTAAAGTATCTCTTCCTGTCATTTACCTGTACAGTTAATTTAACCATGCAAAATATTCACTTACCTGTTCATTTAACCAGTCTGTATATTAAGTAAACTATTATTTCCTTCACTTATATCATACGCACTTTTAGCTATTTAAGTATTTCTCTGCCATCAACCTGTATAGCATAGTTAACCATGCACCATCCACCAATGTATAGTGTACATATTCAGCCATCCACCCATACTATGCAATGTCTTTTTATAGATTTTTTGCACTCCAGACTTCTTGTATTTTGATACTTTTTCATACTGCCACTCTATGTATCATGTATCGTGTATCTGTCTTTTCTTCGTTTTTTTTAGTAGCTGCTTGACAAAGAAATCTATCTATCTACAGTGGGGAGAACAAGTATTTGATACACTGCCAATTTTGCAGGTTTTCCTACTTACAAAGCATGTAGAGGTCTGTAATTTTTATCATAGGTACACTTCAACTGTGAGAGATGGAATCTAAAACAAAAATCCAGAAAATCACATTGTATGATTTTTAAATAATTAATTTGCATTTTATTGCATGACATAAGTATTTGATCACCTACCAACCAGTAAGAATTCCGGCTCTCACAGACCTGTTAGTTTTTCTTTAAGAAGCCCTCCTGTTCTCCACTCATTACCTGTATTAACTGCACCTGTTTGAACCCGTTACCTGTATAAAAGACACATGTCCACACACTCAATCAAACAGACTCCAACCTCTCCACAATGGCCAAGGCCAGAGAGCTGTGTAAGGACATCAGGGATAAAATTGTAGACCTGCACAAGGCTGGGATGGGCTACAGGACAATAGGCAAGCAGCTTGGTGAGAAGGCAACAACTGTTGGCGCAATTATTAGAAAATGGAAGTTCAAGATGACGGTCAATCTCCCTCGGTCTGGGGCACCATGCAAGATCTCACCTCATGGGGCATCAATGATCATGAGGAAGGTGGGGGATCAGCCCAGAACTACACGGCAGGACCTGGTCAATGACCTGAAGAGAGCTGGGACCACAGTCTCAAAGAAAACCATTAGTAACACACTACGCCGTCATGGATTAAAATCCTGCAGCGCACGCAAGGTCCCCTTGCTCGAGCCAGCGCATGTCCAGGCCCGTCTGAAGTTTTCCAATGACCATCTGGATGATCCAGAGGAGGAATGGGAGAAGGTCATGTGGTCTGATGAGACAAAAATAGAGCTTTTTGGTCTAAACTCCACTCGCCGTGTTTGGAGGAAGAAGAAGGATGAGTACAACCCCAAGAACACCATCCCAACCGTGAAGCATGGAGGTGGAAACATCATTCTTTGGGGATGCTTTTCTGCAAAGGGGACAGCGTATTGAGGGGAGGATGGATGGGGCCATGTATCGCAAGATCTTGGCCAACAACCTCCTTCCGTCAGTAAGAGCATTGAAGATGGGTCGTGGCTGGGTCTTCCAGCATGACAACGACCCGAAACACACAGTCAGGGCAACTAAGGAGTGGCTCCATAAGAAGCATCTCAAGGTCCTGGAGTGGCCTAACCAGTCTCCAGACCTGAACCCAATAGAAAATCTTTGGAGGGAGCTGAAAGTTCGTATTGCCCAGCGACAGCCCCGAAACCTGAAGAATCTGTATGGAGGAGTGGGCCAAAATCTCTGCTGCAGTGTGTGCAAACCTGGTCAAGAACTACAGGAAACGTATGATCTCTGTAATTGCAAACAAAGGTTTCTGTACCAAATATTAAGTTCTGCTTTTCTGATGTATCAAATACTTATGTCATGCAATAAAATGCAAATTAATTACTTAAAAATCATACAATGGGATTTTCTGGATTTTTGTTTTAGATTCCGTCACTCACAGTTGAAGAGTACCTATGATAAAAATTACAGACTTCTACATGCTTTGTAAGTGGGAAAACCTGCAAAATCGGCAGTGTATCAAATACTTGTTCTCCCCACTATCTATCTATCTATCTATCTATCTATCTATCTATCTATCTATCTATCTATCTATCTATCTATCTATCTATCTATCTATCTATCTATCTATCTATCTATCTATCTATCTATCTATCTATCTATCTATCTATCTATCTATCTATCTATCTATCTATCTATCTATCTATCTATCTATCTATCTATCTATCTATCTATCTATCTATCTATCTATCTATCTATCTATCTATCTATCTATCTATCTATCTATCTATCTATCTATCTAATATATCAATGATGTAAAAACATATAGGCATTTTCTTCAGTTATCAATAATGACAAAGATATAGCATCACAGCTGCTGAGTAGTGCCCTACGCTTTTCCTGGCCAGTAAATTTGTAAAGGAAAAACTTACTGAAAACTTAAGAAAACTAAATCAGCTATGAACCTGGTTTACTGCCCTCTTTTAAAGTTAATATTCCACATGCTTTTTTTTTCATGCTAACTACAATGTCTGTACAGATCTTCTTCATGCTGACTACAATGTCTGTACAGATCTGTCGCCAGTCCTTCTGTGGCAGGCTTGCAACTATGCAAATGGTTTTCCTTTGGTAATAAAAAATGCTATTGCAAGCACTGGGGAAAATCAGAAAGTGTTAGGTCAGAAATGTCATTTCAGCAGCATGACATCCAGACGTACAAGGACGACAGAATATAAGTGACACATTTTATCACATGATGAGGACCCTAGGCTGAAAATAAAATATGTTCCTTGCCGGCAGTTGCTATCTTCATTGCCATCCATAATCTCATTGATCAGTGAATTCTATAACATATGTTGTGCCAGACCAGTACTTTATAGTATGTATGGCATGACGATTTACAATAACTTATTTCAGCTTGCAAAACACACCATAATCTTCTGCATCTTGTCCTCTTGACAGTCATCTTTATGATATTTATCTAGATCATACTACACACTGCAATATTCTATAGAAAGACTAAGACATAAATACTGTATTTTAAACTTGATATAGCTAGTCAAAACACTAACTCAATTAACTGGATACTAATGATAATAGTTATACTGAATATTAATACAATAACTAACTAACCCAAGCCATTGGAAGAAGTCACATTTCAGATAAAAAATAGTTGCCTCCAGTAAATACATTGGTTGGGTCAAGGATTAAAGATAGGAAATGATTATGAACATGATTCATATTCAGGACTATTATTATAAATGAGTAATGTCTCAGGACAGGCTCCTCCCTGGACACAGTCTCACAGTCCCTCCATCCCATCACCATCACAGTCCCTCCATCCCATCACCATCACAGTCCCTCCATCCCATCACCATCACAGTCCCTCCATCCCATCACCATCACAGTCCCTCCATCCCATCACCATCACAGTCCCTCCATCCCATCACCATCACAGTCCCTCCATCCCATCACCATCACAGTCCCTCCATCCCATCACCATCACAGTCCCTCCATCCCATCACCATCACAGTCCCTCCATCCCATTACCATCACAGTCCCTCCATCCCATTACCATCACAGTCCCTCCATCCCATTACCATCACAGTCCCTCCATCCCATCACCATCACAGTCCCTCCATCCCATTACCATCACAAAGCCTCTGTCTCCTCTGTCTTTCCAAGGTTGCACAAATTAGGCCAGTCAGACGTTTGGACTTTCTTACCCTCTTGGCTGCTCTTGATTTAGCTCTCTATCTCTCTCTCTCTCTCTCTCTCTCTCTCGCACACATGCTCTCTCTCTCTCTTTCTCTCTCTCTCACGCACACATGCTCTCTCTCTCTCTCTCTCTCTCTCTCACGCACACATGCTCTCTCTCTCTCTCTCTCTCTCTCTCTCTCTCTCTCTCTCACGCACACATTCCCTCACTCTCTCTCTCTCTTTCTCTCTCGCTCTTTCTCTCACGCACACATGCCCTCACTCTCTCTCTCTCTCTCTCTCTCTCTCTCTCTCTCTCTCTCTCTCTCTCTCTCTCTCTCTCTCTCTCTCTCTCTCTCTCTCTCTCTCTCTTTCTCTCTCTCTCTCTCTCTCACGCACACATGCCCTCACTCTCTCTCTGTCTCTCTTTCTCTCTCGCTCACTCTCTCACGCACACATGCCCTCACTCTCTCTCTCTCTTTCTCTCTCGCTCTCTCTCGCTCTCTCTCTCTCTCTCTCGCTCTCTCTCGCTCTCTCTCGCTCTCTCTCGCTCTCTCTCACTTGCACTTTTACACACACACACACACACTAATTTTTGTGCATCCTGCTGGTACCTAAAATAGCTTGACCGACTAGAGCTGGTTTGTTTAAATAGTTAGAGATGGGCTAGGGGGAGAGGATTGAGAGAGAGAGAGAGAGAGAGAGAGAGAGAGAGAGAGAGAGAGAGAGAGAGAGAGAGAGAGCTCTGTCTGAATTCATCACCCTACACAAAGAGCAGAGTGTGTTGCCCCATTCAACGGATCTGGGGCAACTTGACTGAGTAGGCTACTGAGGGAAAGGCCTTCCATAAGGGACACAACTTCACTGACTAATTAACTGATCTCTTTGCACCCCATTTATCTGCCTTTTCTCTGCTCTCTCAACAATGTCAGTGCCGATTTTAATCGATTTTAAGATTTTTCTGTATTGCTAAGGCAACTGGAGGACTACTAATATTCATTAGACTGAATCCTTCAACGTTGAAAGACAAGGCATCTGCGTCAGCAATTACATCATCAACAGGAGGCCTGCATCATATTTTAGGAACTTATATAAACCAAACAAAACTCTGGACCAAAAAGGAATGTGATTATCATTCTAGAACCTGAGACGTGTCAATAAAAAAAGCCATCTTGTATTTTCTGCTTCAGCAGCTCACTAGGATGTCTTGCTCGAGAGACAGAAGGAGAGAAAGGAACACATATTGGCATCGTTATCGAAGGATGATTCTCAGCATTTCCTCAGAAAGAGGCAGTATACTCTCGCTATCTTTTCGTTCCGGGTCAGCACGTAGTCCGCATTCTTAACTTACAGAATTCCATATGGGATGGATACATTCTCAGTCTCACTAAATAATTTGAAGATAGTATGTAAGATGTTGCTATTCTATTATTTTAGGAAATTTCCCCCCCGGGGGATCAATAAAGTACCTATCTATCTATCTATCTATCTATCTATCTATCTATCTATCTATCTATCTATCTATCTATCTATCTATCTATCTATCTATCTATCTATCTATCTATCTATCTATCTATCTATCTATCTATCTATCTATCTATCTATCTATCTATCTATCTATCTATCTATCTATCTATCTATCTATCTATCTATCTATCTATCTATCTATCTATTCTGAGATCTTTGCACGCACATTGTAGTGATCTGGTTTCTGACCAATAGGGGGCAGTGAAGTTCAACTGCCCATATTTAATAGAGGAGGGTAAACGTCAAACTATATCGTTTTCGAGTTAACATGGCTGCATTCATTTCTTAGTAATTCAATAATGGATTTACACATCATTGAGGAAACTTTAATGAGATTACCCACATGCATCAATCAGATATCGTGAAGTACAGGGGGAAGCCCTTTCTGCAATAGTTGCCCACCCCAGTCAATTGAGTTTGTGCTGATGTGGACTCAACTCAGCTATGAGAATACTCAGCTATATGTCTTATTCTCACATCTCTTCAGCTTCCAACTCTGCTAGCATACAACATAGGTAGTTGATGTTTCTAACAGGGAAAACAACACATACATAATAACAGGCCTGATTGTTCAGGCTAACTGTGTCTCTCATCAAACATATTCAATTGCCCCTGAATCACTCTAGATTGAGCTCTTGAGTTTATACCTGGTGCTAACATGGGCACTTTATGGTGATTTTGTCCACAATCTGATTGTGCTCACATTTTTAGACAGGTGTAGAGACAATTAAAATACGCATTGTTATGTGATTGTGATCAGATCTTCCTGACCACCTCTAGAGGTATTCAGGGATCAATTGTATCTGGATACCATTTAAATCATTATTATTCCAGACTCCAAAATCATTGACCGGCAGCACTATTAACTTGTGGCATCAGTAATGAATTAACGTTTTGAAAGAATATCTGTCAAACAATTTGCATACAGTGAGGAACCAGGAAATCTGGTCATAGTGGAAATATAAGAGTGTGTCGACCTGACACCCCTTTATCAGAAAGTGATTGGCCGTTATTGATCATATCCAAAATTAACACCCACATGTTAGTGCAAGGTGTAAACAAGCCTCAGGATGGACTCCAGAGTGGCGCAGCGGTCTAAGGCTAGAGGCATCACTACAGACCCTGGTTTGAATCCAGGCTGTATCACAACCGGCCGTGATTGGGAGTCCCATAGGGCGGCGGACAATTGGCCCAGCGTTGTCTGTTTGGCCGGTGGGGTAGGTTGTCATTGTAAATAAGAATTTCTTTTAACTGACCCGCCTAGTTAAATAAAGGTTACATTTTTTTTTTTAAGTATTGATCAGTGCTTACTGGGACTGCAGGGGTTGATCTACACTTCTCTGATCTGAAACAATGAAAGCTGTGTGGTTGTCTCTCACTCTGAGATGATGGGCAGTTCTCTAACCAACACTCAGTCACTAGTTATTCACACATTAGAGCAGGAGTGGCAAGGAGTGGAATGTTAGCGCAAACAGACTGGATTTCAGGCTATACAGTTGAAGTCGGAAGTTTACATACACCTTAGCCAAATACATTTAAACTCCGTTTTTCACAATTCCTGACATTTAATCCTAGTAAAAATTCCTTGTTTTAGGTCAGTTAGGATCACCACTTTATTTTAAGAATGTGAAATGTCAGAATAATAGTAGAGAGAATAATTTATTTAAGCTTTTATTTCTTTCATCACATTCCCAGTGGGTCAGATGTTTACATACACTCAATTAGTATTTGGTAGCATTGCCTTTAAATTGTTTAACTTGGGTCAAATGTTTCGGGTAGACTTCCACAAGCATCCCACAATAAATTGGGTGAATTTTGGCCCATTCCTCCTGACAGAACTGGTGTAACTGAGTCAGGTTTGTAGGCCTCCTTGCTCGCACACGCTTTTCCAGTTCTGCCCACAAGTTTTCTATAGGATTGAGGTCAGGGCTTTGTGATGGCCACTCCAATACCTTGACTTTGTTGTACTTAAGCCATTTTGCCACAACTTTGGCATAGTATGCTTGGGGTCATTGTCCATTTGGAAGACCCATTTGCAACTAAGCTTTTACTTCCTGACTGATGTCTTGAGATGTTGCTTCAATATATCCACATAATTTTACTTCCTCATGATGCCATCTATTTTGTGAAGTGCACCAGTCCCTCCTGCACCCCTTTTTCCTCAAAACATAACGATGGTCATCATGGCCAAACAGTTCTATTTTTGTTTCATCAGACAAGAGAACATTTCTCCAAAAAGTACGATCTTTGTCCCCATGTGCAGTTGCAAACCGTAGTCTGGCTTTTTTATGGCGGTTTTGGAGAAGTGACTTTTTCCTTGCTGAGCGGCCTTTCAGGTTATGTCGATATAGGACTCGATATAGATACTTTTGTACCTGTTTCCTCCATTATCTTCACAAGGTCCTTTGCTGTTGTTCTGGGATTGATTTGCAATCTCTAGGAGACAGAACGCGTCTCCTTCCTGAGCGGTATGACGGCTGTGTGGTCCCAAGGTGTTTATACTTGCATACTATTGTTTGTACAGATGAACATGGTACCTTCAAGCATTTGGAAATTGCTCCCAAGGATGAACCAGTCTCCATTTTTTTTTCTGAGGTCTTGGCTGATTTCTTTTGATTTTCCCATGATGTCGAGCAAAGAGGCACTGAGTTTGAAGGTAGGCCTTGAAATGCATCCACAGGTACACCTCCAATTGAATCAAATGATGTCAGTTAGCCTATCAGACATCATTTTCTGGAATTTTCCAAGCTGTTTGATGGCCCACTGGAATTGTGAATTATAAGTGAAATAATCTGTCTGTAAACAATTGTTGGAAGAATTACTTGTGTCATGCACAAAGTAGATGTCCTAACCGACTTGCCAAAACTATAGTTTGTTAAAATGAAATCTGTGGAGTGGTTGAAAAATGAGTTTAATGACTTCAACCTAAGTGTATACTTCAACTGTATATGACACTTAAAGCAAGCTGAGCATAGTATTTTGGGATTGTTCAAACTTTAGAATCGATACAATGTTGATGTTATGGATCCCAAAGATACAGTATGTATTATACACTATAGGGCCGAGGAAACGTAAACAAAACATTTTCATAAAAATGTAGGCCTTTATCTCTGAGTATCTGAAAAGCAGAAGTAGCTTGCCATAATGTGAATGCCAAATAACCTGCTTTCATTATTGTCTAGAAGCAGTGACATTTGGGGTGGCAGGCAGCTAGCTTCAGTACCAGTGGACCTGGAGAGGCTGAAGAGAGGTAGGTAGAAACATCATCTTCCTTTGTATTTACTCTCTTCTCTCCTATCTGACCCCAGTGTCTGGCTGCGCAAACAAACCCTCTACCGTGGCAGTAAAGTGTAAACTGACAGGGTTTGCCTGCATTTCTTTCAGAGGAAAGTCCAGGCTCACTATAAAAGTAGACTACAAATTAATTCATATTACATCATGGGCTTAGATGGCGATAACATGGCTACACATCCCATCTGCACTCTCTACGGTACAAATGCCATGCTACAGAATTAGAACAGACCATTGCATGTCCAAAATGTGCATGTCTTACAACAACATAGTTCCTTTTAGCCAGTTTACAATGTGTATGGGGAACATGTTGTTTCCAGGATTTGAAGCACATTATAAAACGTATGTACATGGAATGTGTTACCGAAATGTCTACCATGGACACATTACGACATCCCTAGCTTATATACAGTCTGACTCACAATGAAAAATATAATCTCAGTATCATCTCACTGTGAACCTGGTGTGTCATTAACGATTTAGCATCTTCTGGGAGAGATCATTTAAGAGAAAGATGTAAAGAGAGAGAGAGATGGGGGTGAAGCATCAAGGCCTTTCAATTACAGATGCCCAGCCACTCCAACGTGAAGAGTAGAGGACCTATTGATGCCCAGGAATATTTCTTAACTCTTTTATGTTGACCAGGAGAGAAAACAGTAATTGACCTCAACTTACAAAAAAGGGTTAGAATGACAGGCATTACTGTAGTGTTGCATCATTCCTTCCAAAGCCCATCCATTTTAACCAAGCAGTAAAATCACAGACATGCCTCTCCCTCTTAACCCACCGACCCAAAATAGCCCTGACTCCATCTCATTGATTTATGAACTAGAGTGGTCTCATCACCATCAGCACTGGTACGTATCTCAGTATCCTCCCCCATGACGTGGCCAGCTCAGCACTATTCCCTGGACGACTGTGTGTGTGTGTGTGTGTGTGTGTGTGTGTGTGTGTGTGTGTGTGTGTGTGTGTGTGTGTGTGTGTGTGTGTGTGTGTGTGTGTGTGTGTGTGTGTGTGTGTGTGTGCATATGTGCGAGCGAGAGAGAGAGAGAGAGAGAGAGAGAGAGAGAGAGAGAGAGAGAGAGAGACAGAGAGAGAGAGAGAGAGAGAGAGAGAGAGAGAGAGAGAGCGAGAGAGAGAGAGACAGAGAGAGAGAGAGAGAGACAGAGAGAGAGAGAGAGAGAGAGAGAGAGAGAGAGAGAGAGAGAGAGAGAGAGAGAGAGTGCTGCGGCTGTGCCTCCTCTGAATCACCTCTGCTGTGCCAGAGGAGGCGGCCCCTTCTGCATCTTAACCAGGAACGTCCCAGTCCAGGCAGTCCTGTACACCAGAGGAGGCTGGTGGGAGGAGCTATGGGAGAATCTAAACCAGGAGAGTCCCAGTCCTGTACACATAGTGGCCCTGAAGACCGACCGACCAGCCTGAAACATCACCTGAGAACACAATAGCCCCATAGAAACACACTCACTTGTCACCTTGTCACCTCACTTATATATAGAGGTTCCATCCTTGTCACCTTGAATAAACGCTGCCTGTCAATACAACCGTATACATCCTGAAGTGGTATATAGAGGTTCCATCCTTGTCACCTTGAATAAACGCTGCCTGTCAATACAACCGTATACATCCTGAAGTGGTATATAGAGGTTCCATCCTTGTCACCTTGAATAAACGCTGCCTGTCAATACAACGTCCACATCCTGATGTGGTATATAGAGGTTCCATTGTTACACTGATGACTCATGACTAAAGTATGCATACGAGGAATATGGAATTGCTCAGTAGATCAGGTTTTATAATACCACTTTCACCTGGTAAACTGTACCCTTCAGAGTGGTGTGGAAGACTTTGAAATCAGCCCAAGAAAAGAAAGGCGTATGTGGGATATGCAGTCAACGTAGTCAATAATGATGCAACAATCTTAGGACCAAGCTATACATGGTGGAACGGGCCGATGTGGTTCATTTGGTATGAGAAACCTAGCTTTGACAGTTAATATAATGACTTTTAATCCATTACAGTACAGGGTAGCACCTCTTCAATGCATGCATAGGCCCTTTCAGAATAGCTTGTTCAGCAGAATTGACCTTGCACGCACCCCCCCCCCCAGCGCAGCCGCAGCATGATGTATAGTGGAACGGGGCTGTTCCTCTCATGATGTTCTCTCAAAGATGTCATTGTGTCATTTTATCAATCATTTACCTTCCTTTAAGCCTATTCAATTTAAAGTTAGAAAACTAATATAATTATATCGACCTGATAATTGATATCAACAGATCAATTGATCAATAGATCAATAGAACCTGAATTGGTTGTTTGTTATTTCTTCTGAGATTTTGGTTCAGGGTAAAAAATAAAATGCAACAATGCAATTTTTTAAAAGGCATTTGATCAAACATTGAATTGTGACTAAAACACACTCCACTGATCACTCTGGTTATAGCTGAATCAGCATACTTGAAGTGAATGATATCAATAATAAGTATATGACTGTGAAATATGTTGTTTCAATGTTTTCTAATGTGAAAAATAGCCCCATCCCAAGTTCTACTCTCTTACACACATGTTCTACTATTATGTAACATGATACTGCAGCACTGTATGAAGCTACGCACAAGGACTTGCCTCAATGCTGAGAGAGAAAGTTCCACTGGCAGCTTCCCTTTCCCTGCAGTGTCTCTGTACATTAAAACCAGAGGAAATTGCAACTGGGGAAGATATCATTGTCTGCTATAATTACCTTGAGCCTTTCCATCTCCCACTGCAGTCTTCTAGATAAATGGGCAGTGTAATGAGGCTGGTTACTGCCATGACTAAATGATACAAGACCACGGCACTCATCACCAATCAACAAACATGTACATACAGTAAGAAGGGACACCTTACCTGTATCGCAGAGCTGTTGTCTGTTGAAAGAGAGAGAGGACTTCTGTCTGTAGTACCTGCAGGACACTTGAGATAAGGTCTTAGGAGAAGAAATGTTTAAGATGAATAGTTTTTTGGTTTATCCCACTCTGAAAAAAGATAAGCCTCTTGTAACTGTTCAGTCCCGGCAGTCACCCCCGGGGGTCTCTTCCCGAAAGCCCTCTTCACACACACACACACACTCACACAAAACAGTTGCGGAACGGCCTGTGGTGAGGAGTTAATCAGATCTGGGGGAAATGAAAAGAAACACAGACGCACATTAACATTCTCTCACACTGCAAATCAGCACCAGCATCAGAGCTATGTTCTGTTCCAGTGCTGTATTTCCCGGCACTGCAGTCTCATTGGCTGAAGAGCTACTCAATAAAGATCCTACTTGTCATCAATTGGGTGGAGGGGGGGGCTTTGTATGGTGTACTCTGGACTCAGCTCCTCCTCCTCTCGTTCATTTGTTCTCTCTCTCTACAGTACATGCAGAGGGGAATGCTGAGCTTTGAAAATTAGACGCAGGGTGAAAGGGAGGGTGGAAGGAAGGAGGGGCGGAGCGGAGAGGGAGAGTAAGGGAGCGAGGGAGCGAGGGAGGAGAGAACCTGGGAGAATCGATAAGCAGTGAGGAGAGACGTGCCGTGCAGACGCTGAGCCTGGCACAATGCAGGGGCTCAGAGAGTCTGGCTGTAGGTGCTGCTCTCTCCTCCCGGAGACGCTGTCTCTATGCAGGACCAGAGTGCAGTGAGGTCTGTGAAGCGAGAGAAGGGGTGGGGGGGGGGGGGGGGGGGTTATTTCACCAGCGGTTGCCATGACACTACAGCAAACTCTGCTAGAGTCTCTTTTTTCCTTATTCACGCTGCTAATATGCACCCAGTGAATTATTTAAGATGCCAGAGAGAAGAAGGGTGGGGTAAGCCACATGGTTAACACAGCTCACTGCATCCTGATGCCTCAGGGGAGATGCTCAGCCTGTAGGACTGACTGACTGACTGACTGACTGACTGACTGAAGAATATTAGCTATAAACCAATGAGTAGAACGGCATACGGCAGACCTGTGGTCATGCATAGCATCACACTGTATTCCTGTCAAGCATGCAGTATGCTATGTGCTTCTCAAGCATGCAGTATGCTATGTGCTTCTCAAGCATGCAGTATGCTATGTGCTTCTCAAGCATGCAGTATGCTGTGTGCTTCTCAAGCAGGCAGTATGCTATGTGCTTCTCAAGCATGCAGTATGCTATGTGCTTCTCAAGCAGGCAGTATGTTATGTGCTTCTCAAGCAGGCAGTATGCTATGTGCTTCTCAAGCAGGCAGTATGTTATGTGCTTCTCACAACCTTCTTGCTTCTCCCTACTTGCTTCGCTCTTCACCTTACTGCTAATTAAATAGACTAGATGGAGGTCCAATTCCGCCATCTGAAATCAATGAGTTATGTTTGTTCCTACCCTGGCTGGCTGGACAGACAGCAGGCTGGGCAGGGCTATCCCTGATCATATGCACTGCAGTGTTTCTGGAAGTCTGCAAGAGAGATCCCTCTTCAGGCCTGGCCTGTCTGCCATCACACAGTTCAACAGCCAATGGTGTGGCAGGGGTTCTGTAAACCATTTTCAGATTGATAACTTGACACATTTCTTCACATTCTTGGTTAGACGTTTTATGAATTGTATTAATGTGTAACATTAATGGTAGACTCAGCAATATGACATCATCATACAACTTCCTGCTTACAGACAACAACATAATTAACCCTCCTGTTGTGCTCATTTCATGTTAATTAATTCTGTCTTCCTGGTCCAAAATGACCGCCCCATTATAGCTGATTATAAATCCGTAATAATACATAAAGTATATTTTCACCTAATGTTGTGTTAGATCTTTTTGTCAACTTAAGTTCTTGTGAACATTACAAGTTTTTAACTTCTATTTGCTATTTATGGCCTGTAGGCCTCACTGACCTGAGCTCATACAACTCGTTTTTAAGTTTTAAAAAAAGCATAATGTATGGATTATTTTGACTATATCAAATACTCAGATGGAACATACTGTGCAATTTATCACAGACTACTTTGTGTCAAAGTTTAACAAGGACATTTGTTTTGAAACCATTTCAGATTTGAAATGTCTGGACTGCCACTCATCTAATGGGGATCCATAATAAATACAAAATACAAACATCTTGATTACAAGAATGTATCTTGACCTGTGTACCTAGGTTGTAAACTTTCATTCATAGGCTAGATTGTAGCAACCTCATGATGAGTACAGGGTTTGCCACTATTGGCTCTTCCCTATGAGTTTCCTTACTTATACAGTTTGTCCATCCTTTCTGAGGGACAGGTTGAGCATATTGTAACATCTATTCAAAATCACAGGTTCTCGGCCCATTGATAGGGAACAGTTGGAGGCAGCTATATACAGTATATGACAGTGGTAGCCGGTGCCGTTTAAGATTAGGGAGGACAACTTATTTTTATGAGCATGGTCTTATTTCTATTACAGCGTATTGGATGACTGTCATTCATATTCCATTCACCCAGTTGAATGTGACAGCGATAGGCTTGGCTACTACATGATACTAAAATTATCCCTGTACTCATCATGAGGTTGCTACAATCTAGCCTATGAATGAAAGTTTACAACCTAGGTACACAGGTCAAGATACATTATTGTAATCAAGATATTTGTATTTTGTATTTATTATGGATCCCCATTAGCTGCGGCTAAGGCAGCAGTTACTCTTCCTGGGGTCTGGAAAAATGAAGGCAGTTATACAATTTTAAAAATGTTACAATACACTCATTACAGAATTCATAACACACTAAGTGTGTGTGCCCTCAGGCCCATACTCCACTACCACATACCTACAAGACAAAATCCATGTGTACATGTGTGTGTAGTGCGTATGCTATCATGTGTGTGTATTCATGTGCCTGTGCCTATGTTTGTGTTGGTGTTGTATTTTTATCTGTTTTTAAATCTGTTTCTTCTGCTTGTATCAGTTAGCTGATGTGGAATAGAGTTCCATGTAGTCAAGATGACAGACATTGACACATTCAATACTGCCTTGCACAATTTTGCCTGCATCTAGCTGATCTAAGGTGTAATCACTAGTCCAACAGTTGCATATGAGAGTTCAGGTATGTTTATCCCCACTTTGTTCCTTTTGCTTACGTTTTAAAAAGAAATATTCAATAGAATCGGCGGAATGAATACACCCCTGATCACATGCAAACACAGTTCACTTTCATAGCAGCCACATACAAAAAGCATGAACCCTTTGATCATTGGATAATTCTTTCTCGCATCTACACACTCTCCTTCTTTTTCCTTCCCTTGTGGACTTCAGTGCGCAACACATCAGTCTGTGACCAGGCAAAAAAAAACGTTACAAGCCAAACCTCCATATCATAACCGCTAAGTGTTACACACAGACTACATCATTGTCACCAAATGAGCTAACATCAAGTCAACATAGCTACTAGAACCAAAGCATCAGTAATCATGCAGTACAGTGTACAGTTAGCAAGCAGTTTAGCAGTTACACCGGCAGGCCCCAGTGGAAATAAATTAATAAAACCAAAAGCCTTGACTGGGAAGAGTTCCAGTGTTGGATAGATAGCCAGCTAGGTAACATAGCAACCTTCTCTGTTTGTGCCTGGTGTTGGGTAACTAGCTAAACTAGCTAGCTGCATTCACTAGCTAAGTAAGTGAAAACAAAAATAATATGACATCTCTCTCTCTCTCTCTCTCTTGCTTCTCTTTCATTTTTGAAGAAATTAATTTGTTCAAAACTGTTCAACTATTATCTTTCTCTCTCTTTGAGTCAACTACTCACCACATTTGATGCACTGCAGTGCTAGCTAGCTGTAGCTTACGCTTCCAGTGCTAGATTCATTCCCTGATCCTTTGATTGGGAGGACAACATGTCAGTTCATTCTGCAAGAGCTCTGATAGGTTGGAGGACGTTGTCCGGAAGTTGTCATAATTACTGTGTAAGTCTATGAAAGGGGGTGAGAATCACGAACCTCCTAGGTTTTGTATTGAAGTCAGTGTACCTAGAGGAGGACGGAAAATAGCTGTCCTCCGGTACACCATAGTGCTACCCTGCAGAGTGCTGTTGAGGCTACTCTAGACCTTCATTGCAAAACAGTATGTTGTAATTAATTATTTGGTGACTTGAACATATGTAGTATAGTTTTATCTAAAAAGGATAACTTTTTTAATGTTTAACTATTTTTATTTTATTAAATTCACTGAGGAGGACGGTTCTCCCCTCCCTCCTCTGAGAAGCTTCCACTGATATATAACAAAATATGATAACAAATGATAAAGGTTTAGTATTTATTGTAATGTACTGTATGTAACATGCTAACAGTGTCACGCCTGCTTCCACTTTCCCTCCCTGGTGCTCGAGGGCTGTCCATCACTGTCCATCACTCCGCACTCCTGCCACCATCATTACGCACACCTGTTCCCCTCGTCACGCGCAGCAGCGCTCATTGGACTCACCTGGACTCCTTCACGTTTTGATAGCCTTCCCTAAATCTGTCTGTTTCCTCTGTTTCATCCCGCAGTAATTGTTGTGTTCTTGTAATTTGTAATTTAGTATAGTATAGTATATAGTAATTTGTGTTCTTGTTTCTGTTTTGTTTCATGTCTGTTATATTAAATGTTTGACTCCCTGTACCTGCTTCTCGTCTTCCAGCGTCGATCCTTACAGAATGTTATATTAAATGTTTCACTCCCTGTACCTGCTTCTCGTCTGCCAGCGTCGATCCTTACAGAATGTAATATTAAATGTTTCACTCCCTGTACCTGCTTCTCGTCTGCCAGCGTCGATCCTTACAGAATGTTATATTAAATGTTTCACTCCCTGTACCTGCTTCTCGTCTGCCAGCGTCGATCCTTACAGAATGTTATATTAAATGTTTCACTCCCTGTACCTGCTTCTCGTCTTCCAGCGTCGATCCTTACAGAATGTTATATTAAATGTTTCACTCCCTGTACCTGCTTCTCGTCTGCCAGCGTCGATCCTTACAGAATGTTATATTAAATGTTTCACTCCCTGTACCTGCTTCTCGTCTGCCAGCGTCGATCCTTACAGAATGTTATATTAAATGTTTCACTCCCTGTACCTGCTTCTCGTCTTCCAGCGTCCATCCTTACAGAATGTTATATTAAATGTTTCACTCCCTGTACCTGCTTCTCGTCTGCCAGCGTCAATCCTTACAAACAGTACACAACATTTACACTGGTACACAAAAGGCTTACTTCCACTGAAATAAGTGTTTCAGTGCTTTAAACAAACCTTGATTCAGATTAACCAAAATACCTCCTCAACACATTTGACCTCTCCCCAAACAATTGTTTAAGACAGCATTTTTTAAGGTCCTCACCTAAAATAGACTCTACACAAGACATTCAGTACAAAACCTCTCCTCTCACCTGAACAGGTCTAAGGTTATGGTTTTAAAAATGTCTGATGTTCGCAAATAATTGCTGTCCCCTAGGAAAACACCAACCAAAACTATGGTTCCTTACTACCCTTTCACAATAGGTTTTGTCTGAAGCAAAACACTATAATCAGAATTCTGCATTCATGGGAATGGAGTCATCAATGATAGATTGTGTCTTTATAAACTACTGTGTATAATAAGACAATGAAGGCAACAATGTTTTGGAGCTACATGCTGTTTCAAGAGCAGTCATCATAAGGGAGCTCACAGGCTGATCTTCATCAATGTATTGAAAACAACAAGCGGAAAATAATTCAAATAGAGTGCCCCCCTGTTCCAGCTACAGTGCTTTTTTTATGGAAGATGAATACAGGGGCATTGGTGTGACCGCCAGCTTCACCATTAAACTTATTGCACTGTCTGGGCACAGTGCCAGAGCATTCAGCAAATGGCAGGCAGGCAGGCAGGCAGGCAGCCTTCTAGGTCCAGGATGGACCAGGCCATTTCATTGCCTTTAAAGATACCCTTGACGCAGCAGCCATCAGCCCTGGCCCACTGCATTACCAGTGATCAAAACTACGCAAACCAGTGCTACAGAGCTACATTTGAACCAAAATGAAGTTCCCGTTGTACATTTTGAGTATTGAACTAGCTTGTTTCTAAAGTTAAAGTTAGCGGCCTCGTTTAAGGAAGAGGGATCACTAGTACAAAACCATTTTAGTGCGAGTCAAGGTCCGTTCCTTACTAATCAATCATGTAACACTAATAAATCATGTAGCCTGTAAGACACTGACGGGACTGTAATCGATCAGCATTAAGATTATCCACAGACCATTTGATAGATGAAACCATTTGTTTACCAATCCCTTGGTTTATGAGAGAGCAAGAGAGAGAGCAAGAGAGAGAGAGAGAGAGCAAGAAAGAGAGAGAGAGTGAGAGAGAGAATCTCCTTGTAGCATTTGGAGGCTGCTGAGGTGAGAACGGCTCATAATAATGTCTGGAACGGAGCAAATGGAATGGATACTATTCCACCTATTCCGCTCCAGCCATTACGAGCCCGTTCTCCCCAATTAAGGTGCCACCACCCTCCTGTGCCTTATAGCTACTTCACTGTAATAGAAATAACCTCTAAGTGTCTTGTCGTTTCCAAGTAGAGACACTAGAGGGAGCTGTGGTAATAGTGGTGCTCTTGTGCCTACCATGCCTTCGGGTCTGGTTTCTTTTACGCCTGCTACACTAGGTTAGCACGGTTGTGAATAAGGACACTGGGACTGCATCCTCTCTCTCCAACTCTCTTAAAGACACATTGTCATCCTGCCACTGTGTGGACCAACATCTAAACTGTTCATATTGTTATCGTTGGCAACAATCTACAATCTCTGGCAACACGGCCTCTTATCACTATGTCAGTAACTCCATGACTGTGTGATGATGAGACAGTTACAGGAGGGCCTATCGTACTACATACTGTTGTTACACTTCTATATTTTTGCCAGACAGCGCCCAAAGGCTGGACAAGTTCTTCTGCCTCTTGATTTAGCAGTTCTGTTTCCCTGGTTCTTTCAGTTCTCTCAGTTCTACTGACTGTTTGGATACACAGGAGAGTGCCAGGATTGTGTAGACTGATATCTGATCATCTTGTATTCACCCTATCATAGGCTACTCTAATGTCATGTCACAAACAGCACTATTCCTCTTTCACATCAGTAAGTACAGTAGGCTTCCGTTGACAACATTGTCCATTTTACTTCAGGTTAGAGGTTAATTCAACAAAACAAAAACATAAATTAAAATCTTTATTGTAACAAACATTCCAAGGTTTTACAGCTTTAATCTCCAATCAGGAACAATCAATTTGTTCTCTATAATGGAGACCTATTCAGAATTACATTGTGACACAGACAGTTGACATCTGAGTTGTGGACATGGATATGAACTATTTCAGAGAGTACTAAGGAAAGAAATACAAATAAAGGCAACAAATCTTTAATCTTCAAAAATAGAGGATAGGTAGGACAGGATAGGTTAGGATACAGTGGTTATAGGAAATAACCATTTGATTGTATGTTCTCTCCAGTTATATGTACATTTGATTGTATGTTCTCTCCAGTTATATGTACATTTTTTTCCAGCATCCAGCACCGTCCTGTAGAAAAACAAGTGGCATTTATAACTTTAAAACTGAATCTTACTAAAAACATATTTCACATCAAAAGAGAGAAAGTACAGTTTAAGAGCTCATAAAGAGGGCCTCACCTTTTCTTGTAAAGGCCTCATTCCGCTCGCTTCTAATTTGGGACTGTAACAGGTGTAAATAACAGAACAGATGTCAATTCACATGCCATATTTAGCCAACTGTGGTGGCTAGAACTGCAGTAGCAGGCCTACAAAATGCTTTTTCCAAGAGCTTAAGTAGGCTACTAATAGATAAACAGTGTACAGATCTAGGATCTTAATTTGATTATTATGTAGATTATAATTATTGTACATTTTTCTAGGTGTTTTCTAGGAGCAAGAGAGCAAGAGAGCAAGAGCAAGTGGAAATTACAAACATTATAAGCCTTTTTAAAACTCAAATACACTACAAGTTAGCATTTCCTTCTGTGCAGGAAAATTCTCAGCAAGAAGTGATCAAATTAAGATCCCACATTTGTACGACAAAGTATATATACTTTAAAGACTACAGACAGTATAGATATTAATTATATCACACATAAATAGTTTTTGAATTGTCCACCGTGGAAACGCAACACCCTGGGGGGCGACAAGCTGCTCTTATTACAGTGGATCCTGATAGTAAATCACGGCGTCTCGTTGGTCCCTAATGGGCCCAATGCTGCTGAGTCAAGGAAATGTGATGTAGTCCCCCAACTGAGTGCATGTGGAGCTATTAATTTATGAGCAGAAGCAGCTAGTACTTGCACTCAGGCCCTTGCAATGGCAGAGGCCCAGTTTAGGGCTCAAGTAAGTCCAGCCTTGGAGAAGATGTACCAGGACTCAAATAGACTGATACATATAAAAAAAAAACTTTGGTGCTAAATTCTCAGTTTTTTTTTTTTTTTTTTTAACTAAGTGACAATATGATGGTTAAATATAAACTTTCTCTCTAATAAGACCAAAATCTAAGCAAATTAAAATGCCAACATGGATTTCATTTTAAGTAAAGACAGGTTATAGCCAGGCATTTTTAAGAAGTGTACTCTGTAACAAAGTGTCCTTTATTTGTTGACTCACACACTTCTGAATTCAGGCCAATTTTGTGAATTGAAGCCCATTTTCCACATGAAACCTTAAATATGTCAACCAGAGTGACTGACCTGTATGCAGGGCAGTTACTCTGC
Organism: Thymallus thymallus; assembly: GCA_023634145.1. Taxonomy (NCBI): domain Eukaryota; kingdom Metazoa; phylum Chordata; class Actinopteri; order Salmoniformes; family Salmonidae; genus Thymallus; species Thymallus thymallus. The sequence goes on from CM042409.1 coordinate 6,364,567, forward strand.
CTCTTTATCTTTGTCAGCATCTGCATAAACAGGCTCTGTTGAGGTAAATATCATTATTTTAGTGATCATGGCAATATTTCCACACAGTCTGATTAAAATACAAGAAATAAAAACATCACCGAAACATAAACGCTCAAGCAGAAATACATTTGATTACAAAGGCAGTGTCTATATCATACTTCTTCCTCGGATAAACCCATGTATAAGAAAGCACTTAAGTTACTATTAACTTAAATTATTATTACATCTTACATTGTAGTCATTTAGCAGACACTCTTATCCAGAGTTACTTACAGAGATAGCAAAGCGATACAACCAGGGCCTAAAATTAACTTTTTGGTTAAAAAAATCTATCAGCCACTCAGACATTTTACCGCCCAGATTTTTTAAATAAACGGATCAGCATGCTTTGTAATGTTTCTAAAACAGCAAATGTATCACTAGTAAGAGGAAATGTGGTATATTGCTCAGTTTCATTAAATATTTTGTCACCCGAGTCAAAAAATCTCAGGATTATTAAAGGATAAACAGCTACGTCGAGGACACCAACGCTTCACTCCGAGACAAGCTTAACACCTTCTTCGCCTGCTTCCAGGAAAACAACACAGAGCCTCCATCGGGGGCCCCGTTGCTCACAAGGACTGTACCGCCCACAACCGCAAGGCTCTCCAGAGGGTGGTGCAGTCTGCCCAACGCATTACCGGGGACAAACTATCCGCCCTCCAGGACACCTACAGCACCCGATGTCACAGGAAAGCCAAAAAGATCATCAAGGACATCAACGACCCAAGCCACTGCCTGTTCACCTCGCTATCATCCAGAAGGCGAGGTCAGTACAGGTGCATCAAAGCTGGGACCGAGAGACTGAAAAACAGCTTCTACCTCAAAGTCATCAGACAGCTAAACAGCCACAACTAGCACATTAGAGGCTGCTGCCTAAAGGCACAGACTGGAAATTACTTGTCACTTTAAGGTATGGAACACTAGCCAATTTAATAATGTTTATAATGTTTACATATCTGGCATCTCTCATCACATTCTATACTATCCTTCGGCATTACAGTCATTTAAACAATGTTTACATATCTTGCGTTCCCCATCTAATTTGTATACACTGTATTCAATACTCTTCTACTTTTGCCGCTAGTCCTTCTGTATACAGGCCTAATTCATTCCTACTGTTAGATATACTGCACTGTCGGAACTAGATGCAGAAGCATTTCACGACAACCGCATTAACATCTGCTAAACATGTGTTTGTGACCAATAACATTTGATTTGATTTGATATTAGAAAGCACTGGCCACTTAAGGAATGAAACACTAGTCACTTTAATAATGTTTCTGTATCTTCCACTACTCATCTCAAATGTCTAACTGTACGCTATACTATTCTCTGTATCTTAGTCACCTAATCGTGTTTACATACTGCATCACCAATCTCTTATGTGTATATTGTATACTTTAAAGCTTACTATTCCACTGGATCTTAGTCCAATGCCGCCCTGACATATGTATATATTAACAATCCTTTCTTACTTACATTTATGTGTATTATATGTTGTGAAACTGTTAGATATTATTGTTAGGTAGTACTGCACTGTCGGAGCTAGAAGCACAAGCATTTCGCAATAACATCTGCTAACCATGTGTATGTGACCAATACAATTTGATTAGATTAATTTGGCTCCCGATCTCTGTAGCTGACAGAACTTTCAAGCATGTTAACCCTCGCAAGGCTTCTGCCCCGGATGACATACCAAGCTGCATCCTCAGTGCAGGCGCAGACCAGCTGGCTGGAGTGTTTTACGGACATGTTCAATCTCTCCCTATCCCCGTCTGCTGTCCTCACTTTCTTCAAGATGTCCACTAATGACTATCGCCCCGTATTCTCACTTCTGTGATCATGAAGTGCTTTAACAGTCTAGGCCCATACTGCACACCATCCTATCCCACCTGGACAAGAGGAATACCTATGTGAGAATGCATATCATCGACTACAGCTTTGCTTTCAACACTGTAGTATGTCACTCGTCACTAAGCTCAGGGCCATAGGTCTGAACTCCTCCCTGTGAAACTGGATACTGGACTTCCTAACATGCTGACCCAAGGTGGTGAGGGCCACGCAACGTTGATCCTTAACAGGGGTGCGTGCTCAGCTCCCTCATGTACTCCCTGTCCAACCATGACTGCGTGGCTACGCACATCTCTAACTCAATAATTTTGTTTGCTGACAACATGACAGTGGTAGGCCCGATTACCAACAACAAGACAGCCTACAGGGAGGTTAGAACCCTGACAGAGTGGTAGCAGGAAAATAACCTCTCCCTCAACGTAAAAATAAAACAAAGGGGTTGATCGTTGACTACAGGTGACAGAAGTGGGAGCACGCCTCCATCCACAGGGGCTGCAGTGGAGAGGGTCAAATGCTTAAAATTCCTTGGAGGACCTGAAATGATCCCACCACACCTTGGTGAAGAAGGCACAACAGCGACAACAGGCGGCTGAAGAAATTCGGCAAGCTGCTAAGACCCTCACAAACTACTAAAGCTGCACCATTGAGAGCATTCTATTGGGTTGCATCACCGCCTGGTACGGCAACTGTCAGCTTAATGCATCACCGGGATTATGCTGCCTGCCCTCCAGGACATTTACAGCACTTGATGTCAAAGGAAGACCAAGAAGATCATCAAGGACCTCAGGTGCATGTCAGAGCATAAACCAAGCCATGACGTCGAAGGAATTGTCAGTAGAGCTCCGAAACAGGATTGTGTCAAGGCACAGATCTGGGGAAGGGTACCAAAACATTTCTGCAGCACTGAAGGCCCCCAAGAACACAGTAGCCTCCAGCATTCTTAAATAGAAGAAGTTTGGAACCACCAAGACTCTTTCTAGAGCTGGCTGCCTGGCCAAACTGAGCAATCGGGGGAGAAGGGCCTTGGTCAGGGAGGTGACCAAGAACCTGATGGTCTCTCTGACAGAGCTCCCGAGTTCCTTTGTGGAGGTGGGAGAACTTTCCAGAAGGACAACCATCTCTCGACCAATCAGGTCTGATGAAACTATGATTGAACTCTTTGGCCTGAATGCCAAGTGTCACGTCAGGAGGAAACCTGGCACCATCTCTACGGTGAAGCATGGTGGTGGCAGCATCATGCTGTGGGGATGTTTTTCAGTGGCAGGGACTGGGAGACTGGTCAGGATCGAGGGAAAGATGAACGGTGCAAAGTACAGAGAGGTCCTTGATGAAAGCCTGCTCCACACTCAGGACCTCAGACTGGGAGAGAAGGTTCACCTTCTAAAAGGACAACGACCCTAAGCACACAGCCAAGACAACTCAGGAGTGGCTTCGGGACAAGTCTCAATGTCCTTGAGTGGCCCAGCCAGAGCCCGGACTTGAACTCGATCTAACATCTCTCGCGAGAACTGAAAATAGCTGTGCAGCAATGCTCCCTATCCAACCTGACAGAGCGTGAGAAGTTCTGCAGAGAATAATGGGAGAAACTCCCAAAATTCAGGTCTGCCAAGCTGGTAGCGTCATACCCAAGAAGACTCAATGCTGTGATCGCTGCCAAAGGTGCTTCAACAAAGTACTGAGTATAGGGTCTGAATATTTAAGTAAATGTGATATTTCTTTTTTTTGTTGTATTAATTAGCAAATACTGTTTTTGCTTTGTCATTATGGGGTATTTTGTTAAGATTGATGAGGAAAAAAAGTATTTAATAATTTTTTTGAATAAGGCTGTAACGTAACAAAATTTGGAAAAGTCAAGGGTTCTGAATATTTTCTGAAGGCTCTGTGTGACCACCCGCTAACGTGGCTGCTGACATAAACATTCTACCCGCCAATGCCAAAATCTACCTGCATTTGGCTGGTTGAGGGTGTTAATGTTATCCCCTGGAGACAACCACATACCCCAGTCGTATTAAATAAATTGTTCTCAATAGTACAGAAGCTATTAGCAAAGTCAGTTTCTTTTTACCACCACTACTACTTACTTTTGACCTCCAGCTTGCAGCCGGTGTCGACCTTCCCCAGTTCGTTCTCAGCTCTGCAGACATACTCTCCACCGTCGTATTGGCCAGGTTTACGGATCTCCAGGGTGCAGATGCCCCCTGTGCTGATAATCCTGTACTTTGGGTTATCCATGTTGTTGAGGATCATCTTGTTCTTCATCCACATAATCTTCGGCTGCAATGACATAAGAAGTGATATCTATGTTTCAGATCAATTGTTTGAAGTTTGAAGTTTTATTGTCAGCAGCCAATAGTAGCCTAAAATCTGCATAAAACATCTGCAAATTTTCCACCAGTGATGTGTTTCCACCAAACTGACTTATTGCAGAGCTTACTATTCCACTTTAAAAATGTACTGTTTTGCTTAAGTTTACATATACCAAATAACAATTGAATGTTCAATGTTTTTCAGATAGTTTTGTGACAAACTCATGCATTAAATAGCAAATGTGCTTACGCTGGTCTTGGCACGTGCGCTCTAGCCAACAGCTAGCAGATACAGTGCAGGTAGGTTAGTCTATATGATGTGATTATTATAGAGAATATTTTTATTTGTCAAATGGTAGTCAAGGGGGGGAAGAATAAACCCTCTGAATTTATTGGAAAGGAGCATCAAGCTCATCACCCTGCACATTCACCACCCTGTGAAGTTCGTCATAACTTATTTCATCTGTAGCCTAATAAACTGCGTGCTTTCCTGAGTCGCCAAGTTTACTTCGATATGATATCTGCTCATAAAGGCATTTCTCGCATAATTAATTTGAACAACACCACAAATATACCACCATGTCAAACAAAGACATTATGTGTCAGCATTTATACAATTTTACCGACACTTTGCTTCCATCACAGCTGTCTTGATTTTTAAAAATTTTACTTTACTCATAAAAACTGTGGATGGAAAGGTGGTTACAGTCACAATTGTTTTCATCAGTTTTCGTGAACTTGGAGTATGTTTTACCCTGCACCCTACTAAAATCTGATCCACGCATCGCAAAGGGAACATACCTCTATGAACAATCAAATTCACAAATAAAGGTATATCACATTTTCATAATTTAGCAGCCACTCTTATCCAGAGCAACTTACAATAGTGAATGCATATATTTGAGTGCTTTCTCATACTAATCCCCATGGGAATCGAACCTACAACCCTGGTGTTGCAAGTGCCATGCTCTACCAACTGAGCAACACAGGACCATACATTCATATAGGGCTATGTCATTTTCTAGGCCATTTTCACTGATGGTAACAGCTATTCAGAAACACACTCTCTCTGGGAAGCATGAGACAGGGGGTCCAGTGACAGGGGCACCGTGTGGCTCAGTGTAAATGACCCCCATGGTCCCCTCAGGGCAGAATGTCACACATTTGACCCCTCAACCCCCTCCTCTCTGGCCAGGATTCCGCTCAGAGACTATCAGAACCTAACTCTGTACTGAGCTGCATTCGCAACCTCCATATGCCAAATGCTGCTCTGCTGTGAGAACCCAGTGTAGCTGGTGGGAGGGGACGGGACAGGCTGGAAGCTGGAGGTTCAGGCAGCAGGCTGACAATGAGACTAAAGATCCCTCTCATTCCATCTCTGCTATGAGTAAATATATTGACAAGGACGAACGGACAGGGGTATGCGTGTGTGTGTAAGTGTGTGCATAAGTGTGTGACATATGTTGAGTATCTCCATCCATGAATATCCGCACTCAAAAAGATGTTGCATAAAGCTTACTTCATTATTCAATGTGTTTAAGTATTTTCACTGCATCAGGGATAGCGTACACAGACGTTTCAGCGTTATAGCCTTCTTCAGTGTGTAGGTGAAGGCGCAATTGGCAGCTGTCTGTGTGCATGGGCCTGGCATGTGGAGCCATCAGCATTACAATCTCACCCAACAAACAATGAGTGGGCCTGTTAGAATCATGACAGTTCTGCTAGCCCAACCTACAGGTTTCCTTTCCATGAAGAACCTACAGTACTGGGCTGGTATGAGAGTTTGTGAGAGGATGGGTTTACCTTGGGGGATCCCCTCACAGAGCACAGCAGCTTGGTGCTGTAGCCAACAGTGGTGGACCTGTCGTTCAGAACAGTGGTGAACTTGGGAGCCTCTGTGAAGTCACGCTCCACAAACGGGGTAGGTTTGTAGTCAATAACTGAAAAATAATGAGACACAAGTATGGATTAGGTCTTAAATAGGTTCAACTAGCTACAAGGAGACTTTACTGTCCCACTCGTTCTAACATTCTCCAACGTTCTAACGTTGCAGGGGGATGTTTTTAGAAAGGGGTGGTGTGGAGAATGTCTCACCCTCCTTCACAATGGTGGCTTCTTCCTTGGTCACGGCACATTCCTCACTGAGTCCACACTTGTTCTCTGCAAAGATCCTGAACGTGTAGGTGTTGCCCATGATGAGGTCTGAGATGGTGGCATTTAGTCTGGTGTAGTGCTCCAGAATGTTGAACCAGTCCTGGGCAAGACACCATACGAGCATTGTCTTGTTACAGGAATTCTATTTTCTTTTGTGGTCTATTTGTTGTGTAAAGTGTACTGAGATGTACCTTTAAGTAAAGTTAGTTTGGATTGGATTGATTACGGGGAAAATATTTGTTGCTGAATCAATGGGAATTGTGTAAACGTGTTGGCTACAGAAGTTGTCATTCACTTTGACATTGTAACGTAATCGATGGGTTTCTCACCCCGGTTTTCTTGTCAGCCTTCTGGACGGTGTAGCCTGTGATCTCTGTGTTCCCGTTATCTTTAGGTGCGGTCCACTCAAGAGCAACGTTGAATCCCCAGACATCCGCAACCTTAATGCTGCCTGGTGGTCCTGGCAGCTCTGTGGGAGAGCAGGGACAGAGATATAAGGTTCAATACGGGTGGCTTCATTAGTATCAGTCAACTCACAACAACAGTCTCCAGATCAACATGACGTGACCAGGAACAACCCCTGGCCCTAGTTGTGATCAGAATATACCATGGCAGTCACAGGCTAAGGTATGTCATGATCTGTTTGGAAATTAAAACAAGGTTGGATAGATTTACCAATAATCTGGATGATGATAGCAGCTTTGTCTTCAAAGTCGTCCACCTTCACGCACATCTCGTATGAGCCAGAGTCTGTTCTCTCTGCTTGACGGATGAACAGGATGCTGTCTATGTCAGATGTACGGACGTTGGCCCTCTTTGGGTCGAGGGGCTCTCCATCCTTTAACCAGCTAACCACTGGCTTAGGTTTGCCCTAGGACAGTAAATAACACAAGGCTGGGCTCAATCAATGGTCTAACTTTCATCTGTATGGCCAGGAGTCTTTCCTGACAATGTGATAAAACTCTAGCCCCTAGTTGCATTAAATAGAAAATGTGCCTATAGCTAGGGTTCAATGTTTTTAATCCTGCTCAGGTCATGTTGTCTAGACACATTCCCAGGCCTACTCATCAGCTCATAATGTAAACTCACAGAGTAGGGGATGACAAGGTTGATCTTCTCACCGACTTTCTTGACATACCTCTGCCTCAGGAAACGAGGCAGGCGGACTTTGGGGCGAGCTACAGAAAGAACAAAAATAGTCAATGAATAATAATAATAATAATAATAATAACCTGTTCAAATAAATACAATTACTGAAACTGACACACTGTATGGATAGGACACTTCAGAGACACTTCAGAGCAAGCAATTGAATGTTTATCAGAAAGAACAGAAAAAAGGAAATCCTCTAAACACTCTCTGTACATTGGAGACAGATTATCCTGTACTCCAGTCTTCCAGACCAGATCTAGTTGGGTGGGAACCTATCTGAACTTACACCATATCATCAGAACTCTAAACAGGTCCTATCTGAACGTACACCATCTCATCAGAACTCTAAACAGGTCCTATCTGAACTTACACCATCTCATCAGAACTCTAAACAGGTCCTATCTGAACTTACACCATCTCATCAGAGCTCTAAACAGGTCCTATCTGAACTTACACCATCTCATCAGAACTCTAAACAGGTCCTATCTGAACTTACACCATCTCATCAGAGCTTTAAACAGGTCCTATCTGAACGTACACCATCTTATCAGAGCTCTAAACAGGTCCTATCTGAACTCACACCATCTCATCAGAACTCTAAATAGGTCTTATCTGAACTCACACCAAGTCACACCACATGATGGAGATCTATAGTTATCCCAGCCCAAACTGTAAAACAGGCAGCATTAAGAATCACACTCAACATGATACTGTACTGTAGATTCTCCTTCCCACAAACACATCAATCACATCAAATGGCTTGCTGTATGTGTTAAAACATGGACAGAACAGTTGATATTTGTAACTAACTAATAACAGATCATAGAAACTATAATTGCAAACCCGCTCCTACACAAATCTATGCTATTAGTTAGAAATATGTGCTGCTATCAGAAATTGAATGAAAAAAAAAAAAACTCACTGGGGAAAGGTCATGGTAGAGTTAGGTGTGTTTCTCTGTGGAGTGTCCAGACATGACACTCCTTATGTGGGGATCAGGTCAAAAGAGAACTGCCCTGTCCCTGTCAGTGTCTGTGGCATATTTAAAAATAAACACTGGGTCCCTGGTCGTCTCAAAGGACTTAGATGGCATATGAAACATTAGATCCCTCCCCTGTCCCCACCCCCTCTGTGTAGAGTGGACACTTTGGAATGTCCCCAACCCCCAACCGCCAACCGCGCCCTAACCGATTACACTCATCATCGCACCATCAATGGCTTGACACCTCTCCAGCACATTCTGACTGGGGAGTAAACTCAATGCCAAACCTTCCGAATTGAATCTGTGTTAATAGCAGACACATCCCAACAATTTTTCTAAGGATTTGTGGGAAAGTTAGAGGTCTTTCCATTGTGTGGGAGACCAGATGCCTCTATTGGTGGACCAATGGCTAAGGTTGAGAGTGGGACTGTGGGACTTGGACTGTGACACTCCTATTGGAGGACAGCCAGTTCCTGTATAAGTCCTTGGAGTTCAGGTTTCATTCCCCTCCACTAAAACTCTCAATTACACATTTGATTATCTCTCTTTACATCCCTGATTACATAAATTACTTTTTAACCGACTCACTCTTTTTATTTTTTTATAGGTCTACCAATAATTGTTTTCTGTTTTGATTGAAATATTTGACTGTATGTTCTGAATTTTTTTTCAATTAGGCTTGTGCATTGTGGATGAGGGGTGGGGGAAGAGTATAATTCCATGACTCCGGATTCAAAGGTTGAGTGTTCAATCCCAGTGTTTGGCATAGGGATTTTTTTTACCCTTTGCCAAACCTTAACCCTCAACCCTTAACTTTGACATTTGGAGCAAATTCTGAATTTGACGTTTGGTGAAACGATGCGGAGCAGGAGAAGCAACCCAGCGTATCAAATTTGGAGCAACTTTACAATTTGACGTTTGGAGAAAAGTGCAAAAACGTATAATTCTGCAGTGAGACTATGATAGCTTGTTGGTAAATTAAGATGATTGACTAACCATTAACAGTTATCATTAAGGAAGACAAAAAATTACTTGAATGCACAGTAAGAAGACACCAGTGAAAACACGCACCCAAAAGGTGTCAAAGGTAGCACTTAACAACTGGGGAGCTAGCTCCATGCTTGGACTGAGGAGCTCTACCACCCACTTGGTGGCAATAATTTGAGAAGACCACAGTTGCATTACTCTAACAGGCCAGGGTATCTGTTATGGAAAATATGCTGAGCTGTTTCTCCCTAGCTGTTTCAACGTCTGCTCTTTTGAAAAGCTATTTCAACAATAAAGCTAAACACCGCCCACCACAAACAGTTTGGACTTGCTGCTATGGCCACCCGGTAATATAATACTGCCCACTTGAAGTTCATGGATGAAAACCCCCACATCTTCTGGTTGGCAGAAATTACAGTAGCTAAGGTCTGTATGTGTGTGTGTGTGTGTGCATGAGTGAGTAAGTACATATGTGACCTGTTTCAGGAAGCTAGGCGAACATCACAACTTCACAGGAGAGGCATTTGAAACTCTATTTTTGGTGGGGGGGGGGCAGAAATGCCTTCTGGAACGTGAACTTTCATATGCCTTAATAACAAACTTGTATTCCATCTGTATATAAGAATACAATCGTTAATTACGAGCCTAGTTGGTTTAGCCACGGAAAAAAAAATAACCCTCCCGCTAGCGATGATTGGATGAGATAATGGCTAGGGTGGACATGAAAGGAGATGAGTTTGGATTGTAGCATGCTTCAGTCTATAATGTGAGCTGCTCGGTATGTGTTGATAATCATTTCTACCGCGCCATTTTTGAAAGATATAATGTTAGCCATCGAGAACTAAAAAAGTTGTATTACTTTTCTCAACATCATTGATGCCCTGAATTTAGCAGGCACTTTCGACAGATTACCCCCAGACACATTTCTGAGGAGACCACAGTTGCATTACTCTAACAAGATGTGGAAAAAGTTGTGATGGGCTACTTTCTGCACACGCCACAGTCAGTGTGAACCAGAGTGACTTGACACAACGCTGGCCAAACAAGATGTAGCTACAAACAAAATGGAGTTAAATGGTTACAGTCTGCTGTGAAGCATTCATCCATATATAAGAGTTTGGCAAAATTTTCTGATATTATGAGTTTCACATTTTGTCAGAAAGCTGTTTTCATTGCAAGTTAAAGCTGTTAGCTAGCTAGGAAACATTAGCTTGCTGGCTCGTTAGCTAACGTTACATGTATGGTCTATGTTGTAATATGTTTTGAATCAGAACACACTTTGCATTGCTAGTTAAAGCCTAATGATAGCTAGCTAGCTAACACTGAACCTAGTTGGTTAGCTTTAGCTACCTGCAGATTTATACTACAGCTACAGTATGTATTGGTGGTAGTTGTATGAGTTGGGATTATGCCAGTTCATTGTTTAGCTAGCTAGCTACATGTCTAAATAAAAGACTCCACTTCGCTAGATGATTACATGACTCATAAAGTTAGCCAGGTGTGTCTGGGGGTGATTATGGCCATCTATTGTATTTAATGAAGATGTGTAGACAATAGTGACCCATCCACTTAGCTAGTTGTGGCCGGGGGGGGGGGGGGGGGATGGGGGGGGGGTGGTTAAAGCATTTCCTTAACATGACTCATCAATTTAGACAAGTGTGTCTGGGTAAGTGTCATCTAATAATGATAAAAGATTTTTATCTGACACTTTCTGTTTTTGATATTGCTACTATGCAAATATGGAAGTAACCATTTCACTGTACCATTTACACCTTCTGCGTCCTGTGCATGTGACAAATAAACATACATTTTATTTGATGTAGTGTGTGTTTACCAGAGACAATAACGAAGAACAACATAACCTGCAAGTCAGATTAGGATATAAACCAAGAACTAAATAAAGTGTATTTTTCATTATTATAGGATACTACTTTTACCACTTTTAGGCTTGAAATCGTTGGTTGTTTACTACACTACACACTCTGTTTAGCACATGGCCTCACATGTGAATCCTTAAAAAGATGGTTGGGGCTAAGGCTTAAGAGGGTGTGAACAATGCTGAATGGGTACAGACAAAGAAGAGCTCTCCAGTCGGTGTACCAAAACATTCAAGGGCCAACTTTCAAAGCAGAATTACTTTCCCATTGTTCCTCAACTGCAGTGTAAGATATACCCTCTTCTAGTTCTGTCTCTACCTTTATCCAATATGAAAAACACCATTTCAAATGTTGATACGTAGGACCGAATCCAGGTGGTGCAGCACATACAGTGCATTCAGAAAGTATTCAAACCCTTTCCCTTTTTCCACAATTTATTACGTTACAGCCTTATTCTAAAATTGATTAAAGAAAAAAAGCGTAAACAGGTTTCTAGAAATGTTTGCAAATGTATAATAATAAAAAACCTAAATAGCTGATTTACATAAGAATTCAGACCCTTTGTTATGAGACTCGGAATTGAGCTCAGGTGCATCCTGTTTCCATTGATCATCCTTGAGAAGGTTCTACAACTGGATTGGAGTCCACCTGTGGTAAATTCAATTGATTGGACATGATTTGGAAAGGCACACACCTGTCTATATAAGGTCCCACAGTTGACAGTGCATGTCAGAGCAAAAACCATGCCATGAGGTCGAAGGAATTGTCGAGTCACAGATCTGGGGAAGGGTACCAAAATATTTCTGCAGCATTGAAGTTCCCCAAGAACACAGTGGCCTCCATCATTCTTCAATGGAATAAGTTATAGGGAACCACCAAGATTCTTTCTAGAGCTGGCCGCCCGGCCAAACTGAGCAATCGGGGAAGTAGGGTCTTGGTCAGGGAGTTGACCAAGAACCTGGTGGTCACTCTGACAAAGCACCCGAGTTCCTCTGTAGAGATGGGAAAACCTTCCAAAAGGTCAACCATCTCTGCAGCACTCCGCCAATCAGGCCTATATGGTAATGGACAGACGGAAGCCACTCCTCAGTAAAAGACACATGACAGCCCACTTGGAGTTTGCCAAAAGGCATCTAAAGGACTCTCAAACCATGAGAAACAATATTCTCTGGTCTGATGAAACCAAGATTGTTCTCTTTGCCCTGAATGCCAAGAGTCATGTCTGGAAGAATCCTGGTACCATCCCTACAGTGAAGCATGGTGGTGGCAGCATCATGCTGTGGGGATGTTTTTCAGCGGCAGGGACTGGGAGACTAGTCAGGATCGAGGAAAAGATGAATGGAGCAAAGTACAGAGAGATCCTTGATGGAAACCTGCTCCAGAGCACTCAGGACCTCAGACTGAGGCGAAGCTTCACCTTCCAACAGGACAACGACCCTAAGCACACAGCCAAGACAACGCAGGAGTGGCTTTGGGACAAGTCTCTGACTGACCTTGAGTGGCCCAACCAGAGCATCTCTGGAGAGACCTGAAAATAGCTGTGCAATTTGACAGAGCTTGAGAGGATGTGCAGAGAAGAATGACAGAAACTCCCAAATGCAGGTGTGCCAAGCTTGTAGCGTCATACCCATGAAGACTCGAGGCTGTAATCGCTGCCAAAGGTGCTTCAACAAAGTTCTGAGTATAGGATATGAATACTTATGCAAATATGTTTTTTTTTTATAAAGTTGCAAACATTTCTAAAAACCAGTTTTTGCTTTGTCATTATGGTGTATTGTGTGTAGATTGATGAATAAAAAAAAATATTTAATACATTTTAGAATACGGCTGTAACTTAACATTTGGAAGAAGTCTAGGGGTCTGAATACTTTCCTAATGCACTGTATTGTCCATGCTTTGCTTACCCCCAACCTCCTTGACCAGAACAGGATCGGCGATGGTAGCAGGGGGGCTGCGGCCACCAGAGTTCACAGCCACCACCCGGATCAGCAGACGGTCGCCGGTAGTCTGGTTCTTGATAACATAACGACAGGACACGGTCAGATTCTCGTTGACTGCTTTCCAGTCTTCATCTGTGACAGGAAAGAGAACACAGTGAGGACAATATAGAACAGTGACAGAACAGTTAACACAGTGAGGACAATATAGAACAGTTAACACAGTGAGGACAATACAGAACAGTTAACACAGTGAGGACAATACAGAACAGTGGCAGGAGAATGAACACAGTGAGGACAATATAGAACAGTTAACACAGTAAGGACAATATAGAACAGTTAACACAGTGAGGACAATATAGAACAGTTAACACAGTGGGGACAATATAGAACAGTTAACACATTGAGGACAATATACAACAGTTAACACAGTGATGAAAATACATAACAGTTAACACAGTGAGGACAATACAGAACAGTCAACACAGTGAGGACAATACAGAACAGTTAACACAGTGAGGACAATACAGAACAGTTAACACAGTGAGGACAATACAGAACAGTTAACACAGTGAGGACAATATAGAACAGTTAACACAGCGAGGACAATATAGAACAGTTAACACAGTGAGGACAATATAGAACAGTTAACACAGTGAGGACAATATAGAACAGTTAACACAGTGATGACAATACATAACAGTTAACACAGTGAGGACAATACAGAACAGTCAACACAGTGAGGACAATACAGAACAGTTAACACAGTGAGGACAATACAGAACAGTTAACACAGTGAGGACAATATAGAACAGTTAACACAGTGAGGACAATATAGAACAGTTAACACAGTGAGGACAATATAGAACAGTTAACACAGTGAGGACAATATAGAACAGTTAACACAGTGAGGACAATATAGAACAGTTAACACAGTGAGGACAATATAGAACAGTTAACACAGTGAGGACAATATAGAACAGTCAACACAGTGAGAATACAGAACTGTATTATACAGAACTGTGCCAGGAGAATGTACACAATGAGGACAATACAGAACTAGATATGTATTGGCAACGCAATGTGTGGTCGCCTGTAAAGCAGCTCCCATTGTTCGTGCGTTCATTGTTGTTTTAGTATGTTTTTCGTGATTTTTTTTGTGCAACATTTGATCTATAATAGTTCAGGATTATGGAGTGCTACTGTTTTATGAAGGTTTTAGCGGTCCTTTTTATCACTGAGGCACTTTTTCTTATGTTTAGCACGTACACGCAGTCCTCAATTATTTACAACCTAGCCCAGCTATTGGATTTAGCTCACTCAGCGTTGCTGCATCCCAGGGAAAAGTTTATTATTCCGGATGAATTGAAAAGGTGACGGCGTGGATGTAGGGTGGGACTGAAGTGTAAAGCAAAACTTAGGAAGTACAAGCTGGCTATCCCGTCTATCGTTATGGGCAACGTGAGATCGCTACAGAACAACACAGTTGAACTCGAGGGTCTAGTCCGTGGACAGAGGGATTACAGGGAAGCTGGTATATTGTGTTTGACCGAGACATGGCTGAATGATAACACCCCCATAGGGAACGTCACTATTGAGCTGTTAGCCATAGCCTGAGACCCTACTATTTGCCAAGGGAATTCACGGTGACCATTGCTGTTATTGTTTACGTCCCGCCCTCTGCTGACGCAAACACATTGTGTGACGTCATCCATTCTGTTATCGCGAGGTTACAGACAGTGCATCCTAGTGCCTTCTTTGCCATTTCTGGGGATTTTAAGGCTGCCCACGTTCAAACAGTTTGTGAAGTGCCCAACTAGGAATAATAAAGCTCTGGACTTGTTATATGCTAATGTGAAGGATGCATACAACTCCACTGCACTCCCTCCCCTAGGTAGATCGGATCACAACCTTGTCCACCTCACCCCACTCTACAGCAGCCAGCGACCACTAGGACCATTAGGAAATGGTCCCCGGAGGCAAATGAGGCCCTACAGGACTGCTTTTAGACAACAGACTGGGATGTGCTCTGTAAGGCTCATGGGGAGGACATTGATGGACTTACAGACTGCATAACGGACTAAATACATTTTTGTGTTGACAACACCGTATCCAAATAATAAACCCTGGGTCACCAGTGACCTGAAGGCCCTGCTGAATGAGAAGAAGAGGGCCTTCAAGGAAGGGGACAGGGACAAATTGAAATGCGTCCAGAGGGAGCTGAAGTTACGGATTGCTGAGGCGAAGAGAGTGTATAAAGAGAGACAAGCTGAGACAGAGCCAGGTGAGAGAGGTGTGGAATGGGAAAGGTGGTATGAGAAATGTCACTGGCTTCAAAAAGTCAAACAGTGGGCAGACGGAGGGGACCCAGGACAGAGCCAAATTTTAAACAGGTTTGATATTAGCCCTGTCCAGCTCCCCTCCATCTCTCCAGGCCAGGTTCTGCAACACCTCCCTCCCCCCCCACCTCTGGACTGATCCTCAACACCCCACTTCCCCCCACCTCCCCACCTGGGCTGGCTTTCACCACCAACCAAGTGAAGAGAGAGCTGGAAAGCGGCAGGCCCTGATGGCATCAGCCCAAGGGTGCTTAGGGTCTGTGCTGACCAACTGTGTGGAATACTCCAGCGACACTTCAACCTTAGCCTGAGCCTGGAAAGGGTCCCTGTGCTGTGGAAAACATCCTGCCTGGTCCCAGTGCCCAAGAATGCGCACCCCACTGTCCTGAATGACTTCAGACTTGTAGCGCTAACATCCCACATCATGAAGACCCTGGAAAGGCTAGTCCTCGCTCACCTCAGAACCCTGGTGTGTACATCACTGCACCCCCTGCAGTTTGCCAGTGCAACATCGGGGTGAATGTTGTAATCATCTACCTTCTGCAGAGGGCCTACTCTCACAACGCAGGTAGCACTGTGACGGTTATGTTTTTTGAATTCTCCAGTGCCTTCAACACCATTCAGCCCCTGCTACTGGGTGAGGAGATGAGGAGGATGAAAGTGGAAGCACCCTTAGTCTCCTGGGTTAACGACTACCTGACCGGTAGGCCACAACTTGTGCGGCTACAGAGCTGTCAGAACGGGCAGTGAGCAATACAGGGGCCCCCCAGGGAACAGTCCTGTCCCCCTTCCTGTTCACCCTCTATACCTCAGACTTCAGATATAACTCTGAAACATGCCACCTGTAGAAGTTCTAGGATGACTCCGCAATTGTAGGGAGCATCAGGGGTGGGCAGGAGGAGGAGTACAGGAGAACAATCAATGACTTTGTGGTGTGGTGTGAGCAAAAACACCGTCAGCTCAACATCAGCAAAACAAAGGAGATGGTTGAGGACTTCAGGAGAACCAAGGCCCAACTGACTGCAGTCCCTATACAGAGTATGAATGTGGAATGGTTGGTTCATACAAGTTCCTGGGAGTCCATATGGACAGCAGGCTGGAATGGGCTGGTAACACCGGGACCCTGTACAAAAAGTACTCTTTTTTCTGAGGAGGCACAGGTCCTTCAACATGTGCAGTAAACTACTGCATACTTTCTACAAGTCTGTGGTGGCCAGTGTCATCTTTTTTGCAGTGGTGTGCTGGGGCACCAACATAAAGGCCGGTGATGCTTCTCGAGTAAATGCCCATAGGCATCTCTAGGGCTGACTGGTTTAGGAGTAGTCTAGCAGACTCTATGTGGTGTAATTTGTGTTGGTCCTCAATTAGAGGCATCTGCATTGCGTTGTCTCTAATTGGGGACCCTATTTAGTGTGTTCCCTTTTGAGTGGATCATTAGTTGTGTGTTGCTCCATTTTGAGCTCAGCGTTACGGGTTTATTGTATTCTCTTTGTTGTTTTTCTACATTCACATTTAATGAAGTTGAACGTTAACAGCGCTGTTTCTTGGTCTGCCTACACACTGCATCGTGACAGTAACAATGTATAGTGTACATATTCAGCCATTCACTCATACTATGCAATGCCTTTTTATAGCTTTTTGCACTCCAGACTTCTTGTATTTTTACACTTTTTCATACTGTATCATGTATCGTGTATCTGTCTTTTGTGTATTTCATTCTGGCATTTTGCACCTGTCCTGTGTTTTTCATTGCTGCTTGACAAATACATTTCCCCTCGGATCAATAAAGTACCAATCTAATCTTATCTAATCTGTGGCAGGAGAATCTGAATCTGCCCAATTTTCTTTTTTTATAAATGGACGAATCAAGAAGATTCATTAATAAAAATAAATAATGTTGTGTTTTCAAGGTGCATTACTACATTTGTAGTTGTATAACTTGCAGTATCTTCTCTTCTCTGCCATTTGACTTGAGTCTGTCACTGGCATTAGCATAAGGTTGTGATCTAAAAGCAGGCACCAGAGAGTTCACAGCGCCGTCGGAAATGCCTCTCTCCTTATAGGGAGAGGTTAGGTACAGTATAAATCAACTAGTGACATGCAGGGAAGAGGCACAGCTGATAGGTCTGACCAGCCAATAAAATATAATTTACAACTGTACCGGCTTAAAGTAGAAAGAAGCTTCATCATAGGGTGTTAGGTAAAACATTCAATACATTTTCATAAGGTTGTGGTTAATTCTAAATTTTACCTCAGGTAATTCTCTATTTACATCAGAGATGTTCAAAATCCAATGGGACAACAGAACAACATTCAAGAACTTAGCAGTTAAAGGGTAGCCTGGTCCCGGATTGGTCATGCCCATGACCTTAGCAAGATATGGGACCAGGCTAGTTTAGGGCTGAGGTGGGCTTGAAGGACTTACTTCCCTCCTTGGTGATTTCCACAGTGTATCCATCCAGGCCAGAGTTGACTGGAACGGTCTTTGGAGGCCTCCAGGTGATGATCACTGAAGTGTCACTCTTATCCTCAACTGACACTTCCAGAGGCTCACTGGTGGGCTCTACAGTTTGGAAACGCAAACACAATTCAGACTATGTACAACTCGAGACTCAACAGGAAATAATTAGCCTTATTGGATTATCGTGTCAATGGAAACATGGCAATAGGGCTCTACAGTTTGGAAACGCAAACACAACGTACAACTTGCGGACATGATATTGGGTTATCGTATGAATGATACAAATGGTAATAGGAGAATGTGTGAAGAGCTCCGTAACCAATCTTTCCTCAGACCGTCGGGTTGGTTTGCCTTTGGGGGGTGGGTGCTTTGGGGAGGTTCCTCTGCGGGGGTCGCATCGGCAGCAGCTGATGTTAAATGTGCATTCCTGGTAAGCTGTAGTCTTCAACTAGAGCCTGGAGTGTTTCCTGATAAACTGTAGTCTGTAACTAGTGCCCAGAGTGTTTCCTAGTACACTGTAGTATTTAACTAGGGTCCAGAGTGTTTCCTGGTAAACTGTAGTCTTTAACTAAGGCCCGGAGTGTTTCTTGGTACACTGTAGTCCTTAACTAGGGCCCTGAGTGTTCCCTGGTACACTGTAATATTTGACTAGGACCCGGAGTGTTCCCCGGTACACTATAATCTTTAAATAGGGCCCGGAGTGTTCCCTGGTACAATGTAGTCTTTAACTAGGGCCCAGAGTGTTCCCTGATCAGGTCACGAGGTCAGGAAAAACTTTAGCACGCCCTATATGTATACCAAACTTCATACACCTTAACATGATCCCATATTGGAGTGGATTGGAATTGGACATATTCAGATGTGAAGGTATAATTCATCCATTTCACATGAACAGGGTCTACCTGTAGGCAGCAGCAGCATCAGCTAGTGTTAAATGTTAGAGATTAATCTAATGTAGGATTTCAAATGACATAAGAGCCTGGTCCCAGATCTGATTGTGCTATCTTTTATGTCAACTCTTACAATAATTACAATCGCAATTTGTAAAGAAAGACAACACAAACAGATCTGGGACCAGGCTATTAAGGGCCTACCCTGATGGGAAAAATGCTCAAATATAATTGAGATCTTTTAGCCTATTAAGTTACAGATTCCACAATATAATTTTAAAGGTAATTTCCGATTGCGCCGACACATGCAGCTAAAGCGGGAACATTGCCTTTAACATTAATCACTGTGTAAAGCTGAACTTCCGCGATGCGGACTAAATAAAGCTCTTAGCGTTAATAGCCAAAAGTGATTTGCGATAATTCTAAATAGGTATATCCATATTGCGCGGCATATGATGACGATGATGACGAAGATTTCATAAAATATCTTACTAAATGTTACAAAATGAAAAGAGAAGATGTTAGAAAACGTACAGTATGTGGATCGAAAGTACCGGTATGTGAGTAGAGAGATGAAGATGTTACAGTAAAGCAGTTAAGTAGCCTAATCAAGATTACTAGCCTATAGGCAACTGATATAATGCAGTTGATAGGCGCTGTAAATTGTGACTTCTGTATATTGCAGTGCATGCATTACCATCTGGCACAGCAGGCGCTTCTGTGGCAGCAGGCTCAGCAACGGCTGGTATTAGATTTGATTAGGAATTAGTTTGATTACTAGCTTATAGGCAACATATATGATGTAGTTGTGTTGTAAATGAAGTATTGCTTGCCAGTATTACGATGCATGCATTACCCTCTGTTTTAGCAGGAGCCTCTGCTGGCGCCTCTGTGGCTGCAGGAGCTGAAACTTCAGCTGTAGCGGCGGTATTAGATTTGATTCAATATTAGATTGATTACTAGCCTATAGGCAAAATATGTGATGTAGTTAACAGGGCTGGGGTCAGTTCTGAATTGAGTTGCGAATTGAATTTGAATTTGCCACACCTGTCAAAAAATTTTTTGGGGGGGAGGGGGGGACAATCACTTTTAATCAAACTACATTTTGAAATGGTAGGCCTAGGTGTATTCTTTGCGTTAATAAGTGGCATATCCTTTTGATATAAGATTTGTCTAATTAATTAGACTTTCATGTTTCACATCTCAGTTGAATTGCTTTGAATTGAATTATACTTCTTTTCAACTTCATGGGGAGCCTGGTGGGCAGAGGATGGCTGGATGGAATAAATGGAAGTCAAACATGTGCTTTCATATGTTTATATTTAGGTGCAGGAGCTCCACAATACTTTAGAGCTAGTATTCCGTAAGAGGAACTGGAGCTCAAGCAGTAGAAAATGTGAGGTTCTGGTACTCAGCTCAGGTGAGCTCCTGCCCCATTGATTCCATTCCAGCTATCACAACAAGGATTCACAAAGGATGAAACATTAGTATAAACTGAAGAGGGTTAATAGCTCTTATATACAGTGAGATATGGAACAATGAGCATACAGTTGGGTAGAATAAGCAAGCATGCGATACTTGACCCTGTAGTTAGGCTATCAAGTGCCTTACACAACCACTTACACAACACGTTGTAGGCTTGTAGTTAAAAGGCAATGGAGCCTGCAATGACTCTTTCACACATTGGCCTATCTCAAAAGTAGGGGCTTCATTGCTTTACTGTTATCTCATATGAACCGACCATGGACGAATGTTGCTTATCTTCTTAGCAAATGGTGTGGAAAAAATGTACTTTCTCTAAATACATGTGAAGGAATACTTCGCAGGGTTTGGCGGCACGCAATAGACGCAAGTGAAATTTTGGACCAAAAATGGAGAGGCTATTTATAGAAGACGGCCCTTGAAGAGATCCAGTGACAAAGGGACCGACATAAGATCCATGACCTCCATTTAAATATTTAATGTATAAAGACCCAATAACAAACAATATCAAAGTTTGGTTTTCCTGTTAACTTATGAAAATGTCACGTATGCCCCTTGCGCACCAAACAAACGTTGCCATGGCACTTTCATCCAGTCCAGAGAGGAGATCAATGATATTGACAAAGAACCCACATGTGTTTCTGCAAAAATCCCAACCTAGACTCATTTCAATGAGCGTTATTGCATTACCATCTGGAGGAGGGGGTGTGGGTGCTTTGGGCTCCTCAGGCGCGGGTTCTGCGGGAGCCTCTCCTTCGGCTGGAGTGGCCTCTGCTGGGGCCTGTCCCTCGGCAGGTGCAGCCTCTGCCGGTGGGGCTTCGCCCTCGGCAGGGGGAGGAGTAGCCTCAGCAGGTGCGGCTTCGGCGGGTGCAGCGTCAGACATGTTGGCGGTTTCTGCTGCTACTCCCAAAGTCAGTAAGTCCTCAAAGAGTTATCCCTCCAGAGGAAGTGGCAGGCTATATAGTCAGTGGTAGTGGACTCCACCCCCTAATGCATTTTATGTAATAGATACTTGACTGAATCTTGGATCTTATTATAGGCCTAGTGGGAGTAGGGACCCCTATATACAGTTGCTGTGGTCAGAAGGGTCTGTGTTTCACTCAGTTTCCTGTTCACTGATGTGTTTGTTCTGATAAACCACGCTTATAAACACCGATATGATAGTTAGGCCGAAACCCACATGCACACTGACTGCTCTTGAAGATACCAGGCGTTATTGTATTAAGCATGTGTATGCATGATTTTCTATGACGAACAAGGTGAAATATATTCGCAATTGTGAGACAAATCATATATGACATGATTTTATTGACTCCAACGAACAGTGATAGGTGGATGGAAATGTCATTTCAGAAGCATGCCTATATTCTACTCAATTCTGGAGTGATAAAGTTATTAATCTTGTAGTAGGCCTATATGGAGTCATTCTTTTCCTGAATGATTGTTGTCGCTTACAGAATGCTGAAGTATTTACAATGTTTACAGTTATGATGTCCTGTACAAAATAGATCAACGAGAGTTACAAAGGATTCATTAGAAAAAGAAATCTCAAATATCAGCTATTAAAAAGGAAAAGCTTCATCTATATATAATGACCCCTAACAATAAGTTAATGCTATTACATGTTCTGTTCACACTAATTTGACATGCATTTACAACATTTAGAAATCCATCACAATTGCACGTCAATGACATTAGATACCATTATTAAAAATTGTATATTTTTATTTGGAGTCAATAACAAGCTTTGCAAAATAATTATGACTATTCAGCAACCTGTATTGGCCTTCATCAAGTGGAAATACTTAACTTAGAATAAATGAATATTCATTAAGTTTTCTGAGGAACCTGATTGTACTGAAACCATTGATTTACCGTAGATTTTGTTTTTTATTTTGAACTATGAACTTTGTTCTTGTATAATAGTTCAATTGTGCCCAACTGGAAGCTGTAGAACCTCTAGAACCTAGGCTTACACTGTCATATCCCTCTTGACCGACCTGAGTTCAACCCAGATCTTCTGTGTGCCACAAAGGTAATAACCCAGAGATCTAAAGTAGAAATTCTACCACTTCCAATTCAGTCAAGTGGTGTCTTGTGGGACCAATGTTTTTATTACACATATTCTAACAACCTTCAGAGAGTTAGTCTACTCATAAAACAAACCGTCCCTTCCATTTTTAAAGGTCACATACTAACTCTCTCCCACAATGTAACACTTTCAAAATTCACATTAAGGCATAGTCAACCCTGCCTGGTAACATATCATTTGGTCCAACTTACTGCAAAACTGAGGCAATGCAAATCAGAAGTATACTGGGTTTGTTAGGTTTTAAAACAAATTTAAACCGTTTTTTTTCTTTTTCTGATTGCAAACACCAGTAGAAGTTGCTGCATAGTCTTGATACACCAGATAGTTAGCACACACACAGCACAGCCACTAAAGAGCAACAGCCACAACGACCAGTGATTGAGATGAAGAACAAACAGAATGCCATTTGTTTACCTGTATACATAGATACAGGGTATATTATACTCACATACTCTTCTGAATAGTAATACAATGCTAAGTTTGTACACTGGTAAATGGGGAGCCTAGATGACAGTTTTGTTTAAGTTAATGAGGCTAATTATGAAGATTATAGAAGGTCCAGATGGGTCTCATGGTGTTACATTTACAAAATGTCACTTTCAATTTGTAAAAACGTGGCAGGTTGTTGTTCATTGGGATGAGTCTTGTCTTTGAGGCAGAACTGAGAGATTTACGCTAGATGGGCCAGCTGCATAATAAAAATTGGCTACATTGTATGAATTAAAAAAGTACCTTTTGGATTACATTTATTAAGGTTAGGGTTAGGACATTAGGTTAGCAGTGTGGTTAATGTTGGGGGTTAGGTTTAAAATGACTTAATGACTTTGTGGCTGTGCCAACTAGTGACTAATCTGCAGAGCTGCCTCCAGGACAAGATTCATGACGAAAAAAACGCAAACCTGCAATTACGTGACCATACTGGGAAGCAAAAGCCATTCACTTCAAGTCATTATTAGTTTGATGTCATCAGATGGATTTTGGACTCATTAACAGTTTGATGCAAAAGCACAACCAAAATAAAGTAACATGTTTTAACGTTATCATGGTGGTTTAGTTCCACTTTGCTTCATAATGACCTTTAATAGTGTGCAACATTTCTTTCTGTTGTGGTAATCATTGTACAAAGAAAGCAATTGAACATTCATTTTACAGTTTATATACATGTGAATTATTAGTGTCGAGAGACCAAAACAGAGACATTCTCCTACATTGTTTCAGCATCAGTCAGCATGTCCAGATGTATCTTTTGAGAACACTAATGTTACCCATTCTACTTTGCCATTTCATTATTTTATAAAAAAATGTACATTGCCTGTGACTTCTATCTTGTTTGGATATGTTTATCTTCCTATATGTATGACTCTTAAGTGGGAAATGGTCCTTGGTCGTTGCTGATACATTTTTCTTCCATTTTATGCTGTGTCTGAATGGTCATCAACTCAACCAAAGATGAGCAAAGCAATATTACCAGTCAAAAGGTGGACAGCACCATTGGCAGCTACAATGGATGTGCAATTGTTAACCTGTGTCTGATGACAATGGTGTGTGGGATGCAACAGAGAACTCTAAATGATGTTCATGCTTTCGTCTTTCTCGGCATAGGTCTAAATACATGTTTGGAATGAGACAGTAGCTTTGTAAAAAGGCTACATTCAAAAGCACCCAAATGATCTGTGATGTTATATGGCCAACACATTGAGGAACATTTCTACATGTTCCTTCTTTTAAGCACTTTTATACTAGACAGTCAATATGCGAGATTACAGTAAAATATTTGGTTCAGCATATAAGATATTTGCACCATGCAACTAGTGTAGATAGAACTGAAATGAATATCTACATAAAGCATTGAGCACAGTAACTATACTGGATAATTGCGTGGAATATATTAGGTGATACCTCACCATCTTAAAAATAAAAGTTGAGAAATATCTAAGCTATAAGCAAATAGCAGTTGCTCAAGCATTATTCATACAAAATAACTTTCTTAGTAATACCTGATTTATATGAAAGTAGTATTGTCATGGCCTTATTTCTTCAAACAGGTAGTTAGATTTCAAATATATATCTGTATGTCCGTTCGGTCAAATAAATAAGAAGTATGCTGCCTGCAACAAATCGATTAATTAATACTACAGAAACTAAAATGAGTATGTACCGATAACGTCCCCCTGTTTTAGTTATGAGTATGACAGCGTTTGTCATTTTGTACAGTTGTTTTTGCCATGAATGATAATCATGTGTCTGTGTTCTGCTCTCTTCAACCCTCTATTTTCTCACTTGACAATGAAACCCTGATCATCCCCATCGACCCTTCCCCCAACATATTGTTATCCGTCAAATCATCCTGGAACCATGTGAGGGAGTGTCCTGGCACTGCTCTGCTCTGAGGCAATGGTTATGAAAGCAAAGCACCATGATTGAATACTGCTGTCCATCTTGAGGTGACCATCAGAAATATATGTATTAAGGCATTCAGTTTGTTTGAGCACAGAGTCAAAACAGTTCACCTGGTTATGTTTAAGAGTTGCATATGTCTAAGATTTGGCCTTCAAAGATTGATAGATAGATATGTATTCAGGACCAGGACACTATATAACCTGACATGCCAACAACATGCCGTCATATTCTTTCCAATAAGACAACAACAGGTTTCAAACTGACTTGATTTTACAGGCACACTGCAGGCCACGTTGCTGTTGTTGAGCAGAAGTGGACAAGCAAGAATGTGCTTTCTTCGTCTTTTAAATGTGCTGTTGGAAGAATCACCTGCTTAGACCAATGCGAGATGAGGATGAATTTCTAAAGAGTAATACTCATTATCTAGATAACTAGCACCTGTTTCTATTGAGGGCAGCAGTGATAGATATACTTCTTCCGTAACGAAAGAGAGACTTTATGCTGTGAATATAACCTCTAGTTCAAGAAAATTGGCAGAAATAGAAAATCTAAACGTTTTATATCGCTATAATGTCTGTTGGAATGACTTGGCATGATTGAATAAAGTTTCAAACAACAGAACAAAACAAAATGGCTTCTCATTCAACCATATGGAGTATGATTGTTTTTTGCTAAGGTTCAAGATAAGTTACAAAATTAGCAGAAAACTATATTGGAGAGTTTTTGTTCCTGAATATTAAACACTGAAGATCACATAGGGGAAAATATGTAGGGCTATTTGAAGTGCTAGGTCTCAAGTCTACAGTTGAAGTTGATGTTCAAAGTGTAGGGAGGCTGGGGTCCATTGTTTCTCTGTCCGGAGATTCAATGTAGTTGGCTGCCTCTTGCAGCTTCAACAACATTGCCATCTGAAACAGACATTGGAGAGAAGGGTCAGGAAAGATACATCATTTCAACGTAACTCTATACTATGTTTAGCAGTTTAGTATGGTGACAAAGATACCTTGCAAGCACATACAGTAATAGAATTGAGACATAGTCGAGGCCAGAGAAGGCCTTACAGCAGGGCTGGAAAACAGGCGCCACATTTTAGTTTCGGACTTTTGCTGAAACGAAAATGTGGCGCCTGTTTGTGCTCCTGCCCAGCTTGTGCTCTACACACCAGATTCAACTAATCAACAAATAATGCTCCTCAAATTTGACCACTATTAGGTGACTCAGTTGTTTAGTTGCTGGACTACATCCCAACACTGTGGGACCTCCAGGACATGACTGGGAAGAGGAGTGTCTCACCAGAGGGTCCAGGGTGTCCATGGAGCTGGGTGGGGTCTCCTTATTAAGAGGCCTGGCTGAGGCCTCGCTGGGCTGGCCGAGGCCTCCAGATGTCATGCTGGGGGGAGGCAGGTGGAACAGCTTGGCCTGGTCCTGTTGGGCTGAGGGCCAGGGTAGGGTGCCCCTCACCCACTCCACTGGGTCCTCCCACACTGCCTTCTGACCATGCACCTGTGGCACAAAGCCACAACACCGTCATACACTGACCCAACCACTGTCCTATCCACTTTTTTTCAGGACATACCTGTAATTCATCTAGCCTGGTCCCAGAGCTGGTTGTGCCGTTACGCTAAATGTTTGACAAGGCAATGGCAATAGGAACCAGACTATCTATCCTGATTGCCTAGTCACTTTTACCCCTACCTATGTACAGCACATATCTGGGACCAGACTATCTATCCTGATTGCCTAGTCACTTTTACCCCTGCCTATGTACAGCACATATCTGGGACCAGACTATCTATCCTGATTGCCTAGTCACTTTTACCCCTGCCTATGTACATATTACCTCAATTACCTCAACTACCTTGTACCCCTGTACATTGACTCGGTACCGGTACCCCCTGTATATAGCCTCGTTATTGTTATTTTATTGTGTTCGTTTTTTATTGTTTTCTTGAACTGCATTGTTTAAGGGCTTGTAAGTAAGCATTTCACGGTAAGGTCTACACCTGTTGTATTAGGCGCACGTGACAAATAAAGTTTGGTTTAATTTTATTTTATTTGACTATAATCTACCAGAATAATAAAACCTGTCTGACCTTAATGCCATCCTTGGCTCCTTCCTGCAGGTAGGGGATAATGGAGAGGTTCCACAGGTCAATGAACCAGGAGCGGAACTCCTCCACAGTCACAGGACAGGACAGGAAGAAACATGGGCCTAGAGAGAGGGAGAGAGACAGAGAAGAGAGAGAAGAGAGAGAAGAAAGAGAGAGACAGAGAGAAGAGAGAGACAGAGAGACCGAGAGAAGAGAGAGACAGAGAGAGAGAGAAATAGACAGACAGACAGAGAAGAGAGAGACAGAGAGAGAAAGAGAGAGAGACAGAGAAGAGACAGAGAGAGAAAGAGACAGAGAATAAATCATTTAAAAGATGTCTTTCGCATCCAATTAAACAGCTCTCCAATATCTACCTAACTGTAGGTATCACTTTATTTGGATAGTATGTATATTTAGATCTGTAGACTATCCATAGGGGACTACCTAAATAAAGTGAGACCTAACGTTATATTCCTGTATTATTTCTCCCTCATAACAGAATGTTTTCCTACCAATGAGGAAGTCGGAGGTGCTGTGTTTCTCCAGAAAGGTGTGCAGGTGGTACCATAGCTTGGGCACCCAGTCAAGCACCCTGAGGAGGTCCTCGTTGGCCAGGCTCCTCTCGTCCTCCGCCTCCATCAACTTCCTATGCAGGTAACGCACCAGGAAGCCATTGGCTGGCTCCACATTATTGGAGAAGGTAACCATCCTGGGGGTCAGGAGAGGATCAAAGGTCAGGTCATGCTGTGCGTATTCTAAAGCACATTATCTAATGTATCTACTGTATATATTAGACCCAATTTAAATATGCATCAAAGCATAGATTCATGGCAGGGATATAGCCGTCAATGAGGTGTTTTAATTCTGGGTCAGAACAAAAACAAAACATGATTTGTCTCTTTAATTACCTGAAGCTGAGGTGCAGGCCGTGGTTTGGGGTCATCTTCACTGGCTGGTTGGTAGTTCCAATGATGTAAGGACTGAAATAGATACAGAATCATCAGAGTTCAGAGTTCAGTGTAGAAACAATCATGTACTATAGATGTTTGATAAAAGGTTCCATTTCAGCTTCTGTTCAGTGTGTTAGTCCACTCACCATTTGTGGTATTTGCAGGTGAGGGCCCCATTGACAAGCTCACTGATGGAAGTGGCATCATGTATATCATCCAGGATAACCACCAATGGGATTTCAGCGGTGCTGGTTTCCCGATCGATCTGATTGGCCAGGTTGGACAGGTAGAGTTGGAGATCCTGTTGGGAGGGAAGGGAGGGGGAGAAGTCATGCTATAGATGTATGTTGTTGAATCACAAACACAATGACAGATGGCTGCTTTCTCTTGGTCCTGACCCAGCTCAGCATTAACACATCTGATGATTAGTGATACCCTAAATGATGAGTCAATAACGAGCTGGGTCAGGTCTGTTACTAGTACTGGGCTGAAACAAAACCCTGCACATCCTACAGCTCCTCTCTAGAACTAGGAGTGAGGATGTATGGCACACGCTGTCTTGACCCCACCTTGCATGACTGACGGTGCAGGTTGAAGGTGATCACGATGCCGTCGGTGAGATCTCGGCCACTGCGCTCCACCAGGTACTCTGCCAGGTGGGAGGTGAGGTAGGTCTTGCCGGTGCCGCTGGGCCCAGACAGGATGAGGCGGCGGTGCTTTAGCAATAGACTGATGTAGTGCTGGCTCATGGGCTTGGGGATGAGGGTCTCAAACACCAGGCTGTCCACACACTTCTCCTTCAGACCTGCAGGACGCAGATGGTCAAAGATTTAAAGGGTAATGTTCTAAAGCTTTATTGTCTGTTAACACACAACAAAAATGGACATTGACATCCTGGCAACATGACAAATAAAATGTATGACAACACAGGTACAATTATTGGTTGGGTGTAGGGCATTCCAAACAGCCCTCCATTCAGCTGCTCACAGAGACGTACTGTAACACCAAAACTATCAAGCCATTTCTCCTAACATTGAGAGAATACACTAAATCAGAGGTTGAATGTTGAAGTCCATCCATGTGCATGAAAATGTTCTGCTCAACGATTTACCGCATCACATGCCATGTGACCCTTCGTAAACAACTAGGTGCAGAAATAATTTTCTGAAAATAACTCACAGATCAGAAGCAAGTAGCCTGTGCTCCTCCTCCTTCACCTCTTCCATGCCTCCTCCCCCTCCCTCATGCCTCCTCCCCCTCTTACATGCCTTCTCCTCCTCCATGCCTTCTCCTCCTCCTCCTCCTCCTCCTCCATGCCTTCTCCTCCTCCTCCATGCCTTCTCCTCCTCCTCCTCCTCCTCCATGCCTTCTCCTCCTCCTCCATGCCTTCTCCTCCACCATGCATTCTCCTCCTCCTCCATGCCTTGTCCTCCTCCTTCATGCCTTCTTCCCCTCTTCCAAGCATTCTCCCCCTCCCTCATGCCTCCCCCTCCTCCCTGTCCCTTCTCCTCCCTAATGCCTCCTCCTCCCTCACTCATGTCTGTCTCCCCCTCCTCCATGCCCTCTCCCCCTCCTCTATGCCTCCACCCTACAGTGTGACATACCACCCCACATTTATAGTGTGTGTGTGTGTTTGTGTGTCTGAGGCCTGGGCCAGCTGGGACGGAATGCCTGAGCTGCCTGACACACAAGATGCAGCGGTATGTTTCTCTGAACCCTACTGCACCCTTCCCTAATGCATTCCTTCCTGGCCAGGAGGAATAGCCTGACTACCCATGCACCTCTACATCGGTTTAAAATCACTAATGGGCTCTATCTGATACATATAGATTACAGTGGAATGGGTCTAAGTACACCACTGTTCTAGGAAAATGCGCTCCAAGAAAACTAATCGGCCCAAGAAAACTATTTGGTCCAAGAAAATCTAATCGCCAAATGCCTGTCTGAGCTTATGTTTTCCTCTGTGTCTCCTGGGGTACGGAGGGAAGCCACACATTCTCTTATGTCAGGTCATCTGGAACATAGCGATAAGGGAGAGCTAGGGAGAGGTAGACACCACAAATCAGTCTTAACTTGGCCCAGGCTGAGCCCCCGACACTACAGGGTACCAGGGGTCAGGCTGAGCCCCCGACACTACAGCGTACCAGGGGTCAGGCTGAGCCTCCGACACTACAGCGTACCAGGGGTCAGGCTGAGCCCCCGACACTATAAGGTACCAGGTGTCAGAGGCAGGGGGAAATAAGAGTTGACGTGATAACGAGGCAGACAAAATGAATTATGACACTTCACAGCCAAACATCCATCCCACCTGATATTTAACCTGACATGTTAGTATTGAACATGACAAGCAGTCCAAATGTCTGGATAGTGTAAGCACCCTGGCCCTAAATCATGATAAATCTTAATAAAAACAACTTTCATCATTGTTCAGTGTGGAATGTTGTGGATACTGTTCGGTTTATGAAACAAAGAGCATGCTGGGAAACTTCCAAACATAACAGGAGATCTGAAGAGAGTAGACAGAAATTCCAGAGCAGAGTAAAGGAGGTGAATGTCCATTAAACGGACTCAGAGAGCATAAAACATTTGTTGAAATGACCTTTGGGGTGAAAATGAAGTCTGTTGACTGTTTGCTGACCCCAAATGGATCTAATACAAACTGCTATTTATTTGCCCTTTTCAAACATCGTTGTTCAAAGAAAGGACACACAACACACAAAAAAACTTCTACTGTTATAATCAGCTAATAATACATAAACAAAGTCTCCCAGAGGGATATTGTTCCTCACCAGAAATGAACTGCAGATTGCAGCTTACCTTTATAACAAGTATTTTGATCACCACATTACATTGAAAGGGTGATAAAGGGCACCCTTTTCTTACATACCAATCCATAAATAATGTTATATTCCCAGAAAAAGGACCATTTGAAGTCAAGCATCCCTGTTCATTTAACCTCTGAATGGCACATATGCACAATCCAGTGGCGACCCGTCATTCAGGGCAGGTGACCCACATTTTTTGCAAAAATAAAATAACATGTTATTTGTATATCCCAAAAAAATGGGAGGGGCTTGCCTGTTTTGCATGTTATTTTGGCATTAATACGTGTCACATATCAGCTCGCAAACAATGTAAAAATATATATATATGAATGAGTTAATAAAGCCGCATACAAACATGGTCTCTTTTTTGTTTTCTTGAGTAAGGCAGCTCCAAAACGCAGGTGTTTCTCCTCCCCCTCCATGCCTTCTCCTCCTCTTACATGCCTTCTCCTCCTCTCTTCAGATCTCCTGTTATCTCAGTGCTTTCTGTGCCCTGAATGACGGGTTGCCACTGGATTGTGCATATGTTTCAGTATCTTGCACTACTCATCTCATGTCTAACTGTACGCTATACTATTCTCGGTATCTTAGTCACCTAATCGTGTTTACATACTGCATCACCAATCTCTTATGTGTATACTGTATACTTTAAAGCTTACTATTCCACTGGATCTTAGTCCATATGTATATATTCTCAATCCTTAGATTTATGTGTGTTATATGTTGTGAAACTGTTAGACATTATTGTTAGATAGTACTGCACTGTCGGAGCGAGAAGCACAAGCATTTCGCTACACTCGCAGTAACATCTGCTAACCATGTGTATGTGATCAATTTGATTTGATTTGATTTGGTGGTGGGGGGCGGGCCAGAAGAAAATAGGAGCATTGCGTCGTGATTGGCTCAGTGTTCTGTCATTCATATTTTGAAGAAAATAAAACAGATTTGATTATATAAAGTGATCGAAAACAGCGCTTTAGTCCGAAATTATTTAGAAACAAGCTGTAAAATACCTGGGAAAGATGTGACTCCGATGTATATAGGGTATCATTGTTTAGTTTCTTTGACATTCAGAAAAAAATGACTTTGCTTGGTAAGTAATCTAATTCTGTCACTACAAATTGATTAAGCTACTGACTTTCTGTACAGTAGCTGCTTAAACCCAGACAGCTTTTAGGGAAACACTTGTAACCTTCTCTCGTTGGGTTAAGCCACAGAAGAAGAGTAGCCAGCAGTTAAAGCTGACATTTTTCTGCGTTGGTAATGCCTAATCTGTCTGGGGTGGAAAGGTAGGCCTGACTTTGGAAAGTACCATGCTCAGATTCATAATGACGTCTCAGATTTAATTATTTGCAAACAGGGACAGTTTTGTTGCAAACAATACATACTGAGAAATATGATGAGATGAACACATAGGCCTATCTATCTGTCCATTCTTAGTGTGTAATTTCAGTAATTTGTGTGGTATTGAAAAAGATTCTGTTAATATGTAAAATGACGTAGAATTCCATGAAATATTTATAAAGGCAATTTTTTCCTATGGATTTCCTATGATTTCAATAGGTTTCCTATGGATTTCCTATGATTTCAATAGGTTTCTATAGGTTTCCTATGGATTTCCTATGATTTCAATAGGTTTCCTATGGAGGATTGATAGTATCTTTACCATCTTTGTGGTACCATTTGAAAGTTTAAATTTCGATTTTATTCCCATTAAGTACATGTATCAGTCAAAACATGACACCCACCCTGTATTCAAGAGCATGTTGTGTTTCAACCGATGGAGGGCACAGCACAAATGTGATTATATAAAACTGACACATTTTCTAACAATAAATATAAAAAAAGATATATGAAATAGTTTGACAACCCTGTTAGTAAGCTTTAAAATCATAGCAATCTCAACCGTTGGATGTCTCATGGTATGGTTGGGTATGCAAAATAGGTAAACTTTGAGCACTTCCACAATGGTGATTGAATTAAAATGGATTTATCCCATTATTATTACATAATTGTACCATTATGATCCTGATTACCTTTGAGTGTAACAGTGATGCCACTGGGTCCCTTGGATACACAGTGTGAGGGTTGGCTCTCTGGCAGCTCCCCTCCCAGCACCCTCCTGATGTGGTTCATACCGTAGCTGTAGATAGAGTCTGTAGACAGGCCCAGGCTGGAGGTGGGGTCCACCTTGGCTATGTACACCTAGGGGGAGGAGAGAAGAATAGAGGAGAGGAGAGAAGAGGAGAGAGAGAGAGAAAGAGGAGAGGAGAGGAGAGGAGAGGAGAGGAGAGGAGAGGAGAGGAGAGGAGAGGAGAGGAGAGGAGAGGAGAGGAGAGGAGAGGAGAGGAGAGGAGAGGAGAGGAGAGGAGAGGAGAGGAGAGGAGAGGAAAGTTAGTGGTGTAGGGGAACAGAGGGGAACATTAGTGGTGTAGGGGAACAGAGGGGAACATTAGTGGTGGAGGGGAACATTAGTGGTGGAGAGGAACATTAGTGGTGGAGGAGAACATTAGTGGTGGAGAGGAACATTAGTGGTGGAGAGGAACATTAGTGGTGGAGGAGAACATTAGTGGTGGAGGAGAACATTAGTGGTGGAGGAGAACATTAGTGGTGGAGGAGAACATTAGTGGTGGAGGGGAAAGCAGACTGAGAACTTACAGACACAGTATAAGATGTGAAGGTGAAGTACAGAACCTTGCCAAAACCATGTCCACATTGAGAAGAAAAGTGCTCCTGTATTTATGTGTGTACAGTTTGTTAACATTATGATCCTGCACAGAACCCCAC
Organism: Thymallus thymallus; assembly: GCA_023634145.1. Taxonomy (NCBI): domain Eukaryota; kingdom Metazoa; phylum Chordata; class Actinopteri; order Salmoniformes; family Salmonidae; genus Thymallus; species Thymallus thymallus. Next base: position 6,398,192 of record CM042409.1, read on the forward strand.
ACCCTACCTTTGCATTGACGTAGAAGGTTAAACATTTTTAGGGTACATTTACATCAACAATGTATCCTCTTGTGAAGGAAGAGCAGGGTATTTCTCAGTCGAGGTGCCTGTTGAGACTCACCTTAAAAGCCTGGCCGACAGCCGAATCCAACATAGGCCAGTCCATTCTGCCATTAACCCTTACAGTACCGATGAAGAAGTCCCGCTGTTTCACCTCCTGTTGAAGGAGGACATGCAGCAGTACTGGATAGGTTCAAAGGTTTACCTTCACTCTTATTATAAAACTCTGAATTGTAATAAAAAGTCTCACATCTTTGAAGACGCGAAGGTTGGCCACACGAACGACCACTCGTACACGTGTGTCGTCCCTGTGAGAGGGGAGACTGACGGCTTCTGTCTGGAACAGGTCTGTTCAGAGAGAGGGAAAGAGAGAGATGGAGAGAGAGAGAGAGAGAGAGAGAGAGAGAGAGAGAGAGGGAGGGACAGGGGGTCAATTAATAATCTAATACATGACTGTCATGACACATTGTCCTTGTGTTCATTTTTACAGTTAAAATGAGGAGAAGTTGTGAATTGTTGGTTGTGAATAGGCTCCTGGGTGGTTGTTGGGTTGTTTTGTAACGACTGTTATAAGGTTTAACATACACACTTTAAGGAGGGCTATTTAGCTGACATGTTTTGTGATAATTATCTCTAGTTTCAGATTTAAAATTAAAACTAATTCATGGAAGTCATTCAGTCTTAGACTTGTTCCTGCAGTTACTGATGCCAGGCCTCACCAGGGGCGCTGCCCTCTCCCAGACTCATGCTTAAGGTCTTGGTCAGAGACATGGCAACAGATTGGCGTGGCGAGGCGGTGCCCAGTGATGCCAGGCTGGAGGACTGGGAGGTGGAGGTGGAGGGACCGCCTATCTTCAACTGGTCATTCTCTGCCTTCAGGTTCTCCACTGTCATCTGCAGGCAGGAACACACAGTGTAGGATTAGGGAGATACTAACAGAGCTAGGTACTTAGTGAGGGGAGTCCTGGGGAGTACTGTAGGGCCCTAATGGGGTCAGGTTCAGCTGCCAAACCATATCTAAGTTACAGTAGACATCATTAGGTAACACAAAAACAAACATACACACAGACACACACACTCACTCACTCACCTGCATGTTGTTCATGGCCTCCTGCAGCTGCTCCAGCTGGTGGGCGGAGCTGAGGGCTTCCAGGCGGATGTCGGTCAGCTTCCTCTCCTTCTCCCAGAGGGCCGAGCGCAGCGTAGACACAACCTTCTCATCCTCCAGGGGCTCCTCGCCTCCTTCACACAGCCTGAGGGAGAAAAACACATGTTGCAAAGACTGAACAGAGACACCATGCCCATTGAAACTGAGGTGGCACATACACAATAAATTACATTAAACTGATAGAGATAAATAAGAGACACATACATAAAATAGAGATAGATACTGATAAATAAAATAGAGATAGATACTGACACATTAAAACAGAGATAGATACTGATACATTAAAATAGAGATAGATACTGATACATTAAAATAGAGATAGATACTGATACATTAAAATAGAGATAGATACTGTTACATTAAAATAGAGATAGATACTGACACATTCAAATAGAGATAGATACTGATACATTAAAATAGAGATAGATACTGATTCATGAAATAGAGATAGATACTGACACATTCAAATAGAGATAGATACTGACACATTAAAACAGAGATATATACTGATACATTAAAATAGAGATAGATACTGATACATTAAAATAGAGATAGATACTGTTACATTAAAATAGAGATAGATACTGACACATTCAAATAGAGATATATACTGATTCATGAAATAGAGATAGATACTGACACATTCAAATAGAGATAGATACTGACACATTCAAATAGAGATAGATACTGATACATGAAATTCATACATACCATTTGGTGCCCCTCAATGCTTCAAATATGTATTTTATGGAATCAAAACATGGTTCAGACTAGAGGGTTACCAAGGGGGATCAGGATGTGCGAAGGCCTTACCCAGAGGAGGATGCAGAGACAGAGGACCTCATCATGGAGGGAGGTTTGTCCCCATCCCTGTCCCTGACCCCGTGGTGGATGGTGATCTTAGGAGAGGAGGGTGCAGAGGAATCTGGAGTGGCGATCTCCTCGATGTCAGCGTATGACGCAGAGAGCTTGGAACCCTTCTTACTGAAAGCCTTGTTAAAAGAACTCCTCAGCTGTACACAGAGAGAACAGAGAGAAAGAGTGAGGATCCCCTTCCGGAACACAATTCAAGTTCTAAGACTGAACCACAGTGAACACTTCCTCAGTCTGACTCCTGTAACCATCCTATATTCATTGACGCATTCCACCTAACCCCTATGCTTCATCAAAATATCACAGCAGGGGATCTGTGGGTGGGATCTTGGGGGGCTGGTGGCCTGGCGGTTGGGAGCTTGGGCCAGTGGCCTTGTGGCAGATCTGTCGACGTGCCCTTGAGCAGGGCGTTAACCCTGGTTGCTTCTGTGGGTCTAGCTGGATGGGAGTCTGTTAGATGACTGAATGTGATGTAGAAGTTGATTGTATGTTTTAATATTTTTGGAAGTAACTACTTGCCTCATATTTTTGAGACTTGAATATAACCAGTAGGAAAAATCTCAATACCCGTATATACTGGTGCTGTCCTCTTTGTTGAGGTGAAGCAGGACAATGTGAGAACCCAAGGCTAATCTGGCCGGGTGTCACAACAATAGTTATGGGCTGCAGTACACGCAACATGGATAAAACCTAGCAGTTTAGTCTGTAGGGAAACAGAGCACATAGACATTAGTATACGGCGATGAGACAGAGATGATCATTAGACTTTGTAAGCACTGTCCAATGAGGGGGAAGGAATAGAGAAGAGCACTGTCCAATGAGGGGGAAGGAATAGAGAAGAGCACTGTCCAATGAGGGGGAAGGAATAGAGAAGAGCACTGTCCAATGAGGGGGAAGGAATAGAGAAGAGCACTGTCCAATGAGGGGGAAGGAATAGAGAAGAGCACTGTCCAATGAGGGGGAAGGAATAGAGAAGAGCACTGTCCAATGAGGGGAAGAGCAGACGGAAATTGCATTAATAAGCCTTGAGCGCTTGAGTTGCTGCAAGAATGATGACCAAATGAGGAGCAAGGTTTTTGTGTTTATGTTGGGTAAAACGCAATATGGGGAATTCTCCACATTTCTTAAGTGTCTGTACTGTCTGTAAAGTATAACATAAGTGAGCCTCATGATTCGACAATACATAAAATCATGTTTGAAGTCCTGTCATGATATACGAGGACGACCACTCAACAAAACAACACAGAGGAAAGGAGGGGTAGGGTTGACATTAAATTAATCACAAAAGGTTTATATTGTCATCTGACCAAAAAAATATTGCCTTCATTCACTAACACTGGCTTAGCATGACATCAGAAATCATTCACTAACACTGGCTTAGCATGACATCAGAAATCATTCACTAACACTGGCTTAGCATGACATCAGAAATCATTCACTAACACTGGCTTAGCGTGAAATCAGAAATCTCTATATCACTTCTCACACTGAACCAAACAGAATTTAACTACAGAATTTGAGAATATCTGAATTAAATGTGTTGTTGTCTGATTATCCAATTTACTTTATTTGCAATTAATGAATAATTTCTCTGGCATATATTAAATGTAAATGGTATGCTTACGTAACGTACAGTTAGTGAATGAACTGGAGTTAGCTAGGTTAAATATGAGATAAAAAATTAGACAGCTTCCAAATATCTAACAAGAATGACTCATCAGTGCAGGAGAGAGAGAGAGAGAGAGAGAGCCTACACCAGCCAAACCTGTTTATGATGACGGCCTACACCGGCCAAACTGGGCCAATTGTGCGCCACCCTCTGGGACTCCCAATAACAGCCGGTTGTGATACAGTCTGGATTCAAACCAGGTTGTCTGTAGTGATCCTGAACTATTACCAAGCTCCTAACTTCATGATGTTTCTATTTTATTGCTTATAAGCTCTTTAGAATGATTATGTCAGTTTATATCTTGTATAAAACATGTTATGTAGAGTTTATGAAGGCTTTATGAATACAAACATTAGCTACATGTTCATTTTGCCCACCTTGCTTGTTACTAGCCAGTCCACTGCTAAACTCTTGACATAGTGATCTTCAAGATTACAAATCGTAGGTTTTTGCACCGAGGAACACCAATAGGCCCATCAAATACCATTGATCCACAATCCAGACCGTTTCTGGTTCTGACTGAATTCGGCAAGACAGTACCACTGCCCTGGCCCTTGTGAGAGGGTTCTCCCATAGAACCAGGATCTCAATTAGAATACAAATTCTAATTCTTTATTCTATTTGCAGCAGGCGGTTCTGTGCTCTCACCCAGCTCCTCTTCTTCTTCTTGGCCTCCTGCTCCTTCAGACTGCCCACGCTGGAGTGGCTGGTGATGCTGTTCAGACTGGAGATGCTCTCGGAAGAGTTCTGCCTTTTCATCTGCAGCTCTGGAGAGACAAGAGGAGCTAGTGAGAATAATTGTTCTGGAGAGAGGAGAGGAGCTAGTGAGGATGGTGAATAGGGTTGGGCGGTCTCCAGATTTTCATATCGTCATAATATCCTCTTCTCTTACCGTCTTGGTACACAAGAGGGGCAACAAAAGCCTATTGGGCATCTATTAACAGAATGCTAACAAAATTATCACAAGTCATAGTGTATTTCCATTGAGGCTGCTAGCTAAATATGCTAACAAGCTCAAACGAAAATAAACTAATTGCAAAGACAAGCAATCTAGCTCATAAAGTTATACAGGTATAGAGGTAGTCGCTACCGAATGTCATTTAATGGTGAGTTTAGACATTCATAAGCGAATGTAATGAAGAGACATTTTGATGCATGCTTGTCTGACTCTGGAGCAGCATATGTAAATGCTGTGTGGAGTCACTAGGGCCTGCTAGATGGGGAACGCACAACTCGGTTCTCATATATCGAGGCAGAGTTTTGATAACACAAATTAGGAAAAAGCCGGTGGTTGTATTCAGCATGCCATGGAAGGACCGCGGCAGTACAGGGCAAACATAGGTGCAGAATTACCATTTTTACAAGTATCGACTGATGGTGACTGATTGTTGTTGCTAGCAAATAGTAAGACCAGTTATCAAAACTCAACTCCGCCTCGATATACGGGCCTGCCTGCACTGCTCGGAGAAGAGGGCGGAGCAGACTGAGGGGGGGGGAAAAGGCAGCTGTGGCAGCTGCTCAAAGCGCTTTGACTTCTCAAACACTGCAGAAAGCTAACACTATATGATCCCCCGTCTCCAAATTAATTCAGACACTTACTGAACTTAGCTATCTAGCCAGTTAAACCAAACACACATCTGGACTAACATGTTCTTCCCTTCCCAGGCACAAGATATATGTTTTACTGTTATTATTGATATTGTCCTGCGTTGTGCTGTTAAAAATAGGAAATCAGCAAAATTCATTGTCAAAACGTTTTCTTTCACATAAAAAATAACTGAAATATGTCCATTGGCGTGTGCACCTACTACGTACACAGCCACACATGCGCAAACCTGCCCCCACTTTCTCTTTACAAATGTGACTGGCTCAACTGTTCTGAAGAACAAAGGTAAGCTTCATAATGTAAAATAATGTGACAGGTGAAATGAAGAACACAATCTGCTTTATCTCCTAACATATTGCACAAGTTGACTGCAGGTATTTACTTAAAAAAGTAGCTACAAATATTCACATTTATTGAAAAAACTTCAAAATAAATAGTTTTGACGGTATTGAAAAACTATCCAGTGGCTATTTACAAATAGTCCGGTATACGATATATACGGTCTAGTGGTGAAGAAAATAAAAATGTTTCTGGAGAGACGAGGAGCTGGTGAGGGTAGAGAAGAGAGAGAAAAAAACAGTTCTGGAGAGAGTAGGTATGGGGGAGATTATGGTAGAGATAGATATGGTAAAATAAGTTAGGCCCTTGCTTGGCTCCCTACCTATAGGAGGGATGTCAGGGTTGCTGAGGGCAACATGGATGATATCTTGTGCCTCTGTGTTCTTCGTCTTCAGGATCTCTATGGTCTCCTTCAGATCAGTCAGCTCAGAGTCCTACAGGGAAACAGTACCAACACATAAACATACTGTCAGTTGCCTCTAGGGTTGCATAATTCTGGAAACTTTCCCAAAATTACTAGGTTTTCCAGAAATCCTGGTTGGAAGATTCCCTGAATCAGAAGGAATTAAGTAGGAATTTGGGAATTCTCCAACCTAAATAGAACAGCGCTGATAGCTGAATCCTAGTTCCAGCAGTGCAGTAAGTGTCTATAAGAAGAAATTCATGAATATCAGAACGAGCAATATCAGATGGGGATTGACTATGGAATTTCTACGGCGTCTCAGAGTTCCTGAAGGATTACAGGATCGTGTTGAGTGGCTGGTGAAAACACGACCTTAGTACCATGTCAACCTTTGACCTAGATTAAATTTCCTGTCAGGAGGACCAACGACAGCGGTACTGTGTCTGTCCTCTGCTCTCTGACAGGATGATACAACAGTTAGATGGTGCCGGGGGGTGTAAGAGAGGATGATGCAGCTACCTTCTGCTCCTGGCTGACCGACAGGCTCTGCAGACGGGACGTCATCAGTTGCAGGCTCTGTTCAAACGCTGCTACCAAGTTAGCCTTTAGAGAGAGCAAGAGAGAGAGAGACCGAGAGAAAGAGGGAGAGGGGGAGAAGAGAGAAGCGGTAGAGAGAGAGAGAGAAAGAGGGAGAGGGGGAGAAGAGAGAAGTGGTAGAGAGAGAGAGAGAGAGAGAGAGAGAGAGAGAGAGAGAGAGAGAGAGAGAGAGAGAGAGAGAGAGAGAGAGAGAGAGAGAACACAGAGATGAGTCACTGCAGTGTAGAGGCCGCAGGCATCACAGACTCACTGCACACCAAGCAAATGGCTTTCTCCAGGAGGACAGGGAGGGTGAAGGGATGGACAGCTGTGGAAGGTGAGGAAGATGACAGGGATGGAGGAGAGGAGGGGTGGGGAGTGCGTGAGTGAGTGAGAGGTGGCTGGACTATGACACTATGGCACAGGCCTCTCCAACCTTGTGTAGCATGGGAGACCTTTCTAAACGGTGGCAGACAGCCTAGTTGTTAGGAGCGTTGGGCCAGTAACCGAAAGGTTGCTGGTTTGAGTCCATGAGCTGACTAGGTGAAACATCTGTTGATGTGCCCTTAAGCAAGGCACTTAACCCTAATTGCTCTTGTAAGTCACTCTCATAGTGGTGTGCGTGGCTGTAATTTAATATGGTTACAACATCTACAGCCAGATGTTTTCACTTATATGGTGAAAGTGGCTTCAGAAAGTATTCATACCCATTTACTTATTCCACATTTTGTTGAGTTACAACATTTTTCCCCTCACCGATCTACACACAATACCCCATAATGAAAAAGCAAGAAAGAAAACATGTTTTAAGATTTTTTTTCAAATGTATTGAAAATGAAATAAATAAATATCAAATTTAAGTAAGTATTCACACCCCTGAGTCAATACATGTTAAAATCATATTTTGCAGCGACTACAGCTGAGTGTCTTTCTGGGTAAGTCTAAGAGCTTTGCACACCTGAATTGTACATTATTTGCACATTATTCTTTTTAAAAATCTTCAAGCTCTGTCAAGTTAGTTGTTGATCATTGCCTTACAGCCATTTTCAAGTCTTGCCATAGATTGTAAAGCCAATTTAAGTCAAAACTGTAACTAGGCCACTCAGGAACATTCAATGTTGTCTTTGTAAGCAACTCCAGTGTATATATATATGTGTGATACAGCCCAGGATCGAACCAGGGTTTGTAGTGACGGCCTCTAGCACTGAGATGCAGTGCCTTAGACCGCAGCTCCATTATATTTGGCCTCGTGTTTTAGTCAGTTGTCCTGCTGAAAGGTGAATTTGTCTCCCAGTGTCTGTTGGAAAGCAGACAACCAGGTTTTCCTCTAGGATTTTGCCTGTGCTTAGCTAGTTCTTTTTATCCTTAAAAACTCCCTAGTCCTTGCCAATGACAAGCACACCCATAACACAATGCAGCCACCACCATGCTTGAAAATATGAAGAGTGGTACTCAGCAATGTGTTGTGTTGGATTTGCCACAAACATAACACTTCATATTCAGGACATAAAGTTAATTTCTTTGCCACATTTTTTGCAGTTTAGTGCCTTATTGCAAACAGGATGCATGTTTTAGAATATTTTTATTCTGTACAGGCTTCCTTCTTTTCACTCTGTCATTTAAGTTAGTATTGTGGAGTAACTACAATGTGGTTGACCCATCCTCAGTTTTCGCCTATCACAGCCATTAAACTGTAACTGTTTTAAAGTAACCATTGGCCTCAATGTGAAATCCCTGCACGATTTCCTTCCTCTCCGGCAACTGAGTTAAGAAGGACGCCTGTATCTTTCTAGTGACTGGGTGTATTGATACACCATCCGAAGTGTAATTAATAACTTCACCATGCTCAAAGGGATATTCAATGTCTGTTTTTTTAATGCTATTATCCAGTGCTTCAAGGCAGGTGTCGAGGCCTGGCTGGGGGCACCACACGGCGACTCAGACAGGAACCTTATCACCGGGTCAACCTGTCAGTGCGGGACAGGATGGGCATTCAGAGAAAGAGTAATGTGACAGCGAAGGACGGAGGATGGATCTGGAAGCAACAGACAGTCCAACAAACCTGTCCTAGCTGCTACACCCAGCATCCAGAGGTGTGGGTCAGCGGCCAGCAGGCAGGTGGCAGCAGAGATTCCAGAACCAGCGGTCAATTCAGCCAGCAGTGGAGGAGAGAGGGACAGTGGCATTAGGCCAGGATCACACTATTCGCATGCATTCACACATATGCACCGCGAGCACACCCACGCGCACGCACACGCACACACAACCTAGCCATACACAGACATTGGGCCAGAGGGCTATTTAACATGTAATAATAAACTACAGTTAAGATCAACATCATACAATTGATCACATGATAAACACACAACAATCTGGTGGGTAAGGGCTTAAGCAAAATATATATTTTTATTAGTTGTTCATATATACTGTTTATTAATGTATTATTACTGAACCAAGGTCTGTGTTCATCTGACACTCAATCACACAGTATCAATAACCCACTCAGGTCAGAGGGTTAGAGCACGGTAAAGGTTATTGCCAATGGACAGTTTAAGTACTGTAGTGGACTTTGACTTGGTTAAACAACATGCAACACATAGTCATCAAGTGCAGGTCCTGAAAAAAAGTTTGGATTTTTAGACTGGTATCTCCACAGCTTTGAGAAACCGGAGGAGGTGGATTGCAGATAGAATAAAATAGGTTGTGGCAGTACAGGGGAGAGAAGTGCTTGATAATGTGGTGGGGGTGCAGCGTTGCTAATTTACCCCCCTGTGGTGACTAGGTTCCACAAATATCAACCACCATCGCTGGCGTTACTCACTCCCTGGGTATGGGTATGGAATGGGGGCCAGAGCCAGCCTCTAGTAAGTTAATCATGGCTGGCAAGGGCCAAAGACAACTTTAACCACCATCACCTACAGCTATGACTGGGCCAAGGAGGGCAGGAATAGCCCGTCCACGTTATGGTTAAATACCTGCACAGTGACTACAACTATGGCCAGGGGATTTGTCCTGGTGAGGTCACATGGCCAGGAAAAATTCTTGACCAAAACTCTAACTAACCAATACACAACTATAGCATTATTAACATTTTGAGTGGATTTTGGTTAGCGAGTTAGATTGCGTTCTATGCTTTCAACACTGGGCAATAAAGACACAGAAAGAGGCATAAATCTATCATAGCCAGCACCATATATTATATCACCCTCTACGGCATGCATGCTTTCCTATCGAAGTTCAACATCAGTGTAATCAACGCCTGATGATACAGGCACTTTAAACAGCTTCATAATATCTTTATCAAAATATCAGCATTTTTCAGACATGTTTTTTGTGTTGGCTTGTGTGGCAAAACCCCCATCATCACTTCTCATGTATCACAATTAATAATGTCTGGCACCCAGAGACAGCTTCCATCCATCATATGTCCCAACACAGACATGAAGAAATGTGTTTGTTATGGATTCTGCTACCATGGTATGGGACAAGTTGTGAGAATGCTGTTGACAGAGACTCTCACAATCAATCATAATAGAATCATGGTAGAACATCATAGAATCATGATAGAACAAAGGTGTGCCATAGGCACAGAGATCCTATGTCTAAAACCCTCAAAGTTCCAGAATGAGGTGAAAATGGCAGACAGTCAGGGAGAAATCCAAACCTGTCTAACTGGAATGAATGGCAGTAGAGACATAATCCTGATTTTACTTACACAGGAAAATAAAAGTAAGGCATGTGATATCAGAAATTGTGTAATAGAATTGTCAACCTAAAATATTGTCATATAATTAGACAGTTTATATGGGTTTTATACATATGTTCTGTATAAATGGGCTCTAAAATATATGTAAACAGACCATAAATGTCCAACATATTGTTTTCTTGGAAAGAAGTGAGTGCTATTGTATGATACTGACTTGCCTAGTTATGTAAATAAAGGATAAATTAAAAAAATACATATATACACAATATCAGTACAACTTGTCTAGCTAAGTCCTATTATCAACAGATTTCAGTCAGTGTATGGCTGTGGACTGATTGCCAAACATACAATGCAGAAAAATTCATTATTTTACACAATATCTTATCATAGCACTGGCAAACCATGGTTGACCATCTCCCTGACCAAAATGGCTGCCCTTTATCCCATCATAAGAAGGTCCAGGTCCATTCTAGCCGGTTGCTGCTTTAGCCAACTCCATTGTCATTTAGTCAACAATAAAGGAGTAGCATACAGTACCATAGTTTTGATTTGGCCAGACTTTAGGTTAAATAACAGTGCAACTTGTGCTTGGCAACTCAAGAGTAATTAAAGCCAGAAACAAATATGGCCACCATATAGAAACTAAAAGGTTGAAACGTGAGAAGCATGTTCTACATACGTTGGCAGACAGCTGGGTAGTCAGGTTGGCCACTTTTTCCTGGGAGTTCTCCAGCTCGCGTCTCAGCTTGCGGATTTGCTGTGAAGAAGACGACAACAACAAGGTCCTTTAGACAAGCAGTGCAGGAAAGCATAACTTAACATAACTCCATACTGTGCTTTTCTCCGCACCTCAAAGCACCTTACACTGTATGGTGATATATGGAAATGGGTAATGGCTGGGTAAGGTGCATGACACAAAGTAAGCTTATGGAGAAAAAAAAAAAGGTTATTGAAAAAAATAAGTCAGCTTATGGATGGGAGAAGATGAGATTTTAAAGTAGGAAACTTGATGAAAAACAATAGACACATGGTTGCTGGACAGCAATATCACTGCATGTCGAGTTACTCTGAACATGCTAAATAAATCAATCAAAAACACTGAACATGTTTCATGTTTCTGATCCTAAAGCACGGCTGAATGGATGGACATTAATGGTACGGATGGACGAGAGCGAGTGATGATATTTGGAAGATGAAGACAAGTGGAGAGTGGAACAGCAGAACAGCCTTACCTCTCCTTGTATCCGCTCCTCAGGCTCAGAGAGCATAGTAGGACAGAAAGAAGAAACGAGAAGAAAGAGAGAGTGAACTTGGGAGAGTGAACTTGGGAGAGTGAACTTGGGGGAGTGAACTTGGGGGAGTGAACTTTGGAGAGTGAACTTTGGGGGCAGTGGAGGATACGGTGGGTTGAGGTAGTCTCACGGTAGCTCCGTAAACCTGTTCTTAGGTTGAAGGCACTATCCAGGGTTTACAGATGGCAGTGGGTTCAGACTGCATCTTGTAGGAGTTCAGCAGGGTAAAAGCAGGGTAGAATACACCCTATAGCAGGTTTCCCCATAATTATTATGTTTTTTATACTTTTCGTTGTTCGACATGAAAGACCGTAAAATCACCAGGAAATAAGGTCAAAGTGATTATATTTTCAGAAATGTGTTCCCAAGTATTCCCACACATAATAAAGGGGCCTACGGGGTCATATACCAATGTAAACAAGGTTTGAAATTATTCTGTTTTTCTATAATACGATATCTGTTTGGGATTCTTGCGGTCAATTTGCAGTGTTCAAATTATTTAAAACTATGTTCCACCCCACGGACCATCCGCTCAAGGAAAAATTGGCCCATGGCTGAATGTAATTGGGGACCCCTGGCCTATATTGGGGACTCTTGCCTTATATTGGGGACCCCTGCCATATATTTGTATTTATTTAACCTTTATTTAACTAGGCAAGTCAGTCAAGAACAAATTCTTATTTATAATGACGGCCTACGTACAGGGTCAGCCCCTGGAGCAAATTAGCGTTAAGTGCCTTGCTCAAGGACATATCAACAGGTTTTTTTTAACCTTGTCGGCTCTGGTATTCGAACCAGCGACCTTTCGGTTACTGGCCCAACGCTCTAACCGCTATTGGGGACACCTGGCCTATATTGGGGACCCTTACCGTATATTGGGGACCCCTATCCTATATAGGGAACCACTGGGCTATATTGGGGACTCCTGGCCTATGATAGGAAACCCTGACCTATATTGGGGACCCCTACCCTATTTGGGGACCTCTGTACTATTTTGGGTACCCTTAATATATTGGGGAACCCTACCCTATATTGGGGACCCCTGGCCTATATTGTGGACCCATGTCTTATATTGGGGACTCCTAGACTATACTGGGGCTATATTGGGGACCCCTGGCCTATAGGAATTATAAAAGGACACCAGTTGTGAAATGTTATCTGGCATATCAGTAGCAGTCAAACTGTTTTAATAACTTCAACCTTAGTGTATGTAAACTTCAGACTTACTGTATATAAAGTTGAAGTCAGACGTTTACATACACCTAAATCAAATACATTTAAACTCAGTTTTTCACAATTCCTGACATTTAATCATAGTAAAAAATCCCTGTCTTAGGTCAGTTAGGATCACCACTTTATTTTAAGAATGTGAAATGTCAGAATAATAGTTGAGAGAATTATTTATTTAATCTTTTATTTCTTTCATCACATTCCCAGTGGGTCAGAAATTTACATAAACTCAATAAGTATTTGGTAGCATTGCCTTTAAATTGTTTAACTTGGGTAAAACGTTTCAGGTAGCCTTCCACAAGCTTCCCACAATAAGTTGGGTGAATTTTGGCCAATTCCTCCTGACAGAACTGGTGTAACTGAGTCAGGTTGGGATTGTGTTCTTCGGCTTGCAAGCCTCCCCCTCTTTCCTCCAAACATAACGATGGTCATTATGGCCAAACAGTTCTATTTTTGTTTCATCAGACCAGACGACATTTCTCCAAAAGTATGATCTTTGTCCCCATGTGCAGTTGCAAACCGTAGTCTGGCTTTTTTATGGCGGTTTTGGAGCAGTGACTTCTTCCTTGCTGAGCGGCCTTTCAGGTTATGTCGATATAGGACTCGTTTTACTGTAGATATAGATACTTTTGTACCTGTTTCCTCCAGCATCTTCACAGGGTCCTTTGATGTTGTTCTGGGATGGATTTGCACTTTTTGAGAGAATGCCATGAGTCTGCAAAGCTGTCATCAAGGCAAAGGGTGGCTATTTGAAGAATCTCAAATATAAAATATATTTTGATTTGTAACCACTTTTTTGGTTACTACATGATTCCATATTTGTTATGTCATAGTTTTGATGTCTTCACTTTTATTCTACAATGTAAAGAATTGTGAAAATAAAGAAAAACCCTTGAATGAGTAATATTCCAAACTTTTGGCCCCCAGTGTATATATATATATACAGTATATATATATACAGTATATAATGTAAACATAATGGTGAAGACCTGAGTAAACAATAAAGAAACTCTATAAACCATGGACAAAGTTGGAAAAGGAGAGAAAAACCCACATTTTGAAGTAAAAAGTCATAGTTAAACAGCTTTTCAACTCTGGACCGCATCAGTGACAGTTGGCACAAAATCTCACCTCACTTCAGGCATGTTTTCAGTCAAAGAGAGAAAAACTACATGGTTGTAATTGTACAGTTGGCAGGCCAGGCCTATATCACACACATTCATGTCATTGTGAAGGGACCAACTGTTATAATCATGAAAGTATACCCTGAGGGCACACAACAGCTGAGCGCAATAACTATTCCTGGATTATTCAATAATTATAGTACTCACCGAGGAATAGTTGGATGAAGTGTTTGATGCCAAGGAGAGAACAGAGCCATGGACTGAAATAGGTAGAAAAAAAAAGAGAGAGAGAGACAGAGAGACAGAGAGAGAGAGAGAGAGAGGGAGAGAGAGAGAGAGAGAGACAGACAGACAGACAGACAGACAGACAGACAGACAGACAGACAGACAGACAGACAGCAAAAACATTTAAGATGGTTTAACAATGACATATGCCATTTCCAGACTTCACAGAATATGCTACAATGTGATGAATCTATCGGATTCAGATTTGTAAAAAATACGTTATATCCAGTAAACCTGCTACTGTGACTGTATATGCACAACAAGGTATGAACTACAGTTGACTGTGGCAATATTTAAAGTACTTCATAGAAAACAACATAAAACATAACCCAACGCTCACAATGTTGAAGAAGAGATTAATGACTTTAGAGGAGTGACAGCGACAAACTGGGTCACCTCATTACACCTTTACATAACGCACATCTAACATGGAGGCTCTCACTCACCCCTCTCTCACTCACCCTCTCTCTCTCACTCTCCCTCTCTCACTCACCTACTCTCTCTCTCTCTCCCTCTCTCTCTCACTCACTCACCCTCTCTCACTCACCCTCTCTCTCTCACTCACCCTCTCTCTCTCAGTCTCCCTCTCTCTCACTCACCCTCTCTCTCTCTCTGTCTCCCTCTCTCTCTCACCCTCTCTCTCTGACTCACTCACCCTCTCTCACTCACCCGCTCTCTCTCACTCACCCTCTCTCTCTCAGTCTCCCTCTCTCTCACTCACCCTCTCTCTCTCAGTCTCCCTCTCTCTCTCACCCTCTCTCTCTCACCCTCTCTCTCTCACCCTCTCTTTCTCACTCACCCTCTCTCACTCATCCACTCTCTAACTCCCTCTCTCACTCTCTGTACTAAGAACACAGCCTCAAGGACACTACTAGACTCCAGGGTTGTCTAGGCCGGGGTCTGCAACATTAGGACACTCTCTCTCTCTTGCTCCCTCTTTCTATCTGTATTTAGAAAACAGCCTCTAGGAGACCATTAGAGGGTTGTCTAAGCCGGGGGTCTGCAACATCAGGGAATGTGCTTCACAGGGTTGGGGTAAGATCAGTTTTCCTTCAGTCTATTCAGGGAGTGAATAAATAGAAACTCTAAGCCATGAAAACTCAACACAGTCACTCAAATGGAAATGGTGAAGTTGCATAAAGATGGCGGCCCCCATGTACTTACGACAAACGCCTCATTTTTTAAGTTCTCCGTATTGTACGGTGCTCTCCGTTACTATTGTTTTGTATGTTCATTAGCACAGTACACAGCTCCAAGACAGTGGCAATTTGAAAAAACGAAAAAGTAGATTGTGCTGATTTATAGGAACACTGCAGCATGTCGCACGCCATAGTTTTAAAAGTCTGTTGATAGTGCTCAATCGAAGTAGTTTTAAAAGTCTGTTGATAGTGCTCAATCGAAGTAGTTTTAAAAGTCTGTTGATAGTGCTCAATCGAAGTAGTTTTAAAAGTCTGTTGATAGTGCTCAATCGAAGTAGTTTTAAAAGTCTGTTGATAGTGCTCAATCAAAGAAGTTTTAAAAGTCTGTTGATAGTGCTCAATCGAAGTAGTTTTAAAAGTCTGTTGATAGTGCTCAATCGAAGTAGTTTTAAAAGTCTGTTGATAGTGCTCAATCAAAGAAGTTTTAAAAGTCTGTTGATAGTGCTCAATCGAAGTAGTTTTAAAAGTCTGTTGATAGTGCTCAATCGAAGTAGTTTTAAAAGTCTGTTGATAGTTCTCAATCGAAGTAGTTTTAAAAGTCTGTTGATAGTGCTCAATCGAAGTAGTTTTAAAAGTCTGTTGATAGTGCTCAATCGAAGTAGTTTTAAAAGTCTGTTGATAGTGCTCAAATGAAGATGTCATATCATCATTTCTTCCATCATTATGCACCTTAGCCATTGGAATTTCAATTAATTTCCCGAATTTAAATGGGGTTGACCTCAAACCTGGTTTCTTTATTAGCTGAGGACAAGCCAACATGGGCCAGCTTTAGAAATGGAGCCATAGGGGCCAGCTTTAGAAATTGAATGATATACTTGTATACAGGTTACTTACATGTGCTAGCTGTCTCACAGTCATCCCCAAGCTCGCGGTCACGGAAGGATCCAGAGCGCATCATGCTCTTGGGCCGGTCGGCCAGTGACATGGTGCTGCCCAGTGGAGAGGAGCCATACAGGTCGAAGGCCAGTTCGTTGGTGGGGATACTGTTGGAGCGGGTTATCCTGGGGGCACAGGCATCGCTCGGGATGGGGGCAACTGGGAGGGCAGGAAGGTTGGCACGGGTCAGAGGTAGACTGGCACAGAAACTGTATGAGGCATGCACATACACTACATACTAACTCAAGCACTCACTCACACATTCACTCACACACACACACGCACACACACGCACTCCTGAGGGGAGGCACCTCAGCCTGATGACTCAGTGTAAGGATACACTCAGGTTCCACAACAGTCAAAGTGATATACAGTATGTATATACATACATAGCATTGCTGTACTCAGTCTTTCTATCTCCTGCATATTCTGGATTTCTGGCTCACGCTTCATCAGTACACATATAATCATAAAATATACAGTATATACACTGGGGGTCAAAAGTTTGGAATATTACTCATTCAAGGGTTTTTCTTTATTTGCACAATTTTTTACAGAGAATGCCAAGAGTCTGCAAAGCTGTCATCAAGGCAAAGGTGGCTATTTGAAGAATCTCAAATAGAAAATATATTTTGATTTGTTTAACAGTTTTTTGGTTACTACATGATTCCATATGTGTTATGTCATAGTTTTGATGTCTTCACTTTTATTCTACAATATACAAAATAATAGTGCAAATAAAGAAAAACCCTTGAATGAGTAATATTCCAAAATTTTGGCCCCCAGTATATTTAACTGCCTAACTTGATTAGTTATGAATATGATTAGAACTATTCCTGAACTATAACGTCAACAGGGTGTTACTGTACTTCAGTGGATATACATTTACTGTATTTCAGAAGGTCATTTTAATAGGAGTGTTATGTGTTTATATAATTCAACATGACCTATGTCACACGGACTGGTTCATACTCTAAGTAACTGCATCAGCTGCTACCGGGCTGTTACTGTAGCTTTCAACCTGTGCCTTAAATGCATCAGTTGCTACCGGGCTGTTACTGTAGCTTTCAACCTGTGCCTTAAATGCATCAGCTGCTACCGGGCTGTTACTGTAGCTTTCAACCTGTGCCTTAAATACATCAGCAGCTACCGGGCTGTTACTGTAGCTTTCAACCTGTGCCTTTAACCTTTCAGAAGTATCCATGTTTAAATACAAACAGCAGGGAGATTTGTTTAAATGAGAGTTTAGAGTTACACAGAGTTTGCCAGTCAGCCTTCAGAGCTGCAGGGCTGTGTATGGATGAAGGTGCAGTAGACTGAGACTCACCCACGTTAGTGAGGACAGCCTTGCCAGAGGAGAGGTGAGGCATGTGGGTGGGCGACGGCAGCTGAGGGGGGCTCTCGCTCTCCATCAGGCTCACTGCGGTGTGAGAGTGACGCCTCTCCTTCCCCTCCGACTGACCTTCCGACAGACCAGAGCTGTAGCGACTGGATTAGGGCATGGAGAAGAAAGCGACGGTTAAACATGTGCCTTGGACAATAAAGATACTAAATAACTTGTACATTTGATACAGCATGTGTCGGAAAACGATGACAAACTTACTTGACATACCCTAATCCTTTCTTGGGTAAGGTGTTCCTGTCCGTGTGCAAACTGGTAGAGAAAGAACAAGACAACAAGAAATACCTTTTCTGCATCTATCAAACGGTCACAGAACATCTTTTTAATTATAATATCTCAGTTGCACTAGAAAGATGGCAGCATAGTTTGATCACTGTATGTTCCTACATAAAGATATTGACTGTTGAAGTACAGGGTTTGATCACTGAATGTTCCTACATACAGATACTGACTGGTCTCCCAACCCATTTATTTAACATTTTAAGTGTTTTTATTTAACCTTTATTTAACTAGGCTAGTAAGTTAAGAACAAATTCTTATTTACAATGACGGCCTACCCCGGCCTCCCCATTCCACCCCATCATCAGGGTCTTGCTCCTGTCGAGACCCACCTGTCTGAGAGATTGAGGGAGGTCCTGCTCCCAGCACCCCAGGTCCCTGTCCTCCTAGTCTCCTCCCTGTCCCTGTCCCTGTCCCTGTCCCTGTCCCTGTCCCTGTCTCTTTCCCTGTTTCTGGAATCTGCCTGGATATATCCTCCACTGGAAGGAACACTCATGCTGAGAGGCAGTGACTCCATGCTGCGGTGCAGGCTAGACAGTTTGGGGTAGAGCAGCGGAGAGCCGCCCAGGGACAGGGTCTGGCTGGGGTAGCAGTTGGGGGAGTCGAGGTGCAGGACGGGGGCCGGGCTGGGGGTGAGGCCCCTGGGGATCGTGCTGCGTGACCCGGACCCAGCCAGGTCCTGGAGTTTGGAGTAGGGGGGGACTTTGGGAGGGAGGTCCTGGATGGTCACGCACGAGTCCAGGCTGTTGGAGTTGACCTTGTCCAGGTGAGCCAGGCTGGGAGGCCGACCCAGAGACTTGCAGCTCGGTATCCTATCAATCAGACATGAGACACAAAATGTCAGATACAGCACCATCCAGCACAGGGACGGCTCCAGAGACCCTGCTGGTCTGGTCCTGTTCTCAGGCTGGCATGAAGAAGACATGAATGCAAAACACAGCACGCAAAATGTTACTTGTTTTCTTGCTGTGTTGTTCTCTTATGTCTATAAAACAGTTTAAGCAGTTTATAAACTGTACTCAGCAACTCTTCATAAAACGTCTTGGAACATTCAGCTAAGCAAACTGAGTCAATACATGTAGCTGAGTCTATAGACAACATACCACCGCATTGTAATGTACTGTAGGAATGTATCTGGATGGTGATTTTACCTCTGAGTGGTGGGTGAGGAGAGCTCGGGGTATTTGCTGCTGCTGGCCCTCCGCAGCCCTTGCAGTTTGGCACTGGCCTCCCCAGTGGAATCACCCTGACAGTCTTCCATCTTCAGGGAGCCACACAGGGAGTCCATATCAGACGCCACTGCCTTGGCCTTATCCCTCTCCTTCTCCTTCTCTCTGTCTGTCTGGTTGACAGGGCCTGTGCTCCCTCCTCGACTGGCCCCCTTAGTGCTTACACTGCCGGTCTCTTTCCCCCTGGGGCCCGGGCAGGCCAAAGAGACAGGCTTCAGGCTGAGCAGGCCGGGGTCAACGCTGCTGCTGGCGGGCCGGGCCGACCCAGGGCGGCCGATCAGGCTGAGGGTGCTGGACTTGGCGGGGCGCGGCAGGCTGCGGTACTGGAGGCTGTTACGGGAACTGGGCCCCAGGAAGCCACCCTCCTCACTACCCGTGGCGTCAAAGCTGTTCTTACGTCCCCCTCTTCCTCCTCCGCCTCCTCCAACTCCCAGAGGCTTCACAGGGATAGCAGAGGACTTGGGCATCTTGCCCACGGTGGCAGAGCCACTAGAGATGGTGCTGCCCCCTGCTGTCATAACGGTGGCGGTGCTGGTGGTCAGGGGCCTCCTGTAGCCGAACGAGGCCCCGGCGGAGGGCTTGACCAGGCCGGATGGGGGTTTGCGGAGTTCCCGGTGCTGCGGAAGGTGTTCCCTCCCGGCGTCAGAACGAGATCGCTGCAGCCCAGCAGCCTTCACAGACATCTTGGTCTTGTCTAGCGCCCTGTGGTCACTCTTTGGTGCTGCAGACAGAGATAGAGAATGAGAGAGAGAGAGAGAGAGAGAGAGAGAGAGAGAGAGAGAGAGAGAGAGAGAGAGAGATTCAATCATATCATTATAAATAGGCATGATTAGTCAGCTACCTGCTGTGATAACGAGTGCAGCTGATGTGGACAGTTGCAAATAGATCAAAACAGTGAAAGAAAGCATCGGTCGACTGGCTGGATGTGGATGACATCAACATGACTAATGTTGGATGAATCAGAGGAATCAGTTAGACTGGAGTCATGGATGATCAGAACCATACCCAATGGCTAAATGGCTACATTTGGTCACATGCAAGCAGCTGTATATAACAAGAAACATCTGTATTTACTTAGAGATGGTTTGTGTTAGATGAAGAGGGCTAGTCACCGACATACAGACACACACATCTCAGAGTTATCGTTCTAACCTCTAAAAGACTAAGCCGTTGGGGGATTTACTAATCTAACATAGGAAATTGTTTTAAGATGGCCATACCATGGATCATTTACCTATTTGATTTACATTGGTTTTATTGAATTTGGCCATTCAAAAATAAATCATAAGGATTAAGGTTTTGAAGTGTCTGTCCTATATTTAGGAGATACAAGAAAGCTCAGGAAATATTTTTGTTTTTTTGACACATATTTAACACATTTTTTGTTGGCACAACACTACCTTCATACTCCCATTCACTTTTTAAACCGGTACCGGGTTTCCTAAAGCCACACGGAGAATGCCACCATGTTCGTGAGAATATCCCCTTTCAATAGTTTGTAGCCGAAACATTTCGGACGCTACAGACGTTTTCATGAGAAGGCCGATTTTCGGGATGTCTCATGGTCTGACAAACACCATTGTAGCTCGGCCACCTTCCACTGCAGATGTGGAAAGCCGACATCAGCGGATGAAGTGGATTGAGACGCTGCCCATTGAAAAATATCTCTAGTTTAAACTGACAGATTTTTTATGGGGATTTTGTTATTATATTACTTAGATTGACACATGGGTGCGTCAATAGACTCCTAATGAATGACATGGGCATGAATTACATCTTTCCCATGTGCAATAGCCTCACTTGGACACCGTCAATGGAATTCAAGATGCAATCAGACGTAAAGTAGCATAACTGATTGGGGAAAGTTAAAAGAAAATAGTGTCTGTGTGGGAATTTAGCAAGACTGCATTTTTAGCCCGGAGAATGACGCCAAAAAACATAATGGAACCTTAGAGCCTCCTAATCAGCCACATTAAATTAGATGAATAAGTGGTCGAAGGCATTACAATACATTTCATCATTCAGGAAATTGAGCAGCAGTTTGAAGGTTTCCTCTATTGTAATTAGATTGCGTGGAATTAAATGAAAGAACACCTAAACACTCATCAGATGGATGAGTCACTACACAGCAGTGTTATCCACTGCATTTCCTTACTAGCAAAAAATGGGTGAATAAAAAGGTAATGCTCTGCACTGCACACAAGTGGAGTCTGCTGGGGTGAGGACGGCTCATAATAATGGCTGAAATGGAGTGAATGGAACGGCATCGAACATGTGTGATACCATTCCAATGTACTCCATTCCAGCCATTGTACTCCATTCCAGCCATTGTACTCCATTCCAGCCATTGTACTCCATTCCAGCCATTGTACTCCATTCCAGCCATTGTTATGAGCCGTCCTTCCCTCAGCAGCCAGCCCATTTTTTTTTTACTTGAGCTATGAAGCAGAGAAAACTATGATTGAAAAAAACACACAGTTAATTAAGAAACAAGGCACACACCCGCTATTTGAAATGCCATACTGCAATTTGCACTGTTGGAAAGGCAACCTTTTGTTGCTGTATAAATGTCATTTTCCCTCTGATACTGCTCATAACTGTTAATGAGGTATCCATAGGCCTCAAATTCAGGTATGGAGCGAAAATATGTTCAAAGACAAAGAATGCTTCACAGACAGTGTTTCACAGTGAGTTTGTCTTTGATAAGAAACATGGGAAGATTGACCAAGAGAGAAACCCACAGAGAGTATACTTGTTCTGCATGGAATGCACTGTACAGTGGCATTTCTTCTCAGTGTTCCTGTACAGTACTAGGCCTTCCAGACTTTCTACATTTCATTGGATATCAAGCAGATATCTGCTGGCTGTGGCTACTCTCCCATGTGGAATCCATTTAGGGGAGGTTATGGATGACAAAGATATCTTGCAAAACAAACTAACAATCATGTTTCCTCCCCAGAAGATGTTATTCATGCTTCTAATTTAATACAAACACACTCTTTATGAATGCAAACAGTAAAACCCTTTCCTGTATACTGTAGCACTCAGTTGGGATAATGATTTCATATTAAATCATCAAATTGCTAAGTTACTGCCAACTCAACAGGACTGGACCAACAACAAGGTGTATATAGTGTAGAGAGGGAGAGAGGGAGAGAGGGAGATAACACACAGACTATTCAATCTCACCTGCCACTTTAAGCACGCTCTGAGAGGTGTGGGTAATGGGTGAGGTGACGCCCACAGGAGGGTTGCGCCCCTTCTTATTAAAGTTCCCTGGCTGACCCAGGCTCTGCGGCTTCCTCAGTTCCCCTTTAACCCCTGTGTCCTCACTAGCACCCTCCATGGGTCTGGAGGACTTCCTCCATTTGCTGGGGGTCTCGGTCTTGAGGCTCCCTGTCTCGTAGCTGCCCCCGTCCATCTTGCGTGCAGCCTTGGCATCCTCGCTGTACCAGGACAGGCCACTCTCCACCAGGGAGCGCTTCTCAGCATCGGTGCGGAGCTGCATAAGGACATAACCATTGAGATATGAAGTATTCTGCAAATGGAAATATTAATATTCTATTTGTATGGTCACAATGGGAAACACAGTGTTGGAGTCAATTCCATTTCAGTTCAATCAATGAAGAAGATTCATCGAAATTCAGATCTAGGAATTCTTGAATAAAAAAAATGAATTGTTGGGGTCATGTGAGAGGCAGCCAGGTGTGTGTGTGTGTGTGTGTGTGTGTGTGTGTGTGTGTGTGTGTGTGTGTGTGTGTGTGTGTGTGTGTGTGTCTGTGTGTCTGTGTGTGAGACACTGTATGTGTTATCTGTGCCAGACCCTCAGTTTACGCTCAGTAATCTCTGCTGTCCCATCTGAGTGTCTGTCTGCATTTCATAGGGAGAGCATGTGGGAGGAACTGATAAGCCTGTACTGTTTAACATCAGAGATTCACCACAGTCACTATGTTATGATCTGCAGAGACTTTCACTGTAGTAGTCACTGCTTATGGAAAGGATGAATCACGGCTCATGTTCTCCTTTGAATCCCACAAATGTTGGAGCATCAAGGATGATCCGTCTTTGACTTGCCATTTTCAAGGCACATTACATACTCATGACAAGCAGTCTGGATGACATGCTACATGAAAGGTTGGTAAATCTGGGCTGATTTAACGGTGTACTCTATTCCAAATGCCCCAGTTTTGCCTCCGCTATTTTCCCAATGTTTTTCAATGCCCTCCTCTTTCTAAGCGGCTGCAAACATAATAATGACTGCTCTTTCGTGGTCTGCAGGGCAGGCCCAATATTAACCGTCCCTCAGCCCCCAGCTGTGCCCTGGACTCCATATGTGAATTGATTGCCCCCCCATCTATCTTCAGAGTTTGTACTGTTAGGTGACTTAAACTGGGATATGCTTAACACCCCGGCTGTCCTTCAATCTAAGATAGATGCCCTCAATCTCACACAAATTATCATGGAACCCACCAGGTACAACCCAAAATCCGTAAACATGGCTACCATCATTGATATCATCCTGACTAACTTGCCCTCCAAATACACCTCCTCTGTTTTCAACCAGGATCTCAGCGATCACTGCCTCATCGCCTGCGTTCGCAATGGGTCAGCGGTCAAACGACCACCCCTTATCACTGTCAAACGCTCCCTAAAACACTTTTGCGAGCAGGCCTTCCTATTCGATCTGGCCCAGGTATCCTGGAAGGATATTGACCTCATCCCGTCAATAGAGGACGCCTGGTTGTTCTTTAAAAGTGCTTTCCTCACCATCCTAAATAAGCATGCCCCTTTCAAAAAACGTAGAACTAAGAACAGATATAGCCCTTGGTTCACCCCAGACGTGACTGCACTAGACCAACATAAAAACATCCTGTGGCGCACTGCATTAGCATCGAATAGCCCCCACGATATGCAACTATTCAGGGAAGTCAGGAACAAGTACACACAGTCAGTTAGAAAAGCAAAGGCCAGCTTTTTCAAACTGACATTTGCTTCCTGTAGTACTAATTCCAAAAAGTTCTGGGACACTGTAAAGTCCATGGAGAATAAGAGCACCTCCTCCCAGTTGCCCACTGCATTGAGGCTCGGAAACACTGTCACCACCGATAAATCCACGATTATCGAAAACTTCAATAAGCATTTTGCTACGGCTGGCCATGCTTTCCACCTGGCTACCCCTACCCCGGCCAACAGCTCTGTGCCCCTGGCAGCCACTTGCCCAAGCCCCCCCCCGCTTCTCCTTCACCCCAATCCAGACGGATGATGTTCTGAAAGAGCTGCTAAATCTGGACCCCTACAAATCTGCTGGACTAGACAATCTGGACCCTCTCTTTCTGAAATTATCAGCCAAAATTGTTGCAACACCGATCACTAGCCTGTTCAACCTCTCTTTTGTATCGTCTGAGATCCCTAGAGATTGGAAAGCTGCCGCGGTCATCCCCCTCTTCAAAGGGGGAGACACTCTAGACCCAAACTGTTATAGACCTATATCCATCCTCCCCTGCCTTTCTAAAGTCTTCGAAAGCCAAGTTAACAAACAGATAACTGACCACTTCGAATCCCACCGTACCTTCTCTGCTATGCAATCTGGTTTCCGAGCTGGTCATGGGTGCACCTCAGCTACGCTCAAGGTACTGAACGATATCATAATCGCCATCGATAAAAGACAGTACTGTGCAGCCGTCTTCATCGACCTGGTCAAGGCTTTCGACTCTGTCAATCACCGCATTCTTATTGGCAGACTCAACAGCCTTGGTTTCTCAAGTGACTGCCTTGCCTGGTTCTCCAACTACTTCGCAGACAGAGTTCAGTGTGTCAAATCGGAGGGCCTGTTGTCCGATCCTCTGGCAGTTTCTATGGGGGTGCCACAGGGTTCAATTCTTGGGCCAACCCTTTTCTCTATATACATCAATGATGTCGCTCTCGCTGCTGGTGACTCTCTCATCCATCTCTACGCAGACGACACCATTCTGTATACATCGAGCCCCTCTTTGGACACTGTGTTTACTAACCTTCAAACAAGCTTCAACGCCATACAACACTCCTTCCGTGGCCTCCAACTGCTCTTAAATGCTAGTAAAACCAAATGCATGCTTTTCTATCGAACGCTGCCCGCACCTGCCCACCGGACCATCATCACTACTCTTGACGGATCCGACTTAGAATACGTGGACACCTACAAATACCTAGGCATCTGGTTAGACTGTAAACTCAACTTCCAGACTCACATCAACCATCTCCAATCCAAAATTAAATCCAGAATCGGCTTCCTATTTCGCAACAAAGCCTCCTTCACTCATGCTGCCAAACTTGCCCTTGTAAAACTGACTATCCTACCGATCCTTGATTTCGGTGATGTCATTTACAAATTAGCCTCCAACACTCTGCTCAGCAAATTGGATGTAATCTATCACAGTGCCATCCGTTCTGTTACCAAAGCCCCATATACTACCCACCACTGCGACCTGTATGCTCTTGTTGGCTGGCCTTCATTATATATTCGTCGCCAAACCCACTGGCTCCAGGTCATCTATAAGTCTTTATTAGGTAAATCCCCACCCTACCTCAGCTCACTGGTCACCATAGCAACACCCACCCGGAGCATGCGCTCCAGCAGGTATATCTCACTGGTCACCCCCAAAGCCAACACCTCCTTTGGCCGCCTTTCCTTCCAGTTCTCTGCTGCCAATGACTGGAACGAATTGCAAAAATTATTGAAGCTGGAGGTTCCTATCTCCCTCAATAACTTTAAGCATCAGCTGTCAAAGCTGCTTATCGATCACTGCACCTGTATATAGCCCTTCTGTAAACAGCCCACACTACTACCTCATCCCCATATTTATTTATTTTCTTTTTTTATTTTATTTGTTTTGCTAATCTTGCACTCCAGTATCTCTATTTGCACATAATAATTATTATTAATAATAATAATCCTTCATTCCTGTGTTAATGCTAATCTGTAATTTATATCACCACTACGGTCTATTTATTGTCCTACCTCTTAACCTTATTGCATTTTGCACTACATTTTGCACTCTATATATAGATTTCTTCTATTGTGTTTTTGACTGTTTGTTTACTGTGTAACTCTGTGTTGTTGTTTTTTGTCGCACTGCTTTGCTTTGTCTTGGCCAGGTTGCAGTTGCAAATGAGAACTTGTTCTCAACTGACTTACCTGGTTAAATAAAGGTGAAATAAAATAAAAAAAAAAAAAAAAAATTAAAGTAGAACCAGCTGAGAATGATTCACTCTGACCTTTCCTTACAATAATGTTCAGCACAATGGTCAAGGCTGGGAGTGACCAAAACAATAGTACCTTCCTGTAGGGCACAATTCACCTCAACTGTACTGAATCACCTCTGACCTCCTCTTTATTGAGCAGCACAAGACTCATTCATCAAAACAACATGGAGACAATGCTGTTTCACCTAACGCGTCCCTGAGCAGAAGTCTGTTAATACAAGGAGGGCACTGCTTTAGTGGGTATCTACAGCATTATACCAAGCCATGACATATTGTAACTACAGCATTATACCAAACCATGACATATTGTAACTACAGCATTATACCAAGCCATGACATATTGTAACTACAGCATTATACCAAGCCATGACATATTGTAACTACAGCATTATACCAAGCCATGACATATTGTAACTACAGCATTATACCAAGATGGTACCATGACATATTATACTAGGCTATTATCCCAACGTATAACCAATTGATTGTAGGTATTATGATTGTAGGTATTATGTCGCTGCTTTGAGAAAACCATACTGTATCTAACGGGGTATCCTGTGGTGAATTGAGAGCACCATACTGTATCTAAGGGGGTATCCTGTGGTGAATTGAGAGCACCATACTGTATCTAATGGGGTATCCTGTGGTGAATTGAGAGCACCATACTGTATCTAACGGGGTATCCTGTGGTGAATTGAGAGCACCATACTGTATCTAATGGGGTATCCTGTGGTGAATTGGGAGCACCATACTGTATCTAAGGGGGTATCCTGTGGTGAATTGGGAGCACCATACTGTATCTAAGGGGGTATCCTGTGGTGAATTGGGGGGCTGTGAGGATAGAAACTTGGGCACAGTATTTCTTGGCAGAGCTCCTACTTAGTGTGATATAGTCACAGATGGCTCAGTCAGCTATACTAATCCCCATGATTCATCACTCTGCTCTTTCTGGGACGAGGAAGGGGACAGTGTTGCCACAGTAACACCAGGAATGACACAACGTCTGTGGACAGAGAACCTCTGTACTTACCACGCCACGCTGATACAGAAGAAAATCTGAATTCTCAAAACATAACAGATTACTGAAAGTTGACTTGATAATTTATGGTGTAAGGATACGTGAAGGGGTCACTAAAGGGCTTCTAATTAGAAGTGCCTTATGAAGCGATATCAGTTTTTTCCACCTGAGAAAACACCTACCAAAAGTGACTTTCAATCCAATTTAGATGTCAACCGACTAAGTTGGATGAATGATTGCTCAGTGTTAAATGACATTTCAAATATCACTTTGATTTCCAATGAGTGGCTAATGGGGTAGACTGTCTCAGTAAACAAGTGGTGCACAATGACATCATCATATCCATTTCTGATTGATTGAATGATGTTGCAGCGTTGGCTGCTTAAACTGCTTCTTTGGGACCCAAATGATATGACAGGCAGGCAGGGAGACAGGCAGGCAGGCAGGCAGGGAGACAGGCAGGCAGGGAGACAGGCAGGCAGGCAGGCAGGGAGACAGGCAGGCAGGCAGGCAGGCAGGCAGGCAGGCAGGCAGGGAGACAGGCAGGCAGACAGGCAGGCATGCATGCAGGCAGGCAGGCAGGCAGGCAGGCAGGCAGGCAGGCAGGCAGGCAGGCAGGCAGGCAGGCAGGCAGGCAGGCAGGCAGGCAGGCAGGCAGGCAGGCAGGCAGGCAGGCAGGCAGGCAGGCAGGCAGGCATGCAGGCATGCATGCAGGCAGGCAGTTAGAGGGACAGGGAGACAAGACAATGGGTGGAATGTAATACTGACCTGAACTTTGAGGACATAGAACTTAGGTAATTGTAGTCTTATATAAATAACTTAGCAAGAGTCATACCCTGCCCTGACAAGGTAAACTGCTCTCATCTTCTCCCAGTTATAGCAGTGAGACTGTGTGTGTGTGAGAGTGTGTGCAGTAGTAGTTTGTAAAACAATGCAGGGAAATAGATTCAATGTCAGTCATGAAATACTGACATAAACTTAGAGGTAAAACTGTGTTCTTCCATAACTCTGATAAAGATGTACCTTTTTATCTGCTGGAGTAAGCTTTCAGGTCCTGTCAAAATACCAGGTATACTGCTCTGCCCTCACACACATCTGCTTACAGTTTCCCCAGTAAGATGTGTGTGTGTGCAGGCAGTAGCCTATATAGTTTACAGAGATACAACAGAAACATAGCTAAGGCTGTTGTGATTGAATGTGCCCTTCACTCACCATGGCAGATGAGTTGCGTCTGGAGCCGAGGGGTGTGGTGGGCAAGGAGTTGAGGGAGGAGCTGGCGTTGAACTCCTCGGAGCTGAGGTTGTCTACAGAACCATCACTGAGCCCACTGCTGATGGAGCTGCTCTCTTCCCAGCTGAAAAGAGAAGGGGTCAAAGGTTATAATAATGCAGAGCATGGTAGTGTTCAGAAGGGAATATATAGTCACAGTGTATTAACCGTTATAAAGCTATCTAACCGTAAAGGGAAGGGAAAGGGGGATACTAGTCAGTTGTACAACTGAAATGTGTCCTACGCATTTAACTCAAAGTTAAAGAGGTTATCAAATGAGAGGACAAAGGTAGGTCTAATTTGGCAACAGCTTTGACTGTCCATCTGTCCTCCTGAAGAGATACCATGGTAACGGCCAGTGGAGGTGGGCGCCTCTAGCTACAAGCTGTTTGATCAGACGAGAGATGCCTAGGTTACACCACACAGCTGCAACTAGGAACTATCTTTATCCTCTCTCGTATGCAACACATCCTCTCAGTGACATAAACTACAAGCTCCATGAGTGGCACTTTGACTGAAGGACGTTTCTGTTCAAACAAGTTGACTGAGAAGAAGTGGAAACCCCAGTGACAGCTGCCACCCTGCCACCCGCTGCCTGACCAGGCCTGGCCTGGGTTGTCCTGGGACAGATGATGCTGGAGAGGCCCATACGTGAGAGGAGGGAGGAAGGGAGCCCATACGTGAGAGGAGGGAGGGAGGGAGGGAGGGAGGGAGGGAGGGAGGGAGGGAGGGAGGGAGGGAGGTGGTACTGTATCTCTGAATACATCTGAACAGGTGTGAATTTTAATTTCACACTCTGAAAATACAGGTCATTGCATGCAACTGAATATGAGAAGGGGCGGAGGATGTAGTCGAGATGATTATTGGCACGTAAGGTTCAGAGCAGGACAAAATGTGGAATTTAAAGCAGAAACTTTTTTAATGGAGACCCGGGTTCTGAAGCGAGCTTCGTATGCCTTCATGGCTTCAATAGATCTCCAGAGTGCTGTAATGTTAAATACCTCTTAGATGTATGGAACTGTTATGTTCCCTCTCATTAGTTTGACAGGGGTAAGTAGCAATTAGATTTTTTTTTCCGGACACACAAACATGTCAGAGAGCTAAAGGTAGATACAGTAATAAGACTCTTAGAAGTCATTCCTAAGTTCTCTTCTCTGTCTGTGCTTCCCTGCCCCACAGTTGAAATGGCTCTTTGTGGGTTCCTACTCTGCAATTAGCAGGGCGATGGAACATGGAATTGCATATGTAGAAAACACTGGTAGAAAGAAATGATCCATAGAAAGCAGAGGAGGCAATTGCACTTAATCATATGGCTATGGAGAAGTGAGTCCCCCCAAAAAAAGGGCATTGGGTGAAACCTAGAATCTACCAGTCACTGGAACACTTCAGTTAACAACCACAAACCAGAATCTACCAGTCACTGGAACACTTCAGTTAACAACCACAAACCAGAATCTACCAGTCACTGGAACACTTCGGTTAACAACCACAAACCTAGAATCTACCAGTCACTGGAACACTTCAGTTAACAACCACAAACCAGAATCTACCAGTCACTGGAACACTTCAGTTAACAACCACAAACCTAGAATCTACCAGTCACTGGAACACTTCAGTTAACAACCACAAACCTAGAATCTACCAGTCACTGGAACACTTCAGTTAACAACCACAAACCAGAATCTACCAGTCACTGGAACACTTCAGTTAACAACCACAAACCAGAATCTACCAGTCACTGGAACACTTCAGTTAACAACCACAAACCAGAATCTACCAGTCACTGGAACACTTCAGTTAACAACCACAAACCAGAATCTACCAGTCACTGGAACACTTCAGTTAACAACCACAAACCAGAATCTACCAGTCACTGGAACACTTCAGTTAACAACCACAAACCAGAATCTACCAGTCACTGGAACACTTCAGTTAACAACCACAAACCAGAATCTACCAGTCACTGGAACACTTCAGTTTAACAACCACAAACCAGCAGGGATTTTATCACGGGGCTACGCTGAACAGCAGGGAGCTCAGCTCACAGTAATACTAAAACTTGGCCTAAATGTGTGATGAGTTGATCTTTGATCCTACATTGGGATTTGCAAATGTTATCCTCATACACACTGAGGAAACCAGCATGCGTGTTACTTGATAAAGATCACATTGAGTGAGAACCTGTTCTTCAAGGCCAGTCATTCAGTGTTCTGGCATTACTGAACTGATGAACAGAGATCCACAGATACTCACCCTGGTCCACAGATGCTCACCCTGGTCCACAGATGCTCACGCTGGTCCACAGATACTCACCCTGGTCCACAGATGCTCACGCTGGTCCACAGATACTCACCCTGGTCCACAGATACTCACCCTGGTCTTTTATATGTGAACGTTATTCAGTAGCTTTTAGTCAGTGGTTTGTTACTGGACATGCATTTGTATGTCCCCAGGGGGGTGGCAAATCCAGGAGAGGCCGGGAGGGTCTGTAACTCTGTATAGCCTGTAACATGTGTCCACTTTGGAGCTTACATTTCAGAGGTGAAACTCAGACAGGGAGGGCGGGAGGAACTGAACCACATGCAGCACATACTTCATACATTGGGGTGGAAATTAGCTTTTTGTTTTCCATGGCACTGCTCCAAGCTTACCGGCTGATTTCTGCATTAGTACTATTATTTGAATTTCTGACGCTGAGAAAATGTTTTGGTTTGAAAGATTGAGGGAGGGGTGGGTGAAGGAAGGAGGGGTTGTGTGGTGGGTGAAGGAGGGAGGGAGGGGTTGTGTGGTGGGTGAAGGAGGGAGGGAGGGGTTGTCTGGTGGGTGAAGGAGAGAGGGAGGGGTTGTGTGGTGGGTGAAGGAGAGAGGGAGGGGTTGTATGGTGGGTGAAGGAGGGATGGAGGGAGGAGTTGTGTGGTGGGTGAAGGAGGGATGGGTTGTGTGGTGGGTGAAGGAAGGAGGGGTTGTGTGGTGGGTGAAGGAAGGAGGGGTTGTGTGGTGGGTGAAGGAGGGAGGGGTTGTATGGTGGGTGAAGGAGGGAGGGGTTGTGAGGTGGATGAAGGAGGGAGGGGTTGTGAGGTGGATGAAGGAGGGAGGGGTTGTGTGGTGGGTAAAGGTGGGAGGGGTTGTGTGGTGGGTGAAGGAGGGAGGGGTTGTGTGGTGGGTGAAGGAGGGAGGGGTTGTGTGGTGGGTGAAGGAGGGAGAGGTTGTGAGGTGGATGAAGGAGGGAGGGGTTGTGAGGTGGATGAAGGAGGGAGGGGTTGTGTGGAGGGTGAAGGAGGGAGGGAGGGGTTGTGTGGTGGGTGAAGGAGGGAGGGGTTGTGTAGTGGGTGAAGGAGGGAGGGAGGGGGAACATATGATCTACGTTCTCCACTCCTCCCCAGTGGAGAACAAACTGGGACCAGCTGTGAGCAACAAGAGGACTCTTATTGGATACCAAAAGCATTGCACTGTGTAATGTACTAGATGTGCATGGCTAGACTACTAGACGATCTGACTGCTAGAAGACAACTGTCTGCATACTACAGGGATACTAAACTTAACAATGATTTCACTTGATTCAAGCATACTAAATTGAAAACATCTCCAATCATGCAGAGAAATGTGTGACATTTAGCGCTATAATGATTTATGTCAAACATATTCATACAGTTTGTGACTACAGAAACAAACCACTAACATCCTCATACAGAGAAAGATGAACACTACCATGAGACTTTGATGTCATTCCTGCCAGGCTAAGAAGTGGTCCATTTGGATAAGCACCCAGGCATCATACCTAATAATCACACTTAATAAAACAACATGGAACTTCCTCCACACACAGGGATACATGCCATCTGAACAGGTTTAAAGCTGCTGCACACTATTGGAGAGTCCCACTTATGATGTGTGTGCTGTGACCTTGATGATGTTCTTGACAAAGCATTGTCTAAAATTCATTATTCCTGCCTTAATTCGTTTTAAAAAAGCTTATTAACGGTCATCCATCTTGTTGAAATCTAGCTAGTTACTGAAGGAAATGAAAGGCCGGATGCAGGGACCAGGTAGCCAGTCAAGATCAAAGAGGTCATTTGAACTATTGACATGACACAGTGCAAACATAACTAGCTTTGTAAAGCAGACATACACGCAAACATGTGGATCGTCTGAACCTATAAATGTTACGAGGTAGTAAACTGCACTTGATTTTGATTGGCCAGTATATGGAACCAATGAGATAGTCCCAAAAGTGCAAACTCCAAGCTAAATCCAGCGCACCTCCAAAACTTTTAACTTACAGTGCCTTACGAAAGTATTCACACCCCTTGACTTTTTCAAGATTATGTTGTAATTTCCAGATTTTTAATTGGATAATATTTAGATTGTTTGTCAGTGGCCAACACACAATACCCCATAATGTCAAAGGGGAATTATGTTGTTTGAAATTTTTACAAATTAATTAAAAATGAAAAGCTGAAATGGAGTCAATAAGTATTCAACCCCTTTGTTATGGCAAGACTAAATATGTTCAGGAGTATGTGCTTAACAAGTCACTTAAGTTGGTATGGACTCACTGTGTGCAATAATAGTGTTTAACATGATTTTTGAATGACTACCTCATCTCTGTATCTGACACATACAATTATGTGTAAGGTCCCTCAGTCGAGCACTGAATTTCAAACACATATTCAACCACAAGGTTTTCCAAAGCCTCACAAAAAAGGGCACCTATTGGTAGATGGGTTAAAAAAAAGCAGACGTTGAATATCCCTTTGAGCATGGTAAAGTTATTAATTACACTTTGTATCAATACACCCAGTCACAACAAAGACACAGGAAAGCCACTCAGGGATTGTACCATGAGGCCAATGGTGACTTTAAAAAAGTTACAGAGTTGAATTACTGTGATAGGAGAAAACTGAGTGTGGATCAACAACATTGTAGTTACATTGTAGTTACTAACCTAATTGACAGAGTGAGAAGAAGGAAACCCGTACGGAATGAAAAATACTCCAAAACTAGCATCCTGTTTGCAACAAGACACTAAAGTAATACTTCAAAGAATGTGTCTAGGCAGTAAAAAGTGTTATGTTTGGGGCAAATCCAATACAACACATCACTGAGTACCACTCTCCATATTTTCAAGCATGGTGGTGGCTGCATCATGTAATGTGTATGCTTGTAATCATTAAGGACTGGGGAGTCCTTAAGGATAAAAAATCAACGTAATGGAGCTAAGAACAGGCAAAATCCTAGAGGAAAACCTGGTCTGCTTTCCACCAGACACTGGAAGACAAATTCACTGTTCAGTAAGGCCAAATTCACCAGGCAGCAGATAGTACAGCTAGTAAAACATTTAATTCATGACTCTTGCGAGCGGCCTACCTGTGGCTGAACGCTCAATGAATCTTCAATTATCCAGATAGCTGTGGTACTGTTGCCACAATTCCATCGTGGAGGGTGTTCTTTTAACCAATCCCATAATTGCTTGTGACAAACAAGTGCCAACTCTCCTTCTAACAAGACCTCAGTGTTTGCTTGCCAAAATATAGAGCTTTGCTTGATGAGCAAAAATGTTGACTGTCTGTCTCAGTCACTTGCTCTAGATTCATTTTTAGAAGGAATACTGAACATGTCAGAATGTTGACTATATAGCCTATAAGCTAGTAGTTGTATCAACACTATTAGATGATCAAGATTCTAAATGACTCATGGGAAAGCTTATGTGGATAGATAAAATAAACTGATGAGCTATTTTTTTGTGTTTTAAATGCAACTATGCATTCCAGTCGATTGATTAGAATAACATAATGAAATTGACTTTTTTAAATAAACACTATAACAAAAAAAATGGTTTCATTTTCAACAGAAGCCAGCCTAATTCTAATCATTTTATTAGGTAAGCAAGCTACAGTGGATACAATGTTACATTCTAAACAGTTCATTGGTCAACTCTTGAGTCATACAAACTCCTTTTAAAATGTTAATAATTTACAGAGCTACAGTACATCGTCTGATGGTGTTACACGCTGTTCTGTATCGTTATAATAATCACTGCTTTGCCTACCTTGGACCCGGAGTAAAATGTATTATCCTTTTCGCGCAGTCACTTTCCCAATTAGCACACGTCAGTTTATATTCGCGCAATTCTGACATAAAAGAGCATTTAGAAGAAAAAAAATCCCGTAAAGTCCATGTAGCCTCAAGGAAGTCTCAACGCTCCATTCAAATCCTTGGTCTTCATTGCAGCAACCTCGTATTCCCTGTTCCCCACACAGTAAGGACTGCGAACCAGTTGGGAAACACCCCCAAGTATGATGCTAAAAAGTACCCCCCCCCCCCTCCAATACTCTCCCTCGACTGATGCCTAACATCTGTTCCCAAAACTGCCACATGTAACCCACATCATATCATCAACACTACCATTATAGCTACTTGAATAAACTAATTGTTGAATAACCATTAAATGTTGCCTTCTTTAGGGTTAATATGGATAATATGGATATTACATTGATGGCATATGACAAGGGCTATTATGTTTAAGATGACAATATGTTAAATGTACAGAAAAATAATAAGTGCAACGTTTACAGAATTAATATGGAAGTTAGGGGGAGCCTTGTTTTGCTGTAGGCTATATACTGTATGCCAACACTATAAGCTTAAAACATTCACATAGAGGATAGAAAGCTAATCATATAACCTAAGCTCTTTTTTGAATTTACCACAGGTGGACTCCAATCAAGTTGTAGAAACATCTCAAGGATGATCAATGGAAACTGGATGCACCTGAGCTCAAATTCGACTCTCACAGCAAATGGTCAGATTATGCATGTAAATAAAGTATTTCTGTTTTCACATTGTCATTATAGGATATTGTGTGTAGATTGCTGAAGATTTTTTATTTATTTAATTAATTTTAGAATATGTCTGTAACGTATCAAAATGTGGAAAAAGGCAAGAGTCTACTCTCTCTGGTCTTAGTTTCTGTTCTCTTTGCTCCACCAACTGCTAAACTGGAACACTGGAGCGTTAAGGGACACTGCCTCACTGTCTGTCTGTCTTCCAGGAGGACAGCATGACTGAGTGTCCTCCCTGCTTGACCTTCAGTCAAAAGACCACCAGGGAGGCGTGATGAGAACATAGAGACTTAGTATAGACCCCTACACTAGTAGGCTACAGTAAATACAGCCATTGTGTTACTGTAGCTAAATGCATATTGCTCCACAGCCTATTCCAGGGCTCTACTCTGTTCCTAGAGAGGTAACATCCCGGGTCCAGTTTCCCGATAGCATTGTAACTTTGGGCTTTGAGTGTTTTAACGAAGCATCATTCCTACAACGGCCGAAGATGGAACATGTGTTTCCCAAAACACCAAGCAGAAAGAACGTTCTGTAACACTTAATTTTAAAGTGTACCATCTGGGTTAACTTGGTTGAGCTGGTAAAAACATGATATGTAGGTCCACCTCACTGACTGGGATCTAATAAGAGTGTCATCCCAGATGTGGAAAAATACACTGTTTCAAAGCATAGTACATGTAATGTTTCCCTAAGTCAAATGTTATTAACTCGTTTTAAAGCTTCTGGAAGTTCCACTTAATTTCACAATAAGGTACAGAAATGAAGTGAAACTCCCAGAAGCTTTAAATTGAGGGCCAGGTTGTCAGGACTGGTAATGTACTGTATAAGTACACATTAATAACAAGACAGTACCCCTCAAAATATATTTCCTTTTAACTAGCTAAATCCTGTGTAATACCTAGTAATTATATTGTACTTAGGTAAACCTGACATGCACTATGCTTTGAAACAGTGTGCTTTTCCTCATGACCAAGTTAACCCAGATTTAACACTTTATTTTGGTGACAAGTGTTAACAATAACATTGAGTTGAGATATATTTTCAACAGTGCACATTCATGAGTAAAGTAATTAGAGCCTATTGAACAAAATTTATCGGACACCCGAGCGTGTCCACGAGGGGTCACAACCTTTTGGACAGCCGTTACTGAATCGGACGCAGCTGAGAAGAAACAACACAGTAAGTTGGTGAATTTAGTTTCTAACAAGCCTGGTAACACCTTTGTAATTACAGACCTCAATTACTACCAGTTACATCGTTGTTATTATTACAGTGTAACTATTCGTTGTTACACTTAACTACAATACTTGTTACAGTGTAATTTCACACATAATTAACGTTGTAATAAAGTGCGTCTTCAAATGAAGCGTTACCGAACTTTCTCTACGTGCGTCGTTGGAGCACGTCTCGATAATGAGAGGATCTAAATAAATTGTCACATCTTACATTAACATTATAATTATAACACAATACCGACTACTGATCAGCTTCTAAAGATATATTATAATCTATATGGTTGCAAATATAATAATGCAGAAACTCAGATTTGGCACTTCATTGCGCATGCTACTCATCAAATATATTGAGGCAACAATTACAGACAGTAGCCTACAATTAGCAAAATAGAACTCAATTGAAGGAACATGAAATTGATTTCAATATGATTTAAATATATAGGTATATGTAGCCTACTGTGCTTATCGTTTAATGCAGTCATCTCGGTTTTCATTTGAAGCATAATTGTATCCTTTTTTTTTGCTTGTAACAACTGCAAAGACATTAGCAACTTTGAATGTGTAGTCAACTTCGTTCTGAAGTCATCAGTGGTCACAGAGAAACAGAGAAACATCTTGATTCTATGTTTAGCGGAGATCTTCTGTGTATAAGTGGATGTAGATGGGCAAACAATTATCTAACGACCCACTAACATGTAGCTGTTCTACAAGTGGTCTCCCTCCCTTTACCCCTCGTTAAATAACGAGCGCTTTCGAGTGCAACTTTAGTAAACGATGGTTTTGGGAAACAGCTTGGAGATTTAAATATGCTCCTACGAAGTTCTTATGATGAAGTTAGCATTCAAATACTTTTGGGAAACCGGGCCCTGTAGGGTTTCACTCCAACCCTTAGCTTGTTGATAAACTGAATCAGGTTAGTTACAACTGGGGATGGACAGAGTAAACTTACAGGAGGGTAGCTCTCCAGGAACAGGGTTGGAGGGCCCTGACCTATTCCTTTTAACCTATGTTAAAACATTATTCACTTGCTGAGACCAGGGTGGAGAGTCCAGGAATGTGCCGGGTAGACTAGCATCCAGTAACTCTGTGAACTGAATTACTCACAAGGCTAAGTCAACCACAACATAATCTAACCTCCAGCAAGGCATGAGAAACCTTGGAAAACGTTATCCTGGTTCCTCCCATCATTAGTAACAGAGCATTCTCACAGTGATGTCATTAGGTCAGAGGAGCAACAGTCCAACGACATTGGGAGGTGCACTGTGTGGGCCAAGAAGTTTCCTCCCCAACAAAAGGGCTTACCAAGAAAAACTTCCAAAATGACTAATTCGAGACAGAAAGAAGATGGAGCACTAAACAAAAAAGCCAGTGTTTAATTTCTTATTTTCTCAGGCTTTAATCCAGGCATGGACAACTGATGGCGTTCTCGGGTCCATCATCATCACAAGTGTACCAAGCTAGCTAGATATGTTTACATACAACCTATTTGCACATGTTTTTTTATTGTGACAACCTTTGAGATTTTACACATAAAAGGAGCAAGAGTGTGTCAATACATGCAATGGGTAGATAGTGGGTACACAGGATCTCCCATGGTAGTTCCTGAGTTGGGACAGTCTGAGATCTGTACCAGCCACACAAAGGATCTGTTATCAGCTAGCACCAGCCACACAACAGATCTGCTATCAGCTAGCACCAGCCACACAACAGATCTGTTATCAGCTAGCACCAGCCACACAACAGATATGTTATCAGCTAGCACCAGCCACACAACAGATATGTTATCAGCTAGCACCAGCCACACAACACATCTGTTAGCAGCTAGCACCAGCCACACAACAGATCTGTTATCAGCTAGCACCAGCCACACAACACATCTGTTAGCAGCTAGCACCAGCCACACAACAGATCTGTTATCAGCTAGCACCAGCCACACAACAGATCTGTTATCAGCTAGCCCAGCCACACAATACATCTGTTATCAGCTAGCACCAGCCCCACAACAGATCTGTTAGCAGCTAGCACCAGCCACACAACAGATCTGTTATCAGCTAGCACCAGCCACACAACACATCTGTTAGCAGCTAGCACCAGCCACACAACAGATCTGTTATCAGCTAGCACCAGCCACACAAGAGATATGTTATCAGCTAGCACCAGCCACACAACAGATCTGTTAGCAGCTAGCACCAGCCACACAACAGGCAAAGGGAAGATTTCTGCCCGCCCGAAGAGGAAGAGAAAACAAAAGATATGCCCCAAACAGATGAACTGTGGTGATGATCTCCTGATACTCATACCCTGATTTTTTGATACAAATGATCTGATAATCCCGTCCTCATCCATAATACCTGTAATTGTATTAAATTGAATTTGTATCGTAATAATGATAATAACTGTATTTGTGAAGTGTTTTTCAAACATGGGCAGCAGGTAGCCTAGCGGTTACAGCGTTGGGCCAGTAACTGAAAGGTTGCTGGTTCGAATACCTGAGCCAACAAGGTGAAAAAAACTGTCAATGTGTCTTTGAGCAAGGCACTTAACCCTAATTTGCTCCAAGGGCTGACCCCGTAGGTAGGCTGTCATTGTAAATAAGTATTTTAACTGACTTGCCTACTTTGATAAAGGTTAAATAAAATAAATAAAAAACATTATGCTCAAACGGAAAGCCATTCCCAGGAGACGTATTTCCTGCTTCCTTTGAGATGGGCTGCAGTATATCAGGCATGAATACAAATACTATACATACTTTACGTCTCCTGTTCATCAGACCAGTTCAGATTTCTGCTAAACAAGCTGTCAACTATGTAACCTTTACTAAGGTGTATGTGTAACTACTAATATAGCCATTACCTCTTGATTAAATGGCTTGCATCTGGAATAACCTCTCCAAAATGTTTGCTTAGGTCATGACTCACCATTCAATAACATAGCAGTATCCACAGGGATCTGTACAAGCTGTTTAAATACTGATTTCCACTGTCAGTGAGAATGACCGTGTAGGCAATGGCCGTAACACATAACATGTGCTGTTCTTTCTTTGCTGTGGTTAACTGCTGTTCTCTGTAGGTTGCACGAGAGCAGACAGGAAGCTGCTTTCATATCCTGACCTTCATATGGCTGTGGCCTTTATCTATCTGTGTCTGTCAGCGCTTCCTGCTGGACCAGTTCAAAGGTAAAGCTGTCTGTTCTGCTTAACATTTCTGCAAATCCAGGTTTGATGTTTAGTTGAAATTAGTAGATATGCCCCCTGCCTTTTATTGATTAAAAAGACAGCCTTTTATTTTGCTATAAATGAAAGGAGTGGAGGAATGGTGGATGGGAGGGAGAGACGGACAGGGGTACAAGAAATAGAGCTCTGCACCACCATCCCTCAGAATGATTCTTAAATATTAATCTAGAATTGGCATTGGCTGAGGCAGTGCATTAAAGCATAGCTAAAATATTGATAGGTGGCAGTTGAGCCTCTTCATCTACAGTACTATGGAATAAAATCTTTAATCTTCAGCCCAGTCCAGAGTAAAAAACAGGTATCCAGAGGCCGTTGTAGAAAGCTACTGTGTATTCACACTTATAATCAGGACAGGTATTCACTGCTCTTTGACAACACTTATGAGTAACCTGTGGAGCACCATTCATGCATCCAGGAAGCAAATGCTACATGAAAAGGTTCGACTCAACAACCTGGATAAAGATCATATGAGCTCAATCCATTTTCTTAAATAATAGCATTGTTGACATTTTAAAATCTGTACTCCGTAATGACTCCCAAGCCTAATGGTGCAATGACACAAGCCTTCCAGCAGATGGCACAACGAGCCCAGAGTGAGAGAGCTTGATATGATGTGGACAATGGCAGGTATTGGCACAATGACTTGTGTCTCATTTGCTGAATTTGTTGGCAGATGGTGTCTAGCCAGTACAGTCTTTCTACTTCATTTTCTATATTGTATTCTATTCGTGCACAATCTGTCCACATTCTTTCATTAATCAGTTTATATTCAATAACTTTATCATGAGAAGTTTAATACATAATAAAGACATAGAACTGTCTAAGTGGCACTCTGAGGATCAAAGTCAGTGTCCACTGGCTCACCCTGCTGTTCAGTTAGTCTTTCATCTCCATTTTATCCTATTATTCAATCAAAAGATGAAAAAGAAAGACAGTGATGCACTGCACCAGTAGAGCACTGATCTTCCAGTAATTCTGACCCTGGCATAGCTAACAGGATTGTGTTGGCATCATCAAGGCAAGGCAAGGCGGTACAGCGCAGCACAGCAGCTCCATTAACAGTAGCAGTAAAACAGTAACGGTTCTGAAATGCATCAGTGAATCCATCTGAAACTGGAACACTGTAGATCCCTGTGGAAATGTCCTCTGATCACTGGGCTAGAAAACAAGAGCAACACAGCAGCTTCCATGAGCCAGACTAGACCTCAGACAGTACAGGACGGTTCCCTTACCTAACATCCACATCACAGGGGCACACGACTGTAAATACTTATGTATTTATTTGTAAAATGTTCTATGATTGGTGTACATGCAGGGCTTCTTTGTAAAATAGGCCTTTCCCTGATATGGCTAATGGAGGCTGCCTGCCTTTCATGAGAGATATACATCATTTAGCTGACTCTTTGATTCAAAAGCATACATTTTACATATTGGGTGGCCCCAGTGGGAATTGAGTGATGACATGACATAATTTACATGACACAGAAACAGTTCAAATGCCAGTAGTTTTTTATTTTACCTTCATTTAACTGCGCAAGTCAGTTAAGAACAAATTCTTATTTAAAATGATGGCCTACATACAGGGACAGCCATAGTACGGTGCCCCTGGAGCAGATTAGGGTTAAGTGCCTTGCTCAAGGACACATGGCTCAGGGATTTGATCATTAGTCATATCATTAGTTACTGGTGTGTTTATCAGACATGCTCCCAGGGCTACAGTCATATCATTAGTTACTGGTCTGTTTATCAGACATGCTCCCAGGGCTACAGTCATATCATTAGTTACTGGTGTGTTTATCAGACATGCTCCCAGGGCTACAGTCATATCATTAGTTACTGGTGTGTTTATCAGACATGCTCCCAGGGCTACAGTCATATCATTAGTTACTGGTGTGTTTATCAGACATGCTCCCAGGGCTACAGTCATATCATTAGTTACTGGTCTGTTTATCAGACATGCTCCCAGGGCTACAGTCATATCATTAGTTACTGGTGTGTTTATCAGACATGCTCCCAGGGCTACAGTCATATCATTAGTTAATGGTCTGTTTATCAGACATGCTCCCAAGGCTACAGTCATATCATTAGTTACTGGTGTGTTTATCAGACATGCTCCCAAGGCTACAGTCATATCATTAGTTACTGGTGTGTTTATCAGACATGCTCCCAAGGCTACAGTCATATCATTAGTTACTGGTGTGTTTATCAGACATGCTCCCAAGGCTACAGTCATATCATTAGTTACTGGTGTGTTTATCAGACATGCTCCCAAGGCTACAGTCATATCATTAGTTTCTGGTCTGTTTATCAGACATGCTCCCAAGGCTACAGTCATATCATTAGTTACTGGTCTGTTTATCAGACATGCTCCCAGGGCTACAGTCATATCATTAGTTATTGGTGTGTTTATCAGACATGCTCCCAAGGCTACAGTCATATCATTAGTTACTGGTGTGTTTATCAGACATGCTCCCAGGGCTACAGTCATGCATGTGGTGGTGATACTGTAATGATGGTCTTCTTGATCCTGTCAAATACACCTTTACTATTGACCCCTCCAGTGATGGAGGACTTCCATGTTGTCCACAGCTTGCAGAAATTATCTAATTGTTTGTGTGTGTGAATGAGGGGAGGGCCTCCTCTGTTCACGTGGGGCCCCAGACCCATCCTGGCCTGGGTGAGGGTGTATAGAATAGAGTGACCCCTCCCTCTTCACTGAGCTGTGGCCCATAAAGTGTTGACCCCGACCAGTGGTCTTACTAAACTGTAATCCCAGCAAGGCTTTTGAAAGGCCCGGCCAACCAGGCCCAGACCCAATCACTCTGCACATGCTTTATGTGGGTCAGGAAGGCATTGCACTAGGCTGGTCAGGAAAGCCAAGGAAAGCTGGGACTGACTGTGGAGTAGTGTCCAATGTAGGCAGGAAAGAGAAATTAAGGCAGACTGTACTAAGAGGACCAGTATTAGATGACTAGAGGCAAATGTACCTACTGTACTGTATGCATTCCTTTATGGGTGTGTTGGTGCGTAAGGAGGGGTCTATTTCCTAGCATGTGCAAATATTTCTCACCGTTGCCATGGAAATGACATTGCCAGAAGAGCAAACTGAAACGATGGATTAGCTAATTTGTAGGAATCCATTCTTTGTCTTAACTTGGTAACACATCATTTATATGAATCTCTCTGAGCAGTTTCTGAATAGTGATGCACTCTAAACAGCATATTATATACATTCTGTGTGGTAATCTAACTGATCATTGTGTTGTTCATAAAAAAAAAAACATGAATTATAGAAGGACTGATTGCATTCTAATGACCTCAATTAATAAAAATTGTAATGATCTCCTGCAAGTCTTTGTGCAGTGATTAATGATAGCAGCTCGGAAACCATCAAACATGTCTACCATCGAGGGATTCAGAGGGGAGTTCTAACAGTAGGTACGAGCCGGAGACATCCAGCGCCGTCGCCCACTACACCCTTTCATATTTGCATGCAGAACAATCTGCTTACACTTCATCCTCCACACACACATAAACACTTCTACAAACACACAGCTACACACAGCCACACACAGCCACACACAGCTACACACACAGCAAAACAAAGCTACACACACAGCCACACACAGCTACACAGAGCTACACACAGCCACACACAACCACACACAGCTACACACACAGCCACACACACAGCTACACACAGCTACAGTACACACACAGCTAAACACAGCTAAACACAGCTATACACACAGCTACACACACAGCTACATACACAGCTACACACACAGCTACACACAGCTATACACAGAAACACACCCAGCTACATAAACAGCTACACACAGCTACACATACAGCTACACACACAGCTACACACACAGCTACATACACAGCTACACACACAGCTAGACACATCTACAAACACAGCTACACACACTGCCACACACAGATACACACATCTACAAACACAGCTTCATACAAAGCTACACACACAGTTAAACACACAGCTACATACACAGCTACACACACAGTTAAACACACAGCTACATACACAGCTACACACACAGCTACACACAGCTACACACACAGCTAAACATACACCTACATACACATCTACACACACAGCTACATACAGCTACACACACAGATACACACACCTACACATAGCTACACACACAGCTACACACACAACTACACACACAGCTACACACATAGCTACAAACACATCTACACACAGCTACAAACACAGCTATAAACAGAGCCACACACAGTTACATACACAGCCACAAACAGCTACAGCTACATACACAGCCACACACAGCTACACACAGCTTCACACAGCCACACACAGCTACACACAGCCACACACAGCCACACACAGCTATATACACAGCCACACACACTACTACACACAGCTACACACAGCTGCACACAGCTACATACAGCTACATACAGCTACACACAGCTACACACAGCCACACACAGCTACACACAGCTATATAGAGCTACACACAGGTACATACACAGCTACACACAGGTACATACACAGCCACACACACATCTACACACAGATACACACACACACACGCATACACAC
Organism: Thymallus thymallus; assembly: GCA_023634145.1. Lineage (NCBI taxonomy): Eukaryota > Metazoa > Chordata > Actinopteri > Salmoniformes > Salmonidae > Thymallus > Thymallus thymallus. The sequence goes on from CM042409.1 coordinate 6,442,943, forward strand.
ACGTACACGCGTACACACACGCTCACTACCTCACACTGATACACAATGCACAGCCAAACAGTGGGTCAGAGGAGGAGGGTTACCATGGCAGCATATCCTGATCCATGTGCCGCATGATGAGAGGCGTGTTGCTGCACCAGCCTTTCCCTCTCTCGTCTCTTTCCTTTAGAACTGCTCACACACACACAGCTAGCTGGCTACAGTCCACAACCACTGCACCCCCATGCTCCCACATACATTACATTACCTAACCTTAACCTTACCGCACAGTGGAAAGAGGGGGGGCCATAGATAGTCTTGTATTTAGCCTAACACAGTGCTCCCATTCAACACGATAATGTAGCCTACTCAGTGATGCCCGTACGCACTGCCATAATCGATACCTTGCCGTGCAGTCAAGTGCTTTACAGACGGTTCTGTAAACAGGGCAGAATCTGAATCCAAATAAAATGCTGACAGTCATTAGTTTTCTGTCTGAAAGTCTAAATAAGCTTTCAGTAATGTTTGAGTTAATCAACGTCTGCCAGGAAAATACCGTAAATCCCTTGGTCGTGATAAACAGAGAGCATTTCTGGGTGGGCCTCCTTTAAAACATCTCCATGTTTGCATGTCCTGTTTAAAGCATTAAACCATTCGCTCCAAAACAGATTATTCTCCTGTGAAACGAAGCGATTGGACTTGAGAATGTACCCATCAGGTTGCAACAGAACGCGGATGCCGCTACTCGGTGGGTCCAAGTATGTAACCTCAATTGACGGAGGGGTGCACCAGGTAACTGTATGTTTGTGCAGATGGCATTGAATAGTGGCACATCGATGATTTCTCTATCAGGTATGGAGAATAAAAACATACATATTCAGGAATAATGTCATTATTTATGTCTAACAAGTGTTTAAAATGTCTGCTAATGTTACAATACCATACTAGTAACGGATATACCATCATAATCCTCCATTAGTATGTGGTGTGAAGACGTTCTGAAGACGTTCTGATCGTACCATACAGATTCCTAAAGACTAAAGTAAAGAGAAGACATCGCATCGGGGCCTAGTTCTAGAACATACAGTACCTTCCCTGTCATGGGAAACAACCAATAGAGCCTGTCAGCTCTATGCAAAATATTTCTATCTGAACGTTTCACCCATTCACCCCTGTGTTACACCCTTCCCCTCCCCTTCCATCTTTCACTGTCATCATCACTCAGAGGAACATCATTGCTCTCTGGTTGTCCCAGTTACCCCAAGACACAGTACAGTCCAGACCCGCTGTAGATATCACACAGCCACCAGTCAGTACATTAGTAGACAGTAGTTAGTGTAGCAGGAATCAATAGACATTAGGCCACCAGCAACGTGCTGCAGGTCCAGTTCACTCCCTAGAACCCAAACCCCAGAGAGACCACCCACAGCCGCTTGGTCTGAATGTATGATAGGAATACCTTAAGATTAGAGCATCGGGTTTGATAACATGTAAACTATATGTACAAAGGTTTGTGGACACCCCTTCAAATTAGTGGATTCGGCTATTAGTGGACCTCTATAGACAAACATTGGCAGTAGACTTTCAACGTGGCACCGTCATAGGATGCCACCTTTCCAACAAGTCAGTTTGTCAAATTTCTGCCCTGCTTGAGGGCTCCCAAGTGGGACACTGCATCTCAGTGCTAGAGGCGTCACTACAGACAATCTGGTTCGAATCCAGATTGTGCCACAACCGGCCGTGATTGGGAGTCCCATAGGGTGGTGCACAATTGGCCCAGCGTTGTCCGAGTTTGGCCGGTGTAGGCCGTCATTGTAAATAAGAATTTGTTCTTAACTGAATTGCCAAGTTAAAATAATTTAGAGCTGCCCTGGTCAACTGCAAGTGCTGTTATTGTGAAGTGGAAATGTCTAGGAGTAACAATGACTTAGCCAAAAAGTGGTAGGCCACACAAGCTCACAAATAGGTTTCCATGGCTGAGCAGCCATGCACACAAGCCTAAGATCACCATGCCGAGCGGTGTAAAGCTTGCTGCCATTGGACTCTGGAGCAGTGGAAAGGCGTTCTCTGGAGTGATGATTCACGTTTCACCCTCTGGCAGTGATGGACTAATCTGTGTTTGGAGGATGCCAAGAGAACACTACCTGCCCCAATGCATAGTGCTAACTGTAAAGTTTGGTGGAGCAGGAATAATGGTCTGGGGCTGTTTTCATTGTTCGGGCTACGCCCCTTAGTTCCAGTGAAGGGAAATCTTAACACTACAGCATACAATGACATTCTAGACAATTATGTGCTTCCAACTTTGTGGCAACAGTTTGGAGAAGGCCCTTTCCTGTTTCAGCATGACAATGCCCCCGTGCGCAAAACGAGGTCCATACAAAAATGGTTTGTCGAGATTGGTGTGGAAGAACTTGACTGGCCTGATCTCAACCCTTTGGGATGAATTGGAACGCTGACTGCAAGCCAGGCCTTATTGCCCAACATCAGTGCCTGACCTCACTAATCTCTTGTGCTCTTGTGTCTAAATATAAGTAAGTCCCCTCAGCAATGTTCCGACATCTAGTGGAAAGCCTTCCCAGAAGAGTGGAGGCTGTTATAGCAGCAAAGGGGGGACCAACTCCATATTAATTAGATGAGGAGGTGTCCACATACAGTTGGTCATATAGTATGACAAAGTGCCTCATTTAAGTCAACAATGGATACCTTTCCTGCAGTCAATGACCAAAAGCTCTCTCTTTGGTGTTCAGGGTGGAATGCTATTTATGTTTTTCATAATTTCATCATTAATAAAACAAAAAACGACGGAAGTCCGTTGTTTCTACATCAAACAGTTTTGTTATATTTCAGTAAACTTATTTTTTTAAGCCCATAATCATGTGTGTTAGGTGTATACTTTTGTTTCAAAGTAGATTTATTTAAGACTACCAAGAAACACTCTGTGTGTCCCTGATTTAGCCCACTGCAGTAAAAGGTTAACATCCTTACAGCCAACCAGGAATCAGAATACAGAACCACCAGAATAATATAAATATTTGATATATGATATGTAATTACAGGACCATTTTAGCTCAACATTTCCATGTTACCCATGAAAGTCAAACTTCCCTTTGGATATGATTGACCTTATTACTATAGCTTCCATTCAGATAAAGAACAATGTATTAGGGATTATGGTGAAAGAGCTGGAGAAATGTTCCCTCTCCCCACCATCACATAGGAGCCGGTTGCTATGGAGACGAAAGAGGGGCTTGCCGAAATGATCTATTTTAAAAAGATGGGTACAGGCTAATGGTTTCCAATGAGCTCAACTGTGTGTGTGTGTGTGTGTGTGTGTGTGTGTGTGTGTGTGTGTGTGTGTGTGTGTGTGTGTGTGTGTGTGTGTGTGTGTGTGTGTGTGCGTGCACGTGTGTGTTTGGAGTGCTATCAGCATTGTGGATTATTTTAGCATTTGAGCGTACAGTAGCGCTCAGATGAAATTAATTAATGGTTGCCAATAAGGACAGTAGTGCTAATGTATTCAGAAGTATGCTGAGCTATGTATTATAGCTAAAGCATGAGCCATCTCTTCAATTTTTCAGTCCTGGATTAGCCTCTCCCCTGGTGGATTAGCCTCTCCCCTTGTTTTATTCTGACAAAAAAATGTGTGTGTGTGTGGGTGTGTGTGTGTGTGATTCCCAAGGGGGACCAGTATGAAAAAAGTTAGAAAATGTATCCACTCACTACTGTAAAAACACGGGTTTTCCAGTGATTGAAGACACGGGTGGCCCAGTGCTTGAAGACACGGGTGGGCCAGTGCTTGAAGACATAGGTGGCCCAGTGATTGAAGACGCGGGTGGCCCAGTGATTGAAGACACGGGTGGCCCAGTGATTGAAGAAACGGGTGGCCCAGTGATTGAAGACACGGGTGGCCCAGTGATTGAAGACACGTGTGGCCCAGTGATTGAAGAAACGGGTGGCCCAGTGATTGAAGACACGGGTGGCCCAGTGATTGAAGACACAGGTGGCCCAGTGATTGAAGAAACGGGTGGCCCAGTGATTGAAGAAACGGGTGGCCCAGTGATTGAAGAAACGGGTGGCCCAGTGATTGAAGACACGGGTGGCCCAGTGATTGAAGACACGGGTGGCCCAGTGCTGAGTATTTCTAAAATCATCAGACATACTATCTCCCTCTCATGCTCTCTTTTCCTTCAATCTGCCCAAGAAGCTGCACATTAAATCCCAGAGCATGTGGAGCAGAGATAAAGCTGCTCATATCACACCAGAGTACTGGCCTGGATTCCCTCAGCCTCTCTCAACCTCTCTCAGCCTCTCCTCGCCCTGCCTACTGACTGTCAACTGGGGAGAGTGAATTAAAGAGAGGATAGATGGATGGATGGATGGATGGATGGATGGATGGATGGATGGATGGATGGATGGATGGATGGATGGATGGATGGATGGATGGATGGATGGATGGATGGATGGATGGATGGATGGATGGATGGATGGATGGATGGGGGGATGGATGGGGGGATGGATGGATGGATGGATGGATGGATGGATGGATGGATGGATGGATGGATGGATGGATGGATGGATGGATGGATGGATGGATGGATGGATGGATGGATGGATGGATGGGGGGATGGATGGATGGATGGATGGATGGATGGATGGATGGATGGATGGATGGATGGATGGATGGATGGATGGATGGATGGATGGATAGATGGATGGATGGATGGATGGATGGATGGATGGATGGATGGATGGATGGATGGATGGATGGATGGATGGATGGATGGATGGATGGATGGATGGATGGATGGATGGATGGATGGATGGATGGATGGATGGATGGATGGATGGATGGATTAGAGGGGGAATCCTAAGAGAGGGAGAGAGAGAGAGAGAGAATGAGAGAGTTTTGTGTTTGAAAGAGAGCGAAAAAGAGAGAGATGAAGTGTATAAATGAAGCTTCAAAGGAGTGAATGCTGCAGCTGGTGGAGATAAGACCTGACAGACAGAACACATAACACACCCTGACACACCTTGACGCACCCAGACGCACCCTGATGAACCCACCTTGATGCACCCTGACACACCCAGATGCACCGTGACACACTTCAACACACCCAGACACACCCTGACACACCTTGACGCACCCAGATGCACCCTGATGAACCCACCTTGATGCACCCTGACACACCCAGATGCACCCTGACACAACCAGATGCACCGTGACACACTTCAACACACCCTGACACACCCTGACACACCTTGGCACACCTTGACACACCCTGACCTAGGATCTGACTGATGCTGTACCATGGCATCGATCGGTAGGCTACTGTTACTAATGGGCAGTTAGTATTAGTAAGTTAATGGGTTATGACTCTGTTAAAACGGTAGGGGAATGTCATACTGTATGTCAGTACTTTTTGCTTATGTTTTTTGGTTGCACCAAGGGTCTTGCTAAAACCCATTTAGTGGAGGGGCAGGCAGTGATTCGAGAGACTCTGTGTGTGTTGGTGTTAGTCTCATCCTCCTCGGTCTCTGCAGTGAGATGTGGGTGTGAATGAATGAATGCCCACAGCTGTCTGTGACACGGCCAGCTCAGCAGGAGGCATGTAATGAATGTCATTACTACACAACTCAGACGTGATCTGCACTCATTTAGACCCATTTAGAGATCCAGCTCTGGTTTTCCAGACAATCGGCCATCTTGGTTTTCTATCGCTACAAAATGGAAGATTCCGTAAAAAAATGGGTCAGACAAAATGTCTGGTTTCAGCACATAATTTCCCTAGTTCTTGGAATGGCTAGGAACAGAGGTGAAATAGTGAAGCTGCAACTTTGGAATTACTCAGAATTCTTGACTCTTTTTTTAAAGCCTTCTGTTTGCACATGTGTTTATTCACTAGTTGCCATATCCACCCAAAACCAAACACAACCACAATATATTTCACAGAACAATAAGTTTCAGACAGAGGGGGATCCGCATTAGTAATACCAAACAACTACTCTGAGAATAATAGCTGATAATTCACATGCAAGTCACTACTCATCACAGCTACCCTAAAGGAATACTGCAGGACTTTATTGTCAGGGTACTCTCTACTCAGCAGAAAGGTTTTAAGAAAATTCAGATCTGTCTCAGCAGAATCAGCCTGAGATGGTTGTTGCATGAAGCATGAAGCCCTAACAGACCCATGATGCCCTAACAGACCAATCAGGCTCTAACAGACCCATCAATCCCTAACAGACCCATGAAGCCCTAACAGACCCATGAAGCACTGACAGACCCATGAAACCCTGATAGACCCATGAAGCCCTGATAGACCCATGAAGCCCTGACAAACCCAAGAAGCCCTAACAGACCCATGAAGCCCTAACAGACCCATGAAGCCCTAACAGCCCCATGAAGCCCTAACAGACCCCCCCCCCCAACACCATGACCAGAGTAGGTAACCCTCCCCACAACCAGAGTAGGAACCCCCTGCCCCAATGACCAGAGTAGGAAAACTCCCCCACGACCAGAGGAGAACCCCCACCATGACCAGAGTAGGAGAACCCCCCCCACCCACAACCAGAGTTAGACAACATAATAGACCACAGGTGTCAAACTCATTCCATGGAGGTTTAAGTATTTAATTGATCAATTAAGGTCACTGATAAGTTAGGAACTTCCCTCACCTGGTTGTCTAGGTCTTAATTAGACACAAATTGAAAGTAAATAACAAAAGAACATCAGGCACTCGGTCCTCTATGGAATGAATTGACACCCCTGGTATAGAACCTTACCCATTGGCCAGGTTGTCGTCGTCATCCTCTGGCATGCTCTTTCCCAGCAGGTCGCTATCGCTCAGGTAACCAGACTTGAGGTCCGCATCATCCACGTCCAGCCCTTCGATGAGCTCCATTCGGGAGGAGTGGCTGAGACGGCTGGAGACTCGGGCGGGCATGGTGTGGGCCGTGTACTGGGACCGGGCCTTGTCCCCCTGGTACCCACCGCTGCCCGTGGAAGAAGGAGCGTCTCCAGCCTGCATCCGGGGACTGGACTGGCCGTGGCGCCAGGAGAGAGGAGAGGAGCGGTTGGACTGACTGGACATGCTGCGGCCGTTCGTCTCGTCACTGTCGTAGCAAATAGTACTGCTGTCCAGACAGCTGGGGAGGGAAGGAGAAGGAGAGGTTATATCATTGTAGAAATAGAATGGATGAGAGAGGACAGAAAGAGAGGGAAAATGTAGAGTTTGAGGGACTATGATATTATTATTATTATTATTATTATTATTATTATTATTATTATTATAGAGACAAAGAGAGAGAAAAGCTATTTACTCTGCATTTTTCCCTCTCTGTCAGTCGGCCTTTAAAGGAATCCACCCAGCCATATAGTCTCTGCTGACCTAAATACGACTGTAACGTAGACTCTCAGCCTTCAGCCACTACAGCAAAGATGTGTGACATCTCAGAACTCAGGGGCAAGTCACTAGCTACAGTGTAAGGATATAGCATCATTGTGTGAACAGAAGAGTCTTTACTTTCTCCTTTCTCTCCCTTTGACAGGATCATTCATAACGCTCAGCAATATGTTCATCATCATTAGCATCTGGGATTTACAGACCTATGGAAATCAGCGCATAATCACACACCCCAACTGAAAAAATGTATGATTGCTCAGGCGGGCCAGGACTTTTTCTTGACTACATCATCTGATCAAAGGAAATGTTGGACCAGTGTCAGCTAGTGAAAGGTGAGCCAATGTGGACGTGTAGAGATAGAGCTCAGACTAGAGTTTAGTGAGTAGTTCTAGTTTAGACTAGAGAGTAGTTTTAGTTTAGATTAAAGAGTAGTTCTAGTCTGTTCTCTAAGTGGGTCAGGTTTTGCCATGGCCTCCCGACGGCGACAAGTTTCTGCTGAGTCTGGCCATTATATAACCAGATGCACCAACCAGCCCAGATGAATAATGCAATGCCTGCCTGAGACCATGTGGGTGTTTTTTCCTCCTGCTATTTTCTGTTCTTCTGTGGATGGATGATTCATCTATAGGGACTGTTAATTCTTTAGAGTTGTAAGCTGACATTCAGTGCATTCGGAAAGTATTCAGAAAGTATTCAGACCCTTTGGGGGGGGGAATGTTTGGAATGTTTCTACAACTCGATTGGAGCCCACCTGTGGTAAATTCAATTGGTTTGACATGATTTGGAAAGTAACACACCTGTCTATATAAGGTCCCACAGTTGACAGTGCATGTCAGAGCAAAAACCAAGCCATGAGGTCGAAGGAAATGTCCGTAGAGCTCCGAGACAGGATCGAGGCACAGATCTGGGGAAGGGTACCAAAACATTTCTGCAGCATTGAAGGTCCCCAAGAACACAGTGGCCTCCATCATTCTTAATTGGAAGAAGTTTGGAAGAAGTTTGGAACCACCAAGACTCTTCCTAGAGCTGGACGCCCGGACAAACTGAGCAATCAAGGGAGATGTGCCTTAGTCAGGGACCAAGAACCCGATGGTGACTCTGATAGAGCTCCAGAGTTCCTCTGTCGAGATAGGAGAACGTTCCAAAAGGACAAACGTCTCTGCAGCACTCCACCAATCAGGCCAGACGGAAGCCACTCCTCAGTAAAAGGCACATGACAGCCCACTTGGAGTTTGCCAAATGTCACCTAAAGGAAACCTGGCACCATCCCTACGGTGAAGCATGGTGGTGACAGCATCATGCTGTGGGAATGTTTTTCAGTGGCAAGGGACTGGGAGCCTAGTCAGGATGGAGGGAAAGATGAACAAAGCAAAGTACAGAGAGAGATCCTTGATGGAAACCTGCTCCAGACCACTCAGGACCTCAGACTGGGGCGAAGGTTCACCTTCCAACAGGACAATGACCCTAAGCACACAGTCGAGTCAATGCAGGAGTGGCTCTGAATGTCATTGAGTGGTCCAGCCAAAGCCCAGACTTGAACACGATTGAACATCTCTGGAGAGGCCTGAAAATATCTGTGCAGCGACGCTCCCCATCCAACCTGACAGAGCTTGAGGTTTTATTTTTTGTAGGTCAAACCTTTCGGACACTACAGACGTGTTTGTGAGAAGATAAATGTTTGGGATATCTCATGGTCTGACAAACACAGCTCTAGCTCTGCCACCTTTCGATTCAAATGAGGAAGTGCGACACTGGCTGATGCAGTGGATTACGATGCATCCAATGCAAAAAAACGGATATCTCTAGCTTAAACTGACAGATTTGTATGGAGGTTAAATACATTCTCCGGTACATTTGTATACTTTTTAGCTACTAGTTCTGAAAGTAGTGTTCACAAGCCAAAAGTGGTCCCCAAAAATTGCTAACTACTTTACATATGTGGAGATATGTGAAGCAGGTCATTGCTCTCTCTCTATCTCTCTCTCTCTCTCTCTCTTCTGTTTGTGCATCTTGCTAGCTATCACTTAAATGGCGAGGGACTGAAGCTCATTGGCTTGAACTCGAATTGCTAGGGGGATGTTCCATGTGAGGGAAAATTGAGGGAAAATGGAGCAGCAAAGTTTCCAGAAAAACAATCGCTTTCAAACTAGGGATTTTGTGGCTAATTGAGGTAAAATAGTAATTCTGCTCATAGATTATGCATGTATGAACTACGCATTAACAAAACGAGAGGATTAAAAAATACTTAGTAGTTGCCAAAGTTCCAGAGCATGTCTTTAATTGTTACTGCCCGACTCTCACAATGCTTCAGTGGAATGATAAACTATCTCACAATAGTAAGGTACTTCCTTGAGAGGTTTGAAATGTAGTTGAACTTCAATTAAGATAGTTTAAACGTATAGATGCACATCAAACAATTCCATACATTAGGGTATATGTTCGGGAGTTGTGACAGGGAGTAAAGTTATTAGAAGATGAGGATTTACTAGTAGCACTGAATGTGGATGTTACCTACAGTAGATTTTGATCAGTTCTCTAGAAGTTTGGTGGCCAAGGTCAAAGGTTTTGTGTAAAGTTACTGAGCTGTCTGTCAGTCTCCAGAGGCCAGGGCTATGGAAATTCAGAGCTCATGTCTGGAATCCCCTAGGACATCAACAGTACACACCTCACACAGAGACCTAAAGGCAACAGGAAAATTGTTAGGCAGAGCACATACTGTTGAGCTGGGGATAAGTAGCAGCCAAAATGGCAGGCATACAGGCTTTGAATGCAGAATGACTTTTTGTTAACAAATGTTTTGGTTTCTGCCAGTTTCTTCAGTATCCTGTGGGGTTAAGCTCTGGTGTTTTTTGTTATTGTTTGTTTCTCATCGTTATAGAGAAAGTCTAAAACGCATAACGAACGTGACGGTCTTGAAAAAGAAAGTCTGTTTGAGAGAGATTAACAGCACATGTTTACCAGGTGGCAGGTTGCCAAGACGACAGAGGATGAGAGTGTAAACATTGATTAAGTGTGTACTCCATCAATCTGTTCATTGTGTTTCATGTGTGTATGAGTATATTACATGTCTCAAACAAATCCACAGCTTTCTTCTAAGTTTACACACATATCTACTTGTGATCAATTAAACAGTTTTTACAGCTGACTGACAGGTAATGTGTGGGTGGGAAGTAACGTTTGAGCAGACGGAACTTAAAAAGAAAGAGAATGCTCTTTAACATTATGCCCCACTCACACCAGTACATGACATCAGAAACACCCCAGTATTTATCGTCTATTATAAACTGGGTGGTTGGAGCCCTGAATACTGTTTGGCTGAAAGTCGCGGTATATCAGACCGTATCTCGCAGGTATGACAAAACATGTATTTTACTGCTCTAATTACCTTGGTAACCAGTTAAAATAGCAATAAGGCACCTCAAGGGTTTGTGGTATATTGCCAATATGCCAAGGCTAAGGGCTGTATCCAGGCACTCTGCGTTGTGTTGTGCTTAAGAACAGCCCTTGGCCATGGTATATTGGCCATATACCACAACCCCTCGGGCCTTATTGCTTACCTATAATCTATGAATTTAGTGTGTGGTATTGGACTCACCCATGGCTAAGCTGGGCTCCCCGTAGACTGGACATGGTATCTTCCAGGTTCTGTCTGAGGTCAAGGACGTTCTGCACCGTGCGTTTCCTCTGAGACTCTGGGTCTGTGGGGACATTGCATCAGTCACTATGGTGAGACTCTGGGTCTGTGGGGACATCACATCAGTTACTATGGTGAGACTCTGGGTCTGTGGGGACATCACATGAGTCACTATGGTGAGACTCTGGGTTTGTGGGGACATCACATGAGTCACTATGGTGAGACTCTGGGTCTGTCGGGACAGGCCTACATTAACTGTCCCAGGAAAAACGGCATGGTCACCCTAACACACACGGTCAATTTACTAGAGTAGGCTACATTACAATGTGTATTATCATGGACTTCAAATAGGCCTACCGGTAGCCAGAGATGTAGCCTAGTGTGGTCAAAATAAAATGGTGGGTAAACTCTGATTGCCAGTCGCAGTGAAAAAAGTTACGCAAATCTCCGACTTCAGTGCGTTCAAGACAACTGTGAAATAACGAGCTACAGTACAACTGGGTAAATCGTTTTTAAATTGTCATCCAACTTGGAATTCCAAGTCGGAAACTTTCTAGAAGTCCAACTTTCCGACCTGAAGATCACTGACGTAATGATTTCACCGAATTCCCAGTTGTCTTGAAAGCTCCATTAAGATATCTCAAGGGTAGCAGTTTTATCCTGTCATCACAAAATCACCATTTAGAAACAGAGACAATGAATTGATAAAGCCATTGTAAACAGTAAAATATGCTTGGAGTCTTCACAGATCGTGTATCATAAAACACTACCTATATTTCCTTACATTTATGGCGATATTATTTGTCATGTGAAGCATTTAACAATTGAACTAGAACATTGAACTTAAATAAACTCAGAGGGAATGCTAGATCTTGGAGATCTCAGAAAATGCAGTGTAAGTGTAACTATGCCTAAGTAACACTTCATTATGTTTTGCTGTGAAAACAGTTCTCATGAGGACACAAATCCAAAATAACATAGGCCTATGCCATTGCAAAAAAGAATGGGAGGCAGGTAGCCTAGCGGTTAGAGCGTTGGGCCAGTAACCGAAAGGTTGCTGGTTTGAATGCCTGAGCTGACAAGGTGAAAAACCTGTCATTGTGTCCTTGAGCAAGGCACTTAACCCTGATTTGCCCCAGGGGTTGACCCTGTAGGTAGGATGTCATTGTAAATACGAATTTGTTCTTAACTGAGTTGCCTGGTTAAATAAAATAAATAAAGCTAAAGAAGCAACTATAGACAATATAGGCCTACTGTCATTAACTTCTTTCATGGTTAATCCAGCCTACTTGTAGGATGGATTGGATGTACGTCGGTGTCTACCTGTAGGCTAGTTGTTAGTGATATTGTCGACCATCATCAGCTGATACAGTAAAGAAAACAAATATCGATAGAAATTATAAAGCTAAATAAATGGTCTACTTCTTGTGGCGATAGAAAGCATGGAGAATACCATTACAAGCACGCCCCTGAAAAACAAAACACTAAAATGAGGGCTCTAAACAGCTGACTGACAAAAGCAAACAATGATAAATCAACGAATAAATCTAATGCATTAGAATAAAGGCTTTTTTTTTTTATCAAGGACGCAAACAAATGGTGAAAATTAAGTAGTACAAAGTAAAATCTATCAGTTTAAGGTAACTCAGATGATGCAGAAATTCAACCCCTATAGAATGTATACCATTCATGGACAGGGAGAAGGTTCGTGCAGCCACGTAGAAGTACATGGTTCAAACCATGATAGAAAGGCGGGTGTGTTCATTTCATTTGGCAGCTTTTTTTCTTCATATTTACCACTGTAAAATATATTTACCACTGCATTAAATAAATAAGAGAATAAATAGTCAAATTGCAATTACACTCTGATCCTTTTCAGCATCACTAGATTGAAAATAAGGATCTCTGTAGCACACAGTATTTCAAATAACTTAACATTACACTTGGTTTCATATAAGCTTACATCAGCTTAAACTAATATAGCCTAGCTATCTCCTTTAAATACCATTGTAGATGGACTTCACCACCATTTTGCAAAAAGCTAAAACAAGCACCTTTCCATATTGTGCATCCATCCTCCTTAGTAATTAGCCTAGCACCACAACAGACACACCCTTTAAGAAGTCTGACAGAACATGAGGAGTTATTTATTTACTTAATCCTATAAAGCCTGCTGATATATTGGATCAAAATATGTTTATGGAAATAGTGAATGTGATCTAAAGGAGATTGTAAACCGGGTTGTTGGATCCCTGAATGCTAATTAGTTGAAAGCCGTGGTATATCAGACTGTATACCATGGGTATGACAAAAAATTGCTATTTACTGCTCTAATTACGTTGGTAATCAGTTTATAATAGCAATTAGGCACCTAGGGGGTTTGTGGTATATGGCCAATATACCACGGCTAAGTGCTGTATCCAGGCACTCCGCGTTGCATCGTGCTTTAGAACAGCCCTTAGCTGTGGTATATTGGCCATATACCACACCTCCTCTGGCCTTATTGGTTAATTCTAGCTAGCCTTATAGTTCTGATATTATTCCTACTCATGGCCTGCATAGTCCAAGAAGGTAACATTGAAATGTATTTGTAAACTGTATCTACAATGCCATTTTATGTAATATCCTCCTAACCATAACATGTATGCATGTCATCAATCACTTTTGACAATGAGAGCACCACTGCCATGGCCAGACTGTCATAATGTGATCTACTGTCAGTGCCTCCATCATATATCTACAAGGAAAACACCCTTCTCTTTGTAGTGACAGACACCAAAGGGGAGGATTCTAGCGACCTTCATATAGGCCCGAAACAGGAAGCTGAGGCAACCAGCAGAGCAAATAGCAGACATGCAGGCAGGCTACGCACCACATGTGCTGCTGAGGAAATGGCAGGTCCTTGGTGCCCTGAATTTCAGTGATCTGTGAGAGGGACAGCAATCCTCCCCACTCACACACAGACAGATAGAACGCTTAAAGCAGATCTCAATGGAAAGACCACGGACATTATGAATTCCATATAAATCTCCACAACTCTTCACCTCCTGTTTAAATTATTACTTTTTAGCAAAAAATATATATATAATTAAACTGAGTAAGCAGAATAATTGACATATTGACAAATGAATCTGTTCAGAGACAAAATGGGTAAAGATGTATAGAGTAGTTAACCAAGACTCCAGAGTGGCGCAGCGGTCTAAGGCACTGCATCTCAGTGATAGAGGCGTCACTGCAGACCCTGGTTTGATCCCGGGCTGTATCACAACCAGCCATGATCGTGAGTCCCATAGGACGGCGCACAATTGGCCCAGCCTCAGCCGGATTTGGGTACCTCGTCATTGTGAATAAGAATTTGCACTGTACAACAGTATGTCCACATTACTACAGTACATTCCTCTTGAATAAGTTGAATCCTGGCAGTTGCTAATTGCTATTGAAGTTCCTTCCGCATGCTCGTCCATTACAGCTGCACTCTTACTGTACAATAGAGGTAATGTAGTGGGAGAACCCTCTATCTTCAGCTCTGTCTTATGATGAGAGGGTGGGACTGTGTTGTTCCGGTAATGGAGCGAGGTCACATTACACAAACTGACTTCATAAATAAGTCTATTATGACATCCAGAGGACAACTGTACCACCGAATCAGAATGAAGTCATAGGATGTGTCCCACAAATAGAGCCTCTATATTAACGAATCAAAACAGTCCTTTCATTAATCCTGTAATGAACAAAGAAATAATGAAAAAGTGGCTTACAGCTGCATTATGCAGACTATGAATGCACAAGTCCATGAATAAATGTATCTGTCCAATAAGGATGGTTATTGTACTTTAGCATGCGGTAGGGAAGAGGAATTCTCTCAAAGAAAGACATGTTCTGTAATTGAATGTTATGACCTGGAATAAGGAGAAGTGTGCTGGCCATAGAACTACAATTTACATTTGACATTTTTATCATTTAGCAGACGATCTTATCCAGAGTGACTTACAAATTGATGCGTTCAACTTAGGATAGCCAGTGGGACAACCACATCTCCATCACAGATGCCATGGGTATGTGCTAGACACTCACAGGCGATTGGCTACCCCTTATATGGGCTGTCTGTTACATCAATGAGGAAAATTACTCCTGCAAATACCCAAGGTGAAAAACCTGTCAATGTGTCCTTGAGCAAGGCACTTAACCCTAATTTTTGCTCCAGGGGCGCCGTACTACTATGGCTGACCCTGTAGGTAGGCCGTCATCGTAAATAAGAATTTGTTCTTAACTGACTTGCCTACTTAAATAAAGGTTTACTAAAAAAAATTGCCTGTAACTTTAATTCCCAGCGCCACAAAGATAAATAGTTTGGTGTGTGTGTGTGTGTGTGTGTGTTTTAATATCTGCTCTCATGGGCTGTTTTATAAAACGGGGGGGGCATGTATGATTGTTCATCCTGTCTGAAGTTCTGCCTGGTTTTACCATTCATAAAACAAAGCTGTTCATTCATTGCAATGCTGTCTCATGAGGGATTATCCTGTAAATTAATAAATTATTCATTAAGCAGATGTTTTAAGTGACATTTCCTCATTTTAAAATAATTACTTCAATGGATTTAGACTAAAATCTCCATTCCTAAGAAAAGGATGAGAATTGAGTACATTTCTGAAAATGTGTCTCTAGTGGTTGCTATGCAACCAAATGCAAGCATGTAAACACACATACACACACAATGGACTCACAATGTTCACAATGTGATTGTTTACTGACACTGTTTACTTGGCTTTAAGTGTGACAAACATGAGGTTGACTTCCCGTCAAATATAACTAATGAAGCATGGCCAACAAGTCAGATCAGTAAATATGTATCCATTAAGTTGAGATAGGGGACGTCAACAAAATATATCTCTATATTGCCTAGCTGGGATGCCAACAAAATATAGACTTCCCCCATATTGGCTAGCTGGAATGCTCATTGACTTGCTTATTCATAAAACCTCTTGATATCAATAACGGCCATTCAGGTGCATATTGAAATACTATAAAAATGAAGTGATTCTAAACAGCAAATATGATTATTAGAATCAACAATTGTCTTGTTTGAATCAGTCTCTAGGCTATATGATTCAGGACAGAGCTCACTAACATTAGTCTTTAACCCCCTGGGATCTCCAGATCCAGTCGAAGCAGTGGCCTAATGTTCTCAAACCATCCAGTCCCATCTTCAATTACTGTCCGTCACAACATGTTGTTGTTAGAGTGGACCAGAGAAGAGCTGACCCTTTTAGGAGCCTGCAGAGAAAAATACACCCCAAATGAGCATCCTATGAAACAACAGTGAGGGTTTGACACTGAGGAATCTGAGTCCAAGATGTCCGACCATTGTTTTCAATGTTATCTACTGACGTTCGCATAAGCCAATTCATCGGCCGTGTATATCCGGGTTGCAACTTCCCATGACCATTAGCACACAGTGCGTACAGGGATCAGCGCGAGCAGGGACGACGTCATCACATCATCCTTAAACATAGAAGACATTGAATGAATATAAAATGTTAATATAGCGAATTTACCAGCTACATCAATCAACAGCTGTCGCAATGACATCATGAACATTATATTGAAATTGATACTTGCAAAGTTTTTTGTTAAGACATGAAGCTAGCTAGCTAAACAATTAACCATAATCCCAACTCATGACATTACTACCCTGCATTAATCTGCAGGTAGCCAACCAACGAGGTTCAATGTTAGCTAGCTAACATTAGGCTATAACTAGCAAAGCAAATGGCTCTGAGATACAAATTATATTACTGCACAGATCATACACGTAACGTTAGCTAGTGAGCCAGCCAGATAACGTTAGATAGCAAGCTAAAAGTACACTTTCTGACAGAATTAGAAATGTGTAATATCTGAAAATGTAGCTAGCTAGACTATTTTACCCATATACATGGATGGACGCTTCTCCCTCTCTGTCACAGATACCATGGTTGCCCTTAGTTTGAAGATGTAATCTGGAGACTGGTGTTTTCTCCATCTCCTTAGCTATCATACTCTAATTCCACTGATTTCAAAACTCGGTCCTCCAGAAAGTAGAGAGCAACACTTATGCAGTTCTATTATGTGATGTAGGTACAAAAAAAAAATCAGCATTAGACAGGATTACCTAGACATACTGGGGCTCCCGAGTGGCGCAGCGGTCTAAGGCACTGCATATCTGCAAGAGGCATCACTACAGTGCATGGTTCAAATCCAGGCTGTATCAGAGTAGGCCATCATTGTAAATTAGAATTTGTTCTAAACTGACTTGCCTAGTTAAATAAAACTAAAAAAATTACTGACCAGCTCAAATAGACAGAAGTGTGCTACAAGGCAGACCAATCCAAACTCATCTCTTGGCATGTCCAGCCCACTCATTATCTCAGCCAATCATGTCTAGCTGTCTTTTTCTGTGGCTAAACCAACTACGCTCGTAATTTAACAATTTAACAATCTCTCTGAAAAGATTACTTTTTTCAATAGATTTGTCTGTATTTACTCTCAGATTAGAAAATGCAAATTAGCATCAAAGCAGACATAATGCAAAACTATAAATCCCTGCTAGCTCCTGCATGTCATCTCTAGCTGACACCTATGCTAACAGGTATTGTGTAAATGTAAAACTTGCACAAGACAGTTCACAGAGTTGTCCATTTGAAGAAATGTATTCCTCTACTACATTTAGCTAAAATTGGACAGGTGATCCTGAGATTCTTACCTTTGCCTCGATTTGTCAGTCTCGTCCAGATCATCATGGCATTTGTAGTTCTTAATGATAGCCACATTAGCAGCTCATTTTTGGGGGGTAAATGTAGGTAAATATATTGATAAAACTCACCTTGTCCAAGAGAGATTTACATGGTTATCGAAACGTCATGCCAGGGTAAGTCTTCACGAAACACTCACACTCTCTTAGCTCTTAAGTGTTTCTAAAATCCCTTATGGGAAAAATGAATGGTTGGAACTATTTCCCTGTTTGACCGCTTTATGGGTATTATGACTCATACTGTGGTACTCTATGTTGCCGTCTATAGAATTTGTCATTGTCATTCTGGGCCGGGTGTCTGTTTTAACTGCAGTACCGAAGCAAGACTGTAGGAGCAGTAGAAACCGTGCTTCTACACTGGAACCATGGTCCCTTGGGGTCTGGAACTTGAAATTGGCAATCTAATAAAACCAAGTGCACAATTGAAATTGAGGTCACCAATTTAGCAGCTTTTCACAAACTGGAGTACAGTGGGATATATGACAGCCATGTATGACAGTCAGAGAAAGACAACAAGTTTTGGGTTGGCTGTTTGGTTCTTGGTCTTAATCTAAAGCTGATGTGCTCTTGTTTCTGATCAACGTCAAAGCCAATTAACCAATTAACCCAACACACTAATCTAACGAACTCATTTGGGATAATGAGATTCATAGCCAGAGACCAATAAAGAGATTTCACAGGAAGCAATCCAGTGATCAACCTATACCTCTGGTCAGTGTAAAACCTGTCAGAAACATTACACTGTTTCAGAAAAAGATATTATTAGATATTATGTTCAAAATGTGCTGTCTTCAGTCAATGACATCTATACATTATAATGCTACTCTATCTTCTGTATCCACCTTGTTGGAAACAAAGAGCTTATAGTTTCACTGAGACACCTAGAGTACTACTAACACCGCAATAGAGAAGGCCAGCCAGTCCTGGCCATTTTCCTTCCCATAGTAGACAGTTTGGGCACCATCTGTCAATGGCCATGGATAAATGGGGCTGGAAGGAGGCTAAATATGTGTCTCACAGTGGGCTGAAAATCAATTCAATATGGCTCAGTTTATTTCCCAGGTCCTATTTTCTGGAACCATTCACAGATTTCTCTGCATGGAGCATACAGAGAGCTACAGGATCACCGAGGGCCTAGCTGGTTCGTCAACCCACTGCAGCAGACTAGAGCCAATATGGAATAGAGCTCAGGAAACAACCTTATACACACAATCAATGACATCATGCTTCACATGCCAGTAGGATATTACAAACAATAACCTAAATGCAAACAATGGAGGTATTGTCCACCATCACCTGCTGTGACTGATCAAAACCCTGCTTCACAATAATCAGTATACAGCTTTAAAACAAAATGCCAAAGCTGGGGCAGCATTCAAGAGAAAGCTTTTCACATGAATGTGATATGAACACTGAGAGACGATATAAAACCCTGGAGTTCATCTCAATCGATGCCCAGCAAGAGTAGCTCCATTCAGGGACAATGAGGACTGCAGTAGCAAGCAGGTGTTGGTGACAGCTGTAGTAAGGGGGCGTGCTGATTGGGAGAGGCGTCGAGAGGAGAGAGGAGAGAGGGGCATTTTTTTTTTGTGCTGTAGAGAGAAATAGACTGCAGCCAGACTCGACAGACAGGTTGAGGTCTACAGTAGGGAAATTGTTGGTTTTACTCACCCAGCATCTGGCTAAAAAGAAGCTGCTCCAGGTCACCCAGGACAGTCACTACCAGCTCTGGATCCACCTTGAGGAAGGAGGATTGGCTCCCATCCCCTTGGCCCTTTGCCCCTGCCTCCGCAGAAGCTCCCACCGCCTGCTTCTTGCTGGCAGCCTTAGCCTTGCTGGAGAGGATCTCATCATCAGATTTGCCATCCTCAGGGGCCTTACTCAGGGGCTTCACCTCTGCATACGGTGCCCGGGGGATCCGGCTCTGACCGGGTCTTACCAGACCAGAAGGAGCCGCCAATGGGCTGAAGGGTTTGGTTTTGCCCTGGAAGAGAGAGTGCTCCGACTTGGAGAGGTTGCGTGAGAGCGGCGCGCCCCCTCTTCCGCCACCGCCACCCCCTCCTGCCAGCTTGGGCTTGCCTGCCTTGAGGAGCCCTGCTCCAGGCTTGGCCATGTCATCACACCACTTAGGCTCATAGAGGTGTATCTTCTTCTCTGCGTCGGTGAGCACGGCCAGGTTGGTCATGGACCTCTGCTTGCGGAGGTTGGAGGACACTGGCAGCCGCCCCTCAGAGCTACCTGCACGGTATACCCTCAGTTCCCCTCGCTGGGCGCTCTGGGGCACCCCCGACTTGCCCCTCTTGGCTACCATGCCAACAGCTTTGCCCTCGGCTTGGCCGTACGTTTTGGTGCTTTCCGCCCGATCCATCTTTAAATCGCCTTCTCTGCCTCCTCTCACGCTACTTCTGAGCATGCCTCCTGCATGAGAGCATTTAGAAAAGCATCAGCAAGGAGAGAACAATAGTCTTGCTTTCAGTCCCCTTATCCTTTCAAGAGAAAACAGAAAAAGGCTAACAAGGCACAGTATTGGATCTTTGGTCTTCTTTGCAGACAGATTATTCCTTTTTTCCTCTCCTCATTCCCTCTGCCTCTCTCTGTCCTCCTGACAGGCTGCTGCTGCAGAAGCTGTTGCAGTGCTGCCCAGGCTCTCCCTTCCTTCCTCTCCTTTCTTTCCCTGTTCTCTCGCTCTCTCTCTCTCTCTCTTTCTTTCTCTCTCTCTCTCTCTGTCCTCCCTGTCTATGTTTTCTACTCTTCCTTTCAGCTTCCTGCTGCTGAAGCGCGCAACAGCAGAATGCCAACAGCACCAACCACAATCCCTCCCCCTTCCTCTGCCTGTCGCCTCTCCTCCTCCCTCTCTCCATCACTCCTCCCTCCCTCTCTCCTCCTCTGTAGCATTTAAAGATGCTTCGCTCTGCCTCAGCAGAATGTGTGAAATGTAAGGGGGCGATGAGAAATGATAAACTTTACATTTTTTTCATAACTGGAAAGCATTATTTTGACCACAGGCTTGTTTTCACATGCTCTCGTCTCTCTCTCAATCCCTTTGTTCTTCCCATCCCCCCTGACGTCTTGGGTCAGGCACCTTCATCGCTCACACAATTATGCATGATTTGCTGGTGCATTGTGGGAATGGTGAGGAAAGCTGTGTCCAAAAAGCTCTCAACAACTGGAACAACCAGCTTATCTGTTTATCCTGTCTCAGCTGCCTTATTGTCTAACCCTGTTTAAATCGGAATAAATCATATATTCAAATCTACTGAGTGTTATCAGCTTTTTCCTTAAATGGAACACTAGTCTATTATAGAATAACAATGCTGCCCAATAGGTTTCATAGTGCATCATTATGACATCAGTATGTACCATACTGTACCAACATCATCTGGAAGTCATTATTTAATATGGACATTAACAGCTTATTCACGAAACAAATCTAATAAACAGAGTGATAATATTACACATGTGTATCAAAAATCATTGACGGTAAACAAACATGCTGATATTTTGGCAGCTGTATATGGAGGTTTTCAGGTCAGGTCCTCTTTCACTATACAGTATCCCGCCTGGAGGAGGGTAACTGGACCAGACAATCGTCAGCCAAACCGGGTGACCTCAGTAGAGTCACATGTACAGCAGTGTGGAAGAGAACACACCCTATACCACGAGGTAGCACTTTATTTTACACTACAGATATAACTAGGTATTTACTTAGTAATGACATAGTACAATGGTAATTACGCACTTAACCAATTAATTACTTGTTTGTTTCTTCGGGATTCAATAAAATGAGCACCACTCGGCTCAATCTGATTCAACAATTTCCTATTGAATATCAGGTACATACCAGAGGAAATACTGTAAAATGTGTTAGCAAACTTAGAAAAGATCTACAGGCAGCATAAGCACTACACCCAGGGAAGAGTATACAACCCAGACTCTCTTATGTATGTAAGTTAAGTATAGCACTGCAATTACTCAACCGGCATAATTACTGTCTGCTTCACCCCCTTCCATAAGATCATGTGCACTTTAATTTACTCTGAATGCTATTTCAGCTCCACTAATTGTGCTTCTGGATTATTTCATTGATGTATTCATTTTGTCTCTTGAGACAGGTCTCTAAAATTGATATTCCGAATAGGATCATTTGTATGAATAGTGAATAAAATAAAATAACGTGGAGTGATGAGCTCTTTTAAGACCCTCCCTTCCTGCAGCATCTTTCATGATATTCCACACGCACGCGTATCTCTCAAGAGAACTCTGCAATGCTCCACAGCACATGTATGCACCATGGAAACAACACACACACACACTGGGCTGCTACGCAAGCCAGGAGGCTTTCTGATCACACATTCATCCATTAATTAGCCTCTGCTTATTCTATAACAGTACAATATATTCAGCATACATACTCACATTTCTGTGCGCAGTCATATGTATGTCTATGTGTGTATGGTGATTCTTCACAATTATGCCTGTGGTGTTATAGAAATCAAGGAAGCATTTCTAGGTTGTGCTCAAAAGCCGCGTAACACAATTGTTCTTATCCAGGAGAACCAATAACCTACTGGTAAAAAACACTGCATGACCTGGTTCTCTTTGCTTTGATGCAACTGACTAGTTTCTTACAATGCCTTGAGGACCCTTTCCCACTCTGCTCTCCCACTGTGCCTACACGCTCCACTGGCCTGATATGTGGGTCCCGGGGCGCCTGGGGTTCTTCTGAGACCCATGAAGTCATTGGTGCGTCTTAGTGAGGGGGTCTGAAAACAATGTAAGGTCTTGTTCTGGCTCGTCAAAAGCAATGCCCTCATGCTGAGTCCATTGGTGATGACCTCACTCCTCACTCCCAAACTCCTCTGGCAAGCTTGGTTCCTGTTGTGTAGACATTGTGGATGGGACTAAGTTAATTACAACATTTTGAAAGTATTTTTTGTGTGAGCCTATTTATGAAATATAGCTATTCAATTTCCGCCTCAACAACCCTCGTGCATAAACAACATATGAACTGTGCAAGAGACCTTAAAGAGAGCATGTTAGCACTCAAAAGACCACAAAAACTATCATAACGCACTCAGCTAATTATACGTAATTTCCTGATTGTTCTAGACATTGTAACATATCTGAATAGGCAATAGTGGCGAAATAATTACAAACTAGCATTAACACTGGACTGATAGATGTGCAGATGATGATGTGCAAATAGAGATACTGGGGTGCAAATGAGCAAAAATAATAATATGGGGATGAGGTAGTAGGGTAGGCTGTTTACTGAACTAGGACATTGTAACATATCTGAGTGCTGGGTTAATGAACTAGGACATTGTAACATATCTGAGTGCTGGGTTAATGAACTAGGACATTGTAACATATCTGAGTGCTGGGTTAATGAACTAGGACATTGTAACATATCTGAGTGCTGGGTTAATGAACTAGGACATTGTAACATATCTGAGTGCTGGGTTATTGAACTAGGACATTGTAACATATCTGAGTGCTTGGTTAATGTTCTAGAAGGGAGACACCCTTCCTCAGGAGAGGCCAGGGTGGACCAGCATCCAGAATCCAGCCTCCTGCCGCTGCTTTCCCACACATCTGGAGACTAATCTGGCTCTATGACTTGCCAGCTGTGTTGTGTGTGTGTGTGCGTGTGTGTGTGTGTGCGTGTGTGTGTGTGTGTGTGTGTGTGTGTGTGTGTGTGTGTGTGTGTGTGTGTGTGTGTGTGTGTGTGTGTGTGTGTGTGTGTGTGTGTGTGTGTGTGTGTGTGTGTGTGTGTGTGTGTGTGTGTGTGTGTGTGTGTGTGTGTGTGTGAGGAAAGAGGCTATGGAGGGGACAGCTCCACAGCTGCCAGTGTACTGGACAGTCTGTGTACTTATGCTGTGACGGCTCTGCTGCTGTGGCACAACCATGACAATGATGCAACATATCAAACATATAAAGGAACGTACAAATGTTCTTGCCCAATGTGTGTTTGTGTTTGTTTGTGTGTGTGTGTGTGTGAGTGTGTGTGTGTGCATACGTGTGTGTGTGGTGTCAAAGAAAAGCAGAAGGTTCATTGATGTCCTACCACAAAAATACAACTCCTTCAAACATTAATGAAATCATTGTGCTGAGTGGAATGTGAGCCCCAGGGTCCAGGATATTGTGAAAACCTGAATACTAATGTGTATGTATTTTTTTTCTCCCAATTTTCTCCATATGCTGAATATTAGTATATTCCTGCTGCGCTCAATGTGCTGGAGACCAGTAGAGGAAGGCCGATGAAAACTGCTAAGCCATCTTGCTCTTGTTTCAAGTTTCACCAAAGTTATTATTTTACTCCATTTTGTGTGCTGTCAGCATTATATTGTTCCTGGACAAACCTCCATCAATGTCAGAATGTTTACAGGTGTTGTTTCCAATATGGCTGCCATAGAACTGTAATCAGCACAGCAATCAGAAGAGAGTTACCGTACATATAATTTGTTTAGTAATGTTTATAGATTATGTGTTTCTTTGTTTTGTTTCACTGTTGAATCCACATACTGATTACACTGATGAAGCCACACACTGATTACACTGATGAAGGCACACACTGATTACACTGATTAAGCAAAACACTGATTACACTGATGAAGCCTCACACTGATTACACTGATGAAGCCAAACACTTACTACACTGATGAAGCCGCACACTGATTACACTGATGAAGACACACACTGATTACACTGATGAAGCCACACACTGATTACACTGATGAAGCCACACACTGATTACACTGATGAAGCCACACACTGATTACTCTGATGAAGCCACACACTGATTACACTGATGAAGCCACACACTGATGAAGCCAAACACTAATTACACTGATGAAGCCACACACTGATTACACTAATGAAACCCCACACTAAAACCACACACTGATTATAATGAAACCACAAACTGATTACACTGATGAAACCACACACTGATTGCACTGATGAAACCACACAGAGAACATTCTCAATATGGAATAAACATATGACCACTCAAGGGAGTGCGGACCTCTCCAAGACACAGTGTTAGGTTTGAAGAGGCCCCCAGGTGCTGTCCTGAGGGGACGAGAGGGGAATATACTGAGGGGCGGTCACCACAGCCTCTCTCAGAGAAATATACTGAGGGGCGGTCACCACAGCCTCTCTCAGAGGAATATACTGAGGGGCGGTCACCACAGCCTCTCTCAGAGGAATATACTTAGGGGCGGTCACCACAGCCTCTCTCAGAGGAATATACTGAGGGGTGGTCACAACAGCCTCTCTCAGAGGAATATACTGAGGGGCGGTCACCACAGTCTCTCTCAGAGGAATATACTGAGGGGCGGTCACAACAGACTCTCTCAGAGAAGTATATTGAGGGTCAGTCACCACAGCCTCTCTCAGAGAAGTATATTGAGGGTCAGTCACCACAGCCTCTCTCAGAGAAGTATATTGAGGGTCAGTCACCACAGCCTCTCTCAGAGAAGTATATTGAGGGTCAGTCACCACAGCCTCTCTCAGAGAAGTATATTGAGGGTCAGTCACCACAGCCTCTCTCAGAGAAGTATATTGAGGGTCAGTCACCACAGCCTCTCTCAGAGAAGAATATTGAGGGTCAGTCACCACAGCCTCTCTCAGAGAAGTATATTGAGGGTCAGTCACCACAGCCTCTCTCAGAGAAGTATATTGAGGGTCAGTCACCACAGCCTCTCTCAGAGAAGTATATTGAGGGTCAGTCACCACAGCCTCTCTCAGAGGAATATAGTGAAGGGCGGTCACCACAGTCTCTCTCAGTCATCACCATAATTAAGAGACTACTTTGAAGGCTTTTATAACTACTTAGAAGGCCTTTATAAGTACTTAGAAGGCTTTTATAACTACTTAGAAGGCATTTATAACTACTTAGAAAGCTTTCATAGTGAATGTGGTTTTCTGAGTTCCTTTTCTCATTATCTGCACGCTGTGTGTTCCTAAACAGTACTAATCAGGGCAACACTTTGAGCCTGTAATGGAGAGAGAGGTGTCTGAGTGACTTTCGTATTCTCCTTTCGTATTCTCCTCTTAGGTTGACATTGTGGTTTGTTGTAGATAGGGATGTTTGCTAATGGATGTTTTTGTCAGAATGACTATCCCAATGTCCAATCCTCATGTCCCCCAGCAGTCTGAAAACTTGGTACTAAACATTTTCACAGACATGTCACTGTGAAATCGCAAAGCTTCTATTCAACATTTGAAGATGTAAAACAAAAATACATTATCCGGTAAGATTAAAACAGACAATGGAGTTTAAAGTTAAGATATTCCAATGGCTTTTTAAGCAGTTTTGACGTAAATTTCACTGCAAGTGTACTCCCGAGATGTAGAAACATTCTGGAAATAGTAATCTGCTGTATGGGATTTAAGAGTGACTTTGACAGTCGGGAAACATGTTTTCCCACATGTGCATTTATGAAAAACTTTATTCACATAACAGCAGTGAGATCCAGTTGTGACAAACTGTTGGATGAGGTCCTGATGTATAAAACAGGTGGGGAGTAATTAAGTGTTTACTGTACTGTACGTTGGCAGTCACTGTAGTGAGAAATGGTGAAAGGGGCGTGGCCTGTTAACACCAGACACTATAACACGCAGTACAATTTATGCCTGGCATGCTGTCCTGTTTACTGTAAAACAACTGCATGTCAATTTGTCCTATTTTTCTGTGTTGCCATAACTGACAAAAAGATAGGGTGTGATCTGTTAGTAAAATAGGGTGTCATCTGTGATATAAACTGGCTAATCATGGTTGAATCATCTGTCAAAACATGGCCAGGGGCCAGGATTGATCCTAACCACAGAGTGAAATTTGAATAGATTTCTTTTGAACATGTATATGGAAAAATTGCATTATTGAACAGCATAGTTAGAGACAATCCCACCACCTGCATCCTGTAAAATCCCAGCTCAACCCGAGATCACGAGCAAAATAAAAATCCCAACAAAATCCCAGCATCTAAATGCCCGCTATGAAACTTACTTACCTGTTGCAACCTCTACAACCACTATGATTATTATTTGACCCTGCTGGTCATCTATGAGCGTTTGAACATCTTGGAGAAAGATCTGGCCTTAATTGCCATGAATTGTTGTAATCTCCACCCGGCACATACACTACATGTAGTAGTATATACAATTGTATGTGGACACCCCTTCAAATTTGTTGATTTGGTTACTTCAGCCACACTATTTTCAGACCAGTGCAGGCTGTTATTACAGCAAAGGAGGGGACCAACACCATATTAATGCCCATGATTTTGGAATGAGATGTTGGAACGAGCAGGTGTCCACATTCTTTTGGTCATGTAGTGTATGTCAGGAGGGATTTAGCTGTAGATAAGTGGCAGAAAATGCCTACACATACCCATAAAGCCTGCTCAGATAACCTTCTACAGTAAGAGGACTAGATTTGGTACCAAACCCAGGATCTGGAGATTTGTGTAACACCTTAATCACATTGATGTAGGACTGGGGCAGTAAAACCCACAGACATGTATTCATTAAATTGATTAAAAAGGATGTCTACGAGATGTTTCATGGAAGTCGAATCAAATGTAGTATCCAAAACCAGTTTGTTCTTCAAGCATCAGTATTCTTTGTCCTTGAGTTAAATAGGCCAACCCTAATACAGTGAACGTGGTGAGACAATGACTGAATGTGACTCACCCATGTCATCACAGCACACCTCCATGG
Source organism: Thymallus thymallus (assembly GCA_023634145.1). Taxonomy (NCBI): domain Eukaryota; kingdom Metazoa; phylum Chordata; class Actinopteri; order Salmoniformes; family Salmonidae; genus Thymallus; species Thymallus thymallus. Next base: position 6,470,475 of record CM042409.1, read on the forward strand.
AGTCAGAGGAGCAGTCACTCAGGTCCTCCAGAGAAGAGGCATCATCATCCTGGACATTCAACCTACACGCACAGCATGACCATCAATTTACACCCATCATACATTTGTGAGGGAAATAGAGGTAATTGACAGAACAGGGACATTCATATAATACATAGTCACAATATTATCAAATCAAATGAAACTTGTTGTTGTGTATTGAATAGCCTATATAATAATAATGTATTCCCACTGGGCACACACTGGTTGACTCAACACTGATTCCATGTCATTTCAATAGACGTTGAATTGACATCTGTGCCCAGTGGATTGTCTTGAATGTATTCCAGACATACTCCCAGTGAGTATACAGTGCAGCTGATGCTATCAGTGTAAAAGGGTAAGCACTGCTCTCACCTGAACCTGAAAGGCGCCACAGTGACCGTGTTACTACGGGCTGGCCCACTCCCTCTGCGTGGCACACTGACTGAGTGACTGGTACCACCACCACCATCCTGGCTCATATGGGACGCTCTAGGTTTGTTGGTGGACATATCTTTTTCAGACGCGCCCATGCCTTGGCAGGAGAGATTCCCCGGCTCCCTCTGCTCCTGACGTGTCAGGGTGGTCATCAACACAGCGCTGATCAGATTCCCGTTCCCTGCTTTAGTGTGGGAGCGTCTGATTCTGCTTTGGCCTGAATGGAGATCACCACCAGAGAGCATGGACAGGGCATCCTGTGCGTCTCCATTGTCGTCCAGACGGCTGTGGCGAACTTCGCCTAAGGCCCAGTTCCTGTTGGCATTTCTCCTGGTGTGAAGTTCTCGAAAAGCCTTCTGGGATAGCGCACTGCTGCTGCGGAGGTCCAGGGTGTCCTTGGAGCGTGGTGGTGGTGTCTGTCTCTTGGGGACCTGAGGGCTGCTATAGGCTGACTGGCTGCCTGTGCCTCTCTCTGGGGCATAGGAGACTCTGGAGGAGGGGCCAGTGGGACAGATACCACCCCTCAGCAGCTCGTTGTAGGATGTAGAGTAGGAGGGACGCATTTTAGCTCTGAGTTGAAACTGTGCTGTGGGGTTAGATAGGGCGCTGCCCCCCTGGTGTTTGGGGTCCAGTTTGGAAAGAGGGGTCATGCTCTGAGGAAGTGGGATACGAGAGACCAGACCTGAGCCTGGTTGGGCCTGGGATATGGCCTTGATGTTCACACCGCCGCTCATGGTCAATGACGATCACTGGGATAGTTTCTGAAAGAAAAATAATAAAGAAATGGCACAATACTCTTCATATTTCAGGATGTATTTACATGTGGATAAGACCAAGTGAAAGTCTCCAAACTATTACCATGCTACAATTGATCGATTCTAAACGGTTGCCTTTTCTATGGTGTTTTCTTGACTACAAATGTGGGATCTTAATTTGACCCCTTTCAAATCAAAGCAAATTTTGTTGGTCACATGCTTTGTAAACAACAGGTGTAGGCTAACAGTGAAATGTTTACTTACGGGTCCTTCCCAACAATGCAGAGAGAAAGACAATAGAGACATAATAGAAAAGTAAAACATGTAAAAAATAAATAAACAATGAGTAACAATAACTTGGCTTTATACACAGGGTTCCAGTAGCGAGTAAGACGTGCAGGAGTTCAAGGTATATAATATGTACATACAACTAGGAATAAAGTTAATAGATAATAGAACATTTTGTCACAGGAGAAAAATAGTCCTGCAGCAGGAGGATTTGAATATCTGAAGAAACGTTTAGAATCGCCTCCAGGGGGCAGCTTCAAGCAGTGTTTGTAAACAATGCAGTACGATACATACCATATGTAGATTTTTAATTTACTTATATTTAAACTTTATTTAACTTGGCAAGTCAGTTAATAACTCATTCTTAATTACAATGATTGCCTACCCCCGCCTCCCCTAACCCGGACGTGTATGGCTGCATTTCAGAACATTTGCATTTGAATGTTGCAGTAATAGAACCTAGGCCAAGCGTTTGAGCGAGCGACAGCGTTATTTTGATAGCAAGCCCTGATCCCAATGACTTGACTGCCCCCGCATGGAGATAAAGAGAACTGCTCATTTTCAGAAACTCACGAGGCTCATTTGAATTTCGTGATGCTGCAGGTCAATTCTCTGCTACAACAGAGTGATCAAGTTAAGAGCCGACATCTGTCCTTCCAGACCAGCAAATATGTTGCATATCATATGGAATCAATCAGAAACAAATTGAGGGGTGTTGTAGAGCTCGATGTTTGTGGTCCTAGTGAGCACATGTGCATGTGTATCTCTTATACAAAATATACAGTGGATCAGATTCTTGCAAGCCGTAGGAGACGGAAAATGGCATGCTTATTGTAACATTTGTTCTACTCTATACTGGACAACAGGTGTACCTACCAGGCTGTCTGTCTGACACATAGAGAAATAGAGTGTGTTACTATGGACAATATGGACAACAGGCTGGAATGGGCCGGTAACACCGGGGCCCTGTACAAAAAGGGCCAGAGCCGACTCTACTTTCTGAGGAGGCTCAGGTCCTTCAACGTGTGCAGTAAACTACTGCATACCTTCTACCAGTCTGTGGTGGCCAGTGCCATCTTTTTTGCAGTGGTGTGCTGGGGAGCAAACATCAAAGCCGGTGATGCTTCTCGGGTAAATAAGATGATCAGGAAGGCTAGCTCTGTCCTGGGGATGAGCCTTGACACACAGGAGGTGGCGGAGAGACGGATCCTGGCCAAACTGCTGGCCATCATGGACAACGTCACCCACCCTCTGCACGCTATGGTTATGACGCAGAGGAGCACTTTCAGTCACAGACTGATCCCACCACGGTGTGAGAGAGAGCGCTACAGGAGGTCCTTCCTGCCGGCGGCTATTAGACTATATAATGCCTCACCGGGGTGCCGTGCCGTCGGCAACATAGATCTGGAACTGTTGGGGTGCTAGGACCTAGTTTTACAATTATGCATCCATCCGTGAGTAACTCTGGTCCGTCAGCACTCATCCACTCAGGACCTATTTATTCATACAGGTCTGTATATACATACTCATGTACAGTTGTTATATTATATCACATGCAATATTGTAAGTAATTATTGGACTTAACCTACGTAGGCATTCACTCAGGAATGCATATTAGTATCCTGCCAGTTGCACCTTTTCTCATTGCTTTTAGTATATCGAATGTGCAATACGTGCAGTTGTCTGTAATTAAACCCTGCGCACTAAGGACTGTATTTTAAGGGAATTACTATTATTACCCCAAATGATATCATACACACATTTAGCTATTAAAGTATCTCTTCCTGTCATTTACCTGTACAGTTTGTGTAAACATGCAAGTATTCACTTATCTGTAAAAATAACTGTATACCTAACTGTACAGCTAATTTAACCATGCAAAATTTTCACTTACCTGTTCATTTACCCAGTCTGTCTATTAAGTAAACTATTATTCCCTCGCTCATATCATACGCTTTTTTAGCTACTGAAGTATTTCTCTGCCATCGACCTGTATAGTATAGTTAACCATCCAACATCCACCAATGTATAGTGTACATATTCAGCCAACCACTCATACTATGCAATGTCTTTTTATAGCTTTTTTTTGCACTCCAGATATCTTGTATTTCTATACTTTTTCATACTGCCGCTCTATGTATCATGTACCGTGTATCTGTCTTTTGTGTACTTTCGTTGTGGCATTTTGCACCTGCCCTGTGTTTTGTTGTAGCTGCTTGACAATGACATTTCCCCCCCGGGGGATCAATAAAGTACCTATCAATCTATCTATCTATCTATCTATCTATCTATCTATCTATCTATCTATCTATCTATCTATCTACTGTCTAAAGATTTACTGTATATCCTGTTAAAGATGATTTAAACAGAGGCTCTGGAATGTATGGGGGTGTGTTTGCTTGAATTAAGTGTTATGAAAGGCACATCAAATATAATTGTGTTAATATTATCATTATAATGAGTATGACTTGTTTCGGTTGGAGCAGCTTTGCCACACACATATTCCATCATGATGCTTTCCCCTCCAGTGAACTGCATGCTGGGAGAGTCAGTGACAGACTGACATTGTTTGGCACACGCCGCAGTACTGCTGGCCCTTTAAGGTGGTGCCAGCAGCATCCCACCCTACCCCTCCACACCTCACCGTCTGGTCATGTCCCTGGCCCATGCTACATCTTAAAATCAAATCAAACTGTATTGGTCGCATACACATATTTAGCAGATGTTATTGCAGGTGTAGCTAAATGCTTGTGTTCCTAGCTCCAACAGTGCAGTAGTATCTAACGAATCACAACAATACACACAGATCTAAAAGTAAAATAATGTAACGAAGAAATAAATATAAATATTAGGACGAGCAATGAGTCCGGAGTATATGTGATGGGATGTATAGACATTATAGACATTATGGACTCCTCCCTGTGCTTAGCTACAGTAACCATGGCCTCCCCATCAACACCCAGCCCCTGTCTACCACACTCACATCACAACAAACCAGCAGCAGATATCTGTGTCATGGGGGACTTGTTGACGTGCTCTGCTGCAGCTGCACATTCAAATCAAATCAAATCAGAGGCAATTACTATAAGATAGGAATATATAATTGGACCTGTAGTTGATTTAGCCCTATTTGCCCCCCTGCTCAACACATGGCGCCGTATCTCTGGTCCAGATGACCCATTCAGTAATCACCGGAGTGGCGATGAACACAACAGGCCAGTGCCTTGAACAACCTGGAGGTACGGCTAGTAAGGTAAGGCTGGTAAGGTAAGGCTGGTAAGGTAAGACTGGTAAGGTAAGGCTGGTAAGGTAAGGCTGGTAAGGTAAGGCTGGTAAGGTAAGGCTGGTAAGGTAAGACTGGTAAGGTAAAGCTGGTAAGGTAGGGAAAGGGACAGGGTGGATACTAGTCAGTTGTATAACTGAGTGCATTCAACTGAAATGTGTCTGAAAGGCTGGTTATGGTTGGCTTTTACACATGTAATGTAAGCCTGGTAGAAGAACACTCAAACTGGACAGTTTTATCTCAATCGCTTCATTAAAAGACTCAACCATGGGCACTCTTACTGACAGCTGTGGCTGCTTTGCATGATGTATTGTCATCTCTACCTTCTTGCCCTTTGTGCTGTTGTCTGTGCCCAATAATGTTTGTACCATGTTTTGTGCTGCTACCGTGTTGTTGTCATGTTACGTTGCTACCATGCTGTGTTGTTGTCTTAGGTATCTCTTTTTGTAGTGTTGTTTTGTCTCTCTTGTCGTGATGTGTGTTTGGTCCTATATTTATATTTTATTTATTTTTTATTTATTTTTATTTGTAATCCCCTCCCCCGTCCCTGCAGGAGGTATTTTGCCTTTTGGTAGGCCGTCATTGTAAATAAGAATTTGTTCTTAACTAACTTGCCTAGTTAAATAAAGGAGAAATTAAAATAAATAAAAAATTAAAAAATGAGCAGCAGATGTTGCCACACACACACACACACACACACACACACACACACACACACACACACACACACACACACACACACACACACACACACACACACTGTATGAACTAATGCATGTGGACATGCGCACACACACAGAAACTAAAAGATACAGACACACACACAGAAACTCACACACGCAGACATCTGCACAAGTGCACGCACGCACACACGCACACACACACCAGACAAAAACACACGTTAATGAACATGAATGTATTTGCCATTAATGACAATGGAGTGACAGGTCTCCTCCCACACATGGCCGATGTAGACTTCTACATACACTGCTAGTCTATAGTCTGCTGATCTGGTCTAAACTAGTCAACGTGACAGTGATTTTTAATCAACATTTTGGAACCCACAGTACCTCTGAACCTTTCCACAGATAATTACGACATTGAGAAGAATGCCCCCATATCTACATTGCACACCACGCATCAAGATGTTAGATTGACAAGGAAAGTATAGACATGTCTCCTGTTACGACACACAGAGACCTAGAACCAGACAGGAGTGGTGTAGACACACAGATACCTAGAACCAGACAGGGGTGGTGTAGACACACAGAGACCTAGAACCAGACAGGGATGGTGCAGACACACAGAGACCTAGAACCAGACAGGGATGGTGCAGACGCACAGAGACCTAGAACTGGACAGGGGTGGTGTACACACAGAGACCTAGAACCAGACAGGGATGGTGTAGACATACAGAGACTAGAACCAGACAGGGGTGGTGTAAAAAGAGAGAGGACTATTTTTGCCATATACTAGAATTACGTGTATAAAATTTTAAAACAGTAATATGAATCTGTTCTGAAAATAGCTCAACAGACTTAAAAAGAGTGGACAGTTATTTTCTTACCGAACTGCAGACTTCCTCTTTCACGCAAAGCCAGGATAATTCTGCTTTAAGTCCTAAGCAGTCGTGCATATGTCAAGTGTTCCATACCAACTGCTAACCACTACAATGGTGAAGAATACAATTTAAGACCCATGTGCTGCGTTGGAGAGAGTGGGGGTCAGAGGATGCTGTCCACAAAATGAGCCAATGGAAGAGCTAAGAACAAGGGTTGAATATATTGTAACAGGATGTTTGTCCCCTCTCTCTCTATCTCTCTTATTCAATCTCTCTGTCACATGTACATTCCACACACATATCACACCAACGCACACACTGACATGCACGCACACACACATACATGCACATGAACACACACACACACAGTGTTATTTTGTGTGACGTCATGCCAAGCTGCAGAGGCAGCATGCCCATTGGGGGTAAAGGGGCACGTGCCCCCTCAGATTTGTCATGTAAAAATATATTATTTATTTTAATATTTTGTTGTTGTTGTTTTTCTCTGTAATACTACTAGGCACTTAGAAATTGTATTTAGCTTTAGCTGGCCCAGACAGTTTCCCAATATCTCAACCTCATAACTATAGCAACCAAGAAACAATTTTTGGCTATTCTAAATGTTCTGCCTAAAATACAAAAGGCAAAATCTAATTTTAATTACCATTCAGGGTCGTGTCTTACTATCCAAAGCTGAGTAGAACCTGAGACTTGTAATGCCATTGATTCACTCTTGTTTCAAATCCGATGGAAAAACTAAACTGAAAAGTCAGATTGTTGATAATGGGAAAAGGTGGGAATGTTGTTCCCTTGTTATGTAAATTGCTACATTTACTATCAATATAGCATTAAAAATAGCTTTCCAGGGTCGAAACTAAGGCAACCTGATCCAATTTGACAGTTGAGAACCACTGAACTAGAGCTGACCACTACACTCTTAGAAAATAAGGTGCTGTCTAGAACTTAAAAGGGTTCTCTGGCTGTCCCCATAGGAGAACCCTTTGAAGAACCCTTGTTGGTTCTTGGGGACAGCTGAAGACCCTTTTGGAACCCTTTTTCTAATAGTGTAGGAGAAAAGAGAGCTCGCTTTTTATAACAGTTCTGTCCTCATCTATCTGATACATTTAGATCAGAGTCCCAGATAACACATTTCCACTGCCACTTCCTGTGCTGCGTGTCCTGGGTCTGTCAGATTGGAGCTTATCAGACAGGGGCAGAAACAGGGGGACAGAGACAGGGAGATAGAGACAGGGGGCAGAGACAGGGAGACAGAGACAGGGGGACAGAGACAGGGAGACAGAGACAGGGGGACAGAGACAGGGAGATAGAAACAGGGGGCAGAGACAGGGAGACAGAGACAGGGGGACAGAGACAGGGAGACAGAGACAGGGGGACAGAGACAGGGAGACAGAGACAGAGGGACAGAGACAGGGAGACAGAGACAGGGGGACAGAGACAGGGAGACAGAGACAGGGAGACAGAGACAGGGGGACAGAAAAAGGGGGACAGAGAAAGGGAGACAGAGACAGGGGGGCAGAGACAGGGGGACAGAAACAGGCGGACAGAGACAGGGAGACAGAGACAGGGAGACAGAGACAGGGAGACAGAGACAGGGAGGCAGAGACAGGGAGACAGAGACAGGGAGACAGAGACAGGGAGGCAGAGACAGGGAGACAGAGACAGGGAGGCAGAGACAGGGAGACAGAGAGACAGAGACAGGGAGACAGAGACAGGGAGACAGAGACAGGGAGGCAGAGACAGGGAGACAGAGAGACAGAGACAGGGAGGCAGAGACAGGGAGACAGAGACAGGGGGACAGAGACAGTGGGGCAGAGACAGGGAGGCAGAGACAGGGAGACAGAGACAGGGAGACAGAGACAGGGAGGCAGAGACAGGGAGACAGAGACAGGGAGACAGAGACAGGGGGACAAAAACAGGGGACAGAGACAGGGAGGCAGAGAAAGGAGACAGAGACAGGGGGCAGAGAAAGGAGACAGAGACAGGGGGGCAGAGAAAGGAGACAGAGACAGGGGGGCGCGCAAACACAGGGAGACAGAGACAGGGAGGCAGAGAAAGGAGACAGAGACAGGGAGGCAGAGAAAGGAGACAGAGACAGGGAGGCAGAGAAAGGAGACAGAGACAGTGGGCAGAGAAAGGAGACAGAGACAGGGGGCAGAGAAAGGAGACAGAGACAGGGGGCAGAGAAAGGAGACAGAGACAGGGGGCAGAGAAAGGAGACAGAGACAGGAGGCAGAGAAAGGAGACAGAGACAGGGGGCAGAGAAAGGAGACAGAGACAGGGGGCAGAGAAAGGAGACAGAGACAGGGGGCAGAGAAAGGAGACAGAGACAGGGGGCAGAGAAAGGAGACAGAGACAGGGGGCAGAGAAAGGAGACAGAGACAGGGGGCAGAGAAAGGAGACAGAGACAGGGGGCAGAGAAAGGAGACAGAGACAGGGGGCAGAGAAAGGAGACAGAGACAGGGGGCAGAGAAAGGAGACAGAGACAAGGAGACAGAGAAAGGAGACAGAGACAGGGGGGCGCGCAAACACACTAAGAGATGCACAGTCAGACACAGAAATAGACACAGAAACAGACAGTCACACACATACACCCACACACACACAGTCAGACCCACACACACACTATTTCGCCCCCTCCACACACACACACACACACACAGACAGACAGCCAGACAGGCAGGCAGGCAGGCAGGCAGGCAGGCAGGCAGGCAGGCAGGCAGGCAGGCAGGCAGGCAGGCAGGCAGGCAGGCAGGCAGGCAGGCAGGCAGGCAGGCAGGCAGGCAGGCAAGCAGGCAGGCAGGCAGGCAGGCGTGTGAGGAGGAGAGAGAGCAGCAACACAACACTGTGGCTCGTCTTCCATATGTCTGAAGACCTCCAGTGAGAAGCCAGTGGTTTGAGAGTGTCTCCATGACTCACAGCTCTGATTTATCTTGTAAAACGGCCTCCAACAGAGAGCCTTAAGCTTCCTCCTTCCCTTTAACATCTCTGTCTCATAATGATTACCATCTTGAGTGATTGGAAAATGAGCTGGTTGACAGGAAAGAAGCACCTAAGGTGTGTTCCACATATATTTGTATCTAGAAATGATCATCTTATTTCTGGTTTAATATTATTGTAATAGGATTATTGTCATCCTTTGTTCTGCTGTTTAATTACCATGATGAGGATTTACAGAAAAAGCTCAAAATGATGAAACTGTATTTAGAATCTGATTTATATTCCATATGTTCACTAACCGAAAATGGCTATAATAGGATGAATACAATAACTCTGTTAGTAACACTTGGAGGCAACGGAGTGTATTGTGCATATGATAACATGCACGATATGTGGAAGTTCCTGTCTGAATGATTCACAATACTGTAAATAGAACATTCAAATAACTGTGTCTTTTTCCCCTGGGCTGTGGACAAGACAAACCTGTTGAGACATCAATGTCCACAGAGGGAAAGAGGTGACATGCCCAGAGACTCAGTGTTTTAGACAGGACAGGACAAAGTGTATCACTAGGTCACCTGTCCAAAGCTGGGTCCCAGTGTTAGTGTCACAGCCACCTGGATAACAGCCTGGGATAAGCCTGGGAGCCAGCCCTTCCGTTTCCCAGAACAGGGAAACTAATCACATTGTTCCTCATTCACTCAAGCTAGTCAAGCTCACTCCTCAATCCGTCATACAATCTAATGCAATTACGGCAGCTATGCAGCAGCCACTCTCCTGAAGGAATGTGTGTGTGTGTGTGTGTGTGTGTGTGTGTGTGTGTGTGTGTGTGTGTGTGTGTGTGTGTGTGTGTGTGTGTGTGTGTGTGTGTGTGTGTGTGTGTGTGTGTGTGTGCGTGTGTGTGTGTGCGTATACAGTATACGTTTGTGTGTGTGATACAAAAGGTTGGCTGAAATTGCTATCTTGTGAAAGCAAGAGGAGTCACTCATAAAAGTGAGAGTTGTAGCTATACTTTCCCCACTTGTTGATTAAAAAGGTTTTAAAGGACACGAACAGCCAGGTCACCGTGATACAAGTGAGTATTTCGACATCCATCCATGTCTGAGGACGTCGGGAGACGGCATGGAAACCATTCTCTAGGGGCAACAGTGAGCGCTGTAACCTTCAGATAGGTTTCTGTTTTGCTAGAGAGTTGGGTACGGCGGATGGATGTAAGCATCTGCTGCAGGTGCCAAATGTTACCTGTTCAAATCCAGTGATAGAAAGCTATTTTTGTTTTAAGCCTACCCCAAACTTTAACCCTTACCAAAACCATTTGGAGTTAATGCATATTTCTGAATTAATTAATAAACTTTACCCTGACCTTAAACATTTGGAGAAATTTTAACTTTGAGAAACATGGATGAACGTCTAATTCTGAAGGAAGTCTGTGAGAGCTTGAGAGATTCCCCACAGTACAGTTTCTTGTCATTGTTGGTAGCGATCTTGTCATCTGGAAACATAACAACTCAAAGACTTCTGCCCCAGTGAAGCATGCGTATCGTTTTTGTGACGTTGTCAGCTAACCCATCTATTAACCAATTTACCACATGGAGATGTCACCATGGAAAGCCAAAACTCCTGCCCATGCAAACTTGCTGATTAGAAAGTCCTGTGAAGATAGTATTTTTTAACCAGCAACTATCAGGGAATAACACTGATCACATTTCTTCACACATTTACAGTGTTAGTTTCATCAACTGCTGTACAATAAGATACAAAACACAGGAAAAACTGCTATTTTAAATACAAAATTCTGAGTGAAAAGCTAAGCTCCCACAGTATATATAGGATTATTCCTGAACCTTTGTCTTTCTCTGCCACAGCCACTGTAGGCTTTGGGAGGGTGAGATATTAGTTTGGCCCAGAAAGGGAATTTCTTCCATATTAGTCACATTAAGCGTCTAATCCATCCAGCCCTGGGCCCATGGTGATGACATCACTGCCACCCAGCTGAGCTCATGCTGTAGGGCAGTTTACAGGCCAGCAACACATTTCCAATGACCAGTGCTCGACTTGGACTGAAATAGGTGCCGGTACTCATTTTGGGTGCTGGTACTGTTTATATTTAGGTGCAGGAGCTCCACAATACTGCCCTTCCAAACAAAAAGGCAATAACTGCTCATAGCGTGGAACTGAAAAAAATTGCTTTTATTTACCTTGGCTTCAAATTAACTTCATGCAGTTACTGCTAACATGAGCCCCATCTACTCTAAAACACAATACAATAGAGGCAGGATACTTGTCCACATGATTAAGCATGTATTTAATGTAGCAAAAATGACATTAACTCATTTTCGACCAAATTAGCAGTTACTGCCTTGGTAGGGCAGAATACTTCTGATCTAATATTCTATAAGAGAAACAGGAACTCAAACAGTAGAAACGTTGAGGTGCCGGTACTCACCTCCATTGAGCTCCTGCCCAAGTCAAACACTGCCAATGACACAGACTTTCACAGGTCACTCCTACAGAGGATATTATGTAGCATGAAATCTCTCAACTGAGTATCTCTCTCCAGTATCTCTCCCTCCAACTGAGTATCTCTCTCCAGTATCTCTCCCTCCAACTGAGAATCTCTCTCCACTATCTCTCCCTCCAATAAGCATTAAAAGGTAGAGAAACCTTGCCAATGGTATTGTCTCTTTAGAGCCACCATGATGATCCTTGCCAATGGTATTTTCTCTTTATCGCCACCAATGATCTTGATTTTTTTGTCAGTTGACTCCTTTTACACAATTATTTTCCGCTTAGTCAGAAACAGGCTGTTTAAAAGAACAGACTTGCCAAATCCAAAATGGCCAAACCTTGAAGGCAGTCGTACCAGCAGGCAAATTACACCCTGCCAGTGCCAATCAACTCTGTGCAATCCCACACAAACAAGCAGGACCACTGCAGTCAAAGTGTTATGTAACTGACACTGTTTTGTCAATCGAACTCTATTATTGCAGGAATAGATGGATGAGGCTGTAGTGCAAAGAACATTGATGCTGCAGAGAGTGTAGGCATGGGGAAGTTATTATGTGCTGCTTAGCCTACAGATCTGCTACTGTATGTGGGCTGACAAGTAGGTCAGTAGAATACAGAATGGTATGAAAGTGCAGGAAGAATCACTGGATATTGAATACCTGCCGTTCTGCAGCTATTTTACCTTATATGGCGCAGTAGAAGTGAGATTCAGTTCATGCATATGAAATCAAAACATCTATTTCTACTCGTATCCTCCTGGTGCAGGTAGAGGGGGATGAGACTTCATGGTTGTCCTGAATCATTTCCTTGGAGTTTCTCTTTGCATTCTCTACATACGTAATGCGACAGTTCATATGGAGTTAATGCATTCAGTAATCCTTAAAAACCTATCAGTCCCGAGACCCCTTGTCTATATTGAATACATCATTTTAAACATTCACAGTGTAGGTTGGAAAAAGGTATGTGAACCCCTAGGCTAATGACTTCTCCAAAAGCTAATTGGAGTCAGCAGTCAGTTAACCTGGAGTCCAATCAATGAGACGAGAGTAGAGATGTAGGTTAGAGCTGCACTGCCCTGTAAAAAACGCTCACAAAATATGAGCTTGCTATTCACAAGAAGCATTGCCTGATGTGAAAAGTGCCTCGAACAGAAGAGATCTCAGAAGACCTAACATTAAGAATTGTTGACTTGCATAAAGCTGGAAAGGGTTACAGAAGTATCTCTAAAAGCCTTGATGTTCATCAGTCCACTGTAAGCCAAAATGTCTTTAAATGTAGAAAGTTCAGCACTGTTGCTACTCTCTCTAGGAGTTGCCGTCCTGCAAAGATGACTTTAAGAGGACAGCGCAGAATGCTCAATGAGGTTAAGAAGAATCCTAGTGTCAGCTAAAGACTTACATAAATCTCTGAAACATGCTAACATCTCTGTTGACGAGTCTACGATACGTAAGAATGGTGTTCATGGGGGGACACCATGGGAGAAGCCACTGCTTTCAAAACATTGCTGCAATTCTGAAGTTCGCAAAAGAGCAAATGGATGTTCCACAGCGCTACTAGCAAAATATTCTGTGGACAGATGAAACTAAAGTTGAGTTGTTTGGAAGGAACCCACAACACTATGTGTGGAGAGAAAAAAAGGCACAGCACACCAACATCAACCTCATCCCAACTGTGAAGTATGGTGGAGGGAGCCTCCTGAGTGACATAGTGGTCTAAGGCACTGCATTGCAATGCAAGCTGCGTTGCTACAGATGCGGGTTCGAGCCCCGTCTGTGTCGCAGCCGGCCGCGACCGGGAGACCCATGAGGCGATGCACAATTGGCCCAGTGTCATCTGGGTTAGGGGAGGGTTTGGGTGGTCGGGTTGTCGTTGTCCCATTGTGCTATAGTAACTCCTGTGGCGGGCTGGGTGCATGCACGCTGACTTGGTCGCCAGGTGTATGGTGTTTCCTCTGACACGTTGGTGCGGCTGGCTTCTGGGTTGAGCATGCATTGTGTCAAGAAGCAGTGGGGCTTGGCAGGTTGTGTTTCAGATCAGAGGATGCACGGCTTTCAACCTTCTTCTCTCCCGAGTTTGTATGGGAATTGCAGTGATGGGACAAGACTGTAACTACCAATTGGATAAGGTTGGAGGGAGCATCATGGTTTGGAGCTGCTTTGCTGACTCAGGGCCTGGACAGCTTGCCATCATTGATGGAAAAATGAATTCCCAAGTTTATCAAGACATTTTGCAGGAGAATGTAAGGCTATCTGTCCACCAATTGAAGCTCAACAGAAGTTGGGTGATGCAACAGAACAACGACCCAAAACACAGAAGTAAATCAACAACAGAATGGCTTCAATAGAAGAAGATACGCCTTCTGGAGTGGCCCAGTCAGAGTCCTGACCTCAACCCAATTGAGATGCTGTGGCAAGATCTCAAGAGAGCGGTTCACACCAGACATCCCAAGAATATTGCTGAAAAACTGTTGTGTCTGCAACTACAGAAAACGTTTGGTTGAGGTTATTGCTGCCAAATCAAGCCGGTGCAACAGTGGGACTCATTGGGTTAACTACCATGTCTTCCTCTTTATTGTCATGCTGTCAAGATCACTACAGTTCAGATCAGCTGTCATATTGTGTTATGGACATAACATGCCCCATCCGGAGGGGTGCCTGTGGAACTGAGCCGGCTCATCTCAAGCCCATAATCAGATGGGTTTGTATGGATTGATAGAACACACCACAGGGGAGATATCTATAGATTGATAGAACACACCACAGGGGAGATATCTATAGATTGATAGAACACACCACAGGGGAGACATCTATAGATTGATAGAACAGATCACAGAGAGGAGATATCTATAGATTCATAGAACATACCACAGGGGAGATATCTATAGATTGATAGAACACACCACCGAGGAGATATCTATAGATTGATAGAACACACCACAGGGGAGATATCTATAGATTGATAGAACACACCACAGGTTAGATATCTATAGATTGATAGAACAGATCACAGAGAGGAGATATCTATAGATTCATAGAACATACCACAGGGGAGATATCTATAGATTGATAGAACACACCACCGAGGAGATATCTATAGATTGATAGAACACACCACAGGGGAGATATCTATAGATTGATAGAACACACCACAGGTTAGATATCTATAGATTGATAGAACACACCACAGAGGAGATATCTATAGATTGATAGAACACACCACAGAGGAGATATCTATAGATTGATAGAACACACCACAGGGGAAACATCTATAGATTGATAGAACACACCACAGGGGCGATATCTATAGATTACATAACAAACCACAGAGGAGATAGAGATAAAAGAAGGACTTCCCCTCGACCACGACCACAAGCTGTGGAAAACAAACATTCTATGCCATGTGTAGGGAGACGTCTTTCTGGTGGGACGTTAAACGGGTGTCCTGACTCTCTGTGGTCACTAAAAATTCCCGGTGTCCTGGCTAAATATCCAATCTGGTCCTCATACCATAATGGCCACATAATCATCCCCAGCTTCCAATAGCCCTTATGCACATTCCATGACCGAACGTTCAAAGCACACTTCCTACCGGTGTGGCAATTTCAGGTGGTGCATACTATAGAATAGAAGTCAGTCTAGTTGTTATCGACAGTATAACATTACTTCAACTATGTCACAGTTTTTTACTAGGTGTATTCAGGACTTGCCTCAAATTAATATTAATGATATACGTTGAATTGTTAAATCAGCCTCCGAGACTCCAGCTAAGTACCAAGTCTCACAGTAGATTATCATATTTCACCAGCCCTATACCCCTGATTCTTTACCTGTATATTGTAGTACACTTAAACCCTGTTTCCACTGGCACTTTGAAGTCAACCCAGGTTGGGCTTGCCTTGGGGGACTAGCTCAAATTGTGTTTCCACTGCCTCCAGAAATGAGAAATTGTCATGTTGCTAGGTAGCCAATATGTGACTGCAGCGGTCTTTACTAATGTTACTAGCTAGCTAGCAAGATGTTGAATAATTTAATTCACCTTCACCATGCTGTATTTAACTTTACTCTATACTCCTGTCAGTGCCAGCCAGATTCAGAGCTATGCATTTACATTGCTGACGTTAGCTAGCTTAACAATTAGCGTCGTCGCTAGCATAACAGGCTAGCTAGCTAATTCATACATTGCTTGCCATGGCATTGGCTATTAGTTAGCTAAAATTCTTGCTAGCTCACATTAACCAGCTAGTTTGTTTCAACTCTGATTTGATAGCTAACACTAGGTAGTTAGCATTTGAGGGCTGACTGTTCTCATAAATGTTAATTGTGTAGTGCAAATATTATTTTGTCAACTTTACATAATTTTACAAAGTAACTAGGTAGATACAGTTAATAGTTAAATTAGCTAGCTAGCTAATATGACTGTTGCTAGCTAGTTACGACGTACTGCCACCAACCACCTTTTTCTGAGCTCTAGCCTCTACATCGACCTGGAAACTATGGAAGCTCACAATACCATTACATTTTGAAGAAACTGAACACAGAGGCACTGAACAATGTTCATTGGCACCTCCTTTTCGGGGCTGTAGTTTAAACGTAGTCATTGCAAAGATTTCAGTCAGAAATGCATTGACGACAGTTAGCTAGTTAGTAAACTAATGATTAAAACAGTAGCGGAAACGCTCCGGAAGTCAGCACCCCGGTAGGAAGTAAAAATAGAATGTGGAAGGCGGTATAATGCATAGAGCCTATTGGCTCATTCATCCCCCCTCCTCTCCCCTGTAACTATTCCCCAGTTTGTTACTGTAAAGGAGAATGTGTTCTCAGTCAACTTGCCTGGTAAAATAAGGGTTCAATGAAAAAAACAAATCCCATTGACCCCATTGTAAAACTTTGTCATATATTTGTTGTTATACAGAAATAACAAAATATACCTAAGAGCTGCTGTGCTGTGGCTACATGTAACCAGGCCAACAACCCTACCTACGGTTCACAATGTACCAACGTAGCGAAATGGAGCCTGTGTGAAGAGCCCTGTGGCTTCAGGCTATTCGGTGTGGGATATTGTGGGGAGCCAGTGTCCAAGTATGATACACATAGCTATGTGTGTGGAAAAGATTTCATTAAAGGTATTTAACTCCACTCACTACTTGTAGCTGTATAGTCTGTTTGTTTGTGTTGTTGGTCTTGGCTAGGTTAATGTTCTGGTCGGTAGCTACACTGTAAAAAAAAAAAAAATGTTAATTTTATTTATGAATAACGGTAGAATACTGTGAAATTACAGGGACAAACATATATTTAACTTTCTTCGTGTAGAATAATAGGAAATGGCAGTAAATGCGAAATACATTAAACTTACTGTATTTTTACAGACAGGCATCCCTTTTTCACAATAATAAGCTGTAGAAATACAGTAATATACATTATAAAGAAAAACACTACATTTACCATTGTTTTATGGATATTTACTTTAGTTTTACATTCTAAATGCATATAATTATAGTAAAAAACAAACTACTTCTGTTTATAAACAGTATAAAACTATGCAAGAGAATGTAAAAAGAATGCTGTTGTCTGTGATTGTACATTAAATGCATTCTTGACTCTTGACTCTCAGGCAGAAGACCATGCTATATTGTCTTTTTTTTTAACATTAATATCACCACTTCAGCAATTTTGTCCTCATCCGAGTATGATTCATTATGATCATTTATTATGAGCCAACAACACTTCCTCCTCTATTTCAAAGTCACCATCCTCTACATCACTCTTCCGAACTATTAAAAAGGTTAGTGTAATTAAAGTCAATATATCACATTGCATTTTGCCATTTCCATTAGAAACCATTTGGCAACGAATCAGAAACACGTTGGAGGCGTCATTCAAAACGCCCGTGCACACAACTGGCGCCAATTGAATGCAGCAGGCAGCAGCTTGGCACATGCATTGATGATAGGAGAGTGGATAGCTATCATACTAAGGTGATCATTACCACCAAACGTTTGCTTAGGAAGGTGAGAGATGGCAGGAGTGATCTCAGGGGTGACAAGCAAACACCTACACATGTGAAGCTTGGAGGATTTGGTCATGTTGAAAGTGTGTGTAGATGAACAAAGTATAATGAAGAACGATGTGTAGAAGGACGAGGTGGCAAAGGTTAGAGTGGTCAATAGAATCTCCCATGAGGAGGCGATTAAGAGAATTGAGAAAACAAGTGATGCTAGGGAAGATATGGTAGTGAATGCAAAATATATGGTAGTGGATACAATACAGCCTAAAGTAAATGTTTGTTGCCAGAATAAAGACACCATGTGTGTTAAAAAGGTTGGTTTTGTTGCGTTGATTTTGTTGCGTTCAAGTCTCAAAGAAATCAAAGAAACTGGACATTATTGTGGCTGCGGCAGAAAGGTTTTTCGGACTGAAGGATTTTACTTCTGTAGACTTGCAAGGAGTACTGGCGACAGAATATCCACCCTCCCAGGGTTCCCTTGAGCCTGTGTAGGGATTAGATTTGTTTTATTTATGTTTAACAGAAAAGTTGGGGGGAATCCTTGTTCCATCCCGTGTAGTAGGTGGCAGAATGCACATTAAATTGTGTGATCGCCAATATACCATAGAAGAAGAACATTTGCTTAATTGTTTAACATAAAGTTTAAATAGTTGACGAAATTGCTAGACGTGCAGATCATTAACTTTGTATTGTATTTGCTAACAAATATCGTGGAGTTTGTGGTTGGCTGCTCACACGCATTAGCAAGATAGTACTACCCAAGTGCTAGCTACCAACCAGACCTTGGCTAGCCAGCAGCAACCTAGCTAAGATAAGAAAACATTTTTTGTAACATATGTCGACAGTTAACATTTTATTAATTCTGAATTTTGAAGCATTGACATTCAGCTATTTAGCTAGATTGCTAGCTGCATTTCATAACCTAGCTAGCGCGCTAAATTCCTAGCTAGCGCGCACTAATCTTACTAGCTTGCTAGTAGGTAGTTTGCTGTAAACTAATCCCACCTGATAACATATGTTTTTTTCTCTCCCTTTCTCCTTCAATAGTTACTTGAATTGAAATTGAAGAAATTCCCTGCAATCCTCAAACTGAAGTAAGATTCATAGCTAGCTTAGTTTAGCAAACTAAGTAGCTGAGTAGCTTGTCCCCTTTTGAAGTCCATTGTCATTGTAATTAAGCAAATTAGAACGATACACTTCAGTAGTTAATTGGAACCTACTTTGACAACAAGCTTCTGGTTTACTGCATTGAATTGGTAGCTCTTTGAAAACTGAACTGGGTATCAGAGCTTGTTTTTTTTATTCTTCCCTACTTATTACTATTTAAATAGCATTTAAATACTATTTTAATACTATATAGTGTTCTTATGTACAACTTAAGTGGTTCCAAAATAATACAAGTATACAACTTTTTTCGCTTGGGTAACAATGTGTCAGACCTGTATGGGTTTGTGTGAGGGAGAGGGATGGAGCAGGAACAACAGAGGGGGATGAAGTGGTTGAATTTGCAGGAGGTAATGAGAGAGATGGGTAAAGAGAGGAAGAGTTTGAATGGAAGATTAACAGTGGTAAAACATTTCACCCCTGTTATTACCATAGGGAGTTCTGACTGCTGAAAACGTAATGGTTTCTGTGGAACCAGATCGTCCTGAATGCCCTGGTAATGATGTTTGTGGCATATTATTGCTTTAACATAAATTACCCCTCTGACCTGGTAGCAACATTGGAGTTCCTGCAGAGGTATGAATTCATCCCTTACAATTTCATTTCAAGTGACTGACCGTATAGTTCTTCCAGGATTTCTTTGTAGCACTTGGGAAAGTGGGGTGTAATGTTATATTGCGCACCTATTGCAATAGACATTACTTTCTTTGCACACGTTATAACTAACTCTAGTCTGGTGTTGTCATCTAGGATGGCTTACTGTTAACTACAACTTTCAATTTCAAAACAGAACCACACCAGTCTCTTGTTGGCCAATAGAAATGTAGCATTTCAGGATACACTTTCTATGCACCCAATATACTTTCTGGTGAAAAAACAATGTGGAACATTATTATTATTATTTTAACTGTATCATATACATTTTCTAATATTACATTACAAACATCCTACATGTAGCCCCTTTAAATTAGGTAAATGTATTTTTGCAGGTACATTTTTTTGCAGGTACAAATTATTGTATCTGAAGAGGTAGAGGACCACTGCTAGTGATTAAGAATGGCAGACACACTAGTATAGAATGACATTATTTATGTTATTTCATCCAACGCAGGTGCCTATTCAAGATCAACCCAGATAAGGGGTCCAAAGTGGCGAAGAACTCAAGAAAACATCATGCAATCAATCCAAAAGTTATTTCTCTGATCTCAAAAATCGCAGACTACGAATGGAGGGAGTAGCCTTGCGCACTCACACATACAGAAACTTGACTAAAACAAGCAGACAACAAGAGAATTGCATTTGAAAAAAGTTTTTGCTGTGACCCAATGGGGTAAGCAAGGTGACCATAGGTTGGTTTCCCCCAAGGCGGGTGGGACCGCAAAGTTCGATCAAAACCGACTGAGAGTATGGATTCATGCCAAATGTTGCCTATTCCCTATATAGTGCACTACTTTTGACCAGAGCCCTATATAATGAATAGGGTGCCATTTGCAACGCATGACATGACAGTTCCATGAAAAACACCACATGCCAAATGGATGCAGGGTTCCAAGGCAAACACATGACCAGACTCTGGGTTTGTCAGGCTGGAAAGACTACCACTGGAGCATGTCTGTGGACCAGATGGCCCAAACCAGAGTCCACATTGGCCAGGACACACACACACACACACACCACTGAGACGTGGCAGACAGAGAGGCTTATGGGGATTTCCTTCCTGCGTTGACAGAATGATACACTCAGTGACACAGACAAATTGCTTGCTGTAATGTTCAGAAATAAATAACAGTAATCAGACAGTGAAGCTTCAGGACAGTGTTGCTACTCTGTACAACAATAGACACCACAATCAAATCATTAACATTCGAAAACTATATTTTCAGACATAAGTGCATAAACAATACAGTCTAGTTTGCCATTGAGGATACATCTTATATGCCTCTGCAATACTCGAGATCAGTGATATTCAAAGTCGGGGTCAAATATCAATACAAAATATAAAAATGTAATGAATTGAAGGTTATTTGTTGATGTAAAATTGACATATTTTAAGGTTGTGTCATTTGAAATTCTGCCTAAATAAATGGGGTCCCCGCTGAAAAAGTTTCAAAACCACTGCTCTAGATGCTGTAATACTACACGTTACAATTTCAGTCCTTCCATCCCATAATCAGAGTTTTACATTTACATTATTTCTGAAGTTCAGAACAAGTGCAGTGGGATATCGGTCTATGTGTGTGTTCAGTCTGTTCCACTGGGGATGAAATCACCAGACATTAGTGGTATTCCCTATGCATTCCAGGGCCAGACGCTTCACATCACATGGTATTGAATTACGTGGGTGTGTGAGGAAAGGTGCGTCTGGATCATGACAAATTATCACAACATCCAACACACACACACACAGGCACGCAGGGACACACACAGATCCAAGCATGCACACACACACGCACACACCACCAAACCATATGTTTACTTACATTAAGTACATTCTCAGGCCGTTTTACATGGATCTGACCAATCCTGCACATCATACATCTCCCTTCCTGCTGTGTCTAACTTAACCATTTTACATTTGTTATATGATTACATTTAGCTTAGCATTGCAGAGAGTGTATACGTCTGGCTTCCGTATGGAGAGAGATGTTCGCCTGAGTGAAAAGAATGACAGAATTTCACAGCAGATCAGACTCCCCACTGGATGCAAGATTGTTAACAGCCAGTGAAGGACCACATTTGTTGTCGTAACAGCCCAGTGCTGACACCCGCTGAACATTGGGGTTTAGAAAATGTCATAGCTATATTTCACTCCTTCACTCAGCTCCCCAATGGGGTTGCCCAATGAGAGAGACACAACCAATGAGATCAAATGCCGTAATACATCTCATGGGGTCATACAAAAACATGACTGATGTTACTGTAAGCTTTAGACCCCACCCTGTCCTTATATCTTGAATTTGTTTTAATATGTTCATACCATGGATCATTTAGTTATTTGATTTAGAGTTTTAGGACACCTTTATGTATCAAAACAAAATATTTAATTTGGTCTTTACTATTACCCATAGAAACACATGGCACTTACACAAATAACTGATGGTTGGCTGGGAGAAATGTATAATACAAATATTGTGGGAGCTGTTTTGTTAGACTTCAGTGCGGCTTTTGACATTATCAATCATAGTCTGTTGATGGAAAAAAAGTATGTGTTATGGCTTCACACCCTGCTATATTCTTTGGGCTCCCGAGTGGTGCAGCGGTCTAAGGCACTGCATCTCAGTGCTAGAGGCATCACTGCAGACCCTGGTTCAATCCAGGGCTGTGTCACAACTGGCTGTGATCGGGAGTCCCATAGGGCGGTGCACAATTGGTCCAGCGTCGTCCGGGTTAGGCTGTCATTGTAATAATAATTTGTTCTAAACTGACTTGCCTAGTTAAATAAAGGTTAAATAAAAAATGATTGTGGATAAAGAGTTACCTGTCTAACAGAACACAGAGGGTGTTCTTTAATGGAAGCCTCTCCAACATAATCCAGGTAGAATCAGGAATTCCCCAGGGCAGATGTATAGGCCCCTTGCTTTTTTCGATCTTTACTAATGGCATGCCACTGGCCTTGAGTAAAGCCAGTGTGTCTACTGTTCTAAAGAGAGTGAAATCACTGCATCACTTAACAAAGAGCTGCAGTTAGTTTCAGATCGGGTGGAATAAGTTAGTAGCTAATTATTATTATTATTTTAAAACATTTTATTTAACCTTTAATAAACTAGACTAATAAACCCCAGGAAGAGTAGCTGCTGCCTTGGCAGGAACTAATGGTATCCTTAGTAAACCCCAGGAAGAGTAGCTGCGGCCTTGGCAGGAACTAATGGGGATCCATAATAAACCGCAGGAAAATTAGCTGCTGCCTTTGCAGAAACTAATGAGGATCCTTAATTTTTTCAGTCAGTTAAAAACAAATTCTTATTTCAAATCAAAGTTTATTTGTCACGTGCGCCGAATACAACAGTTGTAGACCTTACAGTGAAATGTTTACTTACAAGCCCTAACCAACAGTTCAGTTTAAATAAAAAATAAGTATTATTTAAACAATAGATAAGTAAAGAAATACAATTTTAAATGATTACAGTAAAAAAAAAATATATACACAGGTAGTATACAGATGGTATATACAGGTGATACCGGTACAGAGTCAATGTTCAGGGGCACCGGTTATTCGGGCTAATTTAGGTAATAAGTACATGTAGGTATAGTTAAAGTGACTATGCATAGATGGCCTACACCGGCCAAACTCTGACGATGCTGGGCCAATTGTGCGAGGCCCTATGGGACTCCCAATCACGGCCGATTGTGATTGAAACTTGTGTATTTCTGTGAATATTTCCCCCTTGTGACGCAAATAGGAATTGCGTTTCTTTATATGTTCAAGGTTACAATTGACAATTTGTTATGTCATCAATGCGCTGCCAGATTAAATACAGCAATAAGGACATGCTTTGAGTTGTTTCCTCAATCTAAATTAATCTGCTCTATTGTTTGTTTTATATGAGCATCGTCGGTATGTAATTAATCGATAAGGTTCATTTACATATTAGGCAGATTATTTCTAGATTTAGCGAATGTTTTCACACTTTATTTGTTAGATGATTTTGTATGTATATTTAACTTACATTAGTGCTAGATTAACCATGCTAGCGTCTATTCCTGTTGATGGCTTCTGTATGTTTGATACAGTACTTTACATTAGGTTATACTGTACTTGAATGGATGCAGTAGATACATATGTTAGGGTATTTTTGTACAACATATGACTTATATGCATTGTATTATTCTGTATTTCTGTAGTTTTACCTTATCCCATTCATCAGTAAAGAAGATGTCCAGACCATCTTCGTCAAGCGTGATGATTTAAGGAGGGAGTTTAAGCTGCCTGTTAAACTATACAAAGGGTTATAGCGAGGACAGGACAGAGAGTCTCCCCTTTCCATAGAGTGTGACAATACAGGCGCTTTTGTGAGAAGACCGATTTTCGGGATGTCTGACAAACACCTCTGTAGCTCGGCAACCTTCCACCGAAGGCTGACATAGGCGGATGCAGTGGATTGGTACACAGCCCATGCTGTGTATCAATAACTGACAGATTTTTATAAGGATTTTAGATTGACGTACAGGATTAAATGGGAGGACACATTTTGGTTGAATGCATTCAGTTGTGCAACTGACTAGCTATCCCCTTTGCCTTTCACTTTGATGTTTTTGCTTATCTAATAACAAGAGACTAACAAAACCAACAACATGTGTGTATGTCCCAGAAAACACTAGCCTCATGACTCACAGCAGCCAGCGCAACAACAGGCGCCTAGCATGGTACCAGACTTTCTCCAGAGGAATTAGTTCCGCTCAGCCATGTCCTCAGCCCTTTCAGCCCTCTCTCTGTCTACAGCTGCACACATGATCCCTCTCTCTGTCTACAGCTGCACCCATGATCCCTCTCTCTGTCTGCAGCTGCACCCATGATCCCTCTCTCTGTCTGCAGCTGCACCCATGATCGCCAGATGACAACCCACTGTATGCTCCGGCATTTATGAGAGATAGAAAGATTGTGTGTGTGTGTGTGTGTATGTGTGTGTGTGTGTGTGTGTGTGTGTGTGTCCATGCATGCGTTTTAGTTAAGTCCTCAAGTCTGTAGTCCAAAAAAGCTTGCATGTGTATACATAGTAGAACCCTAAAGTGATTCCAGTGAAACAACAGGGCTCAAACAGAGAGCGTGGCATCATTTATGTAATGGAGATCTGGCTGAATCCTCCTCCGCATTCATCATGTCCAAATCGAAATAATCGGAGTTCTAAAATACATGTGAAATCGTAGCTCCATTGTGCTTACTATAAGCAGTTTGCATTCTCCCTCATTAGTTTTGTTCATAATGGGTTTATTCGTCAATCTGTATTCATAACAGGTCTCGCAGGGAGGGAAGCGTTTTTAAGCTTATACTAAAACGTCAAGTGAACATTTCTCACAAACACTGCAATAGAAAATTATACATTTTCCACATAGGGCCAAATAGAGCTGTCTTTACCCAGACAACTTAGAGCAGACAAAACAGATCATCAATCAAGGCAGTTGATTTTCTGAGTGATACACTTTAATTTGCCTGATTAACAGAGTACACCAAGGCATGCTGTGTCATGTCCATGCCTCCAAGACAGCGGTATCAAAGCCTAACAAACTCAGAGCAGACATTGTGTCTTTTGTAAAAACGCATACTACCTCGCTCCGAGCGCGCAAATTGGAGCACGGGAGGGTCTGTCCAAATCAATATTATTTTGAAGCATGCATCGACGCAAGCTTCAACGGAAAGTATGCACAGAAATATGACGCAACCACTTAAAAATTATGCAACATTTCGTGAAAACAATGGCGGACATTATTTGAGCTGAAGGAAGAGAAAATACACTCCGACTTCGGAATGAAATGTTGCCTATTCACATCTCAAAAGTTGCCTGACTACAATATTTTAACTTGATACATGAATAAATACATGCTGTGTTAATTTTGGCATGTTTACCTGCCTACAATATCCACTATACAGTGCGTAGATTACAAGCCCATAGTAAGTCAATAGGGATCACTGGCTAGCTAGCCAGATAGAAACAGAAAATGTACATATACCTTGTATAACATTGGTTTTAGATAATTTTTTACTAGCTGGCTAGCTAGATTATTATGATTCACATATAGCTAGCTGAAAATTATGAAGTAAAACATTTGCTTTGTGTATATCTTGTTTTGTCTCTAATGTTGCCAGGTGCGCCGTGAGGTAATACAATAAGGAGAGTGCTTCTCAGATGTGGAGCACGGTAGTAAGCATATTGAGAAACACCCATTATATATAATATCATTAATCAGTTGACCAAAAAACACCTACAACTTGCCTCCACTCCACTGTAGCACCTGAAATATTGGTCTGAACTAACCTGTTGTCAGTCAGGTGCAGAGAATCTTTGACCATCAGAGGTGCTTCGGACAGCTGACAAGAGAAGAGAAGCGCTTATTCAGGTGTGCCTCATCAACACATTTATCTCCATCATCTCAAGCTAATGGAAAAACAATCTCTAATAATTGAAAACATCTAACACTGCACTTCAATCCAGTGTGTCCTCACTAACGATCCTGTTGCTCAGCTAACACATCAGTCAATACTGTCATCTGAAAACACTGAGGTCGTCTCGACCTAGAGCGGTCCGGCAGTCTGGAACAGTCCTCTTTGTTCTCTGTTTGATATCTGGTTCTACGAGGACGTCTGCCTTCTGCTTGCGTAACAATATGCCATCCCAAATATTCTCCTGCTACGGTACACTCTGCAGCAAGGCTTCTCTAATCTCCCTGCAAATGGACCCGCTGGCCCCAGTCCAGCATCTAGGCATCTACTATCTAATGTACAGGACAGTAGCCTACAGCAAAGGAATGTAAAGTTTTACCTGCTGGGAAAGATGCTCTTAGACTCCTCCATTTTCACCTGTGACTGAAAGCCCTGTCCGCTATAGAGGCACTTACTCAGGAAGTAGAACATCTCTCCTCGCTGCTCTCTGCTCACTCCTGGGTAACTGACAGAGCCGGCGTAGCGGAGAGAACAGGGCTGATTTTCATTGTCACTGTGTGTTTATACTTTTCTGCCCGAGGGTCACACACATCACCATGGCCCTCACTTTGAATTCGGGCCAAACGAGGCGACTATGAGGTGTCAGTGCGAGCAGTCATAATTCAGAGGCAGTGATATGGCGCCAACAAGGGTGTACTGTATACACCATGTCATATTCAGCCCTGAAGGGAGGCTCTACATGTCATACTGTGTCTCAGAGGGGGGATGTTGAAGAGGGGATCACGGAATCAGGGAATCACGGAATCCTAAAATCCCAGATTCCCAGAATCCCAGAATCACGATACAGAGCAGATTCTGTCACACGAATAAGGAGGATGTTATGGTCCGCATAATAAACTCAGCACCACAGGTATCTTTGTGAGTAATAACAGAACAGACATATTGTGGTGAAATTTATTAGACATTAGGTTGGATAGTTAAAGGCTAACTACTTTTCCTTCACTTGAGAGAGAAGAAGGCTCATCCCCATACAAAACTACTGGTTTGTGGGTTGACTAACATTGAACGGTGATAAATGACAGACGTAGAGAAGCTGTGGTAATTACTGTGGTCCTCTTTCCTGCGTTGGAGAAGAAGTGAGTCAGGACAAGAGTAGTGATTAGAGTCAAAGCTATGTCAAGGGGGAGGACATAAAACACACACACACACACACACACACACACACACACACACACACTCACACACACACACACACACTCACACACACACACACATACACCCACACACACACACACACACACACACACACACACACACACACACACACTCACACACACATACTCACACACACATACACACACACATGCACACACATGCACACACACACATGCACACACACACACACACATACACACACATACACACACGCGCACACATACAGGCCAAATGCCTACACACATCTATCTGCACACTCAGCCACACCTCCAATTGCATGGCTAATGAGTTGCCTTGATCAAGTCAAGTTGTGTTTACAGGTACAGCATGGGAGGAAACTGAGACTTGGTGGCTACCAGACACTCCATAACCAAAATTTGTCAAAACCCCCTGCTGAGCTGAGACCCAGGAAGGTGTTTTATCCCTGCCACAGCTTCACCCGCTGACACTTGCTGTAAAATATGCTACATTTCAATCTGGAGATGCAATTTTGATCAATTAAAACTACTAACTTAAACACTTACCAGACAATAGTCACAATATACTGGAAGTAGTGTCATAACTGTCCATCAAGATACAGTTAAGAGTAAAATAATGTATGTGACTTTATTATTTCATAATGCATGGCTTGCCTCATAGTGTCATTATCAGTGAGAGTCTTGTCATCTTATCTGGATTGACAGACAGACGCCCGCCAATTGATTTCTAGTCCTCTTAACCTTCAAAAATGAGAAAGAGGGAAAGAAGGGTGTGTCTCAAGAAGCAGTGCTGTTCAAACTGCAGCTTGTGTCTTCTCACAAAGTAGATGGGGCCCTCTGCTGGTCAGTTAGTGAAACTGCTTCCCACAACTCCACACTGCAGCACAATTTATTTGTATTTTTTATTTAACCTTTATTTAACTAGGCAAGTCAGTTAAGAACAAATTCTTATTTACAATGACGACCTACCTACAGGATCAGCCATAGTAGAAAGGCACCCCTGGAGCAAATTGCTCAAGGGCACTTCAACAGGTTTTTCACCTTGTCGGCTTGGGTATTCGAACCAACGTGCTAACCCCTAGGCTACCTGCCACCTGCCACAATAGCCATCCCTATATCCTCTATTCAGCTGGGGTGTATTCACTAGGAACCAAATGGAAAGAAAACAGGCCAAAACGGGGCGGGACGACCTAAACTTGCCCAATAAGAAACTATTGTTTTCATTGAGAAACCTTTTCCGTTTCAAAACGTTTCGCTACAGAGTGCACAGCCTCCTGAACAGGAGCTATGACAGAATAGAGCTGCTGGCCTATTGAATGAGAGAGGGTTCACCATACAGCACTCTACAGACCTGCCAACGACCCCTTCTGGAATCAACTCAATTATCTAATTTCCCCCCAGAAATTCATCTAATGGCGTATTATTGGTCCAGCAGATAGAGGACAACTGTTTTCATTGAAGGAAATGGATCTTAAAATGGATATCCTTATTTAGACCAATTATGTGACATGACATCATCACAAATAGTAGCACATAGAGCACATAGTAAATGTATATATTTTTCAATAATTTGTTTATTTGTTTGTTGTTGTTTAACCACCAAACATTGAAATCCAACATTGGACATGTTTAACCTTAGTGGAAGCAGACCATATATTCTCGAGGGAACAAAAGCAGTATTGTTTAAAAGTACCGTGTGTTGGGAGGAAGAGTCAGCTGATTGCAGAGATGTCCTAACAACAGACAAAGACTAGGCCTATACCCTTCTGACAAAACAGCCCACCCACATTCACATCATGATCACTTCTTCCAGTGGAGTTGTCAGTAATCATAAAATTATATACCATTGCTCTATAGCATTTGCCGGCCGAGAGTACTTAGCACCTCTGAACAGAGTAGCAGCCGTAATTTGTGTGTGCAGTAATATTTGTGTGTGTGGTAATATTAGAATTAAGGCCTAGTTAAATATTTTGTCAAAATATCTATGACACTGGAACACATAGTTAATTCTACGGTATGTTAGATAATTATTAGACTACGTAGTACCTGGATACAGCCCTTCACCGTGGAATATTGGCCATATACCACAAACCCCAAAGGTGCCTTATTGCTATTATAAACTGGTTAGCAATGTAATTACAAGAGTAAAAGTAAATGTTTTGTCATACCCGAGGTATACCGTCTGATATTCCACGGCTTTTAGCCAATCAGCATTCAGGGCTCGAACCACCCAGTTTATAATTATTGTTATTATAAGAAAACATGTTAATTGTAGCTATCTGAGAAAGTATTTGGTCTGCATGCATTGACATACAGATAATTTACATAGTCTCCATGTAATTTTGAGACCTTAAACGGCAAAATATACCATACCAAAACTAGTCCAACTTAAACCTCCATCAATTGCTACTTTAAAATCACTATACAATATATAATCCAAACTACATTTTTAAAAATTGTTATTATGATGTCAGAAGCTAACCTCTAAGCTCTGCCTTCCACACCTGAGAGGGAATCTTGGCAGAGCTGCTTTACTAAATATTTCCAAAGGGAAACACTCACCAGAAAGAAAGAAGACTCCTGGCTGCCAGTCAAGATCTTCTGGGCTCCATGTAAATAGACTGGATTGGACCAACACTCCCACTCCAGGTCTCCTTTCGAAAAAGGTCTTCTGATCTCAATGGGTTATAAAAAGATTCCAATGATTAACCACAACTCTTCCTCTTCTTCACAATGTAACAATGTAACAATGGACCTCAGACCATGCAGTTCCTTCTTCTCTTCAACCCCCCCCCCCCCCCCCCCTCTCTCTCTCTCACAGTCTCTCAGTATCTGACCCATCCCGACACACACACACAATCACGTAGCATACTACACTACAAGCCGAAGCGGATGTCCAGGGGCCCAGCTATAAATAGGTTTCTCCAGTGTAGAATCTCTCTTCCTATGAGAGTGAGGATCCTGGAGGCTGAATGCTGTAGGAGGCAGGCAGACCAAGCACGGCTCTCTCCCATTTACAGTATAGGTATGACTAAGCAGAAATACAACAGCGGGAGAGACAATCAGACATGGCTGCATGGACCTGTGTCATTGCTATTGATTTATGCTATTGGACACAGTGATCCAAAGTTCCCAGCATCATGTGTTGCTTTATTGTATAACTGCTTTAAAACACCAGAAGGAGGAAGCTGGCATTGAGAGATGCCTAGGAAGATGTGGGTTGCGGCAGTAACACTTTATTTGGATAGTCCATCTGTAGATGCTCTACAGACTATCAGTAACATTTCAACTAACTATCTACTGACCCTAACCCTAGCCCTAACCCTTATTCTAAATATTACCCTAACCGTAACCTTAGCAAGCAGTTGCTTATCAACAGATAGTTTGTTGATAGTATGACCATCTGTAGACCATCTACTAGACATTTTTGCAAATGTATTAAAAATAAAAAAAACGTAAATAAAAAAAACGTTCACAGTATATTGTTATGAGTCTGCATAGAGTCAGTGCAAGAAAGGGTCAACGCAGATGGTGCATGTAACCATTTAATTAACCATTTAGCAGTCTTACACAGGGGCGCCGTATGGGGGGGAAAAGTTAGGATGATTCTAAGGGCCTGTGACTGACAGGGGCCCTAAAATATTATTCCAGCATTAGGTAAAAACATTTTGGAGCCCAATGTTATATATTTTCATGGGGCCCAAAATCCCTGGAGGCTCCCCTGGTCTTACATACAGTACACTCGCGTTGCTTTCAATTGTATTGGGTTGAACAAAAACAGTCAGGATACAGGATACACTATGGTATACACTGGTGGTGTCATTTGGCCTGGGCTTACGGGGCTCCAGCTTCCAGATGTTTTTAAACTTTTTGATGGTCCAGTCATTTCAGTCTGGTATGATTTTCCATAACCACAAATCATTTGCGCTATGCAGTATTTAAAAATTAAGTTTTACTGAAATAATGACAAAAATAAACAATAAAAAATACTGAGCTAGGCGGTGACGCGTGCCTGCTGTGATTGGTCGATATTTTAACAACGCTGTGGACGCGACCCTTGACCCCACGGTAACGTTATAACTCGGCAAAACGTCGCTCACTCAGTCAGTCTGGATTTTCTGAACGTCTTCCTAAACAACACGCACCGAGGCAGGTTGAGGCAGCAGTGAATGAGGTGGCGAGGGCAGAACAGACACAAAGTCAAAGTGAAGCAGAGTTAGCCAGGGTTGGTGGTAGCTAACTAGTTAGGCTCCCTCAGCATAAGGGTTGGCAAATGCTACTTAATGAACTAGCGTTAGCATCCTTAAACTATTGGGTGTCAATCAGAGTTATTTAACAATATATTTAGTCAATGGGCAAGCTAAGGATGTTATGTCATGATATTTGGA
Source organism: Thymallus thymallus (assembly GCA_023634145.1). NCBI lineage: Eukaryota > Metazoa > Chordata > Actinopteri > Salmoniformes > Salmonidae > Thymallus > Thymallus thymallus. The sequence continues at coordinate 6,502,128 of CM042409.1, forward strand.
AAAGTGTTTATTTCCAGCGAGTGTATTTGATTGGTTTCGTTTCTGCAGCTAGCTTAGCTGGCTAGCATCTTCGTTAGTTACTGGCTGGCTAGCTAGCTCAGACCGAAGAGATGAGAGAACGTCTTCTTACAGGAACACAGTGCCCCCCTGTGGACAGGTGCGGAACTTTGTTACAAAATCATGTATTATCCTGTTTAAAATTAGCAATGTTGAGATGATAAAGTGAAATGTATCATAAAGGTCTTATAACCTATTCCATTCTACAGGTAAACATGCTTGGCTGTTATTTCAATATAGGCTATTTAACTATAAAAACAAATTAACTGCCCATTATTACATTGAAGTGTTTTAATTGAGCTTATATTTGTATTACTCGTTGTATTCACTTAGCTTAGCTACTTACTTTCTCGATTGTTGTGGAGAGGTGAACCTGCAAGTAAGCGTTTCATAGCACTGTGTACTCAAACTTGATCTTAGAAAGGAAGGGCAGCCAGAAAGAGAGTGGGGAAAGATGGACAGCTGTGTGGTTAGATTGTAGGTGAACAAAACATTGACAATACATAGGCCTTTAAGTTATGGTAGAACTGACAAATTGAAATTAATCATAGAGGTCTAATCATTTATTCCATTCTACAGGTAATTTCTTTTGGCTCCTCATTTCTCTTTATATTCGTATAGCGTAGGGGCTATGTAGCTTATCTGTCATGTTTGGAGTTGTGTTGCGCTGTTATGCAGATACATGCATTTTTATTTTGAGTTGAGTAGCCCTGCTCATGTCAGTATATGATAACTGTAAAGGACAACTGCCCCTAAAAACTAACATCTCATTTAAAAAATGTGGCATCAATATGAGTCACAAACATTTACTGTCAAAATGGACTACAAAGTGTAAATAGCATAAATAAGATCATCAGTCCATTTTGACAGTAAAGGTTTCTTACTCGGTTAGTTTTTAGGGGCAGTTGCTCTTTACAGTTCTCGTATACTGTCCAAAACAGCGTTTTGTAAGAGTTGTGACTGCATCACAGCGTAAATTAAGGTTGGGTTTGTTTCAATCCTGCCCATAGCTGTAATCACCACAAGTAATCACCAATTTGGAGTGCAGCTGCATGCAACCCGATGTTAATGCCTGGTCAATTTGGGTTGACTGGATATCCCTATGGCGCTAGGTAGGGACCATCGGTAAACTACGCAATGCACATGGGACAATATGTTAAAATTTCACTAGATCCATATTTCAAATACTTTAAAACCTCAAACCAACTGTGAATAGTCATATATGTTGAATGGGAAAAACTAAAAGGTGTGCAACATGAAAATATTGTCTCACTTACATACAGCGATAGGCTATCCAAAGTCAGGTTGCACAGCAACCGGCTGAAGCTAATTGGCTAAATAATTTGTCAAACTTTTCCCACCTGCAAACACACAGGAGACACACCCACATCCTGAAACCAACTCACGTTTGAATTCAATCATGGTCTCTAGTATTTCTTAATCAACCAAATCTAAAACAAGGCCAAATCAAGAAATGGAGTGGCCCTTTAAAACAAACTAATGACACGTTGCACCTATCTGCCTTTCAGATGAGCCAAGAAGGAGGACAGATGATAACAACAGGCTGGTGGAGCAGCCAGAACAGCAGCAGCCAGTAGGAAGAGGATGATTTAGGTGACCCAGACACAGGCCCAAAACAATCTAAGCTACCCCAGTATGCCCTTGACCGTATTGGATTGCAGAACTAAAGAGAGACACCTGACAAGACACAGAGACCGCAACAGAACAATAGGATATGATGGAGAGAGACACCAGACAAGACACAGAGACAGCAACAGAACAATAGGATATGATGGAGAGAGACACCAGACAAGACACAGAGACAGCAACAGAACAATAGGATATGATGGAGAGAGACACCAGAAGAACAGAACAGGCCATAACAGAAGAAGATAGACAAAGGAGACTGTAACAACCCTGAGACAGGAAGAAAGACACAGAGAAAGTGACAGAAGAGGGCTGATGTAGAGAGAATAGGTGAGGTGAGCACACAGTAGACCATCACTTCAAGCTGCTCTATAGATTCTAATGAAGTGTATTTATTTATAATAAGAAGTGATGCAGATGAAGGAATGCCCACATGCAGGAACGCCCACATGCAGGAACGCCCCAAATTGCGTTCCGCAATCACACTATTGGTATTTGAGGGACAGGGGCACACACACCAACACTGTTGTTTGGTTTAACCTATAAATTGTTGATATGAGTACTCACACGTATGTTGAAAGGGAGTTTACCTGGTATATGGTCTGCTGTGTGCATATGGTTGTGATTGGTATTTTCTTTCTTTTTTAAAATTATATTGTGCCTGTGTCTTTTTACATACAGTAATTAGATTTGTCCCCTGACTAGATTGTGTGCCACTGACATTGGTATGCTCAAGGGGCAGACTGGCCATCTGGCATTTCGGGTAATTGCAATTATCAGGCTAATACTGAGGGTCTCAAGGAAAGAAATGGGCCAATGTGTTAGGGGGCTTTCACACCAAATTGGTTTGGAGCGGTATTTAAGAACTCTGGCATGTTTATATTTCTTGATAATCATAGATGGATTTAAAGTGAGCATTTTTCTCCAATTACCAAATGACTTGCATGAACACTTAGTTTTGTTTAGGCATTTTAGTTGGTTTGACATTTGTCAATTTGTAACCAACCGGACCTAATAAAAAAAATACAATGTAATAAATAATTGAGCTCTAATTTGAACTATAGCACAGAACTATGTGTGAAAACGCCTTTAGAAATACCTGGGCCAATTTCTGCCCCCAGTCTGCCCCTGGTATGCTCAACATTTTATCTCAATCTCTTCATTCAAAGACTCAATCATGGACACTCTTACTGAGAGTTGTGGCTGCTTTGCGTGGTGTATTTTTGTCTCTACCTTCTGGCCCTTTGTGCTGTTGTCTGTGCCCAATAATGTTTGTAACATGTTTTGTGCTGCTACCATGTTGTGTTGCTACCATGCTATGTTGTTGTCTTAGGTCTCTCTTGTTGTGATGTGTGTTTTGACCTATATGTTAATTATTTATTTATTTTTAATCCCCCGTCACCGCAGGAGGCCTTTTGCCTCTTGGTAGACAGTCATTGTAAATAAGAATTTGTTCTTAACTAACTTGCCTGGTTAAATAAAAAAAGTTGTGCACTACTATGCCTGGGTTTAGACAGGCAGGCCAACAATTATGACCTTTTTTTCACTAACTGGTCTTTGACCAATCAGATCAACTCTGAAAAGATCTGATGTGACAGTTCAAAAGACCAATGAGTGAGAAAAGAAATCTGAATTGGGCTGCCTGTCTAAACACAGCCTATGGGGGAGGTACCTACAGTGCCTTCCAAACGTATTCATCCCCCTTGGCGTTTTTCCTATTTTGTTGCATTACAACCTGTAATTTAAATTGATTTTTATTTGGATTTCATGTAATGGACATACACAAAACAGTCCAAATTGGTGAAGTGAAATGAAAAAAATGACTTGTTTAAAAAAGTTAAATAAATAACAGAAAAGTGGTGCATACAGTATGTATTCACCCTGTTTGCTATGAAGCCCCTAAATAAGATCTGGTGCAACCAATTACCTTCAGAAGTCACATAATTAGTTAAATAAAGTCCACCTGTGTGCAATCTAAGTGTCACATGATCTCAGTTTATATACACCTGTTCTGAAAGAACCCAGAGTCTGCAACACCATTAAACATTTAAATCCATTATAAAAAAATGGGAAAATATGGCACCACAACAAACCTGCCAAGAGAGGGCCGCCCACCAAATCATGCTGTGGGGATGTTTTTAATCGGACAATGACCCTAAGCATACTGCTAAAGCAACACTCGAGTGGTTGAAGGGGAAACATTTAAATGTCTTGGAATGGCCTAGTTAAAGCCCAGACCTCAATACAACTGAGAATCTGTGGCATGACTTAAAGATTACTGTACACCAGCGGAACCCATCCAACTTGAAGGAGCTGGAGCAGTTTTGCCTTGAAGAATGGGTTAAAATCCCAGTGGCTAGATATGCCAAGCTTATAGAGACATACCCCAAGAGACTTGCAGCTGTAATTGCTGTAAAAGGTTGCTCTACAAAGTATTGACTTTGGCGGGGTGAATAGTTATGCACACTCAAGTTGTTTGTTTCACAATAAAAAAATATTTTGCATCTTCAAAATGGTAGACATGTTGTGTAAATCAAATGATACAAAACCCCCCAAAATCTATTTTAATTCCAGGTTGTAAGGCAACAAAATAAGAAAAATGCCAAGGAGGGTGAAAACTTTCTCAAGCCACTGTATATTTTGTTCAGGCTAGTGTCTGAGTTTGCTCATGGGGAGGCTGGACAGAGCCAGGAAGACACCACCTGTGGCCTATATTGGCAGGAATGCCTGCTTAGGGTTTTCAGTGTTTGGACACTTTTTGTTTATATTTGTAAATATTTTTGCCAACCTTCATTTTTATATGACCTTTTATTTAATCAACATTCACATCAATTTCCCTCCTTTAATTCTGCCTCCTACTGTGTCATGCCCTTTTCACAGAGTTATGTAATCGAATTTAACTACTCTTTCAAAATGCCTCTCACATAGCACCTTTGTCCCAACAAACCTATTTAGGCTAGGTATCTTCATGCTCCAAAATTCTAGGCCCAGGCATCTTGAGCTTTACCTAATAGCCCCGGCCCTGGAGAAAGTGAGTAATCCTTTCAGCAAACATGTCTGCAGTCTGCAATCATCATAACAAACACCTTGTAAGGCAGTAGCCAGGACTCAGCACTGACTGGAGAACTCCACAATCCGATCAGTACTGAAGACTCCTTCAGAAGCTGTTTTATCTTCAAGCCATAAAATACAATGTTTTGCTTTGCATATCATAGCTCTCTCTTGGTAAGAAGTCCTTACAGCATGAGTTCCACATGCTGCCTGGGAAAAACCATCTTGGCTGTGTTTTACCTCAGTACATGTTACCATTCCATTGTGGATGTGTATCCAGCAGACTCCTAGTCTACGTGTGTATCCAGCAGACTCCTCCCTCCGTCCCAGCCTGGTGTCTTTCTCTGCTGTTCTCTTAGACTGAAGACTCGTCTGAACTCCGCTCATCGGAGATCACTCTACGACCAGGGAGTCTCGGCCAGGCTACACACAAAAAAAAAACACAGGTAAGATGGGACCACCTTCAACATCTACCGGCTACTGTAACCGCTGCTTTCATGATGTGTAGAATACAGTTACAGTCCACAGAGAACACATTTAAAAACATGTATTTCTATCCAAGACTGCCCATTCTTCTGCTTTTTTACTTTCAAAACCTGAAGTTTTGGTGTGTGAGCGGTGAGTGTATTCTGAAGAAAGCTTTTTCAGACTGCTGGGTTTCTGCCAAGAGTATAACTTTGAGAACTGTATCTATGTGAGTTTGAAGGAATCTCCTCCTAATCTGAGACACCAGGTTTTAGAACATGATGGATGACAGCAGCACACCAGCCAGTAGATGTAAAAACACCGAACCGGTTAAAGGTTTGGCTGGGTGAATTAATGGTTCTGTTTCCTGAGCATCTGCAGGAAAGGAGTCTCAGAAATCAGGAAATGATATGACAAGTAACATCCGTGTAGAGTACTGTAAGTACAATACAAATGTAAGATCTTAATTTGATCGCTATTGTTGCTGAGAATGTTTCTGCACAGCAGGAAATGCAAATGTGTAGTGCATTCAAAGTAAAAAAAAAAAAAAAAGGCGTCTAAAGTTTGTAATTTCCACTAAAATGGCAGACTTGAATTGCCCTAATGAAAAATGTATCAACCCCTACCAAAAAAGAATCCATTAATTAGAGTCCACATAATAACTCACATTTCCTATTGCTGCAGGATTACTTTCCTGTTGTAGCAAACTGGCTCAAATTAAGATCCTACATCTGTATGTCGCAAGATCAGCTGCCTATGCAATGCGTTGATCTCTGTTTCTCAGTATTAAAGTTTCACTCTCAACCCTTTAGACACGAAAGCTAATACTGCAATAACTTCTCATGTTATTGTGGTAACGTGGCAATTACTGTGATGACGGATTATACTCTAAATTGGCAAACACGGTTGTTTACCATAGACATTTTTTAGCATTTTAATTGTTCTATTGCATTCATCTCTGTTGTCTAATGCCTGCCCGAGTCAGTGACTGTCTGAGGCCATGAAGTGATTACTAACATGGTGGTGTAATTACAAAAAGAAATGGAGAGAATTTATTATGTACATTCAGCAGTAGTTCTCTATATAAAGCACAGGAAGTTGGTGGCACTTCAACTGGGGAGGACGGGCTCGTGGTAATGGCTGGAGCAGAATAGGTGGAATGGTATCAAATACATCAAACCCATGGTTTCCAGGTGTTTGATGCCATTCCATTTTCTCTGTTCCAGCCATTATTATGAGCCATCCTTCCCTCAGCTGATACAACAAGTGTTCTGTATGAATCCTCCCTAGCAGTTGTTAAACATCAGGAAGAACAATGAGTGTTCTGAATGAGTCCACCCTAGCAGTTGTTAAACATCAGGAGGAACTTTGCATTTGGTGATAAACAGAAAAAGTGCCTGCAGGTACTGTAGTCAAGCCCTGCAGTAGTTTGAACTCAGAGTTTTCATTTTCTGAGTAAATTCCTAAAATGCCATAGGGTGTGAATACTGTATGTTCTCTCATTTGAAGAGTTCTTGATCACCTGACCAGAAAAGCTCTGGGCTCTAGGTACTGTGTAGTCTATAATGGGTTGCACACATTTTTTTGTGGTAAAGTCACAAGGTCTGTAGGTCTCCTCCCATCCAATGTGTGTCAGGAACTGTAGATTTCTATGTAAGGGTCTATTGCCATTGAGTGAGTATCAATCAGCAGGAAGCACAGACCTGATGCTCTATTTAAGCAATAAGGCCCGAGGAGGTGTGGTATATGACAAATATACCATGGCTAAGGGCTGTTCTTAGGCACAACGCAACACGGAGTTCCTGTATACAGCCCTTAGCCGTGGTATATTGGCCATATACCACAAACCCCTGAGGTGCCTTATTGCTATTATAAACTGGTTACCAACATAATTAGAGCAGTAAAAATACATGTGTCATACCCGTGGTATACGGTCTGATATACCATGCCTGTCAGCCAATCAGCATTCAGGGCTTGAACCACCCAGTTTATATTTCTATGTAAGGAACTCTCCACTGTGACTCGGCAGGATGCCTTTGGGAGGAGGAAATAAGTGCGGCTGCTGCCAGAAGACGGTGTACTTCGCTGAGGAAGTGCAGTGTGAAGGGAAATATTTCCACAAGTCCTGCTTTCTGTGCAGTAAGTGATCGGAGTGAGCTCATCCCGTTCTTTCTTAAACCACACTGTGAATTCCCATGCACCAATTACTCTGAGCTGACGTTAAGAGCTCAGGATAGAATGTGAAGTATTTCTGCACCCAGAGAGGAAGCAGAGCGTCCAAAGGTTCTCGGTTCACATCAGCATGCCCTTATTTGGAGAGAGAGAAATGGATGTGTCACAGGCCTTGTGGCCCTTATATGGGAGAAAAGGTACACAGCATGATCTGGCTCAGACAACTGTTTGTGTGAGCTAAGTAGGCTCATCTCTCACCCCCAGAGTCAGAAGGTCAAATGTTAAACTAACACAGACTGTGGTGATGTCACAGTGTCATTCTAATGTCATAAAAGGACTGAAACATTAATTGGCAAGGCTTCTAAACTGCTGGTGTTGCTGCTGATATGGCACAGCATTGACCACTTAAAGGCCCAGCGCAGTCCAAAACTTGATTGTGTTTTATATCTGGAATAAAAATCTGTTTTGGTGGGATGGAGTTTCGTTCTGCCTAGTGACATCACCAGGTGGTAAATTAGTTAATGGACCAATAAGAAAGAGTTCCAAACCTCTCTGCCAATAACAGCTAGTTTTCAATTTTCCCCTCCCCACTCCCAGGCAGTCCTAGCTAAATCATTTTTGACAGCATCCTTTCCATACACGTTTGCCCGTGGAAGTAGTGGTCAGAAAGTGAAGGCCAAAACATTCAGCAGATAAAGGTGCTCAAAGTACCTCACCATACCATGAGACATCCATGTCTTCATCACTGGAAAAGATAAACGGATGAGTTTCATATCATTTTAAAAGCTTACAAACACACTGTAAAAAATTATCCAGGTGGTTAGTAAATTATACTTTAAAATATAATTATTTTTGACATAATAAAAAAAAAGTTGTCATCTTTACTTGAATATAATAAGTACTTTACTTGTTCAACCAACCCAAAAAATTATAATATGAATTCAATATTAGATAAATGCATAATTGAAAAATAATTTATTTTCTTCCAACAACTTGCCATGTGGCTCTGTTTTCAGAGGATTGTGGGTAATTTATCATTTGTACAACCTTATGATACTTTAACACAATGTTGTATGCATGTTTGAAGAACGAAAAGCACATTTTATATTAGTATTAAACAGTTTGTTATGCTATGAGGTGTAATGGATCATGATTAACGGATATCAAAATCGTCAAATTGACACTCAATGATGAGACCACCCATTCTCACCACTAGTAAGATCATGCACGCCACTCTAGACAGAGGCAAATACATCAAGCTACAATGCTTACAGCTTTACCTTTCAGTTAGTGCTAGTGGAATGAGCACAGCGCTCAACAAGTCCTGCTAAAGTGGATACAAATGTAAAGCTATGAAATACATAAAGCCATGTTTAACACTAAGACACGATCAATGAAATAAACTAATCAAATATACATTCAAGTATGGCCGCACTGTACCTGTAGATGCACGTTAGCACATATGCTAATGCTAAAAATACTTCTTCTCATCATGCTTTTACTGATTACACTTAAAGGAAGATAGATCCTACATAATAGTGATTGCTGTGTTATCCAACTGATCTTGTGTCCTTTCTGTCATAGTGTGAGCTATATTTCTAATTATATTACCTTCTACTCTTAGTGGCATGTAAGAAGAACCTGGACAGTACAACGGTGGCCTGCCATGTGGATGAGATCTACTGCAAGTCCTGCTACGGCAAGAAGTATGGGCCGAAAGGCTATGGCTTTGGCGGAGGAGCAGGCACCTTGAGCATGGACACGGGGGCACATCTTGGAATCAGACCTGAAGAGTAAGGAAGCAATCTCAGAAAGTTTAATATTGTATTTTCTCTATACCAGGGGCGTATTCATTACGTCGACTCTGTTGCAAATAGTTTCTTAAACAAAGGCAAACGGAATGAAACTGAGGGACCTACCTGAATTTGCCCAATAGAAATTCTTGTTTTAGTACTGTTTGGATTAATGATTACACCCCAGGGCTTTCACTGCTGATGTTCATCCTTCCCTTCTAATCAGACCTGGGAAACCAGGTGAGTGCAATCTGGTCAATGACATAAGTCTACCAGGGAAACAACTGCAAAACAGCAGTACTGCAGACATTGAGCCCTGAATATGTACAGTAATCATAACAAACCTTTCTTGTCACCCACAGGCCAGCAGCCCATCGCCCCACCAACAACCCCAACGCCTCCAAGTTGGCCACCAAGTTTGGCAGCTCAGATGTGTGCCCGCGCTGTGCCAAGGCTGTGTACTCTGCCGAGAAGATGCTCGGAGGAGGAAATGTAAGTCAGACTTTTGGGCTGATCAGGTTGGTTTGAGAGGAAATGGCAAGATTATGAGCAATCGCAAAACCCTACTTATACAAAATGTTGTATACCATATGTAAAAGTACTAAATAGCTACATGTATCTTTGGCTACTGTAGAGTTCATGTCAACTGAAATAGATGCAGGGGAATATCCTGTCTGTGTTCCAATACCAATATGAAGGAGGAATACCAGTTGTTGACATATTCTAGTTATTGTTGGCATATTCCAGTTAATGTTGGCATGACCCAGTTATTGTTGTCATATTCTAGTTATTGTTGACATATTCCAGTTATTGTTGGCATATACCAGTTATTGTTGACATATTCCAGTTATTGTTGACATATTCCAGTTGTTGACCTAACACTTACTTCTCCTTATCTCTCTCCTCCAGTCCTGGCACAAGAGCTGCTTCCGCTGTGCCAAATGCGGCAAGGGGCTGGAGTCAACCACTGTGGCCGACAAAGATGGAGAAATCTACTGTAAAGGTGTGTATACTTTATTCATGTAAAACAAATGAGTACAATAAATAGCAAAGACAAAAAAATGCCCAAATGCATTCAATTAAAGTGTAGAGTAAACTGGAGAATTGCACATACTGTTGTGTCTGTTTTAAAGACGTGTGTATGTTCTGTTCTGAACTTCTACTGTAACTTGTTTTAGAGTTCTTCATAAACGAATGTGTAGTCAACTTGTGGATTGCCTAGCTAAATAAATACATTAAAACAGAATGTAAATAAACTGGAGAAAATGCAATAATGTAGTGTCTGATATAAATGTATGTCCCTTTGTATGTAAATACATTCTTATATAAAGTATAGCATCTTTTCATCCACAGCATGTTATGCCAAATCCTTTGGTCCCAAGGGCTTCGGGTTCGGCCAGGGGGCAGGGGCTCTGGCACATGCTCAGTAGAGCTCAGGCCTACTCTGACAGACACCTAGACATTTGGACTGCAAATCCCAGGATTCTCCAGTCAACCTCTATTTAATACTGCCATCTCACTACTGCTACAGTCACAGAGGCTCAACAGCAACACACAGTGCACAGCTTACCTAAATGCTTAGTTGCTGATGTTTTTATCTAAGCTCTGGCATTGATGAGGTTAATACTCTGCATGAGAAATGTTTCCAAACCACTATGAGGAAGAAAACCAGGACTTCACAAGCTCCATTTAGAAATTATACACAAAGTGAGTCAGTTACATTTACAGTCAGATGGACACACCCTGGTTTTGTAGAGTTGTTTGGCAGTTGGTGAGTTTACTTAACAGGGCAATTTATCAGCGGCAGAATGAAAGAACAAAGTCAGAATGTACAATTATAGTCCAAGCCTATGAAGTCTGGATAAAACTGGCACTGATCTTATCCTATGATATTTACAACACAGTGGATGTACTGTATCAAATACTGTGCACATTAAAACACCAAATAAAACAAATCTAAAAGAAAAAAAACATTGTATTGAATTAAATTATGGTAATGTGTGTTTGAGACACAGGCTTTAATGACAACAGAACATTTGGAAACAAACAACCCCAAATGAAACAACCTGCCAGTGTTCCTTGCAGGGGTGCAACTTTGGTTTTAGAAGTAAAATGTATATATTTCATTTTTTTATCCAGTCGGATAAACACTTCAAACAGCCAACCCAATCCGCATGGTCACATTCCAATGATAAAACTGGGGGGGACAAAAATGCAATTTCAGAATGTTGGCTAAAACAATTTAATTGTTATTTTGAGAATGTTTACATGAGATGGTACAGTGCCCCTGACCGTCAGTGTGTGCCAACCCTTCTGTTCTTCATCATCCTGATGACAACAGGGTCTTATGCCTCTAGCCCTGGCACTGCCCTCTCCCGGGGGTTGGCACACCAGGCAGCTGGAATGGGGGTGGGGGGTAGGACTGGCAGGGGGCCAATCAGTATTTTGTATCTCCATACAAAACTATGCCATGCACACACCAGCTCATCTCAAGGGCCAGTAGGTGGCCTGGCTTCCAATCTACTGGGATGTTTAGTATTGTTTGTTTACAAACTACTGCTCACACACATGCTGGTTTTGAACCAGGAAGCAACCGTGAGGAGACAACCAGGTAGTAGTGTTTTTACAGTACCCAAAACTATACTGTCGTTTTGTAGTTGTCTGTGAATTTAGAATTTTTGTTAGTAGAATTATTTTCACCCACTGCAGAATGCCACAAGAGGGCACTAGAGAATTCCCCCCAAAAAGTATGTCTTACACATGCCAGCACAGTGTTTGGACACCTTGTTGCTGTTTTACAGTTTTACACCTGAACAGTATTAGTCTTGCGTCTCACTCTGAACTCTCCCATCCCTACTGACAGAGCTAGATACAATACCTAAAAAAGCATTTCAAATATTTAGTCATAATCCCCACTGTGTAACAATAAATGGGCTGTTCGTTTCCATGCAAACAATCAATCAAATCAACAGCACTTCGGTTGATCCTCCTTCCATATATAAATGGGAATTAAGATTGGCTCCGCCCTGTGTGGTCGCCTGTTAAGCAGCTCCCATTGTCTGTGCATTAATTGTTGTTTTTCGTCAGTTTTTTTAACTATACTAGTTCGGGATTATGGAGTGCTACTGTTTTACGAAGGTTTTAGCGGTCCTTTTTATCACTGAGGCACTTTTTATTTTTCTCAGAGCCGAACGTACACATGAGTCCTCAATTATTTACAACCGAGCCCAGCTCCTGGATTTAGCACACTCAGCGCTGCTGCATCCCAGGGAAATGTTTGATATTCCGGACGAGTTGAAAAGGCGACGGCGTGGACGCAGGGCGGGATTGAAGTGTAAAGCAAAGCTTAGGAAATACAAGCCGGCTATACTGTCTATCATTATGGGCAACCTGAGATCGCTGCATAACAAGATGGACGAGCTTGAGGGTCTTGTCCGTGGACAAATAGACTACCGGGAAGCTTGCCTATTGTGTTTTACTAAAACATGGCTAAATGATAACATCCCCATAGAGAACGTAACTATCGGCGGTTTCCAGACCATCAGAGTGGACAGGGATAGCGTTTCTTCCGGTAAGAGTAAGGGAGGGGGGCTGGCTTTATTAGTAAACAACAGATGGTGTATCCGAGACATATTACTGTTAAGGAACAGTTTTGTAGCCTGGACATTGAGCTGTTAGCCGTTAGCCTGAGACCCTACTATTTACAGAGGGAATTCTCAGCGGCCATTGCTCTTATTGTTTACATCCTGCCCTCCGCGGACGCAAACACAGCGTGTGACATCATCCACTCTTTTATCACGAGGTTACAGACAGCGCATCCCAGTGCTTTCTTTGCCATTTCGGGGGATTTTAACCATGCATCTCTCTCTTCAACGCTGCCCACGAACAGTTTGTGAAGTGCCCAACCAGGAATAATACAACTCTGGACTTGTTATATGCTAATGTCAAGGATGCATACAACTCCACTGCACTCCCTCCCCTCAGTAGATCGGATCACAACCTTGTCCACCTCACCCCACTCTACAGGCCTATGGTCCAACAGCAGCCTGCGACCACTAGGACCATTAGGAGATGGTCCCCGGAGGCGAATGAGGCCCTACAAGACTGCTTTGAAAGAACAGACTGGGATGTGCTCATGGGAGGACATTGATGGACTTACTGACTGCATAACGGACTATATCAATTTTTGTGTAGACAACACTGTACCCAACAGGAAGGTACGCTGTTTTCCAAATAATATACCCTGGGTCACCAGCGACCTGAAGGCCCTGCTGAATGAGAAGAAGAGGGCCTTCAAGGAGGGGGACAGGGACAAATTGAAATGCGTCCAGAGGGAGCTGAAGTTGCGGATTGCTGAGGGGAAGAGAGGGTATAAGGAGAAGATGTGGACAAGCTGAGGCAGAGCCAGGTGAGAGAGGTGTGGAAGGGTATGAGAAATATCACTGGCTTCAAAAAGTCAAACAGTGGGCAGACGGAGAGGTACCAGGACAGAGCCAATAAGCTGAACCAATTTTTTTACAGGTTCGATGGCCCTGTCCACCTCCCCTCCAGCTCTCCAGGCCACACACCCTCACGGCTGTCCCACCCCCACATTGCTCACAACACCTCTGTTGAGACAATCAGCGATTGTGCAATAAGTGCATTTATCTGTAATTAAACACTGCACTAAGGACTGTATTTTAAGGGAATTACTATTATTACCCTAAATTATATCATACACACATTTAGCTATTTAAGTATCTCTTCCTATTCTTTTTAACTGTACAGTTAATGTAACCATGCAAACATTCACTTTCCTGTAAATGTAACTGTATATTTACCTGTACAGTTAATTTAACTATGCAAAATATTCACTTACCTGTTCATTGAACCAGACTGTATATTAAGTAAACTATTATTACCCTCACTTATATCATACACACTTTTAGCTATTTAAGTATTTCTCTGCCATCGACCTGTATAGTATAGTTAACCATACAAATACTCCTTATTTATCTATATCAACTTGCAATATTTTTAGAATTTTTTTCACCTAACACTCTGTAACAATGTATAGTGTACATATTCAGCCATCCACCCATACCATGCAATGTCTTTTTATAGCTTTTTGCACTCCAGACTTCTTGATACTGATGCTACTTTTTCATACTGCCGCTCTATGTATCATGTGTCGTGTATCTGTCTTTTGTGTATTTTTGTTCTGGCATTTTGCACCTACCCTGTGTTTTTTCGTAGCAGCTTGATTTCCCCTCGGGGATCAATAAAGTATCTATCTATCTATCTATCTATCTATCTATCTATCTATCTATCTATCTATCTATCTATCTATCTGATCCTGCTGCCATGTAAGTGTGAATTAAGTGATCCTCCTGCCATATATAAGTGTGAATTAACTGATCCTGTTGCCATATATAAGTGTGAATTAACTGATCCTTCTGCCATATATAAGTGGGAATTAACTGATCCTGTTGCCATATATAAGTGTGAATTAACTGATCCTTCTGCCATATATAAGTGGGAATTAACTGATCCTTCTGCCATGTATGTGGGAATTAACTGATCCTTCTGCCATATATAAGTGTGAATTAACTGATCCTCATGCCATATATAAGTAAACAGTTTACTGACACCGGTCATATTCAAGGGTTGTTGCGCGTTCTGTTATTCTGCACCCTGGCACACTCAGACGAGACTGCTCTGAAATCGGAATAGATCGCAATGTGAATTTACAAACACACCCATAGTTGACATGGTGACACTACAGACCAGAATGCCAGCACCTGTTCCATATGGCAGGGTGGGCCACTGACAACAGGCCTGATTATTTATTGATTCTGGACAGTAACCATGGGGGGCATCATGCTTTAGAATTTGGTTCATGAGAATAAGAGTTCAACTGTGGATTGAGTCATAGCTATGGCCACTGATTCAAGTGGCAAGATAAAATGGAAGTGTGGTGTTAAAAAATGCACCTGTCCAACCAAGCTTTTTATGATTTAAGCAGAGGCTATATAAACTTGGATAAACATCTTTACACTTGATATGACAAGTTGAAGTCATTAATGGTCTCCTCACTTGATTTTCTTCATGTGTCAGTGTTTTAATTTACTTCAATTGACCATAACACTGTATTCAATACCACTCTAGTTAGATTAGAATGCTGTCTCAATATCTAAGTAGGGCCTCCAGAGTAGTAGACTGGATCTAAGACAAACACAAACCAGACCAATTTGATTCAATTAAGTACCTTGGGGATTTGTTGTCCTTGTGACGCACACACACACACGGACATGACCACGCACACACACACACAAACAAGCACATGCATGCAACAACCCAATCAAAGAGTAGCAGGATCAGATGGTGGTACAGACTCCTTTAATCAACTCCCGGGCTTAACATTGTCTGCAGTTAATATTCTAATCAGGCTGTGGGGGGCTGCTGTTCTCAGGGGGCAGTGCATGTCTGTAAAACCTCTCTCATTACCTGCCAACCCAGAACACAGCAACCAGTGCTTAATTTGAGCCTCTAATTTTCGGACTGTATTGTTCCGGCAACCATTTGGCAGGACCAGGTATTTCTCGTGGCATGAAAAATATTTGTCACTATTTGAAATGTAAAAATTATAATAAAAGCAATCGGAGTTAATTCATGTTGACTCTTCTGTAAATAGCCTGCCCCTGAAAAAATGTATTATGAAAACATGCCTGATATTCTAAGAATTGATTGGTGTTTACGCAACATTGTAGCCTATATAGACCAATGAGTGGTTAAGGTGAGAGAGAAAAGTGTGCCATTCCATGATCTCGCTCTCTTTCTCTGCTCTTATAGACATGAGCCTGCAACTCTCGTCTCTCCAGCATTGAACTTCATCATTTATTTCCTTCTAGAATCATAACCGTGTGAAGAGGGCATCCCTGATAAATGTAAATACGTTATAAGTTATATAAGTTATAGAATTACTCATGTATGTTGAGAAATAAATGAAATAATTCAGAATACTACACCAGGAGTAGGCCTTTAACTTAGTCACAGAGGATTAATAGCTTGTAGCCTAGCTGTGGATTGTGTGGAGACCAATCACAAGGAATTTCTACAGTCAGGAACGCGCAGTAAATCTGTCAGTGAACAACATGAAGCCAAAACAGGCCTTTGCAATATTTTTTATACAATTGCTGGAAAACACAGGTTGGAAAGCAAATGTATTCTGCTGAAAAGAGAAAACGAATCTGTCTGTAGGCTACCAAGTTATCAACTTCCAAATAGGCCTATTGAGGGAACAGCATTGTTATACAAAGTAACACAAGAGAGAGATAAGCTTTAGGGACTGACGCACTGGCTTTTTTGGGACGTTTTTAAGACTATAATTTCCTGCTGATATTGTACAATATGTGTGTCTGAACACACCTAGTCCTAGGCTATTGATAGATTCAAGACAATGTTGTTATTATTGATCTCAGATTCTCAATTTGTCAGTAGCCTGTAATTACCATAATTTGTGAAGTATTAAAAAAGATTCTGATAAAGTCTCCAGTCATCAAAAATGATGTAGAAT
Source organism: Thymallus thymallus (assembly GCA_023634145.1). NCBI lineage: Eukaryota > Metazoa > Chordata > Actinopteri > Salmoniformes > Salmonidae > Thymallus > Thymallus thymallus. Next base: position 6,518,868 of record CM042409.1, read on the forward strand.
TGCATGAAATGCGCTTATAAAAGGCCAACATTTTCCCGGACACTAGACTACAATTCAAGTATCTGCAAGCACCTCGACTCTTCTGCTCTATGCCAGCACACTAAAGCAATAATAATGCCTGCAATACTTCATTATAAAGGTGATAATGTTTTAATAGTTCAGGGACTTCATAGACCCCCAGATCACCCCCCTCTCGGGCTCACTTTCTGTTCCGGCAACTCCCAATTTACAAATGAATCACTGAAAGCAACCAAACTGCCTGTAGAATCTCTGTCATTACCAGCTAACAGAGAACACAGCAACCAAACTGCCTGCAGAACCAACCTATTGGATCACGTAGCAAAACTCCATCATGTAGTCTGAAGAAAGTCAAATACAGAGCTACGTTCATTTGGACAACTTCCTCCACATACTTTTCATTGCTGGCTATTGTCAATCACCGTGACTGAGATAAGATAACAATGCCCCCCCCCCCCCCCCCCCCAACATACCTAACCAAAAGTATGCCTGGAAAGTTCAGCATTATAAGCACTGGATAAGGGAGACCACCCCTATGGTGTGTTTGTGTGTTCTATTTAGGGGTCCCAGTGACGGGCAGCATAGACAATGGGAGGCTGAGCTGAATAGTCTGGTGCATTCTTCTCCTGAGCCTCTACAGAACATCTCCCACCTCAGCACAGGAAGGTAAGACACGACTCCTCTCTCATTCTCAAATTGAGGAGACAATACTTCAAGCTTTTCTGTATTCTTTGAATGTGAGGTTCAAGTATACTGTAATTGCAGAACATTATTAATTGTATTATCATAATTATCTGTGTATTTCAGTATGTAAAAAATCTGTCAGTATTGAGAAATGTACTATTTATTTTACTTTTTAGATATGTTGACTATTTACATAAGGGCAAAATTAAACTGTAAATCAGAAGCAAATCTAAAGAAATCACATTTAAAGGATAGGCCTATTAGAAAAATCTGGAATTAAATTATTTTCTTTTTACAATTAATTTGTTTGAGAAATACATGAGTTTTCCAATTTCTCTTTTGTTCCTATTAATTGTATTTTCTTTGAGGGATTTGACTGTGACAAGTAAGTATTCCACATCGGTTTCATATTACTAATCATTTACATTAGTTTCCCATCTAAACTGGACACTGCGACATTCCTTATGGAATTGGAAATTCTAAAAAATAACCTCTGAATCCTAACCTCCTGGTCCCGTTAAGGAGAAGGCAGCCATACAGCTCTATTTGTGGAGCGTTATCCAGTGGAAATGAGCAGGAGAAAGCTGGGATTGTTATCTGTCTGGAATAGTTACCATGCCAGAACCGATGCATGCCTCTCCCCCTGTCTGCCATCACTTTATTTTCTGGGGGAGAGCCATTGTCAGCAGAAGGAGGGCGGGCCACAGGCATAAGGCTCCAGACCCCAAGCTACAGACCCCAGACCCTAGGCTCCAGACCCCAGGCTCCAGACCCCAGACCCCAGGCTCCAGACCCCAGACCCCAGGCTCCAGACCCCAGGCCAGAGGGTCAGATGTAGTAGTAGGGTCTGGTGATGTAGACCACTTGGAGCCCTGAGTGACCACTTTTAACCTGACTATAATGTACTGTAGTAGGTGGAGAATAACAACCGTGATAATGTACTGTAGTAGGTGGAGAATAACAACCATGATAATGTACTGTAGTAGGTGGAGAATAACAACCATGATAATGTACTGTAGTAGGTGGAGAATAACAACCATGATAATGTACTGTAGTAGGTGGAGAATAACAACCATGATAATGTACTGTAGTAGGTGGAGAATAACAACCATGATAATGTACTGTAGTAGGTGGAGAATAACAACCATGATAATGTACTGTAGTAGGTGGAGAATAACAACCGTGATAATGTACTGTAGTAGGTGGAGAATAACAACCATGATAATGTACTGTAGTAGGTGGAGAATAACAACCGTGATAATGTACTGTAGTAGGTGGAGAATAACAACCGTGATAATGTGCTGTAGTAGGTGGAGAATAACAACCGTGATAATGTACTGTAGTAGGTGGAGAATAACAACCGTGATAATGTACTGTAGTAGGTGGAGAATAACAACCGTGATAATGTACTGTAGTAGGTGGAGAATAACAACCATGATAATGTACTGTAGTAGGTGGAGAATAACAACCATGATAATGTACTGTAGTAGGTGGAGAATAACAACCATGATAATGTACTGTAGTAGGTGGAGAATAACAATCCATGATAATGTACTGTAGTAGGTGGAGAATAACAACCATGATAATGTACTGTAGTAGGTGGAGAATAACAACCATGATAATGTACTGTAGTAGGTGGAGAATAACAATCCATGATAATGTACTGTAGTAGGTGGAGAATAACAACCATGATAATGTACTGTAGTAGGTGGAGAATAACAACCATGATAATGTACTGTAGTAGGTGGAGAATAACAATCCATGATAATGTACTGTAGTAGGTGGAGAATAACAACCATGATAATGTACTGTAGTAGGTGGAGAATAACAACCATGATAATGTACTGTAGTAGGTGGAGAATAACAACCATGATAATGTACTGTAGTAGGTGGAGAATAACAATCCATGGCTAGATAGTAAACAACTATGTACGAATGGGTCACTGTAGTTCATTTAGCCAAAGGAATGAATAACCAAAAATCTGTTCAACTTTAGTTGTTTTCAGTCATATTACATGAGTACGTATGATATATAATTTTCATAAAGATGACAATATACTGTAGAATTATCCAATTGCTTTGTATATCAGTCCGTTGACAGCTATGAGGATGTAGCAAGGGAATTGAAATGAGAGGCCTAATTACTGTAAAATAATGGTCTCTGTCATCAAGCACTTCAGGAACAACTGGTTTTATTTTTGTCTTCTAGGGCAATCTACGTTGCCAAGATGCCGGATCAAGTGTAAGTATATCATGTTTCTGTTTTCTTTTCCAGCAGACCCCTTTAAGAGAAGGGTCAGACAACACATGGCAGTTATCTTTAGAAACACTAGCAATGACTGCCTGATAAATTCTGTCTGCCACATTGGGAAGTATTCAGATACTTTATCTCTTATGCTAAATGACGTTTACACTTAAATGTGTTTTTTCTTTACAGTCAAGAGGTAAGTTCTCTAATTGTATTATATAAATACTGATAAACTCTGATTAATTGAGACATTATTATACTGTTAATTATAATTTGACAATTTGACTCAATTGATTTAATATTTTTGAAGCAAAAGTCGAAGATCTCTGCCTCCCGTAAGCTCATGCTGAAGGTGAGTCTATAGCCACACTATGACAACAGCAATAACACTTGACTGTTTGGCAACTACCTCAGTCATATGAGGCAATACATTTCCAAAACTGAAATGTGTTTTCAGAGCTTAATGGTGGCCAAGGCAAAGGAAGAGATCGAGCAGGAGATAGTGGATAAAGAGGAGGAGAAGGACAGGTATCTGGCAGAGAGAGCGCCTCCCTTACAGACTGGTGGAATGTCATTTGCTGAGCTCCAGGTACATGCATTCAGTAAACCTGTTGACTGTCTATTGTCCTGGGTGCTGGAGTACATGCATTCAGTAAACCTGTTGACTGTCTATTGTCCTGGGTGCTGGAGTACATGCATTCAGTAAACCTGTTGACTGTCTATTGTCCTGGGTGCTGGAGTACATGCATTCAGTAAACCTGTTGACTGTCTATTGTCCTGGGTGCTGGGGAACATGAATTCAGTAAACCTGTTGACTGTCTATTGTCCTGGGTGCTGGGGTACATGCATTCAGTAAACCTGTTGATTGTCTATTGTCCTGGGTGCTGGGGTACATGCATTCAGTAAACCTGTTGACTTTCTATTGTCCTGGGTGCTGGGAAACATGCATTCAGTAAACCTGTTGACTGTCTATTGTCCTGGGTGCTGGAGTACATGCATTCAGTAAACCTGTTGACTGTCTATTGTCCTGGGTGCTGGAGTACATGCATTCAGTAAACCTGTTGACTGTCTATTGTCCTGGGTGCTGGGTAGCTCATTGCTAATTCTAATTTCCCCAACAGGAGTTATGTCAGGAGTTACATGCCAAGGTTGATGTGGTGGATGAGGAGCGATATGACATTGAAGCCAAAGTCATGCACAACACCAGAGAGGTAAGGTAGCCTACATGGTGCTGCCTGAAACATACACTACATGACCAAAAGTATGTTGAACATCTCATTCCAAAATCATATGCATTAATATGGAGTTGGTCCCCCCCTTTGCTGCTATAACAGCCTCCACTCTTCTGGGAAGGCTTTCCTCTAGATGTTGGAACATTGCTGTGGGGGCTTGCTTCCATTCAACCACAAGAGCATTAGTGAGGTTGGGCGCTGATGTTGGGCGATTAGGCCTGGCTCGCTGTCGGCATTCCAATTCATCCCAAAGGTATTTGATGGTGTTGAGGTCAGGGCTCAGGCCAGTCAAGTTCTTCCACACCGATCTTGACAAACCACTTCTGTATGGACCTCACTTTGTGCACGGGGCCATTGTCATGCTAAAACAGGAAAAGGCCTTCCCCAAACTGTTACCACAAAGTTGGAAGCACAGAATCATCTTAAATGTCATTGTATGCTGGAACGTTAATATTTCCCTTCACTGAAACTAAGGGGCTTAGCCCGAACCAAAAAAAAAGAAAAAAACAGCCCCAAACCATTATTCCTCCTCCACCAAACTTTACAGTTGGCACTATGCATTTGGGCAGGTAGAGTTCTCCTGGCATCCGCCAAACCCAGATTCGTCCATCTGACTGCCAGATGGTGTAGCGTGATTCATCACTCCAGAGAACGCATTTCCACAGTCCAATGGCGGCGAGCTTGACACCACTCCAGCCGACGCTTGGCATTGCACATGGTGATCTTAGGTTTGTTTGTGGCTGCTCGGCCATGGAAACCCATTTCATGGAGCTCCCGGTTCTTGTGCTGATGTTGCTTCCAGAGACAGTTTGGAACTTGGTAGTGAGTGTTGCAACTGAGGACAGACAATTTTTACGCGCCACGTGGTTCAGCACTCAGCAGTCCCATTCTGTGAGCTTTTGTGGCCTACCACTTCGCTGCTGAGCCGTTGTTGCTCCTAGATGTTTCCAATTCACAATAACAGTACTTGATGACTGGGGCAGCTCTAGCAGGTCAGAAATTTTACAAACTGACTTGTTGGAAAAGTGACATCCTATGACTGTGCCACATTGAAAGTCACTGAGCTCTTCAGTAAGGCCAATGTTTGTCTATGCAGATTGCATGGCTGTGTGCTCGGTTTTATAAACCTGTAAGCAATAGGTGTGGATGAAATAGCCGAATCCACTAATTTGAAAGGGTGTCCACATACATTTGTATACTTAACAAAAATATAAACGCAAAATGCAACAATTAAAATTTTACTGAGTTACAGTTCAAATAAGGAAGTCAGTCATTTGAAATAAATTCATTAGGCCGTAATCTATGGATTTCAAGTGACTGGGAATAAAGATATGCATCTGTTGGTCACAGATATCCATAGATTACGGCCTAATGTGGATCAGAAAACCAGTCAGTATAGATAGATAGATAGATAGATAGATAGATAGATAGATAGATAGATAGATAGATAGATAGATAGATAGATAGATAGATAGATAGATAGATAGATAGATAGATAGATAGATAGATAGATAGATAGATAGATAGATAGATAGATAGAGAGAGAGAGAGAGAGAGAGAGAGAGAGAGAGAGAGAGAGAGAGAGAGAGAGAGAGAGAGAGAGAGAGAGAGAGAGAAGAGAGAGAGAGGAGAGAGAGAGAGAGAGAGAGAGAGATAGATAGATAGATAGATAGATAGATAGATAGATAGATAGATAGATAGATAGATAGATAGATAGATAGATAGATAGATAGATAGATAGATAGATAGAGAGAGAGAGAGAGAGAGAGAGAGAGAGAGAGAGAGAGAGAGAGAGAGAGATGAGAGAGAGAGAGAGAGAGAGAGAGAGAGAGAGAGAGAGAGAGAGAGAGAGAGAGAGAGAGAGAGAGAGAGAGAGAGAGAGATAGATAGAGATAGATAGATAGATAGATAGATAGATAGATAGATAGATAGATAGATAGATAGATAGATAGATAGATAGATAGATAGATAGATAGATAGATAGATAGATAGATAGATAGATAGATAGATAGAGAGAGAGAGAGAGAGAGAGAGAGAGAGAGAGAGAGAGAGAGAGAGAGAGAGAGAGAGAGAGAGAGAGAGAGAGAGAGAGAGAGAGAGAGAGAGAGAGAGAGAGAGAGAGAGAGAGAGAGAGAGAGAGAGAGAGAGAGAGAGAGAGAGAGAGAGAGAGAGAGAGAGAGAGATAGATAGATAGATAGATAGATAGATAGATAGATAGATAGATAGATAGATAGATAGATAGATAGATAGATAGATAGATAGATAGATACTTTATTGACCACCATTTGCCTCATGCGGCACATCTCCTTTACATAGAGTTGATCAGGCTGTTGATTGTGGCCTGTGGAATGTTGTCCCACTCCTCTTCAATGGCTGTGCAAAGTTGCTGGATATTGTCGGGAACTGCAACACGATGTCGTAAACGTCATCGATCCAGAGCATCCCAAATATGCTCAATGGGTGACATGTCTGGTGAGATTTTAATCTTCCAAGAATTGTGTACTGTACAGATCCTGCTGAAACATGAGGTGATGGCGGCGGATGAATGGCACGACAATGGGCCTCAGGATCCCATACCATAACCCCACCACCATGGGGCACTCTGTTCACAACGTTGACTTTGTGTGCACATTTTAGAGTGGTCTTTTATTGTCCCCCAGCACAAGGTGTACCTATGTAATGGCAAAGGAGAAATGCTCACTAACAGGAATGTAAACAAATGTGTGCAAAACATTTTAGAAAAATACGCTTTTTGTGCGTACAGAACATTTCTGGGATCTTTTATTTCAGCTCATGAAACATGGGGCCGACACTTTACATGTTGCGTTTATATTTTTGTTCAGTGTACAGTATATATAGTGTAGCTTCTGATTGTAGTCCATGTACCCACGGAATGGTAGACTCCAAGGGTTAACTAAAGATGGTTTAGTCTGAGATGATTGATTGATTCTATTAGTCTAAAAAATAAATAATGTTTTAAAACTGGGATTACACAATAACGTCTGATACTTATTTACATTGTGGTCCCAGGTGCCTGTTGTGTAGCCTATAAAGATTGAAGCAACTTTAGTTTTATCTCTATGATGGTCCACCTCTTCTGTCCCACAGATCAAGGACCTGAACATCAAGGTTCTGGACCTGAGGGGGAAGTTCAAGCGTCCCAACCTGAGAAGGGTGAGGGTCTCTGCTGACGCCATCCTGCGCTCACTTCTGGGCTCCAAACACAAGGTCTCCATGGACCTCCGGACAAACCTCAAGTCAGTCAAGAAGGAGGACACAGAGAAGGTATGTTTAGTTTTCCCTGGTTGATTTCGTGGGTCCTCATCAGACCAATATTAATGTAAAAAAACTTTCCCTCACAGTCCCTTCAGTTTCCCTTAAGATACACAAGTTTGGCTGGCAACCTAGTTTTCATGTTTACTATAGAATAAAACTCTGGATTTGGCACATCTGACTGTTTTTTGCCAGACCGCTTGTAGTGTGGCCTGACCAAAGTAGAGTCAGTATTAAGTCACTAGTGGGTGAGGGCATCTACTGCCAACCGCTCAGGTGGCTCCAGCTAGACGTTTTTACATAGCCCTTCAAATCACCGGATTCTTACCTGCTATGGTTGAGTTGTTGAGGTGCCCCTAAGAGGGGTCTGTGCGTCTTGCCAAGAGACGCCTGTCACCACCCACCACAACACAAACCGCCACACAAAACCGTCATGCACCTGAGGAAGATGAGCTGCGAGGCCCTACACAAGGTCTCCATGGAGAGAAATTTATGATAAAAGATTGTGGGAGTTGTTTTGTTAGACTTCAGTGCGGCTTTTGACATTATTGATCACAGTCTGCTGCTGGAAAAACATATGTGTTATGGCTTTACACCCCCTGCTATTTTGTGTGTGTGTGTATGTTTTTGTGTGGGGTGTGTGTGTGGTGATAATTAAGAGCGTAATGGGTCTCAACATGGTGTTCTAACCGGACAACACTGTAGTGAGCAGAACCTAAGCAATCAGCATAAGTTAATAACGGGTAAGGGCATAGACAGCCGACCCTCAAACGAGTTCCGACCACTCAGACGAGTTGCGACCGCTCAGACGTGTTCCGAACGCTCAAACGAGTTCCGACCGCTCAGACGTGTTCCGGCCGCTCAGACGTGTTCCGGCCGTTCAGACGAGTTCCGGCCGCTCAGACGAGTTCCGGCCGCTCAGACGTGTTCCGACCGCTCAGACGTGTTCCGACCGCTCAGACGAGTTCCAGCTAGACGTTTTTACAAATAGTGTGATGCAATGATGACTTTTGCTATTGTTTTTTTAATAATATTGTTTCTGGAGTTTTGTTTCTAATGTCACGTCAATATTTCCCTCAATCTGTGCATAAATGACGGGATCTAACAGTTTGTTCTTGTAACTTAAAGCTGACTGCCATTGTGTGTGTGCTCTGCAGGAGAAGACAGTGGAGGTGAGTGACTGGAGGAAGAACGTGGAGGCCATGTCTGGCATGGAGGGCAGGAAGAAGATGTTTGACGCAGCCAAAGGCCCCGCTCCGTAGACTCAGAAGAAGAGAATACCCTTGTTTCATGTTTCTTTCATTTTTATTAGTCCTGGACATTCGAAATTGTATGAATGGTTTGCCTTTTTATCTCTTGTTAGATTATATATTTTGAGTGTCAGTGCCATTAATAAAATTGTTTTATTCTTTGTTCAGCATGGCTCATACAGTACAAGCTGTACGCTAATCACAATTTTATGTTATTTTGATATGGGTGAAAAGGGGCATGAGGACAATTTCTATTTTAACCTTCCCGATAATATTGGTCTGAGAATAAATGATGAAGTAAAGTAAACCAGTCTTACTTTAAAGCTGTAGATGGTGTAGATGGTTTGCTCGTTGTACATTCATCGATAACATCTACAATAAAAATATGATTATGTGTTATTTAGTTAATCAAACTATTGTTGTCTTGAAATGACTGAGGTAAAAAATATAACAAAATATTTCAAAACCTTACTCCAGTCCTCAGACAGCGATACTGTAGGATATTATACATACATGAACAAACGTGGACTCAAACATGGCATCATTATCTTCAATAGACAGATGGTAATCCTTGGTATCAGAGTCAAATAGAAAATGAAAAACATTGCCATACCTTTCTCAGGCTACTGAGAACTTATTTTGTAGGCTAAGATACTAAATGTTGACCCTGTCCGGAAACAACCCCAGGTTTAGATCTGAAAATAATTTCATAGGTATAAGCAATATGGTAGTAGCTCCGCCTTTCCCTTTGATAGGCTAGGTGGAACATTAAAGAAGTTTGCTTTTGTATAAACCAAATGTAAATTTTTTTAAACGTAAATGTATTGTTATAGAAGGGTCCAGAGACTTTGTTTGTAATTTCACTTGTTTTTGAAAAACTCCAACGAGCGATTCACTTCCTCTTCCTCGTTGTAACAGTACGGGAGCTCTGAAAAATAACATGAACAAAGGCTCCAAAAACGTCCCAAATACGTCCTGATAGAAATGGAAACATAGTCATAACATGAAAATTACTGTCATGACAGGGTGTGCCTTGTTACAATTGTTGTTACCAGGTCTTAGACTATCTACTAACCCTGGTATTACTTGTGGAATATTGCTTAAAGCCATCCACTCCTCTCAGATTTCTACACAAGTGCAGAGGGAGTTTGGTTAGGGTTAAGGGGTTATATCTCGACAGGGCCCACCTCAGTCACAGAGCAGTAACTACAGTGAAGGTAGAGGGCAGTGTTGAACTCAAGAACAGTCTAGGACATCAATGCTGTAGGATAGTCTGTGTTCAAATTTCCATTCAAACTTGTAGTAGGCCTGACAACATTGCATTAGTAGCTGAAATTAATGTATTAACTGTGGGTCGCATCCTAACTTGAATTGTCTGTAACTTGGACTTTTTCATTCAATGGGATATTTTTATGAAGAGTACGTGGCTTTCCAGTCAGGATTTGCCCCTGTGAGTTCTCAAGTCCTTCAGTTTAACTACGGAGGGATATGCAGTGTCACTAGATAATATCACTTGTATCCAATTTAGCATTTATCCTCATGTCTGTCATGATAAGGCCAGGTGTGTACTGTATGCATGAGGACAGTTTTGTTCATGTAGGTTGTTATAAAGTGTTGCCAACTTCAGTTACAAAAGCAAGGGGATTGTCTTTCTATAAGCACATTAGCATTTGGGGATGTTCGTTTACTGTAGTGATAATCTCCTTACCACGGAACAATTCCACCATAAAAGTGTAACGGTTCTCTGTAAAGAAGGTGTGACAATATTCTCGAAAGTACCCTTCTGACACTCCCTGATAACGGGTTGTGTGTTATTGCATACATAACACGTGTTTGCATACCTTCTCCACATGTATTTACCTTCTTCATACGTACATACCTTCTCCATATGTGCATACCTTCTCCACACGTACATATCTTCTCCAGACGTACATACCTTCTGCATACGTACATACCTTCTGCATACGTACATACCTTCTCCATACGTACACTACCGTTCAAAAGTTTGGGATCACTGTCCTTGTTTTTGAAAGAAAATCAATTTTTTTGTCCATTAAAATAACATCAAATTGATCAGAAATACAGTGTAGACATTGTTAATGTTGTAAATGACTATTGTAGCTGGAAACGGCTGATTTTTTATGGAATATCTACATAGGCGTACAGAGGCCCATTATCAGCAACCATCACTCCTGTGTTCCAATGGCACTTTTTGTTAGCTAATCCAAGTTCATCATTTTAAAAGGCTAATTGATCATTAGAAAACCATTTTGCAATTATGTTAGCACAGCTGAAAACTGTTGTGCTGATTAAAGAAGCAATAAAACTGGCCTTCTTTAGACTAGTTGAGTATCTGGAGCATATTTGTGGGTTCGATTACAGGCTCAAAATGGCCAGAAACAAATAACTTTCTTTCTTTCTATGTAGATATTACATACAAAATCTGCTGTTTCCAGCTACAATAGTCATTTACAACATTAACAATGTCTACACTGTATTTCTGATCAATTTGATGTTATTTCAATGGACACATTTTTTTTTCTTCTTTCAAAAACAAGGACACTTCTAAGTGCCCCTAAACTTTTAAATGGTAGTGTACTGTACATACCTTCTCCATATGTACATCACAGGACATGAGACAAAGCTGGTCTCCGCTTTCCAAAGGTCCTATAGCCTTCCTGTGACAGACACCAAGTCCCAGTGTGAGAAATCTATCACACAACACAACCTGCTAACAAGTATGTATTGGAAGAAAAAACATATATATATTTTTTTTAACCTTTATTTAAGTAGGCAAGTCAGTTAAGTACAAATTCTTGTAGGACCTTTGGAAAGCGGAGGCCAGCTTTGTTTTCTTCTTTTTGTCGGACAGCGGATAGTTCAAAGAGCAGCGGCAGAGGGGTGTGCTCCTATCGTACAGTGTTGAGGTGTGGTGATTAGATTAGAGAATGCATGTTAAGTTGTACTCCTTTTGTTTTCATGTTTTGGGTCATGCAAAGTAATGCTAACTAGACAACAGGTTATACTGGGAGTTGGAAGACTAATAGCAGGGTTTAAACTTAGATCATGGAGTCATTGGTTAATGATCTCCTGATGTACAGTACATTTGTATGTCATAGTGGTGAGTTTTCTATGCTGTTAAGACTAGATAATTTTTATTGTGAAGATTTCTGGTGTGTGTTAATTGTATTTTTTATTTCTGTAACTGTAATAAATATGATTACTTTTAAATGGATACGAACCATAGTCTTCATATTTCTGAGTAATATTCCTTTAGTTATTATTTGGTGAAATATCTAAGGGTAAATGTTATTCACAACATACATAGCATATATACTTGGTGTCTAACTGTGGATCTCTGAGCTAAGGGTAACTTAATCATTTAATGCTAGGACATTGATTGCAAGATATTAGCTCTTTGTTCCTTAGCCTTTTAATAATTGCATAACGGTAAACCTACGTGCATCTTATAGTATTCTGAGTGGTGACGCAAGGCTCACGACCTTGACTATACCCATTGGATGGATACAATTATAGGCATATAGCATTCACATAATAATGGAGTCAGATTGATGTAGTTTACATCATTTTTACACATCTACATAATGGAGATCCCTCATTCGATGGGGTTTTCCACCAGCCTACAAAATGGTTGGATAATTTCCACCACACTATAAATGTTGTGCCTCCAGTTCATGGGGATTTTCTATATTATACAATTCTTACAGGGTAGAAACACACTGTAAATATTTGCGGCAACATGGGTACCTAGAAAATGCCTTGTAAGGCTGTGGAATTTAGGTGGTGTGAGGCATGTTCTGAATCATAATGTCACGCCAGATCTGATACGTGTGGGGTCACATTAACAGAGAACGTAGGGGTGCATTAACAGATTTGGCAGGGAGAGAAAGAGTTCTGCTAACATGTTGATGCAAGTGAGACCAGAGGAATAAGACACTTAATAATGGAGGTGAAGCAGAGGATGGAGCAGTTCAAGAGTGTGAAGAACTGAAATAGGCCTATACCCTTCAACTGTAGTGTGACAATACTTTTATAGCCAATGGGAATATACAGATGTAGGATCTTAATTTGAGCCAGTTTGCTGTAACAGGAAAATAGACCTGCATCAACAAGAAATATAAATTATTTTGATTTAATTAATGGACATTTTTGTAGGGGTTGATACATTTTTCATTAGGGCAAATCAACTCTGAAATGTCAAAGCGGAAATGACCAACTTAAGAAGCCTTTTTGAAACTGAAATACACTACAAGTTTGCCTTTCTTTCTGTGGAGGAAAAATCTCAGCAACAAAGGTGATCAAATTAAGATACTACATCTGTAGGTGGTCAAATAATATAAATTACTGTACATTTTATGGATAACAGGGAATATTTGCTGTTGATTTTCCTATGCAACTCCATTTACCTTTGCACAGGTCAATTCTAAAAATGTTAGACGCAGAAGCAAGTGACTATGAGGAAGTAAAAGACCAGCTCATTAATTGAATCAGCTGTATTCTGTTTACTAGTTGATTTTTTAGTAGATCAATGATTTTGAGTGATTCCATAATGAAATAGGATCATATATTATTTGCATCTGTCATTCACTAAATACTGAGAAACTTTGTTTATCATTTTTTATTTAACCTTTATTTAAATGAAGACAGTCAAGTATATACGGGCTCAGGTACAGGTATGTACAACTTTCATCAGGGGGACAGGGAAAACTGTTCATAACTTTATTGAACCAATTGTCATTATACAGTATACAATTTATACAGAGAGCTTAAGAATAATTAAGGCTTAACTAATTGCTGATGTGAATGTATACACTAACTTCACAAAACATTAAGAACAGCTGCTCTTTCCATGACATAGTCTGACAAGGTGAATCAAGGAGGATATTGTAGGTATGCTTTACAAACAATATCTTACATAACCAGTGCGTTTAGTAGGATATTGACTATAAAAGCCCAATAATTTAATACTATTTTAATGCATTTACAGTATAATGTATAATGACATGCACAGACCAACTGGCTGGTGTTTACGGGCATATTCAATCTCTCCCTATCCCAGTCTGTTGTCCCCACATGCTTCAAGATGGCCACCATTGTCCCTGTACCTAAGAAACCAAAGGTAACTGAACTAAATGACTATCGCCCCGTAGCACTCACCTCTGTCAACATGAAGTGCTTTGAGAGACTAGTCAAGGATCATATCACCTCCACCTTACCTGCCACCCTAGACCCACTTCAATTTGCTTACCTCCCCAATAGATCCACAGACGATGCAATCGCCACCACAATGCACTATCCCATCTGGACAAGAGGAATACCTATGTAAGAATGCTGTTCATTGACTATAGCTCAGCATTCAACACCATAGTACCCTCCAAGCTCATCATTAAGCTCGAGGCCCTGGGTCTGAACCCCGCCCTGTGCAACTGGGTCCTGGACTTCCTGACGGGTCGCCCCTAGGTGGTGAGGGTAGGAAACAACACCTCCACTTTGCTGATCCTCAACACTGGGGCCACACAAGGGTGCGTGCTCAGCCCCCTACTGTACTCCCTGTTCACCCATGACTGCATGGCCAAGCACGCCTCTGACACAATCATCAAGTTTGCAGACGACACAACAGTAGTAGGCTTGATTAGCAACAATGATGAGCTCTGGGTGTGTTGTGCCAGGAAAATTACCTCTCACTCAATGTCAACAAAACTAAGGAGATGATTGTGGACTTCAGGAAACAGCAGAGTAATTTAACAGACTACTAATATTTTGCTTCACGCAAACGAAACGAGGGACCATTGTGTTTTATAAAAACTGGGGAATTTCTGGCCCAAAAACACATTTCTGGTTGGTCACAGGGAATGTGAAACACTTAAAATGGGATTGAGTGAAGAAGTAGCAGGAAATATGTTGAATGTGCAACTAATAAGCGTGGAGAGCCTCAAATTCCACTAAATGTCTTTCCGTCTAATACGGCTATTTACTTACTTTTGTAGCTCTTCGGTTAGAAGCACTCTTTTTGTAAGCAGCAACCACAGAGTTTCGTACTGTACTGTTCTTTTTTTATATACATAAATATATACATATATTTTATGGGTAGATCAGCTTTAATAGTGCAGATAGATCGTATCTTCCATCAATGTAATTGTCTGCATCACTTCCAAGCCCCCATATATTTATTTGCAAAAATATATAGATATACATACACACATCTTTTAAATATATATATTTTTCTTTATTACTTTCTAACCCTACCACCCCTCCCCTAATTGGAGTAAATTAGTGAACAACAACAATTAAGCCTCTACTTCCAGCTTATAAATACTATATAGCTTTTATGGACACAGTCTATTTAACAATAGATCTATTGTCTATCCTGTCCTTCCTCAACCAACAACCTCTCCCATCTACTGTATGTCTGATGTCCATCCGGTTTGAATTGTATTTGCCATATGTTTCAAATTGTGCTCTTTCACGAAAGTTCTTAAACTATATATGTTTTGCATTAGTTATCTTATTAGTCCCAACCTTCAGCTCCATTCAACCCCTCCCATCTCTTAACACCCTCCACATTGGATTTCTATTTGCCATATATTTTTCCACTGTGCTGTGATGTTCCACAAAAGTTCTGAACCTTTCTATTCTCATGGTTTCTACAGATCATAAACTGAAAATATTCTTTTTTTGCTAAAAGTATTATATTATTAATCGATTTACTTTTCAGATCACCCAGTAGTGTTATCTGCAGAGTTAATTCCAGGTAAATACTGCAATTCTTCAGCCATTCCTGGTCCTGTGACCAAAAACAGGCTACATAATGGACAGTACCAAAACAAATTATCAAATGATTCAGTCTCTTTGCAGCAAAATCTTCAGAGCTGTGAAGGTTGTATTCCCCCATATAAATAACATTGAATTTTGTTTAATTTAAATTGAAAAATGCTAAGTTTAGAATCCTGCGTTGTTTTCTGTATCAGTTCATAAACCATGTGCCATGGCATCGGTAGGTCAAATCTCTTCCCAAGTATTTGGCAGTATATATGACACGGCTGTCATTTTGTTGGTCCTTAAATGAAACTGGTATACTTTTTTTATTCAGCACTGTCACGTTGGTATAATGATCGGAAGACATGCGCAGTTATGTTTAATAGGGTTTTTTAAAATGTTTACCCAAATTAAACCACGTATACAAAACAAAAGAGCGAGGAGTACCTCGAATAAATACACGGGACGAAACCCGAAAACACAAGCGCACACTGATACAACACGGGACGAGACCCGGAATCATACATGCACAATACACGCGGCACGAAAGCCAAACCAACAACGCACATGTAGGCTACTCACACGACTAACGGACATTGGAACAATAATCGAGAAGGACAACGTGTAACACAGGGCTCATTTATACAATCCTAATCAGGGCGGAATGGGGACCAGGTGTGCGTAATGAGGCAGTTAAATTACTCCTAGAGGCGGTGACATAGACCGCCGGAACTGGTGCACGGAATGAGCAACAGTACCGGAGGAATCCGTGATAATCACAATTTTCTTTAACCAATGTTGGTCTTTAATGCAGGGCCGACAGACAATGTCCTTACTTCCCCCCCTTCGCTTTCCTCCGATTTTTTGCGGTAATGCTGCAATCAGTTGGTTGTAATTTTGGATAGAGCATATATTTCCCTGTTTTTGTTAGCTGCATGTGTGACAAATCCACCAGTCCCACCGATGACGTAATTTACAAAGATTATACCTTTAAAAAAAAAAAACATATATATATATATATATAAAATCATGTTTTTTTTTTGTTTAACCACAATATTTGTTACATTATTTGTTCTGTCCTTTGTGGAGGATTAAATTGAAATTACAACCAACTTTCTATGTCCTGTTTTAAAAATAGCGATATTTGGGAGATGATTTCCTTTTCAAATAACTGAAAGTGAGAGGTTGTAATCTGAATGAAGGGAAAAGGGCCATTCTTGAACATAGGTTGAGACATTCTTACTAATTTGCTTGAGAACCAGTTCGTATCTTTTGTATGACTGAAGCCTTTAGTGCAAGGTCTAATGCTTTAATATTTAATCATTTCTGCCCTCCGAATACATATTCATTATATAAATAGGCCGGTTTCATTTTGTATGGCTTGCCGTTCCAAAGAAAATATATTTTTTTCCCATATAATTTTTTAAAACTGTTCGCTAGGTGTAGGCAAGATCATTAGCAAATAGATAAACTGGGATATTACTAAAGAGTTAATCATACCCACAAATAGGCAGGTATTTACCTTTCCATGGTAGTAATATCTATTTTTGCTAACTTTCTATTCAAATGTATTGGAGTGAGATCATTTATTTATTTCTGGATATGTATACTGAGTATATCCACATCACCATCAGACCATTTTATTGGTAAACTACAAAGTAATGTAAAAGTTGTGTTTTTTTTGTGATCCAATACGTAATATAGTGCACATCATAACTTGGTACTGTACTGTCTGTGTAGTAACTGTCCGTTCCAAATTCAGCTGGAATATAGTACGAAAAGATTTGACAAATGTGATTGGTTGACGATATGACAATGACCTTGTGCTGGGCAGAATATCAGATCTCAACAAGTTCACATCACAGTACAGCATCCGTATGATATATGTATATATATATATACATACAGTATATCACAAGGTCACTGCAAAAGAGCCAGGTTGGAATGTCAATTCTCATCAGATGAATAGGAAGTCTGACAGAAATACAAGACAAATCAATGTTTTTTTTTTCTCTTACATTTGTGGTGGTTTAATTTGTTCATAGGATAAAGGGCAAAAACGTGGTGACTGTCCCACACAATCTGGGACATGTGGTCACCCTACCCTGCCACCACCCCACTCCCCTCCCCTCCCTCTTTGTCTCTGCCTGCCTCCTAAGGGTGTTCCCTGGGGTATTCTTTCTGTCTTTCAATGGTGACCTTTGATATTCAGCCATGAATCAAATCAAATCAATATTTTTGGTCACGTGCACGTGGTTAGCAGATGTTATTGCGGGTGTTGCGAAATGCTTGTGCTTCTAGCTCCGACAGTGCAGTAATATCTAACAAGTTATATATAACAGTTCCACAACATATACCCAAATACACATAAATCTAAGTAAGGAATGGATTGAGAATATATACATATATGTCAGGGTGGCATTGGACTGAGATACAGTGTCATAGTAAGCTTTATAGTATACAGTATACACATAAGAAGTTGGTGTTGCAGTATATAAACATGACTAAGATACCGAAGTGACTAAGATCCCGAAGAATAGTATAGTGTACAGTTTAAGCATATGAGATGAGTAGTGCAAGATACGTAAACATTATTAAAGTGACTAGTGTTTCATTTCCTTAAAGTGGTCTGTGATTTCTAATCAGTGTCTATAGGCAGCCACCTCTGGTGTGTTAGTGATGGCTGTTTAGCAGTCTGATGGCCTTGAGATAGAAGCTGTTTTTCAGACTCTCGGCCCCAGCTTTGATGCACCTGTACTGACTTCTGTGGGGGAAAAATTAAATATTTACCTGTTTTGTTTAATAGTTAACATTATTATTATTATACTATTGTACTAGTGCTGAGTTTTTATGGTCTCCACTCTAGCTTCCTGCAGCTAGTCTGGGTGTTGAGGACATGGGTTACTAGAGGGTGATAAAAAACTTTACGGTCACATTTCATTCTATGATCAGTGGTGCACTGAGTGAGATGTATTCTGTCTAACTGAGCCTGCATTCCATAGATAGGATGTGGGGTGGTTGTAACTGGGATCGAGAGGAGTGGTTTAAAGGCCTAATGGTTCTTAGACATCCTGGCATCTGGGAAATGAAGCCAGGGTTGGGGGTTAGAACAACACCATGTGTTGTTAACGACAGGATGAACCCAAAGTGTTGCTCTTTGATCTATATTCTTAGTATCCTATATAAAATGGCCGTTTCTCAATGTTGGTTAAGCTCTCGGCAACACAACTTAGAGTGTGCAGTCGACGGTTTTATTATTGCAATAATGAATCGATGTTGAATAAAGATGATTGTTTGAATAATTGTCCAAGTCTCTCTCAATATTGAAATTTCCACGACACCTCACCTTCTGGATGAGGTTTATGGCCTTCTTGTGGCAATGGGTGCTCTAGGTGTCCAGGAGGATGGGAAGTTTGCCCCCAGTATTGGGCAGACCACCACCCTCTGGAGAGCTTTGTGGTTATGGCCAGTGCAGTTGCCGTACCAGGCGGTGATGCAGCCCGACAGGATGCTCTCAATTGTGCATCTGTAGAAGTTAGTGAGGGTTTTAGCCTCCTGAGGTTGAAGAGGCTCTGTTGCGCCTTCTTCACCACACTGTCTGTGTGGGTGGACCATTTCAGTTTGTCAGTGATGTGTACGCCGAGGAACTTGAATTTTTCCACCTTCTCCACTGCGGTCCCATCGATGTGGATCGGGGAGTGCACCCTTTGCTGTTTCCTGAAGTCCACGATCATCTCCTTAGTTTTGCTGACGTTAAGTGAGAGGTTATTTTCCTGGCACCACACTCCCAGAGCCCTCACATCCTCCCTGTAGGCTGTCTCATCGTTGTTGGTAATCAAACCTACTACTGTTGTGTTGTCTGCAAACTTGATGATTGAGTTGGAGGCGTGCTTGGTCACACAGTCATGGGTGAACAGGGAGATAGATAGATAGATAGATAGATAGATAGATAGATAGATAGATAGATAGATAGATAGATAGATAGATAGATAGATAGATAGATAGATAGATAGATAGATAGATAGATAGATAGATAGATAGATAGATAGATAGATAGATAGATAGATAGATAGATACTTTATTGATCCCCAAGGGGAAATGTCTTTGTACAGAAAGGGGGTGAGCACACACCCTTGTGGTGCCCCAGTGTTGAGGATCAGTGAGGAGGAGGTGTTGTTTCCTACCTTCAACCCCTGGGGGCGACCCCTCAGGAAGTCCAGGATCCAGTTGCACAGGGCGGGGTTTAGACCCAGGGCCTCGAGCTTGATGATGAGCTTGGAGGGAACTACGGTGTTGAATGCTGAGCTATAGTCAATGAACAGTATTCTTACATAGGTATGCCTCTTATTCAGATGGGATAGGGCAGTGTATAATGTGGTGGCGATTGCATTATCTGTGGATCTATTGGGACGGTAAGCAAATTGAAGGGTGTCTAGGGTGACAGGTAAGATGGAGGTAATATTATCCTTGACTAGTCTCTCAAAGCACTTCATGATGACAGAGGTGCATGCTATTGGGCGATAGTCATTTAGTTCAGTTACCTTTGCTTTCTTAGGTACAGGGACAATGGTGGCCATCTTGAAACATGTGGGGACAACAGACAGGGATAGGGATCTGTGCATGCTCTGAGGACGTGGCTTGGGATACCATCTGGGCCAACAGCCTTGCGAGGGTTAACACACTTAAATGTATTACTCACGTCAGCCACTGAGATGGAGAGCCCACAGTCCTTGGAAGTGGGCCGCGTCGATGGCACTGTATTATCCTCAAAGCTAGCGAAGAATGTGTTCAGCCTGTCTGGAAATGAGACGTCGGTGTCCACGACGTGGCTGGTTTTCTTTTTATAATCCGCGATTGTCTGTAGACCCTGCCACATGCATCTCGTGTCTGAGCCATTGAACTGTGACTCAACTTTATCCCTATATCGACAGTTAGCCTGCTTAATTGTATTACGGAGGAAATTACTTCACTGTTTGTATTCTTCCATATTCCCAGTCTTCTTGCCCTGGTTAAATGCGGTGGTTCGCGCTTTCAGTTTTGCTCTAATGCTCCCATCTATCCAGGGTTTCTGGTTGGGGTATGTTTTAATAGTCACAGTGGGTACAACATCTCCTATGCACTTCCTTATAAACTCATTCACCGTGACTGCATATATGTCAAAATTATTTTCCGAAGCTAACCTTAACATGTCCCAGTCCACGTGATCAAAACAATCTTGAAGTGTGGATTCCGATTGGTCAGACCAGCGCTAAATAGACCTGACCACAGGAACTTCCTGTTTGAGTTTCTGCCTATAGGATGGGAGGAGCAAAATGGAATCGTGGTCTGATTTGCCAAATGGTGGACGGGGGAGGGCCTTATATGCATTTTGGAAGGAAGTGTAGCAATGATCCAATGTGTTAGCCCCACGAGTGCAACAGTCAATGTGCTGATATAATTTCTTTGAGGGCCAACGTGGTATCGGCTTGAGGGGGGATATATATATACGAATGTCGCGTTGATTGCAGAAAATTCCCTCGGGAGGTAGAACGGTCGCCATTTGCACTGACTGCAACAATGAGGGAGCTGCAGAGACCTGTATCACTCTCCCTGGAGGGCTGCTCACATTGAGGATACCTATCCAATGAGAAGATTTCAGCTGTGCTGTTACACTCAATCAAGCTGTGTGAGAAAAGGGTTGACAAACTGGTAGAGGAGGAGGAGTAGGAGGAGGTAGAGGAGGAGGAGAATGTTGAGGAGGAGGAGGAGGAGGAGGAGGGGGGGGGATTTGGAGGAGGAGTTTGCAGAAGAGAAGGAGGAGGTACATGTCGTCAGGTGTCAAAAGCGTTCTACAGAGATGCTGGCCCATGTTGACTCCAATGCTTCCCACGGGTGTGTCAAGTTGGCTGGATGTCTATTGGGTGGTGGACCATTCTTGATATACACGGGAAACTGTAGAGCGTGAAAAACCCAGAAGAGTTGCATTTCTTGACACACTGAAACAGGAGTGTCTTGCCCATTCACCCTCTGAACAGCACACATACACAATCCATGTCTCAATTGTCTCAAGGCTTAAAAATCTTTCTTTAAACTGTCTCCTCCCCTTCACCTACACTGATTGAAATTGATTTAACAAATGACATAGCTTTCACCTGGATTCACCTGGTCTGTCTATGTCATGGAAAGAGCAGATGTTCCTAATGTTTTGTGTACTCCGTGTTCACACACAGACACACACACACTCTTTTCGTGCACCCATGTGTGTTGATCATGACAACATGTGTGGCTGTTCGAGTGAAATGCAATTCCGTATATTCTAAAGCTGGAATAGTATAGTACAATTCAATCTTCTCCCTGGCTCTTCATACCTGAGTTCAAGTTAAACGGCCTAAAATGCTTCCCATCTGAGCAAAAATAAAAGGTCAGGTTAAATTCAACATAACAATGTGAGCACTTTACTCTATTTAAGACGAAAACCATAACCTTATTCAGAAAATGGAAGCTACTGTATGTGGTGTGTTGTCAGACGGGTGGGTCCCTAAAGTAATTTAATCTGCCCTATGTTGAAAAATAAGAGTGTATACAGTGTGGAAGGGAGAGTGTATACAGTGTGGCAGGGAGAGTTCTGTGTAGCTCAGATGGTAGAGCATTGCGCTTGCAAAGTGAGGGTTGTGGGTTTGATTCCCATGGGGGACCAGTTATTATTTTTTATTTTTTTTTAAATAAAAAGTATGAACATGTATGAATCTGCTCCTTTTATTCTATGTAGCCAACGTACTAGACGTCCAGTTCTGAAAGCCCTCAGCCGAACACTGATTCTATTACTCCTCTGTTCCTCTGGTGATGTAGAGGTAAACCCAGGTCCTGTAACCCCCAGTACTACACCTATTCCCCAGGCGCTCTCATTTGTTGATTTCTGTAACCGTAAAAGCCTTGGTTTCATGCATGTTAACATTAGAAGCCTCCTCCCTAAGTTTGATTTATTCACCGCTTTAGCACACTCCGCCAACCCGGATGTCCTAGCTGTGTCAGAATCCTGGCTTAGGAAGGCTACCAAAAATTCGGAAATTTCCATCCCCAACTACAACATTTCCCGTCAAGATAGAACTGCCAAAGGTGGCGGAGTTGCAATCAACTGCAGAGATAACCTGCAGAGTTCTGTCATACTGTCCAGGTCTGTGCCCAAACAGTTTGAGCTTCTACTCTTAAAAATCCACCTTTCCAGAAATAAGTCTCTCACTGTTGCAGCCTGTTACAGACCCCCCTCAGCCCCCAGCTGTGCCCTGGACTCCATATGTGAATTGATTGCCCCCCATCTATCTTCAGAGTTTGTACTGTTAGGTGACTTAAACTGGGATATGCTTAACACCCCGGCTGTACTTCAATCTAAGATAGATGCCCTCAATCTCACACAAATTATCAAGGAACCCACCAGGTACAACCCAAAATCCGTAAACATGGGTACCATTATTGATATCATTCTGACTAACTTGCCCTCCAAATACACCTCCTCTGTCTTCAACCAGGATCTCAGCGATCACTGCCTCATCGCCTGCATTCGCAATGGGTCAGCGGTCAAACGACCACCCCTTATCACTGTCAAACGCTCCCTAAAACACTTTTGCGAGCAGGCCTTTCTATTAGATCTGGCCCAGGTATCCTGGAAGGATATTGACCTCATCCCGTCAGTAGAGGACGCCTGGTTGTTCTTTAAAAGTGCTTTCCTCACCATCCTAAATAAGCATGCCCCTTTCAAAAAACGTAGAACTAAGAATAGATATAGCCCTTGGTTCACCCCAGACTTGACTGCACTAGACCAAAACAAAAATATCCTGTGGCGCACTGCATTAGCATCGAACAGCCCCCGTGATATGCAGCTATTCAGGGAAGTCAGGAACAAGTACACACAGTCAGTTAGAAAAGCAAAGGCCAGCTTTTTCAAACAAAAAATTGCTTCCTGTAGCACTAACTCCAAAAAGTTCTGGGACACTGTAAAGTCCATGGAGAATAAGAGCACCTCCTCCCAGTTGCCCACTGCATTGAGGCTCGGAAACACTGTTACCACCGATAAATCCACGATTATCGAAAATTTCAATAAGCATTTTGCTACAGCTGGCCATGCTTTCCACCTGGCTACCCCTAACCCGGCCAACAGCTCTGCACCCCCGGCAGCTACTTGCCCAAGCCCCCCCCGCTTCTCCTTCACCCAAATCCAGACGGCTGATGTTCTGAAAGAGCTGCTAAGTCTGGACCCCTACAAATCTGCTGGGCTAGATAATCTGGACCCTCTCTTTCTGAAATTATCAGCCAAAATTGTTGCAACACCTATCACTAGCCTGTTCAACCTCTCTTTCGTATCGTCTGAGATCCCTAGAGATTGGAAAGCTGCTGCGGTCATCCCCCTATTCAAAGGAGGAGACACTCTAGACCCAAACTGTTATAGACCAATATCCATCCTGCCCTGCCTTTCTAAAGTTTTCGAAAGCCAAGTTAACAAACAGATAACTGACCACTTCGAATCCCACCGTACCTTCTCTGCTATGCAATCTGGTTTCCGAGCTGGTCATGGGTGCACCTCAGCTACGCTCAAGGTACTGAACGATATCATAACCGCCATCGATAAAAGACAGTACTGTGCAGCCGTTTTCATCGACCTGGCCAAGGCTTTCGACTCTGTCAATCACCGCATTCTTATTGGCAGACTCAACAGCGTTGGTTTCTCAAGTGACTGCCTTGCCTGGTTCGCTAACTACTTTGCAGACAGAGTTCAGTGTGTCAAATCGGAGGGCCTATTGTCCAATCCTCTGGCAGTCTCTATGGGGGTGCCACAGGGTTCAATTCTTGGGCCAACCCTTTTCTCTATATACATCAACGATGTCGCTCTCGCTGCTGGTGACTCTCTGATCCATCTCTACGCAGATGACACCATTCTGTATACATCTGGCCCCTCTTTGGACACTGTGTTTACTAACCTTCAATCAAGCTTCAATGCCATACAACACTCCTTCCGTGGCCTCCAACTGCTCTTAAACGCTAGTAAAACTAAGTGCATGCTTTTCTATCGAACGCTGCCAGCACCCGCCCACCGGACTATCATCACTACTCTCGACGGATCCGAATTAGAATACGTGGACACCTACAAATACCTAGGCATCTGGTTAGACTATAAACTCAACTTCCAGACTCACATCAACCATCTCCAATCCAAAATTAAATCCAGAATTGGCTTCCTATTTCGCAACAAAGCCTCCTTCACTCATGCTGCCAAACATGCCCTTGTAAAACTGACTATCCTACCGATCCTTGATTTCGGCGATGTCATTTACAAACTAGCCTCCAATACTCTACTTAGCAAATTGGATGTAGTCTATCACAGTGCCATCCGTTTTGTCACCAAAGCCCCATACACTACCCACCACTGCGACCTGTATGCTCTTGTTGGCTGGCCTTCATTATATATTCGCCGCCAAACCCACTGGCTCCAGGTCATCTATAAGTCTTTATTAGGTAAATCCCCACCCTATCTCAGCTCACTGGTCACTATAGCAACACCCACCCGTAGCATGCGCTCCAGCAGGTATATCTCACTGGTCACCCCCAAAGCCAACACCTCCTTTGGTCGCCATTCCTTCCAGTTTGCTGCTGCCAATGACTGGAACGAATTGCAAAAATCATTGAAGCTAGAGGTTCCTATCTCCCTCAATAACTTTAAGCATCAGCTGTCAAAGCTGCTTATCGATCACTGCACCTGTATATAGCCCTTCTGTAAATAGCCCACACTACTACCTCATCCCCATATTTATTTTTTGTTTATTTTCACTAATCTTGGACTCCAGTATCTCTATTTGCACATCATAATTTGCACACTTTTCATTCCTGTGTTAATAATGATAATTCTGTAATTTATGTCACCACTATAGTCTATTTATTGTTCTACCTCTTAACCTTACTGCATTTTTGCACTACATTTTGCACTCTGTATATAGATTTTTCTATTGTGTTTTTGACTGTTTGTTTAATGTGTAACTCTGTGTTGTTATTTGTCACACTGCTTTGCTTTGTCTTGGCCAGGTCGCAGTTGCAAATGAGAACTTGTTCTCAACTGACCTACCTGGTTAAATAAAGGTGAAATAAAAAATAAATAAAAAATGAACTAACTGTAAGTCGCTCTGGATAAGAGTGTCTGCTAAATGACATTAATGTAATGTAAATGAGAGTGTGTTCAGTGTATTAAAAGTAAAAGTACAAGTAAAAACTGAAATAGTGGTAAAATATTGGAGAATCTGTTTCTGTCCCTAGGGACTCAGGAAGATGCAGGTATGGACACACCTGACTCGCGCAGTATGACTCACACATATTCAGGCTGAACCAGACAATGCTGTGTTGTTCAGTACCACAGTCTAATCTCTACATGGTGATCATATGTCCATGACCTGTGGGTTAAGCACCTCCCTGGCTAAGTCCATCCCTGTTGACAGCAACTGCTTGACACGCATGATGGAGCCTGTGGGGGGAGTAGGACTGGCTGGGGGGGGAGTAGGACTGGCTGGGGGGGAGTAGGACTGGCTGGGGGGGGAGTAGGACTGGCTGGGGGGGTGTAGGACTGGCTGGGGGGGAGTAGGACTGGCTGGGGGGGGAGTAGGACTGGCTGGGGGGTAGTAGGACTGGCTGGGGGGGAGTAGGTCTGGCTGGGGGGGAGTAGGACTGGCTGGGGGGGAGTAGGACTGGCTGGGGGGGAGTAGGTCTGGCTGGGGGGGAGTAGGACTGGCTGGGGGGGAGTAGGACTGGCTGGGGGGGAGTAGGACTGGCTGGGGGGGAGTAGGACTGGCTGGGGGGGGAGTAGGACTGGAACAGTTGATTAATCAGTACCTAGTGCCTCCCAAAATGCCAGATGGATAGAAAGTTTATCTTCCCATACCCATGTTGAATACAACTGTTCTTCGTAGAGTGTCAGATATTTCTTCAATGCCTAATGGTTAAGTCTAGTATGGTGTTGTAGGGGTGATCTGATCCAAGATCTATGGTGAAGTGCAACTTCTAACTTGCAACTGACTATGTCCTCCCTGACCTCTCACCCTGTCCTCTGACCTTTCAACTGACTATGTCCTCCCTGACCTTTCACCCTGTCCTCTGACCTTTCAACTGACTATGTCCTCCCTGACCTTTCACACATGACCCTGTCCTTCCTGTACGATATCCACCGCAAGCATACGGAGAAGGACCTGACTGAGCTGCAGACGCTTATCGAGGCACATTTTGAGAGCCACAAAAAGGAGGAAGAGGAGTCCATCATCATCACTGATCGTATTGTGAGATACGGTCACATTCTGTGTAGGCTACAGACAGCCTGCTGGGTGCTCTGTCATTGCTTCACATACAGTCAAATACTTGTAGTTAGGTTATGTCCTGTAATATAATAGGAATTTAAAAGGGATATCTGTGGGATGGGGATAACTGGCTTCTCATCTGTTACTATCCTCTCTGCGTCTGGATCTCAGGAAAAGCGCAGGTGCGAAAGAGCAGAGCAGGTGAGGATCCAAACAGAGAAAGAAAAGGAGCGTCAAAACAGAATAAATGTTTAATAAATTATTATTTGTATTAATATTATGAATATTATTATTATTATTACTATGCCACAGATGTTCAGTTAACCATTGAGCAGAATTATAGGCTCTTCTTATAATTCTGCTGACCTGTGGAAGTGGATATATCAACTTGTTCTGCAGCACCAACACTCACCGCAGGAATATGATGTAAGACTGACACTTTCTTTTCATTCTAGACTTTAGGCTATACTGTCAAACTGAGAGTACATTCTGTGCATACGATTCACGTGAAAGAGAAAGTAGGGATCTAGGCCAATTGTCTTTATTTTAACAACAGCTTTGCTAAGACCTGTACTGTAAAGTGACATGAGTATAGATGTAGACATTGCTTTCGCAATAAAATTCACACTCATACACAATACCAGAAAACCGCACCCTCTTCATTAATGGAGTTCGTCCAAGATCTGGAAACTACTGTGTATCTCAGTTGAAGGAACTTGACAGGGAGACATAGAAAAGTCTGTTGGCTGTGATCCAAGAGAAGCATCTTTGGCAGCGATTACAACCTCGAGTCTTCTTGGGTATGACGCTACAAGCTTGTCACACCTGAATTTGGGGAGTTTCTCCCATTCTTCTCTGCAGATCCTCTCAAGCTCTGTCAGGTTGGATGGGGAGCGTTGCTGCACAGCTATTTTCAGGTCTCTCCAGAGATGTTCGATCGGGTTCAAGTCTGGGCTCTGGCTGGGCCACTCAAGGACATTTAGAGACTTGTCCAGAAGCCACTCCAGCATTGTCTTGGCTGTGTGCTTAGAGTCGTTGTCCTGTTGGAAGGTAAACCTTCGCCCCCAGTCTGAGGTCCTGAATGCTCTGGAGCAGGTTTTCATCAAGGATCTCTCTGTACTTTACTCCGTTCATCTTTCCCCCTTGAGGACTCACGTGTACGTTCTGCGCTGCTAAACGTAAGAAAAACTGCCTCAGTGATAAAAAGGAACGCTAAAACCTTCGTAAAACAGTAGCGCTCCATAATCCTGAACTATATGGTTCAACTGTTAAAAAGAAAAACTCTGAAAAACATACTAAAACAACAATTGCCGCACAAACATGAGAGCTGCTTAACAGGCTGTGTCAAAGAGGAGATCGGTTCTCAGTTGGCTAACACATATCACAGGGTTTGTGCAGAATTAAATATGGTGATGCTGTCAGCAGTGGTGTAAACTAAAGTACCGGTAAATGCACTCCAGCAAAACAAATTTGTACCCGGTGCCGGTACCATCTGTATGTAGCCTCGTTATTGTTATTTTATTGTGCTATTTTTAATAAAACTTTAGTTTATTTAGTAAATATTTTCTTAACTCTATTTCTTGAGATGCATTGTTGATTAAGGGCTTGTAAGTAAGCATTTCACGGTAAGGTCTACACCTATTGTTTTCGGCCCATGTGACAATTGCTATTTGATTTGATTTGCCAGTGTACTTATTCTCCCACTTGGATCTCCCTTCTACAAGCTTTAAATTGAGGGCCAGGTTGTTAGGATGGGTAATGTACTGTATAAGTACACATTACTTATAAGTTAGTACCCCTCAAGATACACTTAATTTGAACTAGCTAAATCCTGTGTAACAACTAGTAATTACATCCTCATCTGGGATGGCATTCGTATTAAATATGTTTTCTTAACAAGCATCTGTTGTTGTAACAAGAATCTGTTGTTTCACTTCTCTAATTACAGACCACAATTTCTACCAGGTGCATGTTGTTACTACATTGTAACTATGAGTTGTTGCAGTTAACTACAATACTTGTAATTACACTATAATAAGGACCCCTTAAAAGGAAGCGTCACTTAGATGGGTAGTTTCTAAAATGTGATCCCACGTGGTCGCAATACCTAGTTTGGGAAACGCTGGGTTAATGTAAGGGTTAGGGTTAGGAAAAGACATACAAGTTAAAGGTCAAACTCAGCCATCTCAATAGCAAATTATTTCTGGGTAGAAATTAAGTACTTTAGTGTACATATTTAAAATTAAAATAGTAAAAAACAGCTTCTTATCAAAGGGCAATTTCTCAAGCAGGAATTAATTTAGCTAAGACTATCTGGGAGTGGTCTGAGTGGGGAGGGGAAAACAAAAAATTAACTGTTATTGGCAGAAAGGTTGTGAACTATATTTCTATTAACTAGTTTACTGCATGGTGATGTCACCATGGAAGGCCAAAACTACATCCCACCAATACAGGCTGAAATCTCAGGCAGTCTTGTCAAACAGCTCATACACTAAATGATCAGCTCTTACATTTTTTTCAAAATGTCACAGTATTATTCCTACCTCATAGCGTGGAAATATATATAAAACACAGGAAGATCCCGTTTCTGACTGCACTGGGCCTTTAATATTGGGTTAGCATATCACTGTCTGACACCATTCATTTTCTGCCAGTAAACTATACACTTCCCTAATTAGATAATGAAAACTGTGGAGGTAGAATATTGATGTCACAGGGTGGTGCTTCATAAGATTGAGACAGTACAATGCTCTGCCTCTTCCTCATGTACAGTATCAATGTCTCTATACCCATGGCTGTGTTGATGGGAACCTGAAGTATGTACTTTAATGATGATTAATGGCGTGGTCATTAAAAAAACAACCACACCTTCCTTGAAAAGAATGAATGTGCCTACCTGGCTAATGTGTTGCTACGGCTGCCAGTGCCAAGTCTAAGTGGTGTCAATCATCTTGGATTGTTTCATACTGCGGTTGCGTACCATGTGACAAAACCACAGTATGATACTGGGTTCTTTGGTGGGTGTAGTCATCTGCAAGATGAGTTGTATGAAAATAATATATCTCACGTTCAAAGTTCAAACATTACCTAACTCAATTCCCTATACATTCCTTGTATACACTCTTAGACAAAAAAAGGTGGTATCTGGAACCTAAAAGGGTTCCTTGACTGTCCCCAAATGAGAACCATTTGACAAACACTTTTTGGTTCCAAGTAGAACCCTTTTGCGTTCCATGTAGGACCCTTTTCTACATGGAACCCAAAATGGTTCTTGCTGCAACCAAAAACAGTTCCAACAAGGACCCTAAAAGGGTTCTCCTATGGGGACAGCCGAATAACCCTTTTGGAATCCTTTTTTCTCAGAGTGTATACTATATTATATTGAAAACAAATCTGTACACACCATTGTTTTTTGTTACTTGCTAATCCCAGAGGCATGAATCAGTAAGGTAGAGTAAATACTGGAGGAAAGACATAAGCTGGTATTGTGCACACAGAACAGTTTGCCCCCTATGCCCAGACCAACCACAGCATGAGACAAGACAGGCAGGGTAAGCAAAACACAGTGAGGTCATGGTAGTAGACCAGGGCACAGGGTGTGTCTGCTGCCATACCACCAGCTGTTATTTAGCTGTAGCTCAACCGTCCTTGTGGCTATCGGGAGTCGTCTGTGTTTCTGCAGCGTTTACCGTGAATGCGATCTCCGAGAACTTTGGGAACATTGCCTTTAAAAGAATCTAAACGTTTAGACAGGCAGCCCAATTGTGATATTCTTTTCACTATAATTGGTCTTTTGATCAATCATATTTGCTCTGAAAAACGTTGTATGTAATCTGATGTGATTGGTCAAAAGACCAGTTAGTAGAAAGAATATCACAATTGGGCTGCCTGTCTAAACGCAGCCCCAGAGTGGCATTCCCCATTTACTGATCTGCTGCCTCTGGTTGTTATGGTTGTGTTAATTCAGGGTTTCCCAAACTCGGTCCTCAGGACCCCAAGGTCCCACTATTTGAAGTATACCATGCATTCACACGGTATTGACATTGGCACTGGGTAACACTGTTAAAGCCCTGCTATAGACTAGCATCCTGTCCAGGAGGTGTACTTGTGCATCAAGCTGCATCACGCTACAGAAACCGGCTCCTGCTTCTATGAGGCCAAGCCAAGACTCGTGCAAGGCTACTTACTGGTATCATCTTAGAATTTGTGAACTTGGGGAAACAACACACAAAGCTAACAAGCATAAAGAGTTCCCATGAACAAACGTTTTGAAAATATTCTTTATTCATTATCCAATGAGATCGTACAAAAGGAATAACAGTAATTATCTTTGGTGACACATTACATATACAATACGTCATCTGAATGGAAATACACAACAGCGACTAAAATGTCAAGTTAAACATTGGTGACAATCACAATATGTCAGTTACAACATCTCAGTAGCCTAGTGCCTAGATTCAGTACGGACCGCGGAAGATCTGTGTTATAACGCAGTTGACATTTAAATGAAACGTTTCCGTGTTCATGGAGACGGTAATAAATCATTATTTTCATGCAAGCTAAGAGGCCCTATGCTAGCAATCCCTTAAACATTCACCCCTGATGCTCCCGAGTGACGCAGCAGTCTAAGGCACTGCATCTCAGGGCGTCACTACAGTCACTGGTTCAAATCCAGGCTGTATCACATCCGGCCATGATTGGGAGTCCCATAGGGACAATTGGCACAGCGTTGTCCAGGTTTGGCCTGGGTAGGCCATCATTGTAAATAAGAATTTATTCTTAACTGACTTGCCTAGTTATATAAAGGTTAAATAAAAAAATCAAAATGCACAATATCACACAATGGAAAATAAAGACTGTTGGGTATCAGAGCACAAAAGTCGTACATCCTTACGACATAACTGGATCATTCATACAATATAACGATATGACACTTCAGCAAGGTTGGGTTTAGGAATGACAGTTAAAGTTAGGGTTATCTTTAGTGAGGTTAAGGTTAGGGTTAGGGAAAAGCATAAAAGTTACCATTGGATTACAGTACCGCTGTCCACCGCCATTCACTGGATTAGAGTACCGCTGTCCACCGCCATTCATTGGATTAGAGTACCGCTGTCCACCGCCATTCACTGGATTAGAGTACCGCTGTCCACCGCCATTCATTGGATTAGAGTACCGCTGTCCACCGCCATTCATTGGATTAGAGTACCGCTGTCCACCGCCATTCATTGGATTAGAGTACCGCTGTCCACCGCCATTCATTGGATTAGAGTACCGCTGTCCACCGCCATTCATTGGATTAGAGTACCGCTGTCCACCGCCATTCATTGGATTACAGTACCGCTGTCCACCGCCATTCATTGGATTAGAGTACCGCTGTCCACCGCCATTCATTGGATTACAGTACCGCTGTCCACCGCCATTCATTGGATTAGAGTACCGCTGTCCACCGCCATTCATTGGATTACAGTACCGCTGTCCACCGCCATTCATTGGATTAGAGTACCGCTGTCCACCGCCATTCATTGGATTACAGTACCGCTGTCCACCGCCATTCATTGGATTACAGTACCGCTGTCCACCGCCATTCATTGGATTAGAGTACCGCTGTCCACCGCCATTCATTGGATTACAGTACCGCTGTCCACCGCCATTCATTGGATTACAGTACCGCTGTCCACCGCCATTCACCGCCATTTCACAATTTATTTTTTACTTATAACCTATGTATGTTTTACAGACACAGTATGTTTTACATTAGTTATCTTGTTGTTATTAGTTGTTAATAGTTCCAACCTTCAGCTCCATTTTACCCCTACCATCTATCTCTTAACATCTGCCATACATTTTTAAACTGTGCTGTGATGTTTCACAAAAGTTCTGAACCTTTCTATTCTCATGGTTTCTACAGATTTTAAAATTATTTGTTACTGTACTGATACCTCTCGCTAATCCCAGAGCCATGAATCAGTAAGGTAGAGTAAATACTGGAGGAAAGACATAAGCTGGTATTGTGCACACAGAACAGTTTGCCCCCTATGCCCAGACCAACCACAGCATGAGACAAGACAGGCAGGGTAAGCAAAACACAGTGAGGTCATGGTAGTAGACCAGGGCACAGGGTGTGTCTGCTGCCATACCACCAGCTGTTATTTAGCTGTAGCTCAACCGTCCTTGTGGCTATCGGGAGTCGTCTGTGTTTCTGCAGCGTTTACCGTGAATGCGATCTCCGAGAACTTTGGGAACATTGCCTTTAAAAGAATCTAAACGTTTAGACAGGCAGCCCAATTGTGATATTCTTTTCACTATAATTGGTCTTTTGATCAATCATATTTGCTCTGAAAAACGTTGTATGTAATCTGATGTGATTGGTCAAAAGACCAGTTAGTAGAAAGAATATCACAATTGGGCTGCCTGTCTAAACGCAGCCCCAGAGTGGCATTCCCCATTTACTGATCTGCTGCCTCTGGTTGTTATGGTTGTGTTAATTCAGGGTTTCCCAAACTCGGTCCTCAGGACCCCAAGGTCCCACTATTTGAAGTATACCATGCATTCACACGGTATTGACATTGGCACTGGGTAACACTGTTAAAGCCCTGCTATAGACTAGCATCCTGTCCAGGAGGTGTACTTGTGCATCAAGCTGCATCACGCTACAGAAACCGGCTCCTGCTTCTATGAGGCCAAGCCAAGACTCGTGCAAGGCTACTTACTGGTATCATCTTAGAATTTGTGAACTTGGGGAAACAACACACAAAGCTAACAAGCATAAAGAGTTCCCATGAACAAACGTTTTGAAAATATTCTTTATTCATTATCCAATGAGATCGTACAAAAGGAATAACAGTAATTATCTTTGGTGACACATTACATATACAATACGTCATCTGAATGGAAATACACAACAGCGACTAAAATGTCAAGTTAAACATTGGTGACAATCACAATATGTCAGTTACAACATCTCAGTAGCCTAGTGCCTAGATTCAGTACGGACCGCGGAAGATCTGTGTTATAACGCAGTTGACATTTAAATGAAACGTTTCCGTGTTCATGGAGACGGTAATAAATCATTATTTTCATGCAAGCTAAGAGGCCCTATGCTAGCAATCCCTTAAACATTCACCCCTGATGCTCCCGAGTGACGCAGCAGTCTAAGGCACTGCATCTCAGGGCGTCACTACAGTCACTGGTTCAAATCCAGGCTGTATCACATCCGGCCATGATTGGGAGTCCCATAGGGACAATTGGCACAGCGTTGTCCAGGTTTGGCCTGGGTAGGCCATCATTGTAAATAAGAATTTATTCTTAACTGACTTGCCTAGTTATATAAAGGTTAAATAAAAAAATCAAAATGCACAATATCACACAATGGAAAATAAAGACTGTTGGGTATCAGAGCACAAAAGTCGTACATCCTTACGACATAACTGGATCATTCATACAATATAACGATATGACACTTCAGCAAGGTTGGGTTTAGGAATGACAGTTAAAGTTAGGGTTATCTTTAGTGAGGTTAAGGTTAGGGTTAGGGAAAAGCATAAAAGTTACCATTGGATTACAGTACCGCTGTCCACCGCCATTCACTGGATTAGAGTACCGCTGTCCACCGCCATTCATTGGATTAGAGTACCGCTGTCCACCGCCATTCACTGGATTAGAGTACCGCTGTCCACCGCCATTCATTGGATTAGAGTACCGCTGTCCACCGCCATTCATTGGATTAGAGTACCGCTGTCCACCGCCATTCATTGGATTAGAGTACCGCTGTCCACCGCCATTCATTGGATTAGAGTACCGCTGTCCACCGCCATTCATTGGATTAGAGTACCGCTGTCCACCGCCATTCATTGGATTACAGTACCGCTGTCCACCGCCATTCATTGGATTAGAGTACCGCTGTCCACCGCCATTCATTGGATTACAGTACCGCTGTCCACCGCCATTCATTGGATTAGAGTACCGCTGTCCACCGCCATTCATTGGATTACAGTACCGCTGTCCACCGCCATTCATTGGATTAGAGTACCGCTGTCCACCGCCATTCATTGGATTACAGTACCGCTGTCCACCGCCATTCATTGGATTACAGTACCGCTGTCCACCGCCATTCATTGGATTAGAGTACCGCTGTCCACCGCCATTCATTGGATTACAGTACCGCTGTCCACCGCCATTCATTGGATTACAGTACCGCTGTCCACCGCCATTCACCGCCATTTCACAATTTATTTTTTACTTATAACCTATGTATGTTTTACAGACACAGTATGTTTTACATTAGTTATCTTGTTGTTATTAGTTGTTAATAGTTCCAACCTTCAGCTCCATTTTACCCCTACCATCTATCTCTTAACATCTGCCATACATTTTTAAACTGTGCTGTGATGTTTCACAAAAGTTCTGAACCTTTCTATTCTCATGGTTTCTACAGATTTTAAAATTATTTGTTACTGTACTGATACCTCTCGCTAATCCCAGAGCCATGAATCAGTAAGGTAGAGGAAAAACTGGAGGAAAGACATAAGCTGGTATTGTGCACACAGAACAGTTTGCCCCCTATGCCCAGACCAACCACAGCATGAGACAAGACAGACAGTTTAAGCAAAACACAGTGAGGTCATGGTAGTAGACCAGGGCACAGGGTGTGTCTGCTGCCATACCACCAGCTGTTATTTAGCTGTAGCTCAACCGTCCTCATGTTTCAAACGTCATTTGTCTTCTGGCCTCACAGATTTGCATTCCCCATCTACTGATCTGCTATCTCTGCCAATGGTTGTTATAGCTGTGTTAAGTAAAACATGCATTCACACAGTACTTACATCGGCACTGGTAACATCAGAAGGCCCTGTGATATGCTAGCGCATGTCCAGGGGGTGTACTTGTGCATCAAGCTGCATCACGCTACAGAAACCGGAGATAGGCTCCTGCTTCTATGAGGCCAAGCCAAGACTCGTGCAAGGCTACTTACTGGTATCATCTTAGAACTCGTGAACTTGGGGAAACAACACACAACGCTAACAAGCATAAAGAGTTCTAATGAACAAACGTTTTGAAAATATTCTTTATTCATTATCCAATGAGATCGTACAAACAGAAAAACAGCGATTATCTTTGGCGATACATACAATAACTCATCTGAATTGAAATACACAGCAGTGACTCAAATGTCAAATGATCTAAACCAGGAATTCAGCTGCGGACCAATTTTTCCTTGAGCGGATGATCAGGGTGCCGGAACATAATTACAAAAAATAAGTAGAGTGCAAATTGACCGCAAGAAGCCCAAACAGATATCATATTTCACAAAAACATATTAATTTCATACCTTGCTTACATTTGTCTATGATGTATCTCTATTATTCATGGAAATCCAAAATTAAAAATAAAAAAATTGTACAGTATTTTATGGACAACAATTTAAAAACGAACTATATATAATGGGAGATCTAAACCATACAGGCATGGACAAAAGCATAAATGTAGCAATAATTCTTACAGTATGGCTGTACTATACAGAAAAACACAATAGTTACCCCAGGTTAAACATTGGTGATAATCACAATATTTTTGTTTTGTGATGTGCTTTGTGTATGTTCAATTGATTCAATGGAACCCATGAATCCCTGGAAAACAGTGTCAATTGTTGCTGAGTGGACTATTCTGGCTTAATAAATCTAATGAAATGAGTTACAACATCTGATCATTACAGTAGCTTTTGGGTAATCAACCATAATTGTCATGCAAGCTAAGGGGAGCTATTCAAGCAATCCCAGTAACCAGGCATTACCAATACAACATCTACATGTTAACAGTGCAAAAGAAAAACAAATGATTTCTAGTTAACACAAAACCCCCCAGAAATACAAGATTACAAACCTTTATACTGACGTAAAATGGACAATCTGATTAGCTATAAGGTGTTTTGAAATCTAAAGTAAATATTTAGTAACTGGACCTAGTCTGACATGTACTGTAGTAGAGGTATAGTCCATAAGTACATTGGGAGGAGGTGATGTGAGATTCATGTTAGATGTCTTCGTGTTACTCAACGACCTGCACAGACCTGTGAGCCGCGCTGGTGATGTCGTTCACAAAGGAACCCTTATTCATCCCCTGCTGTAGGGCAAATGATTAAACAGACATTAAAATCCCCCCACCTTGATACTGATTGATTTCCCAAATAATGTCATGGTAACAGTTTATTAAATAGACATTAGAATCCCCCCACCTTGATACTGATTGATTTCCTAAATAATGTCATGGTAACAGTTTATTAAATAGACATTAGAATCCCCCCACCTTGATACTGATTGATTTCCTAAATAATGTCATGGTAACAGTTTATTAAATAGACATTAGAATCCCCCCACCTTGATACTGATTGATTTCCTAAATAAAGTCATGGTAACAGTTTATTAAATAGACATTAGAATCCCCCCACCTTGATACGGACTGATTTCCTAAATAATGTCATGGTAACAGTTCCTAGCTCACAGCAGGTTTCTCACTAAGTGAAACTGAAATGTCAAACAACTGAGGTAAGAGATCTAGGCAAAACTATGTTCAGTATCAGGTAAGCATTAAAATAGAAGGGATAATATGTCCTGCATGTACAGATAAGAGTCTAACACTGTGGTGTGAACCTGTGTCCTTATATTCCTTGCCTGTACCATTGCAGCAGCTCTACAGCTCCTGTGTACATACCATTGTTCAGGTCTACTGTATACTGTATTCTTCCACCAGACAGAAAATAATCCCTCCATCCACCCTCCACTGTTGTAAACAAATGCCTGACCGGGGAGTGGACTAGATTCTTACTACTGAGAAAACAAATGACACACCTCGCCCAGTACAGACAGATACAGGGATCTCTACAGTTATAGAAACAGCAAGTAGAGACAACATCAGCCAGCCACACTGAGTCATCCTCCTCTGGGCAAGGAAGGGGTGAAGAGTGATCATCAAGATACCTGTCTTTGTCCTGACTGAGTCAACCTATTCAGATCCTCCTTTCCTACAAGAGCTATTGCCTCCACTGAAAAAAAAAATACTGCAACCTAATAATGTTGTCTTCGCTGTCATGTTTCAAATGCATTGAGGCGTAAACTGAGAGATAAAATGCAGTCGACAAAAAAAGGTACAAATCTGCAACAGGGATATCTCATATTACTATGACAGAATTTGTTTGAAATATCGACACAAAATTCTTACCTTTTTTAGGAAACTCTGTGTGTCCTTCTCTGACCAGAGGCTGTAGAGGAGCACACTTGCAGCTTTGCTGGCCTTTGGGAAAAGCCTAACAAGAGAACGAACAATCCCTGTAAGGCTGCAGTATTCTGAGCCATTACCCTCAAAGTCAAAGCTCTGTTATATGGCTTCTTTGGAAAGTCCCCAAAGAGCCTGCCCACAATTGTTCGATTTTCCAATTTCTTTCTTCACATAGAGCAGATGTATTTTTTGTAATAAAACATAATGAGCAGGCCTTACTTGTTCTTGCTCAGGTCGTTGAGTGAGTTGACCAAGTTGTTGCTCAGCAGGGGTTTCCCTAGCTCAGGCTCCTTCATCAGAAGGCTGTGGCTGGTTTGGCACGCCATGGCCAGAGTGTTGTCAGACTCTGTCCTTTCCTTGGTCCATGAGCTGAGCATGCCAACCAGCTTTGGAAGGGTCTGTCGGGCTTCAAGACACATCCCATTAGCTAATTCACCTCCCGCAAACCCACTCTATGAAGTGTTGCTAACTCGACAACAAGTAATTCAACAACAAAATGTTAAAACTAACACAACCACAGGTCAGGTGTAAATGAAATGTTTGCTTATCTTGTTTAATCCTCTCTGAAAATAACAGTGGCTAAATTCTGACCCTGCTGGATGTTTGCTCACAATGCAAATGACACCGTTATTGAAACAAGGTAGCCTAACATTCTAGGTTCCATCTATTTCACTATGAATGGGAAATGGGGTTAAGATTGGTGTCAATGCTCACCCATGGGGCTCTGAAGGTTTTGGTTCTTGGCTAGGTTTCCCACCAGAGCCACAGCAGTCTTCTGGAGGCTGGGGTTGGAGGACTGCAGCAGGGGAGAGATGTTAGGCAGGCCATTCAGCTTCTGGACCATACTCTGGCTCATCACACTAGAAACCTGTGAACATTAGAGATGAAGGTCTTATAACGGGTCTACGAAGGGTTATTTTATATATTTTTGTTTTAATTGTTGTTTTTCTACACACGTTTTGTGCATGTTTTTCTCTATACATTTGTCTGCATTTAAAAAAATGTTGTGATGAACATAAATAATGAAATAAATAGTCAAAATGCTGTGTTGTTCGTACAATGCCTTGGTTAGCGGTGAGGTTCTGCAGGGCTCCACAGCAGGCCTCCAGGGTGTCTTCTCTCTGGCTGGATCCCAGCAGAGACAGGTAACTCTGAATGGTCTTGGAGTGGAAGAGCCAGCCTGCTCCTTTAGGGTGCTGTTCCTCCATTGCGGGGTAGTCAAAGTGACTCTACAGGAGTGAAAGTTATTATCAATCATCAGATTTTTTTTAGGTGCTGATTTTTTCAAATCTATGATGGACATTGATGTACACAAAACCGCTGTGTGTAATTATTGAAAGTGTTTTAAAGCATTCAATACTGTGCAGTAAATGATGATGTAATTGTGTATCTATGTACAGTATCCACCCGGAACTATATATTTGTCTCACCTCCTGCTCCTGGACCTTGCTGCTCTGTGGGCTGAAGCAGCCGATGGGGCCGGTCTCAGGGGGGGCGTTAGCCCTGCCGGGGGTCCTAGCCAGGGCAGTGATCCGGCTGAACAGGGCCGGGGCCTCACTCTCCAGCTGGAAGCTCAGGTTGTGCAGGACACAAACACAGTTCTCCAAAGACTGGCACAGACAGAGGCAAAATAAATGGTTTGTTTAGTTTGGCATTAATCTGTACCTACCTTTTTTGTTTTTGTTTTCACCTTTATTTAACCAGGTAGGTCAGTTGAGAACAAGTTCTCATTTACAACTGCGACCTGGCCAAGACAAAGCAAAGCAGTGCGACAAAAAAACAACACAGAGTTACACATGGGAAATAAACAAACGTACAGTCAATAACACAATAGAAAATCTATATACAGAGTGCAAATGTAGTGCAAAATGCAGTAAAGGTTAGGAAGGTAGGACAATAAATAGGCCATAGTGGCAAAATAAATTACAGATTAGCATTAACAATGGAATGATGGATGTGCAAATAATGATGTGCAAGTAGAGATACTGGAGTGCAAAATGAGCGGAAGTAAAAAATAAATATGGGGATGAGGTAGTAGGGTGGGCTATTTACAGAATGGCTCTATACAGCTGCAGTGATCGATAAGCAGCTTTGACAGCTGATGCTTAAAGTTAGTGAGGGAGATAGGAACCTCTAGCTTCAAGGATTTTTGCAATTCATTCCAGTCATTGGCAGCAGAGAACTGGAAGGAATGGCGGCCAAAGGAGGTGTTGGCTTTGGGGGTGGCCAGTGAAATATACCTGCTGGAGCGCATACTACGGGTGGGTGTTGCTATGGTGACCAGCGAGCTGAGATAAGGCGGGGATTTACCTAGCAAAGACTTATAGATGACCTGGAGCCAGTGGGTTTGGCGACGAATATGTAGTGAGGGCCAGCCAACGAGAGAATACAGGTCCCAGTGGTGGGTAGTATATGGGGCTTTGGTAACAAAACTGATGGCACTGCGATGGACTACATCCAATTTGCTGAGTAGAGTGTTGGAGGCTGTTTTGTAAATGACATCGCCGAAGTCAAGGATCGGTAGGATAGTCAGTTTTACGAGGGCATGTTTGGCAGCATGAGTGAAGGAGGCTTTGTTGCGAAATAGGAAGCCGATTCTAGATTTAATTTTGGATTGGAGATGGTTAATGTGAGTCTGGAAGTTGAGTTTACAGTCTAACCAGACACCTAGGTATTTGTAGGTGTACCATACCATACACATGTCCATAGTATAATTCCTCAAACACCAAGTAAAAAAATAGGTATCAACAAAAAAGCAAGCAATGGAGACAATGTATTGCATGATATTTTCACATGCATCTAGAACTTGATTTTCTATTATTTGGAATTCTCAATAATGGCATTCCATGAATGCATCATCACTTGTTTCAACATTATTTAAATATATTTAATGTTGCATGCCAACCTTGTCATCTGGCCTCTCTGCAGCCACACAATCCTGGACGTAACTGCCCAGAGAGTCGATGAGGCCTCGACAGTTGCGCATGGCCTGCCTGTTGCTTTGCTTCGCAGAGCTCAGATTTCTGTAGGAAAAGTTGGTGATAAAAAAAAAAGTAACCTTTATTTAACTAGATAAGTCAGTTAAGAACATATTGTTATTTACAATGACTGCCTACACCGGCCAAACTCGACGACACTGGGCCAAATGTTCGCTGCCCTATGGGACAGCCTGGATTCAAACCAGGGTGTCTGTAGTGACACCTCTAGCACTGAGATGCAGTGCCTTAGAGCGCTGCGCCACTCCGGAGCCCATGAAGTTAAACTAGTCTTGTCATGCATCAGGTAAAGGCAGGTCAGCATTGTGTAGTCTGACAGTGGAGGACATGACAGATTAGAACAAAACAGTACTTTATCATCCATTTGTGACAGAAGGAATTTGTATTCTGCCATTCCCCCAATCCTCTGAGACAGCACCAACAAGTTGCCGGCTGGGAGTAGACTAAAGTAGACTACAGGTTCAGTTGGTTCAGTGCTCCTGGAGCAAGTTTGGTTTAGTATCTTGCTCAAAGGCACAACAGCATTGCCAGTTCATAAGTCTGTCTTTCTAACCTACGGGCTAACAGCTAGTATACAGTGGCTCACCGTAGACATGCTGTAGCATGGTAGAAGACCTCTGGGTCCAGGTTGTTGCTGGTCTCATCTGCTCCTCCTGTATAAGGTACTACCACAGTCTCAGTCAGAACAGGGAGAGCGCTACGCACAAGCTCTGGCTTCAGACTGTCTGCAGACGACAGGTTCCAAAGGAGACCTGGAGAGACAGGACAAAGTTATGAACGTATGAGTTCAGTGGCAGTAGAAACAGCAGTTGTTCAAATAACTGATGCTTGTTAATGCTACTACTGTGACATGATTGTGTTTCCCTGTGCTTTAAGGCATGAATCAGCAGTTTAAACAATAACAAAGCGTACTCCCCGCCCCTGTTTCGGTAAAAAGCTGAGGGATGGGCTGGGAAAATATCTATCTATCTATCTATCTATCTATCTATCTATCTATCTATCTATCTATCTATCTATCTATCTATCTATCTATCTATCTATCTATCTATCTATCTATCTATCTATCTATCTATCTATCTATCTATCTATCTATCTATCTATCTATCTATCTATCTATCTATCTATCTATCTATCTATCTATCTATCTATCTATCTATCTATCTATATTCTTCATGAATCAATGGTATATCATTAAAGTCCAAAAATTGATGTAGAAACTGAAGATTGTCCCTATAATTTAAATATACACATGTTGGCATCAGAAATTCCATTGCATACCTGCTTGCAGTCACACACTGGTGCACATGTCTGCCAACTATCAACTGTCTATGATGTCACTAGACAGAGAAGCGTTGTGTATAGAAACAGAATAGCCGTCTGTACCTGTGAGTTGTTTCTGTGTCTCGGTAGAGTCTGTGTCTCGGAGCAGGGCCAGGGCCTCAGTGATGCCCCCACAGCGCTGGACCTCCTCTTTGTTGTCAGTGTCTTTAAAGGCCAGGTTCCGCAGGGCTGCCGAGGCTGTCTGTTGGACTTGGGGACTGGGACTCTTCAGCAGGTTCACCAGAGGAGGAATCCCTTTGAGCCGCAACACCTGAGAGACAGGTAAAGCTGTTAGACATCCTAACAGTACAGTGATGTTTAGTCAGGGTCCGCGAGACCCACATCTGTGTCCTCACCTCCTGCTTGGCCTTGTCCTCTGAGTAGGTAGAGTGTTGGATGAAAGAGGCGCCATAGTGCTGGTAGTTCTCATCTCCTCTGGACAGGTGCTGCACCGCCTCCGCCATGGTAATATCAGCGAGCTGACCATTATCATTCATCCTGTTGGGAAACCCCATATAGGTACACTACATGACCAAAAGTATGTGGACACCTGCTCATCGAACATCTCATTCCAAAAGCATGGGCATTAATATGGAGCATGGTCATTCTGAAACAGGAAAGGGCCTTCCCCAAATGGTTACCACAAAGTTGGAAGCACAGAATCGTCTAGAATGTCATTGTATGTTGTAGCATTAAAATGTCCCTTCACTGGAACTAAGAGGCCTAGCACTATCCATGAAAAACAGCCCCAGACCATTACTCCTCCTCCACCAAACTTGGCACTATGCATTGGGGCAGGTGGCGTTCTCCTGGCATCCGCCAAACCCAGATTCGTC
Organism: Thymallus thymallus; assembly: GCA_023634145.1. NCBI lineage: Eukaryota > Metazoa > Chordata > Actinopteri > Salmoniformes > Salmonidae > Thymallus > Thymallus thymallus. The sequence continues at coordinate 6,562,082 of CM042409.1, forward strand.
CGTCAGACTGCCAGATGGTGAAGAGTGATTCATCACTCCAGAGAACATGTTTCCACTGCTTCCAGAGGCAGTTTGGGACTCGGTAGTGATTTTTGCAACCAAGGACAGACGATTGTTACGTGCTACACGCTTCAGCACTCGGCAGTCCCGTTCTGTGAACTTGTGTGGCCTACCACTTCGCGGCAGAACCGTAGTTGCTCCTAGTTGTTGGAAAGGTGGCATCCTTTGAGCTCTTCAATAAGGCCATTCTACTGCCAATGTTTGTCTATGGAGATTGCATGGCTGTGTGCTTGATTTTATACACCTGCCAGCAAAGGGTGTGGCTGAAATAGCCAAATCCACTAATTTGAATTGGTGTCCAAATACCTTTGTATATATAGTGTATCAACAGCTTTTCAGAAACATTTAAAAGGCAACTCATCATCAAACCCCAGCATTTACATAATATCTCACATTCACTCATTCCACTCACCCTGCTTCAATCTTGCTCTTGACCACTGATATCTTGGGCTCGGCCATGGAGGGGTTCGAGGGTGCCCTCTCAATACAAGCTTGGCTGCTGGTAATCTGGCCGCTGCTTTTCATCTGACGCGTGCCAATCAACTGGCTGTGCCTTTTCTGCACCCCGTTGCCGTTGACAATGACTTGAGAGGGGCCGTTGTCATTGGATTTGAACTGGTTGTTGCCCCTCTCAGTAAGGAAGAAGCTGGACCTGTTGGATTGGAGCTGCCGGGCGGGGGCTGAGGACTGCTGCTGCTGGAGGGCTGAAGTTGGGGCCGGGGCAGGGCGCTGTGTAGTGCTGGGGAAGGGGAAGTGGTCCATGTCAGGCACACTGCGGCTGCTGTTGCGCTGACCCCTGGCTATGGTGGGGCTGAGAGGTAATCTTCTCTCCCACTGGCTGGAGCTGCTCATGTTTCTCTGGGTCGTAGATCCCTTGGAGGACAGTATCCTTTGCATGGTGCTCTGCTCGTGGCTGAGCTGCAGGACCAAGTCATTTTAGTAAACGCAAGCAGACACTTTGGAATCAGGAATATTGCAACACTTTCTACAGCACCGAGCGGCAGGTCGCCTAGTGTTTAAGAGCTTTGGGCCAGTAAGCAAAAGGTCTCTGATTTGAATCCACCTCCCTGAGGTAAAAAATAAATAGATCTATTGATGTGCCCTTGAGCAAGGCACTTAATCCTAATTGCTCTGTATAAGAGTGTCTGCTAAATGACTCAAATGTAAATGTAGCACTTTCAACTTCTTTCCAACATCATAAAATACACAAGGCCCATTGTGAGTGAAGATAAATATTGTGTACTGCATTTAATAAATCTATTGTTATTGATAACTATTGACTTGTCCAATTGGCAGAGGGCAGTGGGAAAACAGAAAAAGTATACAATATTTGTAGTGTGTACCTCTCCAGAATACGATTTATGTTACATAAACAGCTAGATGTATTGTCATGACAGCAGAGGCAAGGCCGGGACACACTGTATCCAAACAGAACATTTAGTTAAATCCCTATTTTTCTCACTGACTCAGTTGTATGAGGTAACGTATATGTAAAAAATGTATGACAAAATAGTAATATATGTGTGACAATAACTTATAGTATAATCTACATAATAATTTACAGTGTAATCTACATAATAATTTACAGTGTAATCTACATATTAATTTACAGTGTAATCTACATAATAATTTACAGTGTAATCTACATAATATATTCAGGGTCAATCTACATTTGTTTCCCTCTTTGTTCATACAGTGCCTTTGGAAAGTATTCAGACCACTTGACTTTTTCCATATTTTATTAGGTTACAGCCTTATTCTAAAATGTATTAAATGTTTTTTTCCATCATTAATCTACACACAATACCCCATAATGACAAAGCAAAAACAGGTTTTAAGAAATGTTTGCTGAAAAAAATTACCTGAAATATCACATTTACATAAATATTCAGACCCTTTACTCCCATTCTTCTCTGCAGATCCTCTCAAGCTCTGTCAGGTTGGATGGGGAGCATTGCTGCACAGCTATTTTCAGGTCTCTCCAGTGATGTTCGATCGGGTTCAAGTCCTGGCTCTGGCTGGGACATTCAAGGACATTCAGAGACTTGTCCCGAAGTCACTCCTGCGTTGTCTTGGCTGTGTGCTTAGGTGCGTTGTCCTGTTGGAAGGTTGAACCTTCGCCCCAGTCTGAGATCCTGAGTGCTCTGGAGCAGATTTTCATCAAGGATATCTTCACACTAAATTCGTTTTTGCCTCAACCCTGACTAGTCTCCCAGTCCCTGCCGCTGAACAACATCCCCACAGCATGATGCTGCAACCACGATGCTTCACCATAGGGATGGTGGCAGGTTTCCTCCAGACGTGACGCTTGGTATTCAGGCCAAAGAGTTCCTTTCAGACTCCAACAGGGCTGTCATGTGCCCTTTACTGAGGAGTGGCTTCCATCTGGTCACTCTACCATAAAGGCCTGATTGGTGGAGTGCTGCAGAGATGGCTGTCCTTCTGGAAGGTTCTCCCATCTCCACAGAGGAACTCTAGAGCTCTGTCAGAGTGACCATTGGGTTCTTGGTCACCTCCCTGTTTCCAAACTTCTTCCATTAAATTTGTTTTGGTACCCTTCCCCAGATCTATGCCTCGACACAATCCTGTCTTGAGGCTCTACGGACAATTCCTTGGACCTCATGGCTTGGTTTCTGCTCTGACATGCACTGTCAACCAAATCATGTCCAATCAATTGAATATACTACAGGTGGACTCCAATCAAGTTGTAGAAACATCTCAAGGATGATCAATGGAAACAGGATGCACTTGAGCTCAATTTCGAGTCTCAAAGCAAAGGGTCTGAATACTTATGTAAATAAGGTATTTGTGTTTTTTATTTTTAATACATTTGCCAAAATGTCTAATAACCTGTGTTTGCTCTGTCATTATGGAGTATTGTGTGTAGATTGCTGAGAATGTATATATTTTTTAATCCATTTTAGAATAAGGCAACATTTTGAGGAATTCAAGGGGTCTGAATACTTTCCGAATTCACTGTTTACAAGAATGAGGAACTCCAGAGCTGGTTGGATACTTGGTTTAGACCAGATTTCAGTTCAGAGTACTCATAATTTCTCATTTACTGTGAAAGTGCATGATTAAGACAGAGGTGTGTGTTACAACAATGAGTCAGATGCCACTATTAGAAGATACTGCTCTCTGGAGTTGTGCTACAGGGTGAGCCGCTTGGAAAGGGAAACATTCCCCAGACCTCTGGTGACTGGCAGAAACCCACAGGTGGACTCCCAGTCCTGTGGTTAGTCAGTCATCTCCAACACCTGCTTCCACCTGACTACTCTCATGACAGACTGTTCACATAAATCTAGTAGCTTTGTCACAGTGGATATAGTTCTGGGTTCCGAGATTAGTCTCAGACATACTACCCCGTCACCATGGCGTTGCTTTTCATATCCCATCACTCATTAGGAAAATAATTTAAGGAGATCACCACTGATGCTCACTATAGTCTCCAAACTGTATACTGCTAAATACAACTGAGAAACCTAGCACATTGGTATGTAGAGGAAAGGGGTATGTGGTGTGAAAATGAAAAGCCTCATACCGTTTTTGAGAGGCCATTTGTACCATTCGACCAGGCAATTCCATTGGGACTGGTAGGTGACTTAATGGAGTCACTGAATACACTGACGTAAATAGGACCTGTAGAGAAAATGAGAGATTGTAAATGGCTCTTAAAATCTGTGTTAATATGTGTTAGCGCTGTAACATGTTGGGTGTGAGAAAAAGTACACTATTCATTGCTTTTTTTGATGCGATTGAATAGAGGGCAAGAAGCAAGTCTCCAAGACGTAATTATTCATGTTAATACATGTGAATTATTCGATCGTCTGTGTGATGTGTCTCAATTGTTAACCTCTCAAAGTTTAAGCCGTTGGGGCGCGGGTTCTACTAAACTAATATTATGTAATTGTTTTAAGATGGTAATACCATGGATTATTTAGCTATTTGATTTTGAATTTTAGGACGCCTATAAAAACATATTTAATAAAATATTTAATTTGGCCTTTACGTCCAAATTCCCATAGAAACGCATGAAATAACACATTTATAAATGTCAAAAATGACGGTCAAAAAACAAATCATAAGGTTTTGAAGTGTCTGTCCTATATCTAGGAGACAGAAATAAGTTTGTTTTTTTGGACACATTTAATTAACCCCAAACTGCCTCCATACTTCCATTCATTTGTATGGGTTGTATGAGTCCCGTGTCGCTCCCCTTTCCATAGTGGGGTCATATTAGTTTGTAGGCCAAACCGTTCGGATGCTAGAGATGTTTTCTTGAGAAGACCGATTTTCATTATCTGACAAACACCGCTGTAGCTCCGCCACCTTTTTTGTAGTTTCTTTGTTTCTGCTTCAGAGACCATACCACAATATATGAAAATCTGTTGAAACTGCTTAAAACCTAGGCATGGGAACTGCAATTTGCCATATAATAAGAATAGAAGCTGACATTGATCATATGTGATAAAATGATGGGCACATACTTTGCTGTGAGGTAGCCTATCTAACCATCATTTTACCTATGGTAAGTTTTGGAAGCAGCTATGGTAAATGAAGCAAACAGACTAACGTTATTCTGTGAAGTATCTAACCCTAACGCTACCTGTGGTAAAATGATGAGAACAAAATTTGCTGTGAGGAGTGAGCTAGCCACAAGTCTCTCCTGCGCTGGCTCAACTTTTCAGTCTTCCCGTTTTCTGACAGTTGGTATCGCATAAAAACTAACTCCAGGGTTCTTATTGCTGTTGTTAGAACAGCCGTGTATTAGACAACACACCATCGCGTTGAATTATTATTATTTTATTTTATATATATATTATATATTCCAATGAGATGTGCAACAAGAAATTACGTTGTTAATCTATGTGTTTAAATCCCATTGTGTTTAATTGGATGTTTATTTACAGATAATCCACAGAAAGATGCAGGCATAGAAATATTAAGGCTTTTAATAAAGCAAAACATTATCCATCAGTCAAGAAAACTTTCTGAAACGTGAACTATAAAATGTAACATAACTTTTGTAACTTATTTGAGTGTGTAGGTTTGTTTGTGAATATTGTGTTTGTTTGTGAATAATTAGTAATCTTGTATAATCTTAGTCAGAGTCGCAGGAATCACAGTTTTGATTAATAATTAGATCATCCGTAAGGGGTGCACTCTTTGTGTGCCCAATTCTTGAACATAACGCACTTTAGCCATGTTTATTTGGGTCAGCTGTTAGAAAAGGGCTCAACGCACACAAGACAAAAACATTCCTCTTCATCAGAGGATTCGAGAAGCTTAGACTTCTGTTTGGCCTTCTCTTTCCCCTTCCCCACACTAGTGGAGAGCTGAGCGGTAAAACAAATTCTGTGGGAAGATGCTCTTCTTTCCCTGTGCAACAGCTTTCTCCCTCTCAGGTCATTCTTAACTGGTGTGTCAGTTAATATTGCTGTCTTTCCCTTTCTCCTTTGTTGGGCCAGTATCCTTGGTCCAGCTTCAGGATGAGGGCGGATATCTTCTGGACTCTGAGCCAGAGATAGAGCAGGCTGGTCTGAACGCTGTGTGCTACTGTTGGGGGCTGGAGCCAGAAGTGCATCAAGCTGGTCTGAACGCTGTGTGTCATCGCTGGGGGGCACAGCAAGAAATGGAGCAGGCTGGATGGGTACAGGATGGTCTGTGACAAATGATGGGGAAAACTCAGAATCATCAAACACATCCCTATTAAATGGATGGATGCCAGTTACCCTAAAACCTGACTGAATGTTCACAGGTGTTGCAGCAAGTTGATAGGCAATGGCGACAATCCCTGGAATGTCATATATAGTCATTGTCTTGCCAGGATTCCTCACCATCCACGCATCACTTGCTGAGTTTACATGTTTCTTGAAGGGCCCATATACTGTCTGGTCAAGTGGCTGGGGTTTATGGGAACAGTGAGGTGGGAAAGACAGAATAACCAAGCCATTTCTTTTGGCGTAGTCTAGGCCATCAATGGACAAGTGAGAACAATGGTTATCCAAAATCAATAATGATGGATTTTCCTTGCTACATTTTGCTTGTGTAACAAAATGCTTCCAAAAACTGCTCATCTTTCATCCATCCGATGGGTTTGCACCTCCTTTGCATCCAGGTGGAACATTGTTGATAAAGTGGATCCTGTAGTTTACTCTGGGAAACACAAAGTAGGGGGGAATGCTGTTTGCTATTGCTTACACAGCACAAGCTACGGTAACAAGTGTTCCCCTCTCTCCAGATGTGAGAGAGCCCACTTGTTTGTAACCTCTTCGAGCCACTACCTTCTCTGGCTTGTGAACAGTAGTCACACCTGTTTCGTCCATGTTCCAGATATCATTTGATAGATAGATAGATAGATAGATAGATAGATAGATAGATAGATAGATAGATAGATAGATAGATAGATAGATAGATAGATAGATAGATAGATAGATAGATAGATAGATAGATAGATAGATAGATAGATAGATAGATAGGTACTTTATTGATCCCCCGGGGGGGAAATTTCATTGTCAAGCAGCTACACAAAACACAGGGCAGGTGCAAAATGCCACAACGAAAGTACACAAAAGACAGATACACGGTACATGATACATAGAGCGGCAGTATGAAAAAGTATAGAAATACAAGATATCTGGAGTGCAAAAGAATTATAAAATAAAAGCTATAAAAAGGACATAGCATAGTATGGGTGGTTGGCTGAATATGTACACTATACATTGGTGGATGTTGGATGGTTAACTATACTATACAGGTCGATGGCAGAGAAATACTTCAGTAGCTAAAAATGCGTATGATATGAGCAAGGGTAATAATAGTTTACTGAATAGACAGACTGGGTAAATGAACAGGTAAGTGAACATTTTGCATGGTTAAATTAGCTGTACAGATGACAGGAAGAGATACTTTACTAGCTAAATGTGTGTATGATATCATTTGGGGTAAGAGTAGTAATTCCCTTAAAATACAGTCCTTAGTGCGCAGGGTTTAATTACAGACAACTGCACGTATTGCACATTCAATATACTAAAAGCAATGAGAAAAGGTGCAATTGACAGGATACTAATATGCATTCCTGAGTGAATGCCTACGTAAGTTAGGTCCAAGAATTACTAGCAATATTGCACGTGATATGATATAACAACTGTACAACTGTACATGAGTATGTATATACAGATCTGTATGAATAAATAGGTCTGTACCGAACCGAACCTCTGCCAGGTTATTAAAGAAAGAGTCGACGTTCTGTTTGTTGAAGCTACTTGCTCGTGCAACGCTTGTAGGCTCTGAGGCACGAATGGAGAGATTTGGGTGGAGTTTCAAGAAGCCCGAAAACCAATCTGCACTTGCAAAACTGCACTCACTCCATGGCTGTGGTATTTGAATGTTCTGTGCAACTGCATACTGATATGCAAGTTTCCGTACTTCTTTATGTGAGAGGCCATAATATATGTCAGATGCCCTAATGAAGTACTCAACTATCAGCTGCTCTTGCTGTTCAGTGAATATCTGTCGATTTCTTTACATAACCAACATGAACTGATGGTCTCATGCCTCCCTTCTATGTCCTCTACACTAATTTTTTTACAGTAAAAAAATATATACTGAAACTCTAGCTATTCCCTTCCATTCTTAAACAAAAGTTACTAAATAGAGATACGCTAAACGTACAAAGTTACAGAAGACATTTTATACAAAAGTAAATATTTACTATTACCCATCAAAATGTGATATTATTCCCTTACGCTAAGATTGTTAGCTCTCTATACAAACTGACAATATGAATCATGGCAGGAGGTTAGAATCATTTAGAACAGGACTGAGTGGTGACAAACTAATTTATATTTTGGGCATCAATAGGCCTAAACATAATTATGAGATTATGGACTGTCCCTTTATATTAAAATCAAGCATGTTGCACTTTCTTTACAACAGTGGAGTTGCTGACATCTAATCTATGGGATTATTAATTTACTAATGACATACATAATTAACAACAATGCAAATCTAATGGGGGTAAGTCAAAACATATTAAACTATAACTTGATTTTATTTGACCTAAAGCCTATTTATAGCATACAAATAACTTAATACGTTTTTATTTTTGATAATGATGCTTACTCGTTGGCGATTTCGTTGGTGACGTTAAAGATCCATTTTTACTGTACTTCGACTTGCCCCTCTTGATGGTTTGCACCTGATCCAAGACCCGCTGCTGTTTGGACCGAAGTTTGTTATCGGACGGCAAAGCAAGAGATGTCTCCTCCACATTCCCGATGGACATGGCCGATTTCAACGGGTCCATTGTCATCATGAAGGTCTGTTTTCAGTTGGAAATCCAAAGTGTGATGGTTCGTAGCCTACCGTACCTTGCTCCATACAGGTGGTGTTTGTGCGGGCCGTCTAATAAATGAAATGCGTACTTTGCCCTGCCCCGAACAACGAACCACGCCCATTATACATAAAATACAGTTGTCTGTGTCTGGTGTGTCTAATGGGAATGTTCATATTACTAGTAATTATTGGCCTTCCCGTGCAGCTATGGTCCAATGATTATGTGGAAGACTATAACATATAAATGACTCAAACCCATAATGAAGTCAGTGCTCAAACCCATAAAAGCATGCGCTGACCGGTATGCTACTCCTGAGCTCATGTCACGTAACCACCGAAGGATCTGCTGAATCCTTTCAAAACCTATTTGGGATTGTCTTCGTTTTTTTTCTCCTTTTCCTGCAGTAAACTATCTGTATGCATCATATATCCCTTTCCTTCAGTAAACTATTTGTATGCATCATAGATCCCTTTCCTGCATTGAAATATTTGTATGCATCATAGATCCCTTTCCTGTAAAATGACCCAGTGGCCTCATGGGTGGAATATTATTCATGTTTTTTCCGAATTTCATAATTAATAAACATAATTTCAAAACGGCTGCCAAGTCAAACTGTTTTGTTATATTTCAGTCTTCTGTGGTGTATATAAAGTGTAATATTGGGATGCAAACTCAAAATGTAATACATTTCAACTCTGTATATGAGAAGGTGCATACGTCTTGTTTTGTTTAAGCCCATAACCATGTGTGTGAGGTGTATACTTCTGTTTCAAAGTAGATTTGATTGAGACTACCAAGAAACACTCTGGTGTGACCCTGATTCAGCCCACTGCAGTATAAGGTTAAACTCTGATGACCGTAGTTTTGTATTTTCTTGTGTGCAAAGAGTAGTTATATTTTACCCTACAGCACTGTTTCAAATGTTGAAAAAAAAAGACAGAGTGCTGAGTAGTTTGAAACAGAGAGCTTTACTAACCCTTCAGTTGTGGCCCTATAACAATGCAATGATAACATGTTAAGATTAAGATTACTTTATTGTGCAATTGCATAAAAAGTCCAACCGAAATGTAGCTTCCGCTTTTAACCCAACCCCTCCAAAAGACATACAGTGCCTTCAGAAAGTATTCACACCCCTCAACTTTTCCCCCATTTTTGTTGTGTTGCAGCCTGAATTTAAAATGGATTAAATTGAGATTATGTGTCACTGGCCTACACACAATACCCCGTAATGTCAACATGGATTTATGTTTTTAGAAATGTTTATAAATTAATACAAAATTAAAAGCTGAAATGTCTTGAGTCAATAAGTATTCAACCGTCTTGTTATGGCAAGCCTAATTAAATTCAGGAGTAAAAATATGCTTAACAAGTCATATAATAAGTTGCATGGACTCACTCTGTGTGCAATAATAGTGTTTAACATGATTTGAAATGACTACCTCATCTCTGTATCCGACACATACAATTATCTGTAAGGTCCCTCAGTCAAGCAGTCAAGCAGTCAACTTCAAACACAGATTCAACCACAAAGACCAGGGAGGTTTTCCAATGCCTTGCAAAGAAGGGCACCTATTGGTAGATGGGTAAAAATAAAAAGCAGACATTGAATATCTCTTTGAGCATGATGAAGTTATTATTTACACTTTGGATGGTGTATGAATACACCCAGTCACTACAAAGATACAGACATCCTTCCTAACTCAGATGCCGGAGAGGAAGGAAACCGCTCAGGGATTTAACCATGAGGTCAATGGTGACTTTAAAACAGTTACAGAGTTTAATGGCTGTGAAAGGAGAAAACTGACGATGGATCAACAACATTTTAGTTACTCAACAATTTAACCTAAATGACAGAGAGAAAAGAAGGAAGCTTGTAAACAAAAAGAAAATATATTCCAAAACATGCATCCTGTTTGCAATAAGGCACTAAATTAAAACTGCTAAAAATGTGTCAAAGAAATTAACTTTATGTCCTGAGTACAAAGCGTTACGTTTGGGGAAAATCCAACACAACACATCACTGAAAACCACTCTTAATATTTTCAAGCATGGTGGTGGCTGCATCATGTTATGGGTATGCTTGTCATCGGCATGGACTAGGTAGTTTTTAAGGAGAAAATAAACAAAATAGAGCTAAGCACAGGCAAAATCCTAGAGGAAACCCTGGTTCAGTCTGCTTTCCCTCAGATACTAGGAGACTTATTCCCCTTTCAGCAGGACAATAACCTAAAACACAAGTCCAAAAGTACACTGGAGTTGCTTACCAAGAAGACATTGAATGTTCCTAAGTGGCCTGGTTCAAGTTTTGACTTAAACCGTCTTAAAAATCTATGGTAAGACTTGAAAATGGCTGTCTAGCAATGATCAACAACCAATTTGACAGAGCTTGAAGAATTGTAAAAAAATAATAATGTGCAAATATTGTACAATCCAAGTGTGCAAAACTCTTAGAAACTTACCCAGAAAGACTCACAGCTGTAATCGCTGCCAAATTCATGTATTGGCCCAAGGGTGTGAATACGTATGTAAATTTGAAATTTCTAAAATATTTTCAATTTGTCATTATGAGGTATTGTGTGTAGATGGGTTTTTGAATTCAGGCTATAACACAACAAAATGTGGAATATGAATACTTTCTGAAGGCACTGTATACACATACATATACATTTTTGTATTATTTTAGTATTTTTGAAGTGCGGGGTTCTGTTGATGTAATAATAACAATTGATAAATACAATTACTGAATTCATCATGGTGATCACTACATTCACCATAATACCAACATCCATGACAAACTGTGATCTCCACACCAGACAAGACTCAGAGCAAGCTAGACAGCTGGGTCTCCATGCTATGGTAACTGGTTGAATCAATAATTATGAACTCAGGAGCTCTGCCTTGCTAGCACACGTGACCACCCTCCTGAAGCGTCTTAGTTAGTGCCACACAAAAAGCTAGCTATTCACTGACGCAAGTTGGGACACTTCAGGCTGAGCAGTAAGTTTCACACATCTCCGTGTGCTACATTCACCCTTCAAACTTACTCAACAGCGACCCCAGCGGTGAGCTGAGCACAACTGTAGATCCGGGTCACGGCACCACTGTAAAGTATTCCACGCTGCTGGCTTAGCGAGTACCACTTCCTCCCGATTCAGCAAATACCTGGCACAAACTCAGGACCTCTGCCTTGCTAGCACATGTGATGTCCTCCTGAAGCATCTTACCAGTCGGTGCCACGTGAAAAGCTAGCTATTCGCTGGCGCAAGTGGGGACAATTCAGACTGAGGAGTAAGTTTAGCACATTCCCATGTACTACACTATCATCACAGTGAGATAGACAACAACTTGACTCGCTAACAGCGAGGATAACAATACGATTTTATGAGACCTATTTGCCAGAGTTGTGGATAGTCTTATTTGTCTAATGATTCTAATGATTTATTTAGGGCAGTTGATTAAACATACTCCGTTTTGAAGAACAATAACCATAAGAATACCCTGGGAAAATACCTAGACGGTTTAATTACATTTACAGACTGTATGGGGTTCAGCCAGGCCACTCATCATCATTGTCAAAATGCACCGGTGTAGACAAAACAGACAGGAACCACACCCATGGGTATTGGCAAAGCTTGGCACCACAGACAAAGTTATAGCTACTTGGGATGTCGAACCTACACTTGGCAATCTGCAACCAAGCATTCATTTCCAACTTTGGTGAACCCTTGGATGGAATTAGGTGTTGATGTTCAGGTGTTGATGTTCAGGCATGTTTAAAGATTCGTTGGAGCAGATTGTTAAATTTGTGTTGAATTCAGTTTGTACAGTTTGTACTTTTCAAATGCCAGCAGTAGTCATAGGCCACGTTACTATTACTTTATAATCAAAACCCAATGACAATGAAAACAAATACAACACATACTTTTTAAATAATGGAAGTGAATTGGGCGCCCAAGTGGCGCAGCGGTCTAAGGCACTGCATGTCAGTGCTAGAGGTGTCATTACAGATACCCTGGTTCAATTCCAGGCTGTATCACAACCGGTCGTGACTGCCCCAGCGTCATTTGAATGTGATCCCTATGCACAGATGGTCAGTATATGTTGGCTACATGTGCAACATTGCTCTCCAGTGGTGAACAGGAGGCACATGTAGAAATGGAGAGCTCTTCATACTGTATGACTGAATTTACATTTAAGTCATTTAGCAGACACTCTTATCCAGAGCAACTAGGGCTAAGTGCCTTGCTCAAGGGCACGTTGACAGATTTTCACCTAGTTAGCTCGCTAAATCTTAGCTCGCTAGGCTACCAGCCACCCCAAATTGAATGGTGCACTGTGACTGTCACAATGACACTAGTCTCTTTCAACAGGCACATTGACACTCAAACCGGCCAGCGTGGCTTGTGCCATTTTCTTATAATTTGCTTCTTTCAAGTTACTAACTGAACTTAGCTGATGATATAAACAGAATGTATTGGACACTGTAGGCTCTTTCAACCACTGCAGTGTCAACGTTGTATCGTATGAGTCGGCCATGCCATGTTAGGACGAGTGTTGATACCTCTGTCATCAAGAGGATCGTCCGTCCTTTACAGATCCAAGGAAGTAAACACACTAGAACACAGGAAACACTCTTTTCACGCCACTTCGATACCGAAGTGACTTTTTCGTAGCAGGCTGTGAGAACTTACGTAGCAGGTTAGGAGACTGAGGTTATCGGTTAGGAAAATGCTCTACTAACCTTCTACGAAATCCCTTTGTATTGAAGTGGCATGAGTCTGTCCCATAAGAACACAGGTCACATAAATACAAAATATTAGTATACATTATTTATTACAATCATGTCCTTCATTTGTTAATAAGAATAACAATCTATATAATCAAGTGGATTATATACTGCCTGAAATGTTATAGTGGAATATCATGGATTGTTATTTACTAGATATTAGCTAGAGTTTAGTTTGAAAGTTTCATCCTAGATTATTCAAAGACAGCACCAGAATACATTTTCAACTAGCCTACATTTGTGAAAATAGATACATTCAATTACAAGTGTAATATATAGTTTTAGAACACTTACTCATTCAAGGGCTTTTCTTTATTTTTACTATTTTCTACATTGTAGAATAATAGTGAAGACATCAAAACTATGAAATATCATGGGGATTGTGGAGGCCAGATCATCTAATGCAGCACTCCATCACTCTCCTTCTTGGTCAAATAGCCCTTACACAGAATGGAGCTGTGTTGGGTCATTGTCCTGTTTAAAAAACAAATGATAATCCCACTAAGCCCAAACCAGATGGGATGGTGTATTGCTGCAGAATGCTGTGGTAGCCATGCAGGTTAAGTGTGCCTTGAATTCTAAATAAAACAGTAATGATACCAAGTAATGATGGACTGTCGTTTTTCTTGTTTGAGCTGTTCTTGCCATAATATGGACTTGGTATTTTACCAAATAGGGGTATCTTCTGTAAACCCCCCTACCTTGTCACAACATAACTGCTTGGCTCAAACGCATTAAGAAGGAAAGAAATTCCACAAATTAACTTTTAAGAAGGCACACCTGTTAATTGAAATGCATTCCAGGTGATTACCTCATGAAGCTGGTTGAGAGAATGCCAAGAGTGTGCAAAGCTGTCATCAAGGCAAAGAGTGGCTGTTTGAAGAATCTCAAATATGAAATATTTTTTGATTTGTTTAACACTTTTTTGGTTACTACATGATTCCATATGTGTTATTTCATAGTTTTGATGTCATCACTATTATTCTAGAAAAACCCTTGAATGAGTAGGTATTCTAAAACTTTTGACCGGTAGTGTATGTTCAGATCTCCACTGGAGGTATGACACAATAAAAAAAAAAAAACTTGAAATTCAAATTTCAAGAAAGGCAGTGTGCATTGAGTTTAAGCCTCCTTACCATATAAACTGCTGCAGCTCCCAGGCCTGTACCACTCTATGAGGTAGGTAGGAGTCCTTCTCCCTCCGGTTCCTCAACCATGCACCTTAGAGGCTCCTGCCCTGTATACACAGCCATGGAATCACTGGTCACTTTAATAATGGAACACTAGTCACTTTAATAATGTTTACATACTGCTTTACTCATTTCATATATATAGGCTAGTCCCAGTGTGGTTAGGCTAGTCTCTGTGTGGTTAGACTAGTCCCAGTGTGGTTAGGCTAGTCTCTGTGTGGTTAGACTAGTCCCAGTGTGGTTAGGCTAGTCTTTGTGTGGTTAGGCTAGTCCCAGTGTGGTTAGGCTAATCCTGAAGACTATGACTGGAACTCCTTCAACAAGAGCAGAGTGAGAGTAAACTTTGAGGCTGAATGCTCACCACTGTCTATAGCCAGCCTAGGAAACTTTTATGGTCACAGTCTACGCTCAAAGTCCTATGTGAGATAGAGGAGAATCCAATAAAACAGCTATGAAGGTACCTGCCTGTCACCTGGCAGCACCATAAATCATGAATCCACACGGTCTAACATGAGATATCATGAGATAAACTCTATAAATAAGAGTGGAAGTATTGATCATATATTGACAGTATGTCTAAGGCAGCAGAGCCCACAGTGGATCAGCGCATACGTTTTTATTAGTTGGTACACTAAGGGATGGTACATTTTATGCTAACATGTGCATGGGTACACTGTCAGAAAGAGACTGCACAAACTTGGCCTACATGGGAGGTCAGGAAGGAAGAAGCCTCTGCTCTCAAAAAAGAATATCAAGGCGCAACTAACTTTTGCCAGACAACACATGGGTAAAGTCAGTTGTGTCTTGATATTATTTTTTGAGAGCAGAGGCTTCTTCCTTCCTGACCTCCCATGTAGGCCAAGTTTGTGCAGTCTCTTTCTGACAGTGTACCCATGCACTTTGACATTGATTGTCGCAAGAGAGGCCTGTAGATCCCTTGATGTTACCCTGGAGTTCTTAGAGACTTCTATGAGCATCTTTCGGTCAGCTCTTGTGCTGACTTTGGTGGGACGACCTGTCCTAGGTAGTTTGCCAGTGGTCTGGAATTTTCATTGGACAGTGGAATGATGTACTTCGAATTGCTTGGAAATGGATTTGTAACCCCTCCCAGACTCAATAATCGTTCTTCTGAGGGCCTTGGGTAGGTATTTTGATCTTTGAATGATGTGTTACCACACACCCATATGGTTAAGACCAAACCAGACCAATATTCTTATCTTTATGGAAGGCTGGACCCTCCTAGGTTTCTCTCTAATGTTTTCTAATCATTTGCACTTGTTTTGGTACACCTAATTCTAATTTTAGCCATTTTATGTGATGTTAAAGGTAGGGGTGTACTAACTTTTTCCCCATAAGGAAAATACATTTACAAAGTTTATATTTTTTGTGTGATTTATTAAATTGGGTAACCTTTATCTGTCAATAGTGTCGAAGTGAAGATTACATATCCATCTGTCCAGGGGGTGTACTTACTTTTTCACATGACTGTATGTGTTACAACCTGGGCTAGCCGGACAGTGTTTTACCTGTGCAAGCACAGGAGATATTTAAGAGAGGCTGGCCCAGTGTTCCAGTGTAGAGGCTGGTCCAGTGCTGCTGATTTTGGGGGAGCTACACTTCACGTCAGCTGAGGTGCAATTTTAAGCTGATCCTATATAAGTTTGAAAGAAGCCTGCGTTTTGGTTTCCCCGGTTTGTTTTGCTCCATAGTCTTTTTACTCTCTATCCCAAGTTGTTGTGGGTTTTTCTTTTAGTTTCTTTTTAGGGGGAAACCTAGTGGGCATCCATGGTGGGTGTCTTCTAGAAACCCTTACTAGTGGCTTTGCCAACTTTCAGAACACTTTTGAACCCCTTTCTGTTTTGTTTTGGTTGTCAGTTATTTTCTTTGTTAGTTCCCTTTGTTGTGAGAGACATTTTGAGTTTGTCTTGTGGGAACGTACCTCTGAACAATACACAAATCCAAAAAAACAAAAAAAGAAATTGAGAAATATCAGAACAAGCAATGTTAGAGTCCGGAATATAAATATATCTGTATATGATGGTGTGTTTAGACATTATAGAATATAAATATATATGCATATGATGGTGTGTATAGACAGTATGGAATATAAATATAAATGTATATGGTGTGTTTAGACAGTATGGAATATAAATATATATGTATATGGTGTGTTTAGACAGTATGGAATATAAATATATATGCATATGATGGTGTGTATAGACAGTATGGAATATAAATATATATGCATATGATGGTGTGTATAGACAGTATGGAATATAAATATAAATGTATATGGTGTGTTTAGAAAGTATGGAATATAAATATATATGTATATGGTGGTGTGTTTAGACAGTATGGAATATAAATATATATGTATATGATGGTGTGTTTAGACAGTATGGAATATACATATATATGTATATGATGGTGTGTTTAGACAGTATGGAATATAAATATATATGTATATGGTGTGTTTAGACAGTAATGAATATAAATATATATGTATATGATGGTGTATATACAGTATGGAATATAAATATATATGCATATGATGGTGTGTTTAGACAGTATAGAATATAAATATATATGTATATGATGGTGTGTTTAGACAGTATGGAATATAAATATATATGTATATGATGGTGTGTTTAGACAGTATGGAATATACATATATATGTATATGGTGGGTTTAGACAGTATGGAATATAAATATATATGTATATGGTGTGTTTAGACAGTATGGAATATAATTATGTATGTATATGATGGTGTGTTTAGACAGTATAGAATATAAATATATATGTATATGATGGTGTGTTTAGACAGTATGGAATATAAATATACATGTATATGATGGTGTGTTTAGACAGTATGGAATATAAATATATATGTATATGATGGTGTGTTTAGACAGTATGGAATATAAATATATATGTATATGGTGTGTTTAGACAGTATGGAATATAAATATATATGCATATGATGGTGTGTATAGACAGTATGGAATATAAATATATATGCATATGATGGTGTGTATAGACAGTATGGAATATAAATATAAATGTATATGGTGTGTTTAGACAGTATGGAATATAAATATATATGTATATGGTGCTGTGTTTAGACAGTATGGAATATAAATATATATATGTATATGATGGTGTGTTTAGACAGTATGGAATATACATATATATGTATATGATGGTGTGTTTAGACAGTATGGAATATAAATATATATGTATATGGTGTGTTTAGACAGTAATGAATATAAATATATATGTATATGATGGTGTATATACAGTATGGAATATAAATATATATGCATATGATGGTGTGTTTAGACAGTATAGAAT
Organism: Thymallus thymallus; assembly: GCA_023634145.1. Taxonomy (NCBI): domain Eukaryota; kingdom Metazoa; phylum Chordata; class Actinopteri; order Salmoniformes; family Salmonidae; genus Thymallus; species Thymallus thymallus. The sequence goes on from CM042409.1 coordinate 6,579,812, forward strand.
ATAAATATATATGTATATGATGGTGTGTTTAGACAGTATGGAATATAAATATACATGTATATGATGGTGTGTTTAGACAGTATGGAATATAAATATATATGTATATGATGGTGTGTTTAGACAGTATGGAATATAAATATATATGTATATGGTGGGTTTAGACAGTATGGAATATAAATATATATGTATATGGTGTGTTTAGACAGTATGGAATATAAATATGTATGTATATGATGGTGTGTTTAGACAGTATAGAATATAAATATATATGTATATGATGTGTGTTTAGACAGTATGTACAGTATATGATGTGTGTTTAGACAGTATGGACAGTATATGATGGTGTGTTTAAACAGTATGGACAGTATATGAATAGAAAAGGTGTGTACAGCAGTAGTTATATAGGATGAGTCTTTACTAGAATACAGTATACACAAGTGGGTAAAAGTGGGTAAAACAGTATATGTAAATATTTGTAAAGTGACCAGGCAAGTCAGTTAAGAACACATTCTTATTTACAATGACCGCCTACCAAAAGGCGAAAGACCTCCAGCAGGGATGGGGGCTGAGATTAAAAATATTTAAAAATATATATATACAGCGGGTGAAATAAGTATTGAACACATCACCATTTTTCTCAGTAAATATATTTCCAAAGGTGCTATTGACATGTCATTTTCACCAGATGTTGGTAACAACCCAAGTAATCCATACATACAAAGAAACCAAAAGAAATAAGTTCAGAAATTAAGTTATGTGTAATAATGTGATATGACACAGGGAAAAAGTATTGAACACATGAAGAAAGGGAGGTTCAAAAAGGCATGGAAAGCTAAGACAACAGCTGAAAACTATCAGTAATTAAAAAGCAATCCAGCCCCCTGTCAGTGCAAATTAATATCAGCTGGTCCAGTCCCAACTGATGGCCTACAAAAAGGTCTCATTGCCAAGGTCACACAAGACACATCTCATGATGGGTAAAAGCAAAGAGCTGTCTCAAGACATTCGCAACCTAATTGTTGCAAAACATATTGATGGCATTGGTTATAGGCGCATTTCTAAGCTTCTGAATGTTCCAGTGAGCACTGTTGGGGCCATAATACGGAAGTGGAAAGACAATCATTTCACCATAAATTTGCCTCGACCAGGTGAAGACATCAAAACTGTGACATAACACATATGGAATCATGTAGTAACCAAAAAAGTGTTAAACAAATCAAAATATATTATATATTTGAGATTCTTCAAAGTAGCCACCCTTTGCCTTGATGACAGCTTTGCACACTCAAGGTGATTTCGTTAAACTTGTGAGGCTCTCCACGCTAACTATTTTACATCCCCTGAGACCAATCAGAAATGTTTTGTTGGCCAAGAATTCCCAGATTTTCCAAAAACAGCCACACATTTGGTATCTTGTTTCTGCATGACGAACTTTTGCGGCAGGTTAAGGAGTAGCCTATATGAGCGCTTCAATTAGTTACTTCGGTGCAGCAGGATGTTTTTTTGTGGGGGGGAGGGAGGGGAGTGCTGACACAAAAAAATGATTCATTGTACCATGAAAGTCCAGGAAAATGTTTTCCCGCATTTGGGAATTTGAAATGTGGTCACCCTAGGTGGTATCGTGCAGATGAACAAATGAATGCATGATGCCTGGTACTTTATCTTGTGATCTCGACAAAATAACTTTTGTTATGTAGTGATCATGAGATAACTAGGGAATTATACTTTTTTCTCTCTGGACTTCTGTAGATATAAGTATGACACTTTATATAAGAGTTATATTATATAAACAACAGGCACAACTCTTATATAAAGTGTCATACTTATATCTACAGAAGTCCAGATATAAGTAGATATAAGTAGGACACTTTATATAAGTGTTGTGCCTTGTTGTTTATATTATAGCTGTGGTTCACACGTGTATCTACCCTCTCATTGGCTAGAATGGTCCCACCCGATCTTGCTTCCTCCCGACTGCTTTCCATTTTCTAAGACATTTATTTTCATTGATAGAGCGGCCACTTGAGTATCTTGTCAATATAAGCAATAATATGTGGTGGTGGTGGTGAGTTCAGGGACCCTCGCTCACTTTGCATTGTGGGACTAGAAGTTTCAATGGAAATTTGTTTGCGTGTGTGTGCATTTGAGACTTTGTGGGCTTTTCACAGACGTGTCTAAAGTAACCAATCAAGAATGCACAGACATATCACAAATCAGACAAGTCATGACAATTTGCAATAATAATAAAAATGTATATTTGTTCATCAGCCCTCATGTTCAACTGACTGGACATACACACCTGGTCTTTATATACAGTGTATTCGGAAAGTATTCAGACCCCTTCCCTTTTTACATATTTTGTTACGTTACAGCCTTATTCTAAAATGTATTAAATGTATTTATTTCCTCATCAATCTACACACGAAAAAACTGCAGCTAATGTAGAAGGAAAAGCTGTGTACATTTGCAAATACTGTGCCAAATCATATGTGAAGACAAAGATGCAGAATCATCTAGCCAAGTGCATAAAGTTCTCTCAGCGCTCACAACAAGCAACCTCTGACAATAGCATAGCAACAGCTCATGGTCCTCCTGGAATCAGAAGTTTTTTTGACTCAATGGAGGAACGTAGTCAGAGAAATGCTGATGAATGTTTTGATTGAGCTGCGTATGCAACTGGTTCACCTCTGATGCTTACAGGCAATGTGTATTGGAAGAGATTCCTGAATGGTCTTTGCCCAGCATACACCCCTCCAGCCAGACATGCTGCTTTATCTACTAATTTGCTGGATGCAGAGTTCAACCGAGTTCAAGTGAAGGTCAGGCAAATCATAGAGAAAGCAGACTGTATTGAAATCATCTCTGATGGGTGGTTGAATGTTCGTGGACAAGGAATAATTAACTACATCATCTCCACCCCTCAACCAGTATTCTAGAAGAGCACAGACACAACAGACACACCAGTCTCTACATTGCAGATGAGCTGAAGGCAGTCATCAATGACCTTAAACCACAAAAGGTATTTGCACTCCTGACAGACAATGCTGCAAAAATGAAGGCTGCTTGGTCTAAAGTGGAGGCGTCCTACCCTCACATAACACCCATTGGCTGCTCATGCATTGAATCTGCTCCTCAAGGACATCACGGCACTCAAAACAATGGATACACTCTACAAGAGAGCCAAGGAAATGGTTAGGTATGTGAAGGGTCATCAAGTTATAGCAGCAATCTACCTCACCAAGCAAAGTGAGAGCACCACTTTGAAGCTGCCCAGCAACACCCGCTGGGGTGGTGTTGTCATCATGTTTGACAGTCTCCTGGAGGGGAAGGAGTCTCTCCAAGAAATGGCCATATCACAGTCTGCCGATATGGACAGCGCCATCAAGAGGACCCTCCTGGATTATGTATTTTGGGAGAGAGTGGTAAGCAGCCTGAAACTCCTATAGCAGTAGCCATTGCACGGATTGAGGGAGACAATGCCATCCTGTCTGATGTTCAGACTCTGCTTGCAGATGTAAGAGAAGAAATCTGTACTGCCCTGCCCACTTTACTGTTGCTCCAAGCAGAGGAAACTGCAGTTCTGAAATCCATCAAAAAGCGTGAAAACTTCTGCCTGAAGCCCATACATGCCGCAGCGTACATGTTGGACCCCAAGTATGCTGGCAAGAGCATCCTGTCTGGTGCAGAGATCAACAAGGCCTATGGTGTCATCACTACCGTGTCTCGCCACCTTGGCCTGGATGAGGGCAAGGTTCTTGGCAGTCTGGCGAAGTACACTTCCAAGCAAGGGCTTTGGGATGAAGATGCAATAAGGCAGTCATGCCAACTTATCTCATCAGCCACCTGGTGGGAGGGACTTTATGGATCTGAGGCTCTTTCCCCTGTTACCACCATCATCCTCCAAATCCCACCAACATCAGCCACCTCAGAGCGCAACTGGTCCTTGTTTGGGAACACACACCAAAGCACGCAACAGGCTGACCAATACAAGGGTTGAAAAATTGGTGGCAATCAGGGCAAATTTGAGGCTTATTGAGCATGACAACGAGCCATCCTCAACAAGTTTGGAAAGTGACAGTGAAGATGAGGCCTCAGAGTCTGATGTTCAAGAGGTGGACATTGAGGAGGTCCAGGGAGAAGACATGGAAGCCTGAGAGGAAGACAACCAAGCTTTAGTTTCTAGACTATCATTTTACAGATGTATGTTGAAAACGTTTTTGGGAGATGCGATGGATCATTAGGGATCATTCAATATTCATTTTCTTTTGTTGTTCAGTGAAATCATCCCATGTGAAGAGTCAACTCATTTAATTAAAGTTCAATTCGTAAATATTTTTATTTATTTTTTTCTATTGGAAGGATTTAATAATTTGCAATTATGTTTACTTATGATAAGGTAAAAGGTTTATATTTCTGTCTCCATATGATATGGTAAATATATCCAATGCAAAAAACATCTACATTTAAATGGTATTAATATTAATTTGCATATATTTCTGTTAATTCCCACGGAAAGTTTCCACCTCTGAATATTCCCCAAAATGTGCAACCCTAGTCAGGATCGATGAAAAGATGAACGGAGCAAAGTACAGAAAGATCCTTGATGAAAATCTGCTCCAGAGTGCTCAGGACTTCAGACTGGGGCGAAAGTTCACTTTCCAACAGGACAACGACCCTAAGCACACAGCCAAGACATTGCAGGAGTGGCTTCGGGACAAGTCTCTGAATGTCCTTGAGTGTCCCAGCCAGAGCCTGGACTTGAACCTGATCAAACATCTCTGGAGAGACCTGAATATAGCTGTGCAGCGACACTCCCCATCCAACCTGACAGAGCTTGAGAGGATCTGCAGAGAAGAATGGGAGAAACTCCCCAAATACAGGTGTGCCAAGCTTGTAGCATCATACCCAAGAAGACTCTAGGATGTAATCGCTGCCAAGTACTGAGTAAAGGGTCTGAATACTTATGTCAATGTGATATTTCAGCTGTTTTTTTATACATTTGCAAAAAGTTCTAAAAACCAGTTTTCACTTTGTCATTATGGGGTATTGTGGGTAGATTGATGTCATTATGGGGTATTGTGTGTAGATTGATGAGGGGAAAAAACAAAGTAGAATAAGAATGTAATGTAACAAAATGTGGAAAAAGTCAAGGGGTCTGAATACTTTCTGAATGCACTGTATGTGTCTGTGCTTGAGCCACTGAGAATCTGGGAACATAATTCTTTCCAAAACGATAAGTGTAGCTTGACAATATACCTGAATAAAGCCTACACTCTTAAAAGAAAAGTGTTATTTGGCTGTCCCCATAGGAGAACCATTTGAAGAAACCTTTTTGGTTGCAGGTAGAATCATTTTAGTTCCAGTTAGAACCCTTCTGGGTTCCATGTAGAACCATTTTTACAGTGGGTTTTACATGGAACCCAAAAGAGTTCTACCTGAAACCAAAAAAGGGTTCTACCTGGAAGCAAAAAGGGTTCTCCTATGGGGACAGCTGAAGAACCCTATTGGAACACTTTTTTCTAAGAGTGTACTTATATCATAGGCCTGCCTGGGCCTACTAGGCCTACTCTTGTGTTCTCCTGGTCCTCAGTACAAATCTAACAGAGGACCAAGGAAAGTTTACAGGGCAACGTAGGTCTACCGTACATGCAATAACAGTTTGAACAGTGTAACACTGACATCTGCAGTAGTTTACAATGTATCTAATCTGTGAAGGAAACGGCATTGACCAATCAAATGAACAAACCTGTTTTAATGAGTTTTCAGGGGAAAATGGCCCCAAAGGCACCATGCGTCTTTTATTGTTAGATTACATGTTTTGATTTGATTATATAATACAACCCTCTTAGTTTGAAGATAACAGAAAATACTAAAATGCAATGCACAATTGGTAACAAGGCCACAATAAACCACCTTTTAACCAAACAAACTTGCCCACACCATTCAGATTATGATACATAGGATACAGTATCTCATCATCAATGTCAACAAAAACACACAACGTTTTCAACGGATGCATATGGCTTCTGCTGAAAGTCAAAAAAAAAACTAACAGAAAACAAAAATATTAATTATGATGATAATAAAAAACAAGGGCCTGTAAAAAAAGGTAAAATTTAGAAATCTGCTAGTAAATATTTAGCAGTTGTTTTAAGTGTAGCTCTTGAAGTATGACATTCAAATCCCGGTGTACTAAATACACTGTACAAAGTCTGACGTATGAATTCTTCTGACAGAAGTCCAGTGAACCGTCCAAGGCAGAGACCATCCCCTAGCTAGGGGATGACAGTTATTGTGTCTTTAGTATAAAGTTCAGCTCAGCAATACTTGTAACACCTCCATTTTAATGGCAAAGAATTAACACATGGCCCATATCCCAGCCCTGCTCTGCCCTCCCACCATTCGTTTCAATATAAATAACAATCAATGGTCACACACCACAGCACAGAGGATAGCTCTCTTTCAAAACCTGTAAGCAATGTTTTTATTGGCTGTTGGCAAATTAAGATTAATTTCTTGAAGGTAAGAGATAGCTTTTGTTTTTATTAATTCAATTTAGGAAAGAGAAACGTATCTTACACCATGTAGGCTTAGGGAAAGGGGACACCTGGTCAGTTGCACAACTGAACCAAGAGGTGCGGGGGGGCTGCCTTAAGCAACATCATCGGCAGCCGGTTGTTGTTGTTGGGGTGGGGGGTGGGGGGGGGGGGGGGGGGGTGGGGGGGGGGGGGGGGGGGTGGGGGGTGGTTAACTGCCTTGCTCAAGTGCAGAACAGCAGATTTTCCCAACTTGACGGCTCAGCACCCTTAACCGCTAGGCTACCTGCAGCAATGACAGATTTAAAGTGATATCCATCAATTGGGATCTCTCGAATGGGGAGATTGGATTGGAATACCTGGAGTTCTTACATTAGTTGAAACTCACCGTTAAATTTGTTCAGTTGTAATCTGGCTAATTTTATTTGTCACGCCGAATACAACAAGTGTAGACCTTACCGTAAGTAAGCATTTCACGGTAAGGTCTACTCCGGTTGTATTCGGCACATGTGACAAATAAAATGTTATTTGATTCTCAAGCTATGTTTTTAAGAAAACAGTGTTAAAGTTAATCAAAAAATATAAACACGTCCCCAAAATAATCCTATGTAACACATATTCCTGTAGCATCCACTGACTCCCAGTACAGAAACGGTTTATTTCAATAACATAACTAAAAATAAAAATATGTGTTGCTTCACCCCTTCTTGATATTTTAAGTGCACCACAGCACATAGATGTGTTGTTGTCTAGACCCATACAAGCCTAGGGATTCGAAACTGAATGATCTGATCATGCTATCCCCTTACTGTACAAGTGGACTGCAGCTAAACTTGTAACCATCCATTATAACACATCAATTGAAAAATGTAGAATAGTTTAATCAATAACATAATGTGCTTGGATCAGAAGTGTGCTTCAAGGATCTAGATAAGAAAGGGTGAACTGCATTTATATCTGTCCGTTCTCTATCTGTTTATTTAAAGACAAGAGGTAGTAAATAAGGCATTCCAGATTGGCTGGCAACTGATCAATACTTGTCTTTGGAGAAAGGCACTTGGCTGCCATCCTATCTAATTTATCAAAACCCCTCGGTAGGACCCATCCACTTCTTCTTATATTGCTTAGAGTGTGTTCCCTTGGAGACAACTCTCTTAATTTTGTTCACTTTCTCATGCCCTCAGTGAATCTCAACCTACTGTACGTTTACTGTCATTACCAATTTGACCTTGTCTCTTGTCTCGGCACATTTAACTATATGGGTTAAAAAACTAAACAATTAATTCTCCTTATTTCCTTTCTTGTCTATTAAGAGACTTCATCCTTCTTTCTATTTCACAAATAAATGTGTGGAAGTTTAAAATGTGTTCATATCAGTTCATTCTAATCCTGTTTTGAATGTTACTTGGCAGTTCAGCGGTCTGTACTGTACACCTTGTCACGCAGTGCTTTGTCAGCTGACTCCCAAACCTGGGTCAGTCAGTCTTCAACAAGCCTGTAGATGTGGTAGAACGGTAGGTGGGTCAGTCTTTTACGAGCCTGTAGACGTGGTACTGTGCCCCGTGTTCACTCGTCGAGACCTCGAACACAAACGCTATACACAGCAAGGTGTCCTGAGTGTCACGGTCTGTCACCACCTGGGGAAGGGACAGAAGTAGGACAACACCAGGTCAAATACACATCATCAATCAATCAATTCACAAAACACAACAGAAGGAGAAACAACGAAGCAAAACGATGAGGTCAAAAACATTTCATCTATTGCTCTAGGTTGAAATACAGTGACAGTGTATTCCCAAATAGTATACTAGTTACTATCTTATTATCTTGTAATAAACCATAATGTTACCTGAAGTATAGTGAAGTTTTCCAGAACACTGTTCATCATGTATTTTTCTGGCAGATGTTTGAGCTTGTGGATGAAGTTGATCATGTACTCGCACATGGGAGAGCGGTGGATCCTGTAGACACACTTCCCTCCCTCCATCCGGGCATACTCCGTCTGAAATTCACATTGTAAACATTGTGATTGCATAAAATGCAATTATAGTGTCTGACAGTAAATTTAATTGAACCTTTATCTAACCTGGTAAGTCATTTAGGAGTATCTCCTTATTTACAACAACGACCTGACAGCTGTTTTTGTGACTATAAAGCAGACCCAGTGGACAATGGCCTCACCTCTACTTTCTCCACCACCTGTTTGCCGAAGGAGCAGACTTTGGTGGAGACAGTGATGGTCATGTTCTCAGAGCTGCTGTACTGGCTGCTGACTCCGTAGAAGGAGCCTGGGCCGTCCTGCATGCCGCTGCTGTTCAGATCCGCCTGTACAGAGAGGTAACACACAGGACAAGTCAGATAAACTCTGAGCTAACAGGCCTTTACACTTTTGTTTTATACTACTGTAAAAGAGAGAATACTCAAACTACCAAAAGGGACTGTGTGACTGTGTGACTGACTGTGTGACTGACTGTGTGACTGTGTGACTGACTGTGTGACTGACTGTGTGACAGTGTGACTGTGTGACTGACTGTGTGACTGACTTTGTGACTATGTGACTGTGTGACTGACTGTGTGACTGACTTTGTGACTATGTGACTGACTGTGACAGTGTAGCAGTGTGACTGTGTGACTGACTTTGTGACTGTGTGACTGACTGTGTGACTGTGTGACTGACTGTGTGACTGTGTGACAGTGTGACTGACTGTGTGACAGTGTAGCAGTGTAGCAGTGTGACTGTGTGACTGACTGTGTGACTGACTTTGTGACTATGTGACTGTGTGACTGACTGTGTGACTGTGTGACTGTGTGACTGACTGTGTGACTGACTGTGTGACAGTGTAGCAGTGTGACTGTGTGACTGTGTAGGTTTAAATGTGTGAAAGATGTATTTTTCTGCTTTCAACCATGTTTAAATTCCATACACTGCCCAGTAAAATAATTCAAGGTGAGGATAACGCAATAATATAAATTATTTGTCAAACCATCAGTAATAAATACATTTTTGAACAGGATGACGTTATCATAACTCACCCAAAATTTGACTAGGAAAAAGGCATTCTGGGGGCCTTTCTCATAAAGCTCTTTGAGTCCGCCCTTCTTCTCTGGGAACTTGTCGTAGATCTGCCTGATGTCCACTGCCTCCAGCAGAGGGTCACTGTAGGACGGGTTGGTCTGGCCAATGTGGACAAACAGGTGTTTGCTATACTGCAGGGGGGGGAGAGATGGTCAGACCAGCCACCATGACAGAAGTCTAGCATGGCCATACTGAGTTAGCGCTAGACAATGAGTCTGGCTCGCGTGACTCTGTGGACTGTAAAACAAAGGCCTTTATCGACAACTTTGATTAGCACTGGTTGGTTAGTGTAGTTGGTTAAAGTGGTTTGGTGGTGTAGTTGGTTTGGTGACTCACGTTGTCGGGGTCCCTCTGCACCTCCATGAAGGCAGAGTACTCTAACATCCGCAGCTTGGAGGAGGCGATGGTCCTGTCCTGCCACACGGGCACCGCCGTAGCAGCTGGGGGGAGGGGGGGCGCCAAAGGCTCATAGTCTAAGAGAGAGAGAGAGAGAGTGAGAAGAGAGAGAGAGAGAGTGAGAGAGAGAGAGAGAGAGAGAGAGAGAGAGAGAGAGAGAGAGAGAGAGAGAGAGAGAGAGAGAGAGAGAGAGAGAGAGAGAGAGAGAGAGAGAGAGAGAGAGAGAGAGAGAGAGAGAGAGAAAAGAGAAGAGAAGAGAAGAGAAGAGGAGAGGAGAGGAGAGGAGAGGAGAGGAGAGGAGAGGAGAGGAGAGGAGAGGAGAGGAGAGGAGAGGAGAGGAGAGGAGAGGAGAGGAGAGGAGAGGAGAGGAGAGGAGAGGAGAGGAGAGGAGAGGAGAGGAGAGGAGAGAAGAGAAGAGAAGAGAAGAGAAGAGAGGCAGTCAGGCTGAGGTCTCCGAAGCTGATGTTTCATTTCTGTATTAATGTTAAGCACCAGATATATTGCTGATGTGTATGTTATATCACGTGTTTCATTGCTGCCATCTTCGGACAGTTCTACCTTTTAGGGATCATGAATGAGGACGTACTGTATGAATGTATGAAGATGAACTGACTTGGACTCCATACTCACTTGATATAGGGGGAGGGGGAGGGCCTGGTAGAGTTGTGTATGGAGACGGTGCAAAAGGTTTGATACTGAAAGAGAATGATTATCACATCACAGTTGAGGAGTCAAACTTTTCAGTTTTCATCCAACTGTGTTTATTCCACATATTTCCAAAAGTGAAATTCCATGTGAATGTGGCATGTGGCTTTGGGCTTCATTGGCATGTCAGACGTGGATCCACAGTATTATGTCTCAACATAGGCATGTGTCTGTGGCGGCACCAGCTGGGCGTAAGTCCACCCCTGCTTCACTCTGTCATATTGCTCTACACCATACACTTAGTGATGCTATTTACATACGCTGATTGATTGGTGGATTGATTATTTGATTGATGCGGACATTCTCTGCTCATGTGATTGTGGCACATAATTTCAGAGGGATGCTTAAGTGTGACACGTGAATGTTCACGATGGGCCAAATCCTAACTTCAGATACGTTTTTTGTGCAAGCCATGCATAGATGTCAATGGAATATTTGCTTTAAAATTGGAGTGACAAACATGGATCTCAAGTGAGGTGCTGTCATAGACTACTGTAACATTATGCCCCCAGTTTGTCATGAAATCAACCTATCGTGTAACGTCTTTACATCCCAAATGGCCAGAACGGAATGACTTTGCAAACAACTTCACAGCATGTTTGGTCTTCTCGCTCTCAGACGTGAAGCTGGTTGTGCCCTGGTCGTAAGGTTAGTGCAGGAGCAGGACACATACTTAAGCAGAGTTAGTGCTGCCTTGTGCTACAGCTGGACCAGGAGGAAACTTACGCATAGCTGGTGCGGCCAAACCCAGGAGTCCTTCCCTGGTTGAGCTCTAGAATCAGCCTGATGTGCACAAATGTGATCCATTAAACGTGCCAAAGAGAACCCGCCATTCCAATCACACCAAGTGTCAATCAATCAGACAACCAATCAAACGCACAGTCCAAACACCTGAACCTGTCACTCAACAGATAGTAAACACAGTCATACTCACTCCTGAGAGGGACCTGGTTGTCCGGGGATAGGGCCTGGCCAAAACTGGAAGGCAAAGATTACAGAGTCAGTTTCACAAAAGCTCTGTCCTTAAGTTATATATTCAGTTATATATTCACAGTTATATATTCAGTTATATATTCACAGTTATATATTCACAGGCTATATTCATAGTTATATATTCAGTTATTTATTCACAGTTATATATTCACAGTTATATATTCAGTTATATATTCATAGTTATATATTCACAGTTATATATTCAGTTATATATTCACAGTTATATATTCACAGTTATATATTCATAGTTATATATTCACAGTTATCTATTCACAGTTATATATTCAGTTATATATTCACAGTTATATATTCACAGGCTATATTCATAGTTATATATTCAGTTATATATTCACAGTTATATATTCAGTTATATATTCATAGTTATATATTCACAGTTATATATTCAGTTATATATTCATAGTTATTTATTCAGTTATATATTCATAGTTATTTATTCACAGTTATATATTCAGTTATATATTCATAGTTATTTATTCACAGTTATATATTCAGTTATATATTCACAGTTATATATTCACAGTTATATATTCAGTTATATATTCAGTTATTTATTCACAGTTATATATTCACAGGCTATGTTTACAGTTATATATTCACAGGCTATATTCACAGTTACATATTCACAGGCTATGTTCACAGTTATATATTCAGTTATATATTCATAGTTATTTATTCACAGTTATATATTCACAGGCTATATTCACAGTTACATATTCACAGGCTATGTTCACAGTTATATATTCACAGGCTATATTCACAGTTACATATTCACAGGCTATGTTCACAGTTATATATTCACGGGCTATATTCACAGTTATATATTCACAGGCTATATTCACAGTTACATATTCACAGTTATAAATTCACAGGCTATAGTCACAGTTATATACTCAAAGTTCTATATTCACAGGCTCATTTGGTCAAGCTTTGCTTGAAGTAGCTCAGGGACTGTACTGTATTTCCACAGCATACGTCAATTACTAGTACAACAAAAATGTAAATACTTGGAAATAGTGTCAATGCAGAGAAAAAGCAATCCTTGCAACCCCCAACCTAGTGTAAAAGGGCTCACCCTGGCTTGCGGGGGGTAGGGAGAGTGGGGCAGTGGGGGTAGCTGGCTCTTGATCAGGCTCGGAGACACGATCTGAGCAGACGACAATGCTGCCATGTTCTGGAGGGCCTTGTCTTTAGACGCCTGGTCCTGTGGACGAAGAGCGGAGGTGAGAGAGAGGCACCACTAGGGGGCAGTCTAATACCTAATTACACTGAACTGGCTGACATAACAACTAGGCTACTCACAGTGCCCCAAGAGGAACACAGATGGTTCAATAGTTTAAAAAAAAAACATCAGTTACAACTATTACTACTAGCTATAACTACTATTTTTATACTGTAAAAATAACATTCTTGGAGCTTCTTATGTACTCCCATTAGGATATTTAGTAAACAAAAAGCTTATCTGAGTCGTAACTGCAACTAAGTTTGGAGTACTACTAGGCTACAATAATTAAAAACAAGACGTGAAGAGAACATGTATATGATTAAGAGAACATGTATATGATTAAGAGGACATATATACCGGTATGATTAATTGTACCATTCAACGAAGAGCAGATGAAAAAGCTTTGAAGCCACATAATCAAACAGAACATTCCAGGAGTCACATGAATCTAATTAATAGAGACCTTGAAGGAAAAGCCTCCTGCAGAAAGACAGACTGTCTGTGAGAAACGGTGGTTGACACAACCGCTCTTATTACGGAAAAAGACAGTAAAATAGACAAAAAGACTGCAATAGAAAAAAAGTTCCTCTGTTTCAATACAGAGAAACAGAACTGATGAATATACAGTATACTGTAGGACTAATGGCCACATTGGCCAGTACACTGCACTGTATATGGTCAGATTGCAATTGGTAGGAATGCGATTTGTCTGGAACGTTCTGCTGATTGTCATGGTCAGAAACAGAACAGAAAGGCGTAGATGGTTGGCATGTTTCTACCTGGACATTCAAGAGCATTCAACTTTACCGTATGTCTCAACTTTACCGTATGTCTCAACTTTACCGTATGTCTCAACTTTACCGTATGTCTCAACTTTACCGTATGTCTCAACTTTACCGTATGTCTCAACTTTACCGTATGTCTACCAGCAAAATAATACTGGAACATCAGAAACAACACCACACTAGAACCAGTATCTAACCCTCATAGCAATATTACAATCCTATTGTCATTGTACAAAGCAGAGAGAGGATAGTTAAGGTGCACTAAACTCCCCAGTCCCCACAGTTGTTTTGTGTGTAGTACCGTAAACATTGTTAGTGGATGGGGTCATATAACTGCGCAGAGTATGGACGCTCTCTGAACCTATGAGATTATTTTGTCCATTTATGCGTTGCCTCAAATAATCACAGCGAAAAGAACGACAATATTATCTAGAGGATGCTCAATGGGATCAGAAAAATCTGCTGGTTTTGCGTCCAGATTTCAACATGCCTCAACATTCTCTTGGATCACAATTTCTATCAACAATAGCCTATGGACATGGAATCCTTTCTCTACCCTCCGCAATAACATCTGCTTTATTGGCATGGGAAACATATGGTGCGGCTGGCTTCCGGGTTAAGCGGACGGGTGTTAAGAAGCGCGGTTAGGCGGGTTATGTTTCGGAGGACGCAATAACCTCAATATTTGTATGTTAATATATACATATTGATTTGATTTGGAACTGACATGGAATGCTGCAGACTTTTTTTTGTGTCAGCGTATGTAGCATACACTAAACAAGTGTTACAAAGAAGTACGTCCTCAGATAAGCAGAATCACCCTGCAAGAAACATGACAATCAATGACTATGGCGGTCAGGTACGATGCACAGCAATGTGGTTCCAAGCGCACACGTTTCCTATTCCTAAGACCTGCTTTATTATGGGATAGCAGTGGGGTTGGGTTGCCATGCCAGCGCAGGGCATTAGCGGAGTGGACAATGCACTGGCACCGCCAAGCAGGGGGGAAGCAAATCGCAAAAGTCAAATCAACTTACCAAGTTCATGGCCTAAATCAAAGGAAAGAGAAACCATTAGTATACACATCTAAAGTCATATACTTACAGGGATATTGTGATAAACTATGGGTTTGTTTATAGGCTGTCAGTACAAACTTAAAACAGCAATAATGGATAAGTTCTAGATGTACTGTAGGCCACTAGGACGTTGACCTAAAATGAATGTTCTTATCCCGGAAGAAAAGTTAGGTAACACTAACTGAAAGACAACAGGTATATTTCATTATAGTGATAGAAGGTAATAATGCATTATGATGCGCTCATAAATGCATTGCAAGACTTTCTAATGAATTAGTGTCCAAATCTTTTGAGCCTGTTGAACAGCTGTTACTAACAACATAGAATGAGTTAACAATAAAACACATTCTGTGTTGGCTCTAAGCCAGGGGTGTTAACCATACCACAGGTAGGCCGCATATATCTCACATCAGTAAAATTAATACTAAAGCAAGAGCAGAATGCTAAACCAACTATAACATCTCTTATGTAGTAGTTCTATCTAAATACCCCATAAGGAGCCCTGATTTAAGGAAATGTAACAGGAACTACTCTAGGGACAATAATGTAAGTGAAGGTACAGTATTTCTCTCTCATTCAAATACATGTCCAAACATTGAGGCTGTTACAATAATGCAGGTTCCTTATCAGTCTACTAGATACAGTCTACTATATAGGCAGGATGAGTGTAACTGTAACACATCTGCCTGCCGTCCTCTGAGTGTAACTGTAACACATCTGCCTGCCGTCCTCTGAGAGTAACTGTAACACATCTGCCTGCCGTCCTCTGAGTGTAACTGTAACACATCTGCCTGCCGTCCTCTGAGTGTAACTGTAACACATCTGCCTGCCGTCCTCTGAGAGTAACTGTAACACATCTGCCTGCCGTCCTCTGTGTAACTGTAACACATCTGCCTGCCGTCCTCTGATGGAATGAAGACAAGTGCCATATATTCATTATACATACATATATATATATATATTTACAGTATATACAGTGCACTAAGAAAGTTTTCAGACCCCTTGACTTTTTCCACATTTTGTTACGTTACAGCCTTAATTAAAAATTTATTAAATACTTTTTTTCCCTCATCAATCTACACACAATGCCCAATAATGACAAAGCAAAAAGTTTTTTTTTTTTTTTTTTTTTGCAAATGTATCAAGAATAAAACACTTAAATCTCACATTTACATAAGTATTCAGACCCTTTACTCAGTACTTTTATGAAGCACCTTTGGCAGCGCTACAAGCTTGGCACACCTGTATTTGGGGAGTTTCTCCCATTCTTCTCTGCAGATCCTCTCAAGCTAGATGGGGAGCGTCGCTGCACAGCTATTCTCAGCTTTCTCCAGAGATGTTCAAGTCCGGGCTCTGGCTGGGCCACTCTAGGACATTCAGAGACTTGACCCGAAGCCACTCCTGCGTTGTCTTGGCTGTGTGCTTAGGGTCATTGTCCTGTTGGAAGGTGTACCTTCGCCCCAGTCTGAGCGCTCTGGAGCAGGTTTTCGTCAAGGATCTCTCTGTATGCTCCGTTCATATTTCCCCTCGATCCTGACTAGTCTCCCAGTCCCTGCCGCTGAAAAACATCCCCACAACATGATGCTTCCACCACCATGCTTCACTGTAGGGATGGTGGCAGGTTTCCTCCAGACGTGACGCTTGGTATTCAGGCCAAAGAGTTCAATCTTGGTCTCATTAGACCAGAGAATCTTGTTTCTCATGGTCTGAGAGTCTTTAGGTGCCTTTTGGCAAATTCCAAGCAGGCTGTCATGTGCCTTTTACTGTTAAGTGGCTTCTGTCAGGCCACTCTACCATAAAGGCCTGATTGGAAGTGCTGCATAGATGGTTGTCCTTCTGGAAGTTGCTCCCATCTCCACAGAGGAACTCTGGAGCTCTGTCAGAGTGACCATGAGGTTCTTAGTCACCTCCCTGACCAAGGCCCTTCTTCTCCAATTGCTCAGTTTGGCCGGGTAGCCAGCTCAAGGAAGAGTCTTGGTGGTTCCAAACTTCTTCCATTAAGAATGATGAAGGCCACTGTGTTCTTGGGAACCTTCAATTTTTCAGAAATGTTTTGGTACCCTTCCCCAGATCGGTGCCTCGACACAATCCTGTCCCAGACCTCTAAAGACAATTCCTTCGACCTCATGGCTTGGTTTTTGCTGACATGCAATGTCAACTGTGGGACCTTATATAGACAGGTGTGTGCCTTTCCAAATCATGTCGAATCAACTGAATTTACCACAGGTGGACTCCAATCAAGTTGTAGAAACTTCTCAAGGATGATCAATCGAAACAGGATGCACCTGAGCTCAATTTCGAGGTCTCATAGCAAAGGGTCTTTAATACACTTGCAAAAACTTCTAAAAACCTGTTCTCGCTTTGTCGTTAAGGGGTATTGTATGCAGGCTGTAAAGTAATGTGGAAAAAGTCAAAGGGTCTGAATATGTTCTGAATGCATTCTGCTGAATATAAGCAGAGCGTGCATGATGAGGAATAGGGCACACTTAATATTATCTATATTAAGTAGTAAATGTATAGCAGAAGTATACAGGTAGGAGACTTGTTCTCAGCACACTGCTATAGCAGTGTATACAGTGTGACGGTTGAATTCTAACAGGTAGGTCAAGGTCTTTGCATACGATTGGAGTAGTTAACTCTCAGACATAAGTACATTCAGAGAGATCCAATGGAGATTGGGGTCAGAGAGGAGAGAAGAGTTGAAGGTAGAGTAAGATCTGAGGAAAGCCTATAGGCAGAAGCATGGCTGGCGTAGGTACAGTAGGGACAGACGTGGAGCTGTAGCGACAAGGCCATCATGCAGCAACACCGTTCACCACAGACAGATCATACTTGCCACAGCATTGCTCTAAGCTACACCACAGGCTGAGTTACTGTATACAGGATAAGCAGTAAAATAAAGACAGCTCCTATCATGTCATTTCTTTACAGCTTTGTACAATACTGTACTAAGCATTGAGATGTATTTCAGTGGTCGTGTTTTTAGCCCGTTGCGCCCTGTGCCGTGCATGCATGGTAGCTACTAGCTATAACTTGTTGCTCTAGTCTCTCCCAGACATGTTAGCCTACATGATGATTCACACAGTGACCTCAAGCCAATACAGACTGAGTCTCCTACAGTACTATTTACCACGGTTGGCTGTAAGAGGTACTGAAGTGCACAGCTAATTGGTTAGCGCAAAGCCAAGCCTTGACCAGCCCCGCCCAGCCCGCAGAGAAGCGCATACCTTCAGCTTTGACTGGATCTCGCGAGATTTTCTCCGGGCGAGAACCTGCAAATGGCTAGAAACCTGCAGAGAAGAAGAGCCAAGAGGAGAAGAGCCAAGAGGAGAAAGAGCCAAGGAGACAGAGAGAGAGACGAGAAGAGAGGCCGTAACCAAGGAGGAAAGAGATGCCGAGTCACAGTTGGCAGGAGGCCCGTTCAGTAGCACCTACCTTGATACCTGCTTGGTATTCTCGAACTTTCTTCCGTGCTAACACCTGTATGTGACTAGATACCTAAAGGGGTGCGAGACAGTTATCAACATCATAGAGTATGCACACACACACACACACGGACAAACACATGGATACAAGCACACACACACACACACACACGAATGCCCGCACACACACACACACACACACACCAAACACACACCCATACGCAATATTATACATCTCCTCAAACATCAAATGAAGGCGAATCCCACAATGCTACTTTATCAGTATTAATCTTTGATTTCAGTTGGATGGTGTTAGTTGTTTTCAGTACAAGTACAATAGACAAACCAATGTAATTTCTACAAACTAAAAGAACGCTGACACAATTGGCTGAGCTGTTACTGCAATACGTATTTAAATAGTTCCCAACGTTCCATTTGTTACAGCTACAGGATGTGTATTAAGTCTTGTAGACTTCTAATAATACATTTTTGAGGTAAAATCGCTGAGGATATGAGTGTCTACTAAATGTCTTAAATTTAAATGTCATGTAAAATTAAGTCATTATACAGTCTGAGTGGTAAAACATTTTTACCAACCCATTGCTGTAAAATAAAAAGTATTGTTACCTGTTTTCTTGTGCGGGTTTTGCCTGTCCTCAGCTTGATGTACCTAGCTATCAACTCATTACGACCTGGAACAGAGAGGTGAACAATCAAATCTCATTCACACATTTAGCAACCATTTGTGAAATTACCTTTTTCTATAGCTGGTACACAGATGATAAAGGAGTAGGCACTGACCTAAGGTCAGTTAAGCATCTTTCACCCTAAAGGTTGTTCAGATTTGGAAAGAAAAGGCTGATCCTAGATCTGTGTCTGTGGGCAACTTCTACATTTACATGATTATTATACACAACAAACACAGGGTGGAGCTAAAAGTCTGCTGCTGAATATCTACAGGATCTCAACAGAATGCTAGGTGCAGCACACAGTCGACCTCACAGTCGACCTCCCAAACGTTTATTCTTAGGAAGACACACACTACTCAACCTTTCAGTCAGTAGGTGAAAATGTCTTTATATCACTGACCCCGGGACACAAATGTTTTAAACAGGCGTATGAAACAACGATTGGTTCAGGAGCTTTGATTTCATTAGCGCGTCTGACACCTCCTGACTTTTAGCTCATGAGGTCACATAATTACAGACACAGTACTTAAAAAAAAAAATAGAAGGAACATGTTGTTCATTATGTAACATCTACACTTGACATTCTGCACAAACAGGTCGGGCAGAGAAGGGCCTTCTATTCTTGGCTTTAATGGGTTTAGCCCAGACAGACGACAGGGGCTTTAAGGGGGTTACTTTTCTCTGAATGCAACTTATCTGGATGTTTTTCAAATGAGAGAGCAATAGAACAGTGGAATCTATCAATGCTCTAAGTCAGTGGTTCCCAAACTTTTTATAGTCCCGTACCCCTTCTAACATTCAACCTCCAGCCGCTTACCCCCTCTAGCACCAGGGTCAGTGCACTCTCAAACGTTGTTTTTTGCCACCATTGTAAGCCTGCCACACACACACTATACAATACATTTATTGAACATAAGAATGAGTGTGAGTTTTTGTCACTACTGGGAAGTGACAAAGAGCTCTTATAGGACCAGGGCACAAATATCGGATATCGGTAGGTGGACTGGAGGCAGTGCATGAAAGGGATAACGAA
This sequence comes from Thymallus thymallus, assembly GCA_023634145.1. NCBI lineage: Eukaryota > Metazoa > Chordata > Actinopteri > Salmoniformes > Salmonidae > Thymallus > Thymallus thymallus. The sequence goes on from CM042409.1 coordinate 6,599,769, forward strand.
TCCAGTTGTTTGTGTCGTCCCTTTCGGGAAAGTAGCTGCGTAATTGCACCCAACTCACTCAGGTGCTTCGCTATATCACATTTGACATTGTCCATAAGCTTGAGTTTATTTGCACACAAAAAATCATACAATGATGGAAAGACCTGTGTGTTGTCCTTGTTACTGCAGACAGAGAAGAGCTCCAACATATTAATCATAGCCTCAATTTTGTCCCGCACATTGAATATAGTTGTGGAGAGTCCCTGTAATCCTAGATTCAGATCATTCAGGCGAGAAAAAACATAGGCCAGTCGTGTGAGAAACTCGTCATCATGCAAGTGGTCAGACAAGTGAAAATGATGGTCAGTAAAGAAAACTTTAAGCTCGTCTCTCAATTAAAAAAAACGTGTCAAAACTTTTCCCCTTGATAACCAGCGCACTTCTGTATGTTGTAAAAGTGTTACATGGTCGCTGCCCATATCATTGCATAATGCAGAAAATACACAAGAGTTCAGGGGCCTTGTTTCAAATATGTTGTTTTCACTGTAGTGTCCAAAACGTCTTTCAAGCTGTCAGGCATTCCCTTGGCAGTATGAGCCTCTCGGTGGATGCTGCATTGTACCCAAGTGGTGTCGGGAGCAACTGCTTGCACTCGTGTTACCACTCCACTATGTCTCCCTGTCATGGTTTTTGCAGATACAACACATCTTGACAAAGCTTGACAAAGCTGTCCAGTACTTAAAAAATATCCTCTTCTGTTGTCCTGGTTTCCAGTGGTTTGCAGAAGAGGATGTCTTCCTTAATTGACCCCCCATAAATGTAACAGACATATACCAAGAGCTGTGCCAGGCCCGCCACGTCTGTTGACTCATCCAGCTGTAACGCATAGAATTCACTGGCTTGTATGAGAAGCAGTAATTGTTTCAAAACATCTCCTGCCATGTCAATGATGCGTCGTGAAACAGTGTTGTTTGATGAAGGCATTGTCTGTATAGTTGTTTTGGGCCTTTTCACCCAGCATTGTCCCAGCCATATACGCGGCAGCAGGAAGAATTAAGTCCTACACAATAGTATGGGGCTTGCCTGTCCTAGACACTCAGTAGCTCACCATATAAGACGCTTCTAGCCCCTTCTTATTAATGGTATCTGTTGCTTTTATAAGTCTTACTACTCGAAAGTCGTCTTAATTCTCTCTCAAAAAACTCCTGTGGCTTATTTTTCAAATTGGCATGTTTTGTCTGCGCAAGAGTGAAGGTTTCATTGAGTTGTGAGATAGTACTTTTGCACATACAGCGGGTGAAATAAGTATTGAACAGGTCACCATTTTTCTCAGTAAATATATTTCCAAAGGTGCTATTGACATGAAATTTTCACCAGATGTCGGTAACAACCCAAGTAATACATACATAAGAAACCAAAACAAATAAGTTCAGAAATTAAGTTATGTGTAATAATGTGAAATGACACAGGGTAAAAGTACTGAACACATGAAGAAAGGGAGGTGCAAAAAGGCATGGAAAACCAGTAATTAAAAAGCAATCCAGCCCCCTGTCAGTGCAAATTAATATCAGCTGGTTCAGTCCCAACTGATGGCCTACAAAAAGGTCTCATTGCCAAGGTGTCACACAAGACACATCTCATGATGGGTAAAAGCAAAGAGCTGTCTCAATACCTAATTGTTGCAAAACATAATGATGGCATTGGTTATAGGCACATTTCTAAGCTTCTGAATGTTCCAGTGAGCACTGTTGTGGCCATAATACAGAAGTGGAAAGACAATAATTTCACCATAAATTTGCCTCGACCAGGTGCTCCTCGCAAGATTTCTGAGTGGAGTGAAAAGAATAATCAGAAGAGTTGTCCAAGAGCCAAGGACCACTTGTGAAGAGCTTCAAAAAGACCTGCAATTAGCAGGTACTGTTGTCTCAAAGAAAACAGTAAGTAATGCACTCCACTGCCATGGCCTGTATGTACGCTCACCACGCAAGACTCCATTGCTGAAAAAAAAGTATGTTGAAGCTCGTTTAAAGTTTGCTGCACATTTGGAAAAGCCAGTGAAATACTGGGAGAATATAGTGTGGTCAGATGAGAGCAAAATTGAACTGTTTGGATGTCATAATACACACCATGTTTGGAGGAGAAATGGCACTGCACATCACCCTAAAAACACCATACCAACAGTGAAGTTTGGAGGTGGGAACATCATGGTGTGGGGCTGCTTTTCAGCAAATGGTACTGGCAAACTTCACATAATTGAAGGAAGGATGAATGGGCAAATTTACCGAGACATTCTTGACAAAAATCTGCTGCCATCTACCAGGATGATGAAGATGAAACGAGGGTGGACATTTCAGCAAGACAATGATCCCAAACACACAGCCAAGGAAACTCTCAATTGGTTTCAAAGAAAGAAAATAAAGCTGCTAGAATGGCCCAGCCAATCACCTGACTTAAATCCCATTGAAAATCTATGGAAAGAACTGAAGATCAAGATTCATAGAAGAGGCCCATGGAACCTTCAAGATTATTTGTGTGGAAGAATGGGCCAAAATCACACCAGAGCAATGCATGCGACTAGTTTCTCCATACAGGAGGCGTCTTGAAGCTGTCATTACCAACAAAGGCTTTTGTACAAAGTATTAAATAAATATCAGTAAGTGTGTTCAATACTTTTTCCCTGTGTCATTTCACATTATTACACATAACTTAATTTCTGAACTTATTTGTTTTGGTTTCTTTGTATGTATGGATTACTTGGGTTGTTACCAACATCTGGTGAACATTTCATGTCAATAGCACCTTTGGAAATATATTTACTGAGAAAAATGGTGACGTGTTCAATACTTATTTCACCCGCTGTATAACACAGTGTGGCTGAGGAAAGGCACTACTCCTAATATAAGTGAACCCCAAATCAATGTAGTTCTCATATTTGCGCCTCTTCGATGGTCCAACGTCCCTGTCTGTTGTTCGGCGCTTTCCCGGGTAAGTAGCTCTTCGGGCAGTAGCTCTTCGGCTGCATCAGATTCACAACTGTCAGTGTCCATGCTAGCTGGGCTAACAACAAATGTAGAATTACTGATGCTAGCATTGGATGTGCTTGTGGAAGCAGAAGAACTTGTGTCGACGACAGGTGCAGGTGTAGCACTGCTGGTAGTAGAAGTACTACCAGTAGAGCTGGTCTGTGTCTCTATGGACACTCTTACTTTTTTTTTACCATTTATTCATTTTCGAGCAAACAGAATGAGCAGCAGCTACGTTTGGCTAGGCTACCTGTATTTGACATCAGCATGTGTCTGTGTATCAGAGGGAGAAAGGGAGAAAGAGAGACAACAGTTGCACTATCATGAATAATAACCTAAACTCCCCCACAGGCTGACAGTAACTGAGAGTATCATGAATAATAACCTAAACTCCCCCACAGGCTGACAGTAACTGAGAGTATCATGAATAATAACCTAAACTCCCCCACAGGCTGACAGTAACTGAGAGTATCATGAATAATAACCTAAACTCCCCCACAGGCTGACAGTAACTGAGAGTATCATGAATAATAACCTAAACTCCCCCACAGGCTGACAGTAACTGAGAGCCAGCCATGGCCTCATGAAACTCTAAAACACACAAGCACACTAGTTTGTTTTACTATCGAAACAATTTATTCCCAATCAAAATCATTTGTTCCCTAACCCCTAACCTAACCCTTTATTCCTAATCCTAATTCTAACCCAAATTTTTACCTTAGCCCTAAACCATAAGCCTAAAATAGCCTTTTTCCTTGTGTGGACCAGGGAAATGTCCCCAATTGTCTGAATGTTCCTTGTTTTACTATCCTTGTGAGGATTTTTTCTCCCCACAAGGCTAGTAAAACAAAACACACACAGTTCAAGTTACGAAAAAGGATAGCTAACGCTTTACATTATTGAAATCCCAGGTTGAAAAAAGCATAGGCCAGGCCAACCAACTTCAGACAGCACCGCAGACATAATGACAGGACATCCTTGGCCTTCTTTAGGCTCCGCTCTGCTTGGTGAAATTAACGTAAAAGTACTGTCAAGAGAGGAGTACAGGCAGGCCATCTTTAGCAGGCTAGCCTTGAGCTCTCTTTGTTCTCTCTCTCTCTCCCCTCTGTCTGTCTCGTTCTCTCCCCTCTCTCGCGCTCTCTCTTTCTCTCTCTCTGTCAATTCAATTCAATTTTAGGGCTTTTAATGTCATGGGATACACATGCTAACATTGTCAAAGCAAGTGATGTAGATAATAAATAAAAGTTAAATAAACAATAATGATTAATAGTCTATGTCTCTCTCCACTCTCTCTGTCGCTCTCTCTCCCCAATCTCTCAGTCTCCCTGTCTCTCTCCACTGAGCTGAACTGCCTGGCCTGCGGATACTGAACTGAAGCATCCAGTCAGCCAGCCGGCCGGCCCCTCCCCCAGGATTAGGAGGGACACGCCCGCCCCAGCGCCTCCACATTCCTAGCATTCCTCCCAGCCTGTCACATCTGTGCTATTCAGTCTGATTGGCCAGGGCCCTGCTAGCGCAGCCAGTGCCGGTGTGGACTGCGGACACACACAGGCACACAGCGCTAAGCAAGGGTTGGCTGGTGGGGCTGGAGGTTGAGGGGTATGGGGTCAAGGGTCAGGGCAGGAGTTGAGGAGGGGGGATAGGGGTGGAGGAAGAGGGGTGGGGTGGGGGGTGGTAGGTGGGCAGCTGAGGCTGTAACTCTTGGAGGAGACACAAAGCCATAACTGTCTTTACCAACAACAGGGCTGAACTCCCCCCCTCCCACACACCCCTCCCTTCCCAAAATAACCCGTGTGTGACCCCTTACCCAACGGACAGTAACACCTGCCACTGACTGTCGCAGTCAGGAGGTGGGAGAGAACAATTACAACCCCCCTACACCCCTGGCCTGGCCCCCGACCCCTACTCGCCTCAGCCCAACTGCTACCATCAATCTTCTGGACTGAGGGAGCAGTGGAACTAACTAACAAACTAATGGCTTCTAGAATCTGTGCCCTCTGTACCGAATACACATTTTCTATACAAAAATAACTGGAATTGAGCTTAATTAACAAAGGCAGTTTTAAGAAATGTGTTCTGTGTGTCTTCATTAAAGGTTGTAAGTAACTGACTGGGGTTGTGAGCCATGAAAGTCTTTTAGACAGGACTTTTGCAAAGTAGAAGATTGATTTAGAGAGGCAGACTGGCTAGGCCTGTTCAGACTAGACAGACATTAGGGTCAGCTAGGCAGAAGAGAAGGGGTCTCCCAGGCCTCAAATCAGGTGGTGGACAGGTTGGCACACACAAACATGAGCGCACACACACACACACACACACAATCATACACTAGGGTGCTCACACACACACACACACACACACACACACACACACACACACACACACACACACACACACACACACACACACACACACAGACTGTGATTAACCTCTACCATGCCAGGACAGGCCTATCCTCCTCTCTTACTGCATGTCCACTGGAAATGTCCACTTACACACTGAGATGCTAACACACTGCTACACTCCCTCCCTCCCTCCCTCCCTCCCTCTCTCTATCTATCTATTTCCCTCCCTCTGTCTATCTATCTCCCTCCCTCTCTCTCTCCACCTCCCTCTCTCTCTCTCTCTCTCTCTCCCCCTACCTCTCTCTATCTATATATTTCCCTCTCTCCCTTGATCTATCAATATATCTCCCTCCCTCCCTCCCTCCCTCCCTCCCTCCCTCCCTCTGTCAATCTATCTCCCTCTATCTTACTCTATCTCCCTCTCTCCCTCTGTCTATTTCTCTCCCTCCCTCCGTCTATCTCCCTCTCTCCCTCTATCTCTCTCCCTCCCTCCCTCCCTCCCTCCCTCTCTCTCTCTCTCACTCCCTGTCTATCTATCTCCCTCCCAGTCTCTCTCTCTCTCCCACCTTTCACATTGAGGTAATCCTAAATTGTTAACATACTGTTTGGCCATGACAGACAACATTCCTGACATCTCAGCTAGAGGCTGACAAGGAAACACCAGGCCCTCTTAGTCATCACACATTGGTTTCCTTTCCACTCCTCTCTTGTCTATCAAACTGACATTCAGCCTAACTAGCATACTCATCCACCAACTGCTGCTTATATTACTCTGTCCTTCTCTAACTCTGTGCATGCAATGAACCCATCGCTCATTCCTAGCGCAGCGCGCAAAGGTCACTTGGAGACGTGTTTTCTCTCATGTGCCCTATTTTGCAGTTTTTTCCTTCTTACCCAGAGTGCACTGCAGGAGGAGGAGGTGTGCTCAGGGTTCAGCAGCATGCCTCACTCCAGCGAGATAACACAGGTGAACAATATTTCAGCAGTGCCCCACCACAAAACAAGACAGGCCACATTTTATTTGACACACATCCATCCTCCCTACATCCTCTCTTCCACCTGTCCCCTGAACTCTGCTGGGTGGTGGGCCAACACACACAGATGAACCATGGCCTCCATGTTCCAACCATGTTGGTGGTGTTCTACTTATTGATTTTTTCCCCCTCCAAATTCTATTTGTCATCTCAAGGTCATCTGAGAGTGGGGGAAACCTGGTCAATTCTGAGCGCCACATGATACCTGTGGTCAGTAGTCATTATGGAACTCTAGTGATTTCCCACAAGAACATTCCTTGTGGAAACATCCAGATAGAATTCCCAACAGGAGGGATGATGATGACTTGCCTGGTTTTGGAGGCCACGGCATTGGACTTGCAGTGCTCCCCCTGTCAGAGACTGTGGAGTAGACAGTAATACACACAGTGCAATCGTTAAAATTCCCCCGGCCTCGCGTCAGGGCAGAATTTAGATGTCTGAGGTCATCGCCTTGTGAGAAGGCTTCTTCTGGGTTGGGGGCATGCCTCGCTGCCAGGAGGGCCTCAGATGACGTAAATGGATAGGGTGTTTACTGGTCTGGAAAAAAGAAAGCAGCCGCTCTTCTTGACCTCTACTGGGAGTCCTGACAGTGTGCTGCGAAGGGAGGGAACACGCTGTGGTTCGAACTGCCATTTCTGTTGTGCTCCTTTTCTGACAAAGAACACTGAGCTATAGGTTCTGAACACTTCACTGTCCTGCTAAACCAGGAGAGGAGACACCATTTGGCTTTTCCATTAAAGTCTCTTCTTCAATAGACTCAAGGGAAGGTCAATAGACAGACAGAGGTTAAACCAATGGCAATGTTGTCAGAGCAAACTGTGCCCTTCTGCAGTGCTATTAATGCATTAGCACTTGGTAATACATAAACAAATTCACAGACACATGAAAGAGGTGTTACTCTGGTCCATTCTCATTCAAGCAGGTTACCTGTAACACCCAGCAAGCCAACTATGAAATAGCATGTAGCAACAGGTCCCTCTGACATATAGCCAGGTCACTGAATACGCTCATGAGCTAGCTAGCTAGCCATCCAGTCAGATCAGATACAGTTAAAAACGTAACTGTAACCGGAGGCAGACTCAACACCACATCCCCCAGGAGAGGAGAGCTAGTCAGAGTTCCGGCCTTGTTTAGACCCCAGCCAGCCTAGCCAGAAATGCAGCTAGCACAAAGGCAGTTAGCACAGCGGCAGCTAGCACAATGGCAGCTAGCACAGCGGCAGTTAACACAATAGCATTTAACACAACGGCGGCTAGCAGCTTAGTCATCTGTCTGTCCACTAACAATCAAATCTGTCTCAGAACCCAAAGAATGACATTCCAGACAGACTAAACATTCCATCTTACAGCAGCAAGGACAGGACAACAGACAGCCATGAAAATAAACCAAAAAAATCCCCTAAATATATACAACTTTCTGATAGAAGCTGATGGTGGATTTAAAATGGTTTCAACGATGCAGGATTCAATTCAAGTTTATGAGACATGAACAATAATTAAAGGACTTGATGGTTACACAACGGGACTTGAGGAGACTCAGCCTATATCATGCTGGATAACATAACATTGTTCCCCAAAATCAAGAGGTTTCGTGAGGACATTGTGAAGTCAAACCCCCTGAATAAGCCCCCATCTCAACCCAAGCTCCATGCATTTCCTGCCCATTCACATTTTAATCTGTTTAATGTTCTTCAACTTGGCTGTCTTATTCAAACCAGCAGACCAGCCAGCCAATCCCCTGTTTTCTCACCCATCTGCAGCCCAGCCAGCCAATCCCCTGTTTTCTCACCCATCATAGGGAGAAAGAGTAACTTTAGACAAATGCAGCCAGTTTCTAACGCCTGGATGTTTCATTATTCTAACCAGCAACTTGCCAATTTCTCCATCTGGATGCAGAGGATTTAAGCACATAATGTGCTCTCTTCACCTGTGATTTAATGTACATGCTGGTGGAGGAAATAGCTTAGATCCCTATAGGACCTTGTGAAGGTTGTATTGCACTCTTTGCACTGTTTTTGTTTCTATGGTTTGATTTATGACGTTGAGATACCAATTGCAAAGTTGGTCCAACTGGTTCAAGAAGCAACAAAAGCTACTCTGGAGACCAGGTGAGCGACAGTGCATAACTGGTTATTGCAAGAAACACCTTAGTGTGTTAGACTGACATGAGGTTATGAAGGACACTTGGTTTTACTGCATAAGCAGAGAGCAGGTTTAGCCATTTACCTAATTCACAGTAGGTCTAAGGACTGCAGATGAGGAAGAGAAGCGCAATAAATGGCGGATGACACTGACAGAACACTGACAGAACCGGTTTGGAGCTCTAAGGAAAGCCAGATGAAAACCAGGCTAAGGGGAGCTGCCTGTGGTGTCTTCTGGGTAAATCAGCTCCATGCTATGTTTCTAGTGAGACTGGAAGAACCAGCCCCTGGGTCAGAGGGCGACAGGCTCAGACTTGTTCGGTAGAGCAAAAATTGCCGTGACACAATCGTATGCTTATATGCATTGAGCAAGGACAGCTAGAGCCTCACCATGATGTGGTGATTAGAATGATGAAAAATATATCAAGTAACAGTAATATGGAACACAAAAGAAAATGCATGTTTCTTTCTATAGTTAGTTATCAATAACATCATAATGAAACATTTAATTCCCAATGCATTTACAGCGCAGAACACAGCTAAAGTGCACCTACATCTCTCAATATATTCACCCCATTTAATTGGAAATTTGAGTGATATAAAATAAAACTGTACTTTACCTGACAAGTATGTATGGTTTAGGTACATTTTCCATCCATTGTGGCCTCTGCCTGTCATGCAGTAGAAGTAAGCCCACGTAACGCTAGCTAGAAATAACATTTGCCAGCTAGCCAACTTTGTAAAGACGCCTAAACATTATGGTAAGTTATATACTTTTTATCACCAACCAACATTCCTTAGTTAGCTAATATTATACCTCTTTCAACATTGATTTTAAGGCTGTTTAACCACGTTAGCTGCTGGAAACCAACTTATAAAGACATTGATTAAAGGACCAGATATACCTATTGCCTCTAGTAGTAATGACAGTAGTCAAGACAGACAACTTTACCAGGACAAGTTTAGATTCAAAATATATGTCAAGCTCTTTCCAAAAGCCTTCACTGATAAAGCAAGCTACATCACAAGACTGAAATATAACAGAACCGTTTGACTTAGAAACACCAGATTTTCAGTTTATTAATTATGAAATTATGAAAAATATTAATAAAATTCCACCCATGAGGCCAGTAGGTAATTTGACAGCAGGAAAGGACTACATGCCATTCACAATGTTCCTGGCATTGTCTGTTGGCAAGTCTCCACTCCATGTTGTGAAGTCCTAAATAACAGCAACAAGCTGCGTCAATAACTAAAATTACAGCTATCATGCTTGTAAACAAATGATAGTGTTCAAAAACAACATTAATGGATGGCTTTTTAAAAATAATGTGTTGTTGTTGTACTTAACTGCCGTAAATGATGTTATAGAGGCCATTTCCTTAGTAGGGGAGGTCAGAGGTCACAATGTGGGAGAAGTGGGAGCTCAGGATGATAGACGAGATTCGCACAAGTAAATACCAGTTGAAGGCCCGTTCAAGGGGAGTTTTCAGGTCATATATGGTAAACTCCATAGAGAATGATAGTGTTAGCATGGGCAGCGCCGTTGAGGACTTCCACCATTATAATGTAGTCAACTGGGTCCCACTAGGCACATACGTCAATTCAACGTTGGTTAAAAGTAACTTCATTGAAATGATGTGGAAACAACGTTGATTCAACCAGTGTGTGCCCGGTGGGGTGGGACTTCCAACTTCATTGGCTGAGCCCTCCTGGTGACCCTGTAGGAGTCATGACCAACTGGAGGGATCAGCCAATCATTAAGAAGAAAAGGGACTACTTCAAAATGAAGATTGCCTGAATCTGTCACAGGCGCTCCAATGGCACAGATATAAAGATACGTTCTCTATCTATCTCTATGAGTAAAATCCCCCTTCCATTTTGGTTACAAACGCACCGTGACTGCCTCATTCAGTGCCATATTTTTTTTATTTAACCTTTATTTTACTAGGCAAGTCAGTTAAGAACAAATTCTTATTTACAATGACGGCCTAGGAACAGTGGGTTAACTGCCTTGTTCAGGGGCAGAACGACAGATTTATACCATGGCCGCTCGGGGATTCGATCCGGCAACCTTTCAGTTACGGGCCCAACACTCTAACCACTAGGCTACCTGCCGCCCCACCGGGCACACATGCGTAATTGTGACTCACAAAGGGGGCGTGTCTGTAGCATGGTACATCTCCCACTCCGGGGTAATGCGATGGGCTGTCACTGTTAAGTAAGCACACAGGGTGCAATGGCTAATTCATTGAAAACTTTGGCTTTGGCTTGCTTATATAGTTTCAAGCTTCACGTTTTAATGTCACATGCACAAGTACAGTGAAATGCCATTCTTGCAAGCTCTAACTGCCATTCTTGCAAGCTCTAACAGTCTGCAAGAGTGGGTACTACCTGTTTGCTGAAATGGGTGCAAGAGGGAAGTTCGTAACTCAGCACTTTCACGAGGTGCTGCCTGAAACATCCTATACTCAACCACTGAGAATGGGCACATATTCGCAGCTATAAAACAGACTTTAAAAAATCGTTCTTGTAATTTCTGTGTCCCGGTCAGAATCAGCTGCCAAGGGGAGAAGATGTTGTCTCTTTGCGTTTTCGTCTTGCTCCAGTATAGGCTACTGGGGTGATGTCGGTGTAAATGTGTAAAAATATTTGAGGTGTTGGCAGCTCCATAGGCTATTCTCATTGAGTGTGGCAACATACTGGTAACGTTTTACCCACAACTCTCTGTCCATCGCCATTGTAATCTACTGGGAAGCCAAAATGTTCCCAAACTGGAGATTTAAACGATGGTGATGGAGGATCCAATTCTTGTTTATCGAGCCCACCACTCTCCATCGTACAGAACTAGTCCCTGGCTGTGCCTCACACAAGGACAGTTTGAAATGCGCCAATTAAGATAAAAATTTTGATTACAACGTACGCATAAGCTTTAGTTGTTTAACAGAGTAGCCAGAAATGTTTTTTCATATTTACTGAAGAGGCACAGTCATACAACACAGTGCAGGCATGACTTACAGGCCAGCGTTTCCCAAACTCGGTCCTGGGGATCCCAAGGGGTGAACGTTTTGGGTTTTTGCCTTAGCACTACACAGCTGATTCAAATGATGAACTCATTATCAAGATTTGATCATTTGAATCAGCTGTGTAGTGCTAAGGCAAAAACAGAAAACGTGCAGCCTTTGGGAAACACTGCTGTAGGCCTAGTGTTTGCATTTTATACATGTTTCAATGTATTAATTCACAGTGTGGACCGAACCAAGGTCCCCCATCCGAATACGTGTACGGGGAACCCCAAATATTTACTGATCATAAAAAGTGTGCAGTTACTTGCTGTATAACTATGATATAGACTAGAACAGGGGGTATGCAACCCCGCCTCTGGAGTGCCGCAGGTACTATACGATTTTGATTCAACTTGGCACCACACCTGATCAGTTCAATTCAACACACCTGGTCTTCCAGGCCGGTTAAATCAAAAACAGGAAGTGCCTGCAGCCCTCCAGGACCAGGGTGTTGCCTACCCCTGACTTAGAGCATAATGTGCACATAATTGGAAATTAGTAGTTCTGATATGCTCTTCATTTATTTGACAATCTCTTGAAAACCACACAGAGTTTTCAGGTTTTAGCAGAGCTGGAGATGCAATTTATTGTGACATTTATTGATAATAACCAATAGACTACAAACTGCTGAGATTTGATTTTCCTCCCTCATTACAGAATGGTGTGGGATCCAAACACATTAAGCCACAGGTGGTTCAATACATGAGCCAGAAAGTGTTACAGGGCAGATTAACACATGGATGTTTGTGTGTGTGTGTGTGTGTGTGTGTGTGTGTGTGTGTGTGTGTGTGTGTGTGTGTGTGTGTGTGTGTGTGTGTGTGTGTGTGTGTGTGTGTGTGTGTGTGTGTGTGTGTGTGTGTGTGTGTGTGTGTGTGTGTGTGTGTGTGTGTGTGTGTGTGTGTGTGTGTGTGTACCAAATAGTACAGAAGTGTGAAATGACTTAGTTCTATATCTAGTTAAGAAATAAGAATTAGAAAAAGTAAGTTAGATATAACAACACAAATAAACTGTCTAGACTGATGACAAAGAAAGTGCCTTTCAAGGTCAAACATCAACGATGAGGCAATCAAACCATAGCACCTTGTTTTGGCATCAGTACATCTCAAGTAATTACAAAAATTCCACTTCATGTTTTTAAGACCATAAATGGCACAAAATGTATTGTGTGTGAGTGTGGTATTGCGTGCTTGTGTCTTTCTCACCATACATCTTGCCTTCGTCTGAGAGGATGATTTTCCTCCGGCCACAAGGAGGGTAGATGGCCAGGGCCTCCTGGAAGCTCTGCTCTATGTCTGGGCTCCACACCCCCTCGGCGTCCCCGTCCATGGCCTTGTCCAGCTCATCGTTCCCCTCGTCCAGCCCATCCTCCGGGCTACCGTTGGCACTCCACTCGTTGGAAGCAATGGTGGCGGCTCACCCTGGGCCCGATGACGAGCCCCACAGTCAGAGGATCTAGGGGGGAGGGAGAGAGGGAGAGAGAGGGAGAGAGAGAGAGAGAGAGAGAGAGAGAGAGAGAGAGAGAGAGAGAGAGAGAGAGAGAGAGAGAGAGAGAGAGAGAGAGAGAGAGAGAGAGAGAGAGAGAGAGAGAGAGAGAGAGAGAGAGAGAGAGAGAGAGAGAGAGAGAGAGAGAGAGAGAGAGAGAGAGAGAGAGAGAGAGAGAGAGATGAGAGAGAGAGAGAGAGAGAGAGAGAGAGAGAGAGAGAGAGAGAGAGAGAGAGAGAAGGATACACAGTCATTATCATCATCATCGTAACTGCTGTCATCATCATCACCATCACCATCACCATTAGCAGGCGAGTACATTACAAATGAAGTCGTATAAAGTAGGCTCCTTTGGTCTTAGCTGTCTGTTTTCATTGAAATCATTAAATCTGTACTAACAAACAATACAGCCCTTGATTATTGTTATCATTGACACATTTGTATGTGTCTAAAACTGCCAAATTAATTCAAGCTATTCTATAAAACCTTGTTTTAATAGCAAACTAATCAGCAGTGACCTCAATGAATTCTTGTGGTTAGGGGACTGCTTCCCAATGTGGTCGATTTATGGCTGAGAGCAGGCCGAGATCTTAAGTATTTTTCAAGCTGCCTCGTCTTCATTATATTGTTTCTGAAACAAGAGTCCCCTAAGTATCCATCATTCCATGATGCTTGTGTATTTAAAGTTGAAATACGGCCAATTATGATGGTCCTATGGGTAAACTCAACTCCTGACGTTACAAGAACATTTAGAGGTTCCGCATTAAAACAAATTTATGAGGACATCATTGGAACATTTTTAAGTTGCAGTGTTGAAAACTTCCACAACTTCAAAAATATGAAGTGGAGGATTAAAAGAGATGTGAAACGTAAAGCTACTACATGAACATGTCTCTTCACTAAAAGACAAAAGATACCGAGATTTAGCAAGATTTCCTGCCCAAACCCAATTCCTTTTTCCGGGATAAATAACTGCGAGAAACCGGTACATTTCTATGAACAGCATGACGTGAAATATAACTGTTAAATGATATGCCATGTCTAAATCTGGCTTCTCTAAGGCTTCCTCTGCTATCGGCATGATCAATCATCAACGCCCAGGGTGGGGACAGACAGAGCATCTCATTATGGAGCACAGTTCTCAAGGCACGTTTTTTTTCTTGTGAAAGGTAAGACTATAGCCGATCCTAGCCTATGCTACACTAATATAAGGACTGAATGCACGTCTAATTTACATTTTTTTAAACGTTATTGTAAAGAAAAAGTTGTTAATTGAAGCTGCAGAATTTTTAAACACCCTATCACTCAAATATATATCGAGCACTCTCTCAGTCTTTCTCTCTCTACATGAACTCCATTAAAATTGCATCCAAAATAGTTAGGCCTAATCCTGAAGGAAAACGCTCCAGTCTGACTAGGCCTGAATGTAAAACAGTAGGCTAGACACAAACCAGCAGGGTTAGTTGCTAGCTAACATCCCTAACTAAGTTTAGTGCCTAAGTTAAGGGACAGTCTGATTGAGGGACAGTCTGGTTGAGGGACAGTCTGGTTGAGGGACAGTATGAGATTTTGAGGTAAAGCTGTGAGCTATGGGCCCTCCAGGACCAGGGTTGGTGTTAAGCCCAATGACTGAATGTGGAGATCACGGTAGAATTCGAGCAGCGCTCGCCCAGCAATCAGCAGGTAAGTCAGCAGCTCAAGTATTCAAGCTAAGTGTCCACAGAGATCAGGCTGCAGCTATACATCTACCCCAACACAACTCAAGATTAGCAGATCCAATGACTAGAAACTTCCACAATCACTGCAGTAAACGTCCACTGCGGTAGAAAAGTGTGGGTGCATATGGCATAATGCACTGGTCTAGCAGAATCTATTGCATGGCGGGTCTCTTAAGACCAGCAATGTTGTGTCAAGTGTGTCCAATTGATGTGTTAATTTTTTAGAGGCAGTCCCAGTGTTTATCCTAGTAGTGAAGACACAGGTGGGAAGCCCATCCTTCTTTAACACCGTCCGGGTGGTCAGCAAGATCACTATGTGTTAAGGCACATTTAGAATGTGTAAAGATATTAGATATTAAAATATGAACTGATTCAAGCTAGATCTAGGATCAGAGACGTATAGGAGCAAGGGTCACCTAGCTAACAGGGACTAACTTGTGGAACAGTGAGAGTGATCCCGAGTGTCTCAAAGGTTTTATCAATACCGATCAGAATCCAGGAGTGGGCTACAGTAGTACATGAGTGAGTTTAGTGTGGGGCTGCTGTGCTGTGTGTGAAAGAGCTCTTATGGAGAGTGAGGCTTACATTCCAGACATGTCCTTATTAAGAAAGGCCCGTGAGCATTCACTGTTTCTCCTTCTGCCTCCCTTGTGTCAACCCGACACCCTCCCTCCCTCCCCACCCCCACTCCACCCCTCCGCTCAGCGCTCAGAACGTCTCTGCCCAAATAAGGACGGGAGACCAGGGGATACATGTAAGGGGGAGAGAGAGGAGGGGAGAGGGGCGGATTGTCCAATTTAGGCGTCCACTTCGGGGGTCTGGAAAACAGTAGGATTGTTTCTGCTGGAATGCAACATCAGCAGAGACAGAGAGAGACACAACCACACTCACAGCCTCTCCATGACGCTGCCTGACGTTAACCAGCGGAAAGAGAGAGAGAGAGTGAAGGCATTGTCAATGCTATGCCTATATGGACTGTTTCACTATATTACTGGGTAATTCAATTCGATGCAGTAGAACAGTGTAAAATAGTTCAAATTGTCGAAGACGCAACAAAGGAAATGAGACAGCTGCATTTAAACTGTGTGATTGTGAATTTAACTATCAACAATGCTTTTACTATGTTACCATTATTAGATAGTGTTACCATTATTAGACAATGTTAACGTTATTAGACAGTTTAACGTTATTAGACAGTGTTACTGTTATTAGACAGTGTTAACATTATTAGACAGTGTTAACGTTATTAGACAGTGTTAACGTTATTAGACAGTGTTACTGTTATTAGACAGTGTTACTGTTATTAGACAGTGTTGCCGTTATTAGACAGTGTTACCGTTATTAGACAGTGTTACCGTTATTAGACAGTGTTAACGTTATTAGACAGTTTAACGTTATTAGACAGTGTTAACGTTATTAGACAGTGTTAACGTTATTAGACAATGTTAACGTTATTAGACAGTTTAACGTTATTAGACAGTGTTAACGTTATTATACAGTGTTAACGTTATTAGACAGTGTTACTGTTATTAGACAGTGTTACTGTTATTAGTGTTACCATTATTAGATAGTGTTACCATTATCAGACAGTGTTACCGTTATTAGACAGTGTTACTGTTATTAGACAGTTTAACGTTATTAGACAGTGTTAATGTTATTAGACAGTGTTAACGTTATTAGACAGTGTTAACGTTATTAGACAGTGTTACTGTTATTAGACAGTGTTACTGTTATTAGACAGTGTTGCCGTTATTAGACAGTGTTACCGTTATTAGACAGTGTTAACGTTATTAGACAGTTTAACGTTATTAGACATTGTTACTGTTATTAGACAGTGTTAACGTTATTAGACAGTGTTAACGATATTAGACAGTGTTAACGTTATTAGACAGTTTAACGTTATTAGACTGTGTTAACGTTATTATACAGTGTTAACGTTATTATACAGTGTTAACGTTGTTAAACAGTGTTAACGTTATTAGACAGTGTTTCTGTTATTAGACAGTGTTAACGTTACTATAACACCAAACCATACATAGGGATTATAAGGAGTTTAGTAACATAAGGTTACATTAGGCTGAAGGAGACTACAATATGACTTTGACCTGGAATGCCAACATAACAATAGTAGTGGGAGAACACTGTAAATCAGTTCCTCGGCAATCCATGACCATGTGGGCCGAAAATGTAAAACCCTCAAAACCCTTTAGAAGACACAAACTGTATATCAAATCAGCTGTTCCTCACAAAGACGAAAGGCCTTTTGACTCCTTATGGGTGAAACACAACACGCCTGTGATGGGAGGCACACTGATACGGACACGAATATAAGCACATATTTACAAACATTGCACACAAACTCTTCTAGAATACTTTCCATGAATGGCGTCTTTCACCTGTTGCCAGATGGGATATTAGGCCTCTTGATTGGATGACACGGTGCGCTCAGATTGAGCACAAAGTCAGGTGAGACACACATGCACGCACGCACTTCCCCTTCCACACTCTCTGGGAGTGCGTCCAGCCACAGACCTGACTGAGACCATCATGCTACAGAATTCCAATGTGCAGCAGGAATGTAAATACCAGTGGAACGCTATGCACCTCGCACATTCATTCAAACTCCACCATTCACAGCCCAGAAATCCTGTTTTCCCAGGCCTCATACAGCTATCACGTTGCACTTAGCTTTCAGCAATCCGCTATATCTTTGCGCAGGTCTCTTCTTCAAAGCCTCTGCAAGTTTGCTATCCTTTTCCTCCGAAACGGCATAATTACACTCACACATCCCATGTAATGCTTGATATGCTATTGATCCGTCTTCTTCCATGGAAAGTTGTAGGTATAAACACAGGAAGTATGTGTTTTATAACATGTGTATTACTGTCCACAGTCAATGTGGGAAAATCCACACGGACAGCCACAGACAGGAAAACAAGTAGAGGTCGTGTGTGTTTTGGCTGTGGGTGGAGTATTGTAAAGGGATAACCAGTGATTTATTCACTCACACAGTTCATGTAGATGAGATCATGCTGATGCATTCAAAATATGATCCGTTTGTTCGTTTTTTTTTGTTGTGAGAGAGGGGGATGAATAGTAACAGACAACCCGACATTAAAGAGACAGTAGGTGGTCAATCCTATAATGCTATGGCACGGGGACCGTCCTTGCTCCATTCCAAAAGTGGTGGGAAAGTCACGTTTCATTCGTAAGCTGCACTTCGAAACAAACATGATTGATTTCAGAAATAAATCATAGTTTTGAAGAAAATAAACATACCCTGAGAGGGAGAAGTCTCCCTATTGAGCTAGGACCATGGTGTAACTGACGAGGAAACCAGCTTCAGACAGACATCATCCTCCCAAGGTAGTCAAGGACTGGACAGACAACCAAAACTGTCAATCAAATGAAGTCATCTTACCATGAAGTCACTTCAAGTTAATGTGTAATGGCTGTTGAACAAGTTGAGGAGACTAAATTACTTGGCGTTACCTTAGATTTTAAACTCTCATGGTCAAAACATATACAGCGGGTGAAATAAGTATTGAACACGTCACCATTTTTCTCAGTAAATATATTTACAAAGGTGCTATTGACATGAACGTTTCACCAGATATTGGTAACAACCCAAGTGATCCATACATACAAAGAAACCAAAAGAAATAAGTTCAGAAATTAAGTTATGTGTAATAATGTGAAATGACACAGGGAAAAAGTATTGAACACATGAAGAATGGGAGGTGCAAAAAGACATGGAAAGCCAAGACAACAGCTGAAAACTATCAGTAATTAAAAAGCAATCCAGCCCACTGTCAGTGCAAATTAATATCAGCTGGTTCAGTCCCAACTGATGGCCTACAAAAAGGTCTCATTGCCAAGGTGTCACACAAGACACATCTCATGATGGGTAAAAGCAAAGAGCTGTCTCAATACCTTCGCAACCTAATTGTTGCAAAACATAATGATGGCATTGGTTATAGGCGCATTTCTAAGCTTCTGAATGTTCCAGTGAGCACTGTTGGGGCCATAACACAGAAGTGGAAAGACAATCATTTCACCATAAATTTGCCTCGACCAGGTGCTCCTCACAAGATTTCTGACAGAGGAGTGAAAAGAATAATCAGAAGAGTTGTCCAAGAGCCAAGGACCACTTGTGGAGAGCTTCAAAAAGACCTGCAATTAGCAGGTACTGTTGTCTCAAAGAAAACAGTAAGTAATGCACTCCACCGCCATGGCCTGTATGCACGCTCACCACGCAAGACTCCATTGCTGAAAAAAAAGTATGTTGAAGCTCGTTTAAAGATTGCTGCACAACATTTGGAAAAGCCAGTGAAATACTGGGAGAATATAGTGTGGTCAGATGAGAGCAAAATTGAACTGTTTGGATGTCATAATACACACCATGTTTGGAGGAGAAATGGCACAGCACATCACCCTAAAAACACCATACCAACAGTGAAGTTTGGAGGTGGGAACATCATGGTGTGGGGCTGCTTTTCAGCAAATGGTACTGGCAAACTTCACATAATTGAAAGAAGGATGAATGGGCAAATTTACCGAGACATTCTTGACAAACATCTGCTGCCATCTACCAGGATGATGAAGATGAAACGAGGGTGGACAAGACAATGATCCCAAACACACAGCCAAGGAAACTCTCAATTGGTTTCAAAGAAAGAAAATAAAGCTGCTAGAATGGCCCAGCCAATCACCTGACTTAAATCCCATTGAAAATCTATGGAAAGAACTGATGATCAAGATTCATAGAAGAGGCCTACGGAACCTTCAAGATTTGAAGACTGTTTGTTTGGAAGAATGGGCCAAAATCACACCAGAGCAATGCATGCGACTAGTTTCTCCATACAAGAGGTGTCTTGAAGCTGTCATTACCAACCAAGGCTTTTGTACAAAGTATTAAATAAATATAAGTAAGTGTGTTCAATACTTTTTCCCTGTGTCATTTCACATTATTACACATAACTTCTGAACTTATTTGTTTTGGTTTCTTTGTATGTATGGATTACTTGGGTTGTTACCAACATCTGGTGAAAATTTCATGTCAATAGCACCTTTGGAAATATATTTACTGAGAAACATGGTGGCGTGTTCAATACTTATTTCACCCGCTGTAGATTCAATGGTTGTAAAGAAGGGGAGAGGTCTGTCTGTAATAAAGAGATGGTTTGCTTTTTTGACACCACACTCCAAAAAGCAAGTGCTGCAGATTATTGTCCAATTGTGTGGCCCAGTGATACAAGGAAAGACCTAGTGTCTTCCCGCGAATTGCATTTTGTCAAATGCTTGAAAATTAAGTTTTATTGGCTGCTTCATTAGACAAGTTAAGACGCATTACCATAATCTAAATGGGATTTCTGTCATTCTGAGCACCGTGGGTGGACGCCCTAATGGGTTATGCACCCAATGCACATTGGTCCGGTAGAATTCTCAAATGGCCGGTAAATTACAGTCTTCCCCCTCACGTTGTTCGCCGCCACTTTTGCCAAACGGAAACCCTGGCTTACAGGTGAAATCAGTCATTGATACACACATTGTGGCGTAGCAGGAAGATTGGAATGACATGAACCAAGAGGGTGTGAGTTCAAAAGTTAGAAGCACTATGTATGTGGGTGTCCCTAGCATTGCCAAAAGACAAAGAACTGTGACTGGATCAGTGGTTCACCGATCAGGGCCTTGTGATATATAGTATCTTTATGACCATCTGGTGATGTCTCCGGGACAAACCGGGAACTAGACAAAAACCTCCAGGGGACCATGACACATCGTCCCAAGAACGTTCAGGGGACCATGACACATCGTCCCAAGAACGTTCAGGGGACCATGACACATCGTCCCAAGAACGTTCAGGGGACCATGACACATCGTCCCAAGAACGTTCAGGGGACCATGACACATCGTCCCAAGAACGTTCAGGGGACCATGACACATCGTCCCAAGAACGTTCAGGGGACCATGACACATCGTCCCAAGAACGTTCAGGGGACCATGACACATCGTCCCAAGAACGTTCAGGGGACCATGACACATCGTCCCAAGAACATTCAGGGGACCATGACACATCGTCCCAAGAACGTTCAGGGGACCATGACACATCGTCCCAAGAAAGTTCAGGGGACCTTCAGGGGACCATGCCACAACAGTGTTGGGCTAGTAACCGTATGGCACCTCTAATTGCTTCTGTAAGTTGCTCTGGATAAGAGTGTCTGCTAAATGACTAAACATCTTAAACACGGTACATGTTGGTGGACTGCATGGCCTTCCCTCCCATCTATTCATAATGATTTTAGTCAGATTGTTCCTGTCTCTCAGAATGTAGGCTTTGTTAGGACTGCTGTTGCAGCTGGGACACTTGCTGGTGAGGGAGAGATGACCCCCAAGGTCAGACCCCAAGCCATGCACACACCCATCTTCACTCATACTAGACACATACACACACACAGACTCAAGCACACCGTATTTGAAAATCTTTCTCTGTTTCTGCACACAATCCCAGAAATAAAATCCCATTCTCATGGTTGAAGGGCATATTCTCAAACACAAGTACACACAGATGCACACATTCTCTCTCTTTCTCGGAGACACCCACACACTCCGGGCCTCACAAACACACACTTGACAAGGAGAACAACAGGACTTGGCGATTGAAGGAGCAGCTGCTCTCTTAGGTCAGATTACAGATACAGTAAACATTTTAGACTCTCTGACAGGGCTGGAGACACTGCCTTACCCATGACCACCCCCCCCCCCCCCACCCCCCCCCCACACCCCCCCCACACACACACTCACACATACACTCTTGCTCTTCCTCTCTCTACTCAAAAGCAGCTTATTTTACCACTGGGTTACAGTACACACACAGGTTTAAATCCATTTAAAAACGTTTCATTTCAATAGTTGAAAAGGAAACTGAGCTGCCTATTGAGTCTTGCCTCTGAGAGGAAAGAGACGGTGAGAGGGCCAAGACACTGCCAGCCCTCCCTCCCTCCCCTCCTAGACTCCCAAGAGTATGAGAGCCCAATCTCAGGGCACTAGAGGAGCTCCCCTCCCCCTCCTCTCCCCTCCCCTGTCTGTGTTTGGCCCTAATAAATTCTCTCCAGCTTCTCCAATAACTTCCTCCTACTTCCTCTTTGGCACCGCGCTCAGGAAACAATCATAGCTGAGGGTGAGAGGAGGGCTGGACGAACAACAGCTCACACGGCAAGAGGCAGAGAGAGGGAAAGAGAGAGGGAAAGAGAGAGAGGGAAAGAGAGAGAGGGAAAGAGAGAGAGGGAAAGAGAGAGAGGGAGAGAGAGGGAGAGAGGGTGGAGAGAGAGAGAGAGAGAGAGAGAGAGAAGAGGGGCTTATATTTACAGTCAGTAAGGCAGTTCACAGCTTGATACCATTTTGAAACTCCCAAAAAGGCATGTTTGAGTTGGAAAAGTCTGAAATCAACCAACATATTTCCAAGTCTGACAGAAAGAGATATAAATGTATGTTCACAATCTGCTATGACACATAAAAAAAAGTATTCCTTCAAGTACAAAACATCAACCCAGGGCCTGAATGAGACAATGATTGACTAATAGCAGCAGGTAGCCTAGTGGTTAAGAGTGTTGGGAGTGAAAGGTCGCTGGTTCGAATCCCCGAGCCGGCAAGGTAGAAAAAACTTCCGTTCTGCCTTTGGGCAAGACAGTTAACCCCCAACAACAACTGCTCCCCGGGCACTGATGACGTGGATGTCCTACTACAACACAGACTAGGGTCTAACTGACTAGGTATCCCATTTCCTACTACAACACAGACTAGGGACTAACTGACTAGGTATCCCATTTCCTACTACAACACAGACTAGGGTCTAACTGACTAGGTATCCCCTGTCCTACTACAACACAGACTAGGGACTAACTGACTAGGTATCCCATTTCCTACTACAACACAGACTAGGGACTACCAGAATATGGTCTAACAGACTAGGGTCTACCAGACTAGGGTCTAACTGACTAGGGTCTAACTGACCAGGGTCTACTTGACTAGGGTCTACTTGACTAGGGTCTACCAGACTAGGGTCTACCAGACTAGGGTAAACCAGACAAGGGTCTATCAGACTAGGGTAAACCAGACTAGGGTCTAACTGATTAGGGTCTACCAGACTAGGGTCTAACTGATTAGGGTCTACAAGACTAGGGTCTACAAGACTAGGGTCTACCAGACTAGGGTCTAACTGATTAGGGTCTACAAGACTAGGGTCTAACTGACTAGGGTCTAACTGACTAGGGTCTACCAGACTAGGGTCTACCAGACTAGGGTAAACCAGACAAGGGTCTATCAGACTAGGGTAAACCAGACTAGGGTCTAACTGATTAGGGTCTACCAGACTAGGGTCTAACTGATTAGGGTCTACAAGACTAGGGTCTAACTGACTAGGGTCTACCAGACTAGGGTCTAACTGATTAGGGTCTACAAGACTAGGGTCTAACTGACTAGGGTCTACTTGACTAGGGTCTACCAGACTAGGGTCTACCAGACTAGGGTAAACCAGACAAGGGTCTATCAGACTAGGTAAACCAGACTAGGGTCTAACTGATTAGGGTCTACCAGACTAGGGTCTAACTGATTAGGGTCTACAAGACTAGGGTCTAACTGACTAGGGTCTAACTGATTAGGGTCTACAAGACTAGGGTCTAAATGACTAGGGTCTACCCCAGTGTCTTTTTTTAAATGTTAGCTATTTAGCAGGCGCACATATCCAGAGTGACTTACAGGAGCAATAAGGGTTAAGTACCTTGCTCAAGGGCACATTGACAGATTTTTCACCTAGTCGGCTCTGGGATTCAATCCAGCGTCCTTTCGGTTATTGCCCCACTCTTAACCGCTAGGCTACCTGCGGGTCCAATGGAGTAAAGCCTTAACCTGGCCGACAAACAGAGGAAAGACTGACACAAAGCAGAGAGAGCGCCAGACTGCTTCTTTAACAGCCTGATTCAGCAGTTTAATCTGACATTTTCCAGGGAGCGTTGCTGAGCAGTCATCCTCTCCTCCTCGCCTGAGTTGGTCATTCTGTGGTGAGACCAGAGGTTTGGTGCCCTAATCTGTGAAACTTTTAACGACAAGTGTTATCGACGTACAAGTATACCCGCTAATAAAGCCACTCATCTAGCCATATCATTTATGGAGTCTGGCTACAAAGGATAGCTCAAATGTGGTACTGCTTCACAAGAACAATAAGGGGGTCGAGAAGAGAGAGGCGCTTTTAATAAATAAAGGAACAAACTTTAAAACGACTTCACAACCATTGTGTAGCCTACAACTCTTTTAAAAGACAAATCGTGTTGATCCTTTAAACAACACTTCTGGACAAGTATGATGCTTTAGTACGGTCTACATTCTTCAGTAAGTGTGTGGTTTGGTTTTAAAGGGGTCGTCCTCCAACTCCCCACTCTAAAGGCAGGGATTAAGAGCAAGGCTTCGTATGAGTGAGTGCCCATTTAAAGTGATTGGAAAACCACTCCAACACAATGGCCACACACATCAGGCATAGGACTAGATCCCAGATAGCCAGGCCCAGTTTGTTGCCACCGTCATTTATAACGGACACCAGCTAGAGACCCAAACTAACAGCTCTCCTGTTTACTGCAGTATAAAGCATAGGTCATTGGGCCCCACCGAGATCTGTTGTCATTCTCTGGATACGTACATTAGACGGTTGGTTTGTATAGTCTGTCACTATCAACAGTTGGTTGCAACAAGAGCAACTGAAATGTTTAGCCATTTGGGACAAACGGACACAAAGGCTATCCTGTTCCAGGTCACTCCCAAGCGCCTCCATTAAGCAGTCGGGGAGGCCAGAAGTCTTATCTGTTAGTTAGGGCCTTGCTGCATTTGGAGAATATGTAAACAAGCCAATGCACTCAATGCATTAACGTTAATCAAATGCTGATTAATGGTATTTGAATTAGGCTACTAAGACACAGTAATTGCTGAGGAGTACATTGAAGTGGACGCCGGAAATAAGGATAGCGTCATATACTGTATGTTTATAAACAAATCATAGAGGATTGAACCGGGCTGTAGCCCTTTCCTGCAGCCAAATGGCCTCATGGGTGGAATGTTATTACTATTTTTCATAATTTCATAATGAATAAAGTTTCTAAGTCAAACGGTTTTATTTTACACAAAATATACAACATTTGTGGATTTGGCTATTTCAGTCACACCCGTTCCTGACAGGTGTATAAACTCTAGCACACCGCCATGCAATCTCCATAGACAAACATTGGCAGTATAATGTCCTTACTGAAGAGCTCAGTGACTTTTAAAGTGGCACCATCATAGGATGCCACCTTTCCAACAAGTCAGTTTATCAAATTTCAGTCTTCTGTGATGTACACTACATGACCAAAAGTATGTGTACACCTGCTCATCGAACATCTCAATTCCAAAAGGCTTTCCACTAGAAGTTGGAACATTGCTGCGGGGACTTGCTTCCATTTATCCACAAGAGCATTAGTGAGGTCGGGCACTGATGTGTCCACATACTTTTGCATATATAGTATATATAAATTGTAATATTGGGATGCAAACTTAGAATTTAATACATTTCAACTCTATAGCTGACATGGTACAGGTGTCTTCTTTTAAGCCCATAACCATGTGTGTGAGGTGTATACTTTTGTTTCAAAGTAGATTTGTTTAAGACTTTAGCCCACTGCAGTAAAAGGTTAAATTACGTTTTACCAAATTAATATTCTTAATGATACAACTAATATGCGCTCTTGAGGCCTGAGTTAGACGTTATACTAGGTTGTAAGGTCAGATCTCTCTGAGGTTCTATCTGTGTGTCTGCAACAGTCAAAAGTAGTATTTGTTCAGACCTCTGTTGACAGAAGGGTAAGTGGCCACCATTTGGAAGACCACTTCTGGGGATGGTGCTAATGTCTGCACAAATGGGCAGAGCTCATTAGTCATTCTTCTGTGGCTTTAACACAAACCAGTGAAGTAGGGCTGTCCCCGGCAAACAAACAAATCTTGGTTGACCTAGAGTCACCTGTTCTTTTGACCCACCCTATGTGTTTGAATAAAATCAATTATATGTCTGCTACTGAGCATGTCTGATGCTTTAAGCACACAATTATTAAATAATTAAGACACACAAATGACTCAAGAGGGAGCCAGAGATCAAGATAGCCCAACCAGAAGAAAACAAAAGACCAACCCCTCTTCCTCCCGCTGCTGTTGGCCTTCGCAGATTCTGCTGTTACGCTCCTGAAGTTGCCGATAGGTAATAGGCCAATTTATCTTACCATTTCTACCCATCTGCGTGCCAGTTATGATTTTCATACGCACATTTTCGTGGAACAGTTTCATTTAATTTATATTAAAATCTTTGTATCTCAAAATCCTTATCATGTGGTTCATCAATATTCTAAAAGTAACTTATATTGCCATTGCAACTATGTAAAAATAGCCTACATAAAGCCAACAAATAAAAACATTGCAGCCTGCAAGTAGAAAATATCCTGATAAAAATAAATAGACTATGAATCACATTGGCTACACATGGCCTGTCTGCAAGGAACTTGAAACATTGTAGCAATTATTAACTTGGGTCTGGTCTGAAGCTGGTGCTAGCAAACCTGCAACATTGTATTCTGGGCCCTCACAGTTTCCCGCACTCTGGACAGATATAGTTTTAGGCTATTTGTGCAAGGGATTAGAAGTAATCAAGTAGGCCTATTTTATGATGTTTCCACCGGATTAGAGCATTACATTTTTTTCCCCTTTCACACCGAGTGGTTATCGAAAGAGAGATCTTTCAAATAGGCTACGTTAAGGAACTATTGGAATTTTCAATGGATTTAAAAACTTTGTTAACTTGCTGTTTGGGGTGAAGAAAAACATATTTTGAGAAGCTAAGTTAGTTAAGACAATAAGAAATACTATCAGATCCCCAAATGGGCACATTTTTATAGGCCTACATTTGCGCGCAGACCAGGTAGCCTAGGCCTACTTCTATGTAAAAAAAATATTTTATTTAACTAGGCAAGTCAGTTAAGAACAAATTCTTATTTACAAAACAGCAGCCAAACTTGGACGATGCTGGGCCAATTGTGTGCCGCTCTATGGGACTCTCAATTACGGCCAGTTGTGATACAGCTTGGATTTGAACCAGGTTGTCTGTAGTGACTGGAGTGCTACAAACAAAAGACAATGAATAAATTGACAAATCACATCATATTTTATTGGCCCGACAGGATGCTTCTCAATTGTGTATCTGTAAAAGTTTGTGAGGGTCTTAGGGTCCAAGACAAATTTCTTCAGCCTTCTTCAGTTTCTGGTTTGGGTAGGTTTTAATAGTCACAGTGGGAACAACATTGCCTATACACTTCCTGATGTATACGTCAATCAGAACATATCCCAGTCCGCGTGATCAAAACAATCTTGAAGCATAGATAGATAGATACAATTGAAGTCGGAAGTTTACATTAGGTTGAAGTCACAATTAGGTTGAAGTCATTAAAACTAAATTTTCAACCACTCCACAGATTTCATGTTAATAAAACTATAGTTTTGGCAAGTCGGTTAGGACATCTACTTTGTGCATGACACAAGTATAATTTATAATTCACTATATCAAAATTCCAGTGGGTCAGAAGTTTACATACACTAAGTTGACTGTGCCTTTAAACAGCTTGGAAAATTCCAGAAAATTATGTCATGGCTTTAGAAGCTTCTGATAGGCTAATTGACATAATTTGAGTCAATTGGAGGTGTACCCGTGGATGTATTTCAAGGCCTACCTTCAAACTCAGTGCCTCTTTGCTCGACATCATGGGAAAATCAAAAGACATCAGCCAAGACCTCAGAAAAACATGTGTGGACCTCCACAAGTCTGGTTCATCCTTGGGAGAAATGTCCAAATGCCTGAAGGTACCACGTTCATCTGTACAAACAATAGTACGCAAGTATAAATACCATGGGACCACACACCCGTCATAGCGCTCAGGAAGGAGACGCGTTCTGTCTCCTAGAGATGAATGTACTTTGGTAAAAACAATCCCAGAACAACAGCAAAGGACCTTGTGAAGATGCTGGAGGAAACAGGTACAAAAGTATCTATATCCACAGTAAAACGAGTCCTATATCGACATAACCTGAAAGGCCGCTCAGCAAGGAAGAAAAATAGAACTGTTTGGCAATAATGACCATCGCTGTGTTTGGAGAAAAAGGGGGAGACTTGCAAGCTGAAGAACACCATCCCAACCGTGAAGCATGGGGGTGGCAGCATCATGTTGTGGGGGTGCTTTGCTGCAGGAGGGACTGGTGCACTTCACAAAATAGATCGCATCATGAAGAAGGAAAATTATGTGGATATATTGAAGCAACATCTCAAGACATCAGTCAGGAAGTTAAAGCTTTGTGCGAGCAAGGAGGCCTACAGATCTGACTCAGTTACACCAGTTCTGTCAGGAGGAATGGGCCAAAATTCACCCAACTTATTGTGGGAAGCTTGTGGAAGGCTACCCAAAACGTTTGACCCAAGTTAAACAATTTAAAGGCAATGCTACCAAATACTAATTGAGTGTA
This sequence comes from Thymallus thymallus, assembly GCA_023634145.1. Taxonomy (NCBI): domain Eukaryota; kingdom Metazoa; phylum Chordata; class Actinopteri; order Salmoniformes; family Salmonidae; genus Thymallus; species Thymallus thymallus. Next base: position 6,628,133 of record CM042409.1, read on the forward strand.
TGTAAACTTCTGACCCACTGGGAATGTGATGAAATAAATAAAAGCTGAAATAAATAATTCTCTCTAATATTATTCTGACATTTCACATTCTTAAAATAAAGTGGTGATCCTAACTGACCTAAAACAGGGAATTTTTACTAGGATTAAATGTCAGGAATTGTGAAAAACTGAGTTTAAATGTATTTGGCTGTATGTAAACTTCCGACTTCAACTGTGGGTACTTTATTGATCTCAGAGGGGAAATGACTTTGTCAAGCAGCTACGAAATACACAAAAGACAGATACAAGATAAATGATACATAGTGCGGCAGTATGAAAAAGTATAAAAATACAAGATGTCTGGAGTGCAAAAAGCTATAAAAAGGCATGGCATAGTATGAGTGAATGGCTGAATATGTACACTATACATTGTTACAGTGTTAGGTGAAAAAAGTATACAAATATTGCAAGTTGGTATAAATTAATAAACAAATATTTGCATGGATAAATTAACTGTACAGGTAAATGACAGGAATATATACTTAAATAGCTAAATGTGTGTATGATATAATTTAGGGTAATAATAATAATTCCCTTAAAATACAGTTCTTAGTACAGGGTTTAATTACAGATAAATGCACGTATTGCACATTCAATATACTAAATGCAAAACATACTAATGACAGGATACTAATATGCAGTCCTGAGTGAATGACTACGTAAGTTCAGTCCAAGAATTACTTACAATATTGCATGTGATATGATATAACAACTGTACATGAATATGTATATACAGTCCAGAATGAATGAGTGCTGAATGAATAAGTCCTGAGTGAATGAGTGATTACAGACCAGAGAGTTACTCACGGACGGATGGATGCCATATTATTAAACTAGGTCCTAACACCCCAACTGTTCCTGGTTAATGTTGCCGACGGCACGGCACCCCGGTGAGGCGTAAAATAGTCTAATAGCCGCCTGCAGGAAGGACCTCCTGTAGCGCTCTCTGGCACACCGTGGTGGGATCAGTCTGTGACTGAAGGTGCTCCATAACCATGGTATGCAGAGGGTGGGTGACGTTGTCCATGACGGCCAGCAGTTTGGCCAGGATCTTTCTGGATTCCGATTGGTCAGACCAGCGTTGAATAGCAAGGGTACTTCCTGTTTGAGTTTCTGCCTATAGGAAGGGAGGAGCAAAATGGAGTCGTGATCTGATTTGCCAAAGGGAGGGCGGGGGAGGGGGAGTAGCAGTGATTGAGCGCTTTAGCAGCACGAGCACTACAGTCAATGTGTTGATAGAACTTTGGTAGCGTTTTCCTCAAATGTGCTTTGTTAAAATCCCCAGCTACAATAATGCGGCCTCAGGATATGTGGTTTCTAGTTTTCACAAAGTCCAGTGTAGCTCCTTGAGGGCCATTGTGGTATCGGCTTGAGGAGGAATATACACGGCTGTGACTATAACCAAAGAGAATTCTATTGGAAGGTAATACTTTTGGCATTTGATTGTGAGGTATTCTAGGTCGGGTGAACAAAAGGACTTGAGATCCTGTACGTTATCACAATCACACCATGAGTAGTTAATCATGAAACATACACCACCACCCTTCTTCCTTCCAGAGAGTTCTTTATTCCTGTCTGCGTGATGTACTGAGAACCCAGCTGGCTGTATGGACGGGGACAGTATATCCGGAGAGAGCCATGATTCCGTGAAACAGAGTATGTTACAGTCTCTGATGTCTCTCTGGAAGGAGATCCTCGCCCTGAGCTTGTGTACTTTATTTTCCAGAGACTGAACATTAGCGAGTAATATACTCGGTGTGTACGCCTCCTGAGTCGGACTAGAAGTCCACTCTGAATACATCTTCTCCGCCGGTGGCGGCTTGGAGTAGCCTCTGAGATAAATTCAATTGCCCTGGGGGGTGTGTGAACAAAGGATCCAATTCCGGGAAAGTTGTTTTCCTGGTTGTAATGCTCCTAAACCCCTAAATGGAATGAAATAAACCAAAACTTGTTCCTCACAAGTGTAGCCTAGGTTGTGCAGTCTGCAAACAACATGTCTACTTGAAAGTGAGAATGGTAAAAGACTGTAATAATAATAATATATTGAATGCATTAATATAAATGACCTAACAAACACTGTAGATTAGAAATTATGGGAATTAATGGTAAATGTACTATTGGTGATTAGTCCACTGAGACAGACGTGAATCAGACAGGTGTCTCATGTGAAATAATACATATATTTGTAACTGCTCGACTAAAGAAATCTAGGATGACCAACAGCCTATCAACCAAACAATCGACCAGTCAACTAAATGGAGTCAGCCCTTCAGTGAAGTTGCTCTCAAATAGCCAGCAGAGCTAGAAACAGCCCAGAATCTCCGGAACTAACAACTACCTATTGTATTTTCAAAGAAGGTACGATTCAAAATAGGAGATGATTAGTACACAATAGCTGTCTGAGCAAAATATAAAGTGTGAAGATAAATTAACAAAGTCAGATAAATAAAGTGTTTTAACAATAGGCCTACATAAAGTTGATTTTAAAAATACAAATATTATAGACTTTTCACTCTGTTTATATTGCAGTAGCCATTTTATTCATGACCATGAAAACCACAGTTGTGGCAACATAAAAAAGATTTCCCTGATTACATTGTTAAATTACCCAAGAGAGGGACACATGATATTACCTATGCCAATGAAAAATGCATGAAGATCTGAGCAAATGCCTGGACAGTAGCTGTGTTCCAATTTAATATCAAATAGCCATGTCAACGACCTCCAAAGAGTTTCTAAAAGTTGCACTTTCCTTCATCAACCTATATTATCAGCTCTTGCAATGGAAAAGGACATGTTGTAAGTAGAGCTGGGAACATTACGAAACTATATTATAACGATAGGGTGCCAATACGATATGTATTGTGATTCTCACGATTCTATATGTATTGCGATTCTCACGATTCTATATGTATTGCGATTCGATACTGTGATTTTATTGCAATTCGATGTTCCAAACATATTGCTCACCATATGTCTGCTGCAGAGGGCCGAGAGAGGGCCATGAGAAAACAAAGTTTTGTATCAGTCATGGAAAGAAAAACTGCTGAAAACAAATTGGCTCCATATTTAAAAAGACAATGGAGAACAAGCTATGAAGGAAAAATACTGCAGTTTTGGTGCAGGTACAGCCAACTAGTGCAAAAAATAATATAGCGATATTGTCCAAACTATGCGATATATCGTCAAAAATTATATCTCGAGATCTAAATGTATTTTTTCCCCCATCACTAGATGTAAGTTAATATCTGCACTTAACAGTCTTACCATCTTTCTGTCCTGAAACAAAAGCCCCTTCTCAGTGCCTGTACACTAACCTGGGAGGGAACAGGTTAATTAATAATTTCTTCAACCGCCTGAGAATATACAGCTCCAACAGAGAAACAAGACACTTTAAGAGGATATAGTTCAAATAATCGAATAATTGACCAGGAGCCTTAAAGCCAACAGGCAGCTATGGCCTTTTGCCTTACAAGAAAAGCTGTGAGATGTAAAAATGTACCTAGCCCATTGGCTAGATTCAGATTACGAGTTGCAGTGTTGCAGTTTGTTTGAGAAGAGCTGATTGTGTTGGGACTGAGAGCAGAGCAAGAGCTCTAGCCTGCTACATGCATGTTGCATAAACACACTGAGAACAAAGGGAGAATCTGTCAGAGCAGCAGAATGTTAATCCTTCCCAGATTGACCCTCCTCTTCTCCGTCCTCCATCACGATCAAATATATCACACCTTCATTCACCAAGGATGCTTCCATTGTTTTCTTTTGTTTCCACATGTTCAGAAAGTAATTTGATTCAGCTTTGTAGATATTAAAGGGTATTAAGTGTAATCAATCTTCAGTCTCAACTTTCCTCAGTCACCCAAGTGGTCATGTTGGATTACATTTCAAATCAAATCAAATAAAAAGTTACACATATTTAGCAGATGTTATTGCAGGTGTAATGAATGCTTGTGTTCCTAGCTCCAACAGTACAGTACACAGTTCTAACACAGGAAACAGAAATCAACAATATGAATAGAGATAAGAGTCTATTCCCCAGTTTTCATTTCACAACATAGTTGTGTCCCCATTTATTCTAGGTAGAACCCTTTTGGGTTCCATATTGAACTATCTGTGGAAAGGGTTGTACAATGAACTCAAAAGGGTTCTGCATGGAACCAAAAAGGTTCTACCTGGAACCCAAAAGGGTTCTTCAAAGGGTTCTCCTATGGGGACAGCCGAATAACCTAGATAGCACCTTTTTTTCTAAGAGTGTAGGATACAATAGGCATTAGTGCTTTGTTTGTTTGCACTAATATGATACAAAGCAGGCTGAACTATAAGGCCTCACCTCTAATATTTGGAAGTATACTGAAAAAAAATATAAACGCAACATGCAACAATTTCAAAGGTTTTACTGAGTTACAGTTCATATAAGGAAATCAGTCAATTAAAAAAATATATTTATGCCCTAATCTATGAAATTCACATGACTGTTAAATGTTGTCCCATTCCTCTTCAATGGCTGTGCGAAGCTGCTGGATATTGGCGGGAAATTGATCATGCTGTCGTACACGTCGATCCAGAGCATCCCAAACATGCTCAATGGGTGACATGTCTGGTGAGTATGCAGGCCATGGAAGAACTGGGACATTTTCAGCTTCCAGGAATTGTGTACGGATCCTTGCAACATGGGGCCATGCATTATCATGCTGAAACATGAGGTGATGGAGGCAGATGAATGGCACGGTATCTCTGTACATTCAAATTGTCATCGATTGTGTTCTTATTCCGTAGCTTATGCCTGCCCATACCATAACCCCACTGCCGCCATGGGGCACTCTGTTCACAACGTTGACATCAGCAAACGCTCATCCACACAACGCCATACACATGGTCTGCGGTTGCGAGGCCGATTGGACGTACTGCCAAATTCTCTAAAAACGACTTTGGACGCGGCTTATGGTAGAGAAATTAGCATTAAATTATTTAGCAACAGCTCTGGTGCAGTCGGCATGCCAACTGTGCACTCCCTCAAAACTTGAGACATCGGTGGCATTGTGTTATGTGACAAAACTGCACATTTTATAGTGGACTTTATTGTCCCCAGCAGAAGGTGCTGTGTAATGATCATGCTGTTTAATCAGCTTCTTGATATGCCACACCTGTCAGGTGGATGGATTATCTTGGCAAAGGAGAAATGCTCACTAACAGGGCAGTAAACAAATATGTGCACAAAATTTGAGAGAAATACGTTTTTTTTGTGCGTATGGAACATTTCTGGGATCTTTTATTTCAGCTCATGAAACATGAGACCAACACTTTACATGTTGCATTTATATTTTTATTCAGTGTGATTCACCAGAGGCAGACAATCTTTCCTATCTTATGGTATAAACAACTCCAACAATATTAACCTGTTGACTCTATTTCCCCAACAGACATCAAACACTACACTTACTGTATAGCTGGAGTACTAGGTGTAATAGGCAACACTTGTATCACAATACCAACCAAATACTGTAATGTCAACTTCAATCTGAACTGGAGACTGTATAGGCAAACACTGGTCTATCTCCTTGAGAATCAAGAGAACGTGTAACTGTGACTGGGAGTACCTGCAGCACTTCACCAACTTAGCGAGACTACTCAGTACATCTGAAATATTTACAGTTGGGCCTGTAGGATGCAGATGACCTGGGACTAATGTTTGTAACTTTGTACGGATCCATTATGTCAACTATGTTCGTATGTCAATAATAAACAAGCCCTAAATTGTGATTTGGTGTGATCGCTTCATGACCAAATGTTGACATTTAAATGTAACAGAGGAAAGTTTGACATAACAAAGACTGTGCCTATAATGCCAACAGTAATTGTTAAGAGGCTATTATTACGTAGCGAGGAACCTGAAAGACAACATTCTATTTTTTTGGCCTAACCTGTTGAATGACACTGATTGTTAAGAAGAACAATAATACAATTTATGGAAAGCATCGCACACATTTTCGTATTTCTAATAAGTGAAACAGGATAAGTATTTTCACCCAATCTTAACCAATAGCACACCATGAATGTGTGATGCTTGAAGAGGTATTTATATAGTCATACAATTATAAGCACATAGATCCATGCATTGTAAATCCTAATATAAGGATTAAATCCTTCAGTAAGGATTTCCAGTGAAAGTGTCACTGGTCCCTGTGGAGGAGATCAAGAAAGATCCACAACTCTAAAGAGAGTACAAACCCCTTACTTAAACATTATTTACCCATACAATAGAAAAGATGGTTGAAAGAAACTGTTTAAATACTGGCAGTAGGCTACTGTGGATTTTTTTTATTACTAATATGCACTAATTTGGCTGTCAAAACTGTTATTACAAGTGAGATGATGAGGCATCAAATCATAATGTAGCCTACATCTATTGCAATAGGTTGTTACCTGAGACTCTAAACTATTGGGTGATTATAATTTCACAAGTATTAATTAAAACACTATTTGTCAGACTGTTTGACTGTGGAGTAGTGTCTTGAAGCAACATGCAACATACTAGAATACTTCTCATCAAAGTCAGTAAGGGACAATTCATGTGTTTTCCACGTGAATTGATGTCTTCCATTTTCCAAACACAATTAATGTGTTTTGTCCTAAGTAAATCTGAGAGTTTGGTAGACAACAGTATGTGTGGAGGGTGCTCTGGTGTGTGTACTAAAGTTATGATAAGTTATTATTAAGTTATGATATGATTGTTATATTTACATATATTATTAATATGCATAAATAACCATGTCAAAATGTAGCAAGATCAGCAGTGTATATGTTTCGCGTGAAACTGAGATTTGTTTTTGTCAAGCGTGCCATTTTCGCCAAAAAACTGTCAACCTGTATTGAACACAAAACATAATAAGATGAAGAATACGATGAAATAAATGTGTATTCTTGACCTAGACCTAGTAGTGCGTTTATGTTTTTGGTTACTTGACAAAATATGTTTTTGGTTGCTAAAATGTCAACTTCTAAAGATGCAACAGTAGATAGCAATATGAATTGGTTTGGGGGCTCGTATATGGCCTCTTCTCTTCGACACAATGTTACCAAATTGGCTGATTCACTTACCTAATCGGTGCAGTAAAACAGCGCGTAAAATATCGAGTTAGGTATTCCTCCAATTTGCCTTTTTCTGTCTGTCAATCCTCGTGTATGTAAAGACTTGATTCTTCCGGAGAACAATCTAGGAGGAAATTGATCCAGATACAAGCAGCTGTACGAAAAAGAAAGGAAACATGCTTGTTGTCCCATAGTAATGACAAAGAAAGAAGCAATAGCCTGCTACCGTCTTATGATTGTCAATGAGTAGAGTCAATATAGTTTAAGCTTAGCAAAGATGTCCTGCACACAGAAAAAGTCACACATAATATATATATATAGCCGATCAATCCGTAATTTTCTTCCCTCCCAAAGGCAGGGAGTTCCACGGAAAAATGCTAAAAATGACAATGATCTGAAAACTTCACCATGAGAGCATAAAAACTTCAGCCCTTAAACAAAGGGAGCAAATTCATGCTTACTCACCTTTTTTTGGAAGTCACCCTTCCTGACAAAAGCGAAGATAACTTACTTATTTTTTATACTTGATTTTTTTTTGGCGCCTTATTGTTTTCAGTAATATTTCTCCAGGTTTGACAGTGTTAGTGGAATGTTAGGTATGACTTTGGTATGAAATCAATGAAGGCAGTACACTGGAAAACGAAGAAAAAAACTTTCAAGGAGGAGCCAGTGGGTACCGTCAATCAAAATACATGGGGGCAGTGCCTCCACTCAAATCTCCACCTTCAGGACTTTTACTGTAGGATATTCCAGAGAAGTCTTTATCAATATAAACTTCTTTGAAGTTGCTTTTTGTTCTCTGGCCGTGCCACATAAAATGACAGCATAAGCTATGCAGCGATTTTTTTTTTTTATAGTATCAGCAAATATCACATGACTTGTTTTGCTCAATGTGAAACTTTCTTTTGCTATTATTAGCCTACTTTGTTATAAAAGCCAGTATAATTAATAATGCATTCAAAATTAAGTGTGTTATATGAGACTTGTAGTCTACAATTAATAAAGTAATAATAATTACAACAAACATATTAATAATAACACAACAACAACAACAATATCATTGTTACACAAACATTAAACAGTATAATTATTATAATATTACTGTACACATTCCACTGAAGTAAGGTCGAATATAGGTCGAAAATGTAATGATACATGTCAAATGGCAAACTCCATGATGTAACCCTTTCAGATTCGAATTCATAACATTTTTTAGAAACTTTAATTTGAACATGTAGGACAATATCCACGTCCGACAATAGAATAGCTCCCCCTGTTGGTCAAAATAATGATTGCGATTGTTGGCATTGGAAGTAGGCCTTCAGGCTTAATGGGGTATGTAGGTTGCTGCTGAAAATATGTAACAAAATATATATATGTAAAACAATACTATCGTCGGCCTGTGGGTAAAAAAACGTTGGGTAAAATGTAAGCTTCATAGTCATAACTCGCTCTGTTAACTAAACATGCACACTTCAAGAAGACAACTTTCTGTGAAGTAAACTCTGAGGAAGTGTGCACATCATTGCACTGCATCGGTTCAAAAACCTTGTCTGTGATTAGCTTCATTGCCTCTGTGAGTTTGGACAACTGCCGGAGCAGGTTCGGGCAGAGAGCACACCTTCCCCTGGTTCTCAAGATCCTCAGCCGTCAGCCCAAACAGGTTTTTCAAGTTTCTTCTCTCACCCCACATTTTGTAAGGGACCAACATTTGCAGAACAGATTGAGTGTCTACAAATCTACAATTAATTTGAAACCAGTGACAAATAATGGAGGTTCCCAGTGAGCATTGAGATGCCAATTAGCAATAAAGTTAAAACTATTATAAAATCAAATCACATTTTATTGGTCACATACACGTGTTTAGCAGATGTTATTGCGGGTGTAGCGAAATGCTTGTGCTTATAGAACTGTGTCAAATGCACAGAAAACTATACAGTATTATTTGAGGTTTACTGTATGCAACAATACACTTATCCTGTAAGAATTTGTTTTAAACATGTCATACTTTATTTGCAGATTAATTAATTATTATTTGAGCATGTTATCTTCAAGCCTGCACTTTGACTTTCATTCAAGAGAAGTTCACTAGAGACTGAAATGCATTGTTTACCTTTGGAACATACATTAACTATCCTTATCAAACAACAATGGTCCACATCAGTGCCTAATATTTGTCAATATCTGTCAATATAAGGCTCTTGTCCACATGATTCATACAAAGACATAATATTGCCTAAGAGAGAACATAGAACATTAAAAAGGCAGGTATCAGAACAACAACAAAATTGTCGCTTGAGTGAAATGAGAACAGCAAATGAGATGATTAGAGAAACACTTGTGACTGTCCACAGTCACATGGTACGAGCATATTGCTTTATACCTCTGCCTCTTAACTGTTTACAATGAAACCTCTAATTTGTAAAATGAAGTCAATTTCATAATCTGGAAATACCACAAATAATTAATGGAAACAAAAATAACCCTACAAATAATGAGAACAAGTAGGCCTAAATAAATATACTTTGACATATTTTGAAATTAATTTTCTATAAATCCACGCAGACCGTTTTTTTACCAATAGATTACACATTACTGGATTTGCATTCCAAATTAAACGCAACAGAATGAATGAATATTGGACATGTAATATGCTATAAAAATCATTGATGTAGGTGGAAGATAGGCTTTCACTCGTCAGATGTCACTTTCATCCCCCAATTGGTCAACATTCCCCAACACTGAAATTGTGTAATGCCAATGCCAAAGCACACCGAGGCTCCGGTGCTCAGACTTGCATGGAGCATCAGCATCCCCTCACGTCCGTCACTGCATCAAGGATCTCCAATTGGTAAAAAATAACCTTGTTCGCAGAAAAGCTCATGATTATCATTGCAATGAGACACAAACAAATAAAACAATCCTTCTGTGTACCTTGCATTGATGTTGAGTAATGGTGAAGAAAATTCTTCTTTCTGGTTGTGGGCATCTGTAGGAAATATGCCAATAACGAGTTGCAGCAGCTTGAGGAGGCACCAGGGCCTATATGGTTTCCTCTTATTCACAGGTTATTTTGCCATCGAAGCTTGATAGAGCAATGGCAAAGGCCTGCACTGCACACATGGGGTAGCTATAGTCCAGAGTGAAGGCATCGTCTGCTACTCGTCCAAATTGCATCACAATATAGTCCACTAGAATAAGAAAATAAATAAAATATTTTAAACACACACACAAACATTTAACATTTACATTTTTGACAGGAAAATGGCTAATTACATTTGAGCTAAAAACTCCCAGAAAATATACTGTATTTGGAAGATTTGTGACTTTATTCAACCTTATACAACTTGTTTTATTCTTAGACTTTTGTCCACCTGTATTGTTTGTGTTATGTACTAGAAATAAACTATATGTAAATAATGTAATTTTTGGTTTGAGTCTCTTCTCACAATCCTTGCTGTGGACGATCTGAAAGTTCTTGATGGAGGCCTGTGTGACCCTGCCGTTGAAGTTCAGCACATGGGAAGCCGTCTCCTCATTCCACGTGGGGGTCTTGTTGTGGAGTTCGATCAGATTGTCCAACTTTCTATTCTGGAACTTAACCAGTAAACCATCGTTGTCCTGAGGAATTGGGGATGAAAGAAATGCAGCAACATTAGCTGGGTCGTTCCACGAAATAAGTGCCTTTTGCCTCCCACTTATATTTTACGTAGAAACTTTGCACAAATATATAATTTAAAAAAAGCCTGTTATATTCAATGAAGTGTCCTTTAATATATGTAGACCACAAAATTCGCTATTTTTTAAAGCCCTAGTTATTCTGTTGCTTTGACAAAGTCATTTTTTAAGATTATTTATTTAATGTGATTAGTGATTTATTTGCGTCTGTCCCTCATTTTAAGTTTAACCCTGTTACGTGAACTGCACTCCCGTTTTAATATGGTCAAACTTCCTTTGGAAATATTTTTTTTTCAAAATAAACATTTAACATCTTATAGTCAAATCATAGAGTAAAAGCAGATGAGCTGGTTGTACTCTTTTTGGCCATTTTCTGATGTTTTGTGGTGGAAAACTGAGCTCTTCGAGCATCAACACTGTTACCCATAGATAGACATGCTAGAATGTAATTTCTTTTTAAATAAAAAATTCGTTCAATTGCCACTCCCTTTTGTACACAACAAGCTTCAATTCTCTATGTCACAAGGGGATTTATGGCTGATTTACGTTCAACCTGTTACAGTCAACACTGTTACGGTCAGATATACTATATGACACTGTATGTGGTGTTGCTGCCATGTTGTGTTGCTACCATGCTGTGTTTTCATGTGTTGCTGCCATGCTATGTTGTTGTCTCTGGTCTCTCTTTATGTAGTGTTGTGTTGTCTCTCTTGTCGTGATGTGTGTTTTGTCCTATATTTTTATTTAATTTAGTTATATTTTTAATCCCAGCCCCCATCCCTGCAGGAGGCCATTGTAAATACGAATTTGATCTTAACTGACTTGCCTGGTTAAATAATGGTTAAATAAAATAAAAAATAAAAAAAATGTAGCCTACACAGCATGTAACCTCCTACAAAGATTGAATCATGATGAACAGGGGTGTTGTTCCGTCCTCATCTATAACTCAGACAGAATTACATCTGTATAACAACGGTTTGCTTACACTGCGTGGTCGGATGGGTACTCGTTCACTGTCCTTGCCCATCCCTGGGATGATAACGGTCAACCTTCTGGGACCCTTCATTCCCAAGACATTAGTTTCCTATATCCAAAGGTCAGAGAGATAAGAAGCAGAATTAGGAATGACATTTTTAGGGAAGTTGGATTTCATCATAGATACATTTTAAATAAGATTTTGTAATAACAATCTAATAATGAACAGACTATGAACTACATTGAACAAAAATATAAATGCAACATGTAAAGTGATGGTCCCATGTTTCATGAGCTGAAATAAAAGATCCCAGAAATGTTCCATACACACAAAAAACTTCCTGTTAAAAAAACTTCCCTGTTAGTAAGCATTTCTCATTTGCCAAGATAATCCATCCACCTGACAGGTGTGGCATTCCAAGAAGCTGATTAAACAGCATGATCATTACACAGGTGTACCTTGTGCTGGGGACAATAAAAGGCCACTCTAAAATGTGCAGTTTTGTCACACAACACAATGTCACAGATGTCTCAAGTTTCTAGGAATAGCTGGCTCATGGAATGTTCACCGGAGCTGTTGTCAGAGAATTTAATGTTAATTCCTCTACCATAAGCCGCCTCCAACATTGTTTTAGAGAATTTGGTAGTATGTCCAACCGGTCTCACAACCGCAGACCACGTGTATGGCATCGTGTGGGCGAGCGGTTTGCTGACGTCAATGTTGTGAACAGAGTGCCCCATGGTGGCGGTGGGGTTATGGTATGGGCAGGCATAAGCTACAGACAACGAATACAATTGCATTTTATTGATGGCAATTTGAATGCCATCAGCTCATGTTTCAGCATGATAATGCACGGCCCCATGTCACAAGGATCTGTACACAATTCCTGGAAGCTGAAAATGTCCCATTTCTTCCATGTTCCAGTTCATGCCAATATCCAGCAACTTCACACAGCCATTGAAGAGTGGTACAACATTCCACAGGCCCAAATCAACAGCCTGATCAACTCTATGCGAAGGAAATGTGTCGCACTGCAGGGGGCAAATGGTGGTCACACCAGATACTGACTGGTTTTCTGATCCACGCTCCTACTTTTTTTTTTGAAGGTAACTGTGACCAACTGATGCATATCTGTATTCCCAGTCATGTTAAATCCATATATTAGGGCCTAATGAATTTATTTCAATTGACTGATTTCCTAATATGAACTGTAACTCAGTACAATCTTTGAAATTGTTGCATGTTGCATTTTATATTTTTGTTCAGTATACTTATAGCCCCTTTCCAAACCATTTATAACCACATTTAAAAATGTATTTAATGGCTTAACTATACCAAAATAATGTGCAGTTTATAAACCTTTATAAATGGTTCTTCAATGTACATTTAAAAGCCTTACGTAAATAATGGCTGCTAATTCTTGGCGAGCGTTGGACATGTCTGGTAGAGCTCTGTCTGGGTGCAGTGCATTATCAAACACTGTGAACTTAGTGCCCAAGTAGTTTGACCTATGGAGTGTAAAAGAATCACTCCATTAATTAAATGAGCTTATGAAATGCATTATTACAGTTGCAATAAAAACATTTTTATGGAAATGTTACAGTTTGATCTATGAATGTAGGATACAGCATACCTCAACTTTCCAATGAAATTTTCTCCACCCCTAGACAAGTCTGTGGGGTCTATGGAGATAAGATAATTGGAGGTTGTGCTTTTCTTTCGTTTTCTCCCAGCCAATAGAAAGACCTGTAAAAACACATAATTAATCACCTGGACAATGATTCCTCAAATGCATATCATACTGTATCACAAGTCCACAACTTGGTTTTATGCTAATGTTGGCTACACAAATAAAATGTTACCGGTACCGAGTTAATGTGCAGGGTACAGGTTATTGAGGTAATTTACCTCTACCTACATCTACTGTAGGTAGAGGTAAAGTGAATATGCATAGATAATAAACATTGAGTAGCAGCAGTGTAAAAACAAAGAGGGGAGGGGTGTCAGTGTAAATAGTCCGGGTGGCCATTTGATGAACTGTTCAGCAGTCTTAGGCTTGGGGGTAGAAGCTGTTAAGGAGCCTTTTGGTCTTGGACTTGGCGCTTGCCGTGTGCTTGCCGTGTGGTAGCAGAGAGTACAGTCTATGACTTGGGTGATTGATACAGCTGTCAAACCTTTTGAGGATCTGGGGACCCATGCCAAATCCTTTCAGTCTCCTGAAGGGGGAAAAGGTGTTTTCTTGGTGTGTTTGACCATGATAGTTAATTGGTGATGTGGACACCAAGGAACTTGAAGCTCTCAACCTGCTCCACTACAGCCCCGTCGATGTTAATGGGGGCCTGCTCGGCCTGCCTTTTCCTATAGTCCACAATCATCAGCTCCTTTGTCTTGCTCACATTGAGGGAGAGGTTGTTGTCCTGGCACCACACGGCCAGATCTCCTACCTCCTCCCTATAGGCTGTCTCATCGTTGTAGGTGATCAGGCCTACCACTGTTGTGAGGGACAGTAAACCCCTAAACCTGACCTCTGGGAGTGCCTCACCTTCTTTTCATTGTCCAGATGGAGATAGTATGTGGGGTATAGGCCTTTGTCCAAGCCCCTCTGGTCCCGGGTCACCTTGCATTTGACGGTCACCCCCTGCTGGGCTGGCTGCAGAACAAACTCCTCCAGGCTGTCAAACTCAATGTCCGGGGATGGAGGCCTCTCCTCCTGGATGTGGGACAGGAAAAAATATTGTTATCAGCTTATCAGAATCTTTAACCAATGTTCCCTTAAACAGACTGTGAACTAGCTAACTAAACAGACTGTGACCTAGATAACTAAACAGACTGTGAACTAGCTAACTAAACAGACTGTGACCTAGATAACTAAACAGACTGTGACCTAGCTAACTAAAGACTGTAACATGGATAACTAAACAGACTGTGACCTTGATAACTAAACAGACTGTGACCTTGATAACTAAACAGACTGTGACCTAGATAACTAAACAGACTGTGACCTAGCTAACTAAACAGACTGTGAACTAGTTAACTAAACAGATTGTGACCTAGCTAACTAAACAGACTGTGATCTAGCTGTGACCTAGCTAACTAAACATACTGTGACCTAGATAACTAAACAGACTGTGACCTAGATAACTAAACAGACTGTGACCTAGCTGTGACCTAGCTATCTAAACATACTGTGACCTAGATAACTAAACAGACTGTGACCTAGCTAACTAAACATACTGTGAACTAGCTAACTAAACATACTGTGACCTAGATAACTAAACAGACTGTGACCTAGCTAACTAAACATACTGTGAACTAGCTAACTAAACATACTGTGACCTAGATAACTAAACAGACTGTGACCTAGCTAACTAAACATACTGTGAACTAGCTAACTAAACATACTGTGACCTAGATAACTAAACAGACTGTGACCTAGCTAACTAAACATACTGTGAACTAGCTAACTAAACATACTGTGACCTAGATAACTAAACAGACTGTGACCTAGATAACTAAACAGACTGTGACCTAGCTAACTAAACATACTGTGAACTAGCTAACTAAACATATTGTGACCTAGATAACTAAACAGACTGTGACCTAGCTGTGACCTAGCTATCTAAACATACTGTGACCTAGATAACTAAACAGACTGTGACCTAGATAACTAAACAGACTGTGACCTAGCTTTGACCTAGGTGACTAAACAGACACAAACCTTTTTCTTCTTCCCTTTTCCCTTTTTCTTTTTTCCTTTCTCTGCCTCAGAGTCAGAATCATCACTGTCTGATGCTTTGGCTGATGGAAAATAGAACGTTAGGGAAATATCAGACAACTTCCTTTCACTGACCACCAGAGCTGTATTTTATTTTAATAGAAAACACTTGCCTTTCTTCTTCTTTTTGTCCTTGTCCTTGTCCTTGTCCTTGTCCTTGTTCTTGTCCTTGTCCTTGTTCTTGTCCTTGTCCTTGTCCTTGTCTCCGCCTGCTGAGAACATGGATGCTGGGTTGGCGTTCTCCTTCTTCTTTGATTTTGACTTGCTGGACTTGGTTTCTGGTTCGCTATCTTCACTATCCGATTTGGCTGCTGGTTTAAGAGAACACACTTTTGGTTATCGTATAACAAAGTTGTAGTGCTTTTCCAATGGTACTCTAACACTGCAGTTTGAGACTTTCCGATGTTGGAGATGTTTAGACACACAATCATACATGACGATGGGTAAGAGATTTTCAACCACGAAGTCGATCATTATCTCAAAAATTGCAGCAGTTTAAAATGAATACTTAAAGCTATAGTAGTGTTAACTTTAAAACCTTGTACTGCATGGACTAAATCAGTGTCACACAGAGTGCTTCTTGGTCTTAAACACATCTACTTTGAAACAAAAGTATACACCTCACACACCTGTACCATGTCAGATATAGAGTTGAAATGTATTGACATTTTTTTGCTACAGTAAATGAGAGAACTTTGATTTTATTCGATTTAACGCTTACTGTACCTTTCTTCTTGCACTTGGACTTCTCCTTATCTCCATTTACAGAGAACAGAGAAGCTGGTTCCTTTTTCTTGGTGTCTTTCTTTGATTTTTTGTCAGACTCTTTGTCATCTGAAAAAAAGATGTGAGGTGAAAATACTTCTATCGGTTACCAGTGTTATGTAAAAAAAAACACAAAAAAAAACTAGTTTATATGTTTTTGTATGTTTTGTACACTGTCTTGTTGTGTAATCTGCAGCAGCGTGTTTGGTGATGACAGCATAAGGCTATGGCCTAGCAAGACTAGTTATTCCTTTCACTCAATATTAAAATGAAATCTCCTACCTAATCCTCTTAAAGCAGGTCTTATTCTTGTTGTCTACTAACTCCTTTAAAAAAAATTGCTTTTCTCTACATCTGCCCACCTTTAGCTTTGGATTTCTTCTCCTTGCCTTCTTTTTCAGAACCTTCCTTTGTGGTCTTTTTCTTCGTCTTCTTTTGTGGAGTCTCTTCCTCATCATCATCGTCGTCGTCGTCGTCATCATCTTCTGTATCTGAACCTTGGGCAGAAAATAACATTTTTATTGGATTTTACAGAAGTGTTGATGCTGTAACATGCAGTTCACCTTGAGCATCATCTTAGTTATGCTTCTGACTGCTTACTTTTCTTTTTCTTTGGCACACTTTTTGTTTTCTTCTTTGGCTCGTCTTTCTCTTTCTCTTTCTCTTTCTCTTTCTCTTTCTCTTTCCCTTTCCCTTTCTCTTTTTCAGTTTTTTCTTCATCTGCTTTCTTTTTCTTTACCTTTTTTCCATCTATTTGACAAAAATAATGAAAAGAAACAACATCGTTAAAAGATTGAGAGAGAGGGATGACATCCGAAAAATAAATGTATATGTTTTGAGTGATGGATAAAAAAGGATTCATTTTAGAATCAACATTTTGGCAGCAAGCTGACTTTGCCTTGGTTCTCAGACAGTCTGTTTGCTGCCAAAATGTCGGTGAACTTTAACACAATCATTTCCATATATCTCATTGGAAGATATCTCATCTGAACTGTGCGGAACGGCCCGTACTTTGAACGGCAGGACTGTCCTCTCCAGACAGGTCATCGCTCTTCTTGCTCTTGCTCTTTATGGGCTTTGCATCGGCACCATTTGTAGCTGAGCTCGCTGTCTCTACCTTCTTCTTCTTTGGCTTCTAGAAAGCATTATCTACAGGAAGAAGAGTCAGAGATGAGACGAGGAGAGGAGAGAGGGCCAGACACCAGACGGAAGACACAGATATGAAGTAAGGACAAAATACTAATTTGAGATCTACAGAGCCTTCCGAAATTATTCATACCCCTTGGCTTAATCAAAATTGATTAAATATAAGTATTTTTTTTACACCCATCAACACACAAAAGCCCATAATGAAAAAGTGGAAACATGTTTTAAGAAATGTTTAACACATTGTGCTTAAACTAATAACACACAAATTATTGTATTGTTCTTGTCTACATTTAATACATAATTTAAACATTAACAGTGTATTTTGGAAAATGTATGTGAACCCCTAGGCTAATGACTTCTCCAAAAGCTAATTGGAGTCAGGAGTCCAATCAATGAGACGAGATTGGACGATGTTGGTTAGAGCTGACCTGCCCTATAAAAAACACTCTAAAATTTGAGTTTGCTATTCACAAGATGCATTGCCAAGTGGCGCAGTGGTCTAAGACACTGCATCTCAGTGCTAGATGCGTCACTACAGAAAGGTTCGAATCCAGACTGTATCACAACCGGCCATGATTGGGAGTTCCATAGGGCGATGCACAATTGGCCCAGCGTCATCTGAGTTTAGCCGGTGTAGGCTGTCATTTTAGAAGAATTTGTTCTTAACTGACTTGCCTAGTTAAAGGTTAAACATTTTAAAAATAAAAAATATTTGCCTGATGTGAACCATGCCTCGAACAGAAGAGATCTCAGAAGACCTAACATTAAGAATTGTTGACTCTCATAAAGCTGGAAAGGGTTACAAAAGTATCTCTAAAAGCCTTCAGGTTCATCAGTCCACTGTAAGCCAAAATGTCTTTAAATGGAGAAAGTTCAGCACTGTTGCTACTCTCCCTAGTAGTGGCCTTCCTGCAAAGATGACTGCAAGAGCACTGCGCAGAATGCTCATTGAGGTTAAGAAGAACTCTAGAGTGTCAGCTAAAGACTTACAGAAATCTCTGGATAATGCTAACATCTCTGTTGACGAGTCTACAATACGTAAAACACTAAACAAGAATGGTGTTCATGGGAGGACACCATGGAAGAAGCCACTGCTGTCCAAAAAAAAACCATTGCTGCACGTCTGAAGTTCGCAAAAGAGCACCTGGATGTTCCAAAATATTATGTGGACAGATGAAGCAAAAGTTGAGTTGTTTGGAAGGAATACACAACACTATGTGTGGAGAAAAAAAGGCACACCACATCAACAACAAAACCTCATCCCGACTGTAAAGTATGGTGGAGGGAGCATCATGGTTTGGAGCTCCTTTGCTGACTCAGGGCCTGGACAGCTTGCCATCATCGACGGAAAAATTAATTCCCAAGTTTATCAAGACATTTTGCAGGAGAATTTGTCTGCCAATTGAAGCTCAACAGCAGTTGGGTGATGTAACAGGACAATGACCCAAAACACAGAAGTAAATCAACAACACAATGGCTTCAACAGAAGAAAATACCTGTTCTGAGTGGCCCATTCAGAGTCCTGACCTCAACCCGATTGAGATGCTGTGGCATGACCTCGAGAGCGGTTCACACCAGACATCCCAAGAATATTGCTGAACTGAAAAAGTTTTGTAAAGAGGAATGGTCCAAAATTTCTCCTGACTGTTGTGCACCTCTGATCCGCAGCTACAGAAAACGTTTGGTTGAGGTTATTGCTGCCAAAGAAGGGTCAACCAGTTATTAAATCCAAGGGTTCACATACTTTTCCCACCCTGCACTGTGAATGTTTACTGGGTGTGTTCAATAAAGACATGAAAACGTATCATTATTTGTGTGTTATTAGTTTAAGCAGACTGTGTTTGTCTATTGTTGTGACTTAGATGAAGATCAGATCAAATTATATGACCAATTTATGCAGAAATCCAGGTAATTCCAAAGGGTTCACATACTTTTTCTTATTCACACCCATGAGTCAATACTTTGTAGGATAACCTTTGGCAGCAATTACAGTCGTGAGTCTTTCTGGGTAAGTCTGAAAGACCTTTTCCGCACCATGATTGTGCAATACTTTGCACAATATTCTTTAAAAGAAGAATGATATTCTTTATCATTGCTAGACAACCAATTTCAGGTCTTGACATAGATTTTCAAGCTGATTTAAGTTAAAACTGTAACTCGGCCACTCAGGAACATCGAATGTCTTCATGGTAAGCAACTCCAGTGCATATTTGACCTTGTATTTTAGGTTATTTTCCTGCTGAAAGGTGAACCAGTCTCCCAGTGTTTGGTGGAAAGCAAACTGAACCAGGTTTTCCTCTAGGATTTTGCCTGTGCTTAGCTCCATTCCATGATTTTGTTATCGTGTAAAACTCCCCAGTCATTAATGATTACAAGCATACCCATAACATGATGCAGCCACCACTATGGTTGAAAATATGGAAAGTGGTACTGTAATGTGGTGTATTTGCCCCAAACATAACAATGTGTATCCAGGACAACAAATGAATTGCTTTGCCACTTTTCGTGCAGTATTACTTTAGTGCCTGTTTTTGAATATTTTTTATTTTATACAGTCTTCCTTCTTTTCACTCTGCCAATTAGGTTAGTATTGTGGAATCCTCAGTTTTCTCCTAGGTCATGCGAACATTGCTTCGATTGTTTTGCCAGCTATTTTGCGATGAGGGGGAACTGCCCCAATGAAATCGCAGGATTTGATAGCATAAATTTGAACAGCACAAAGTAAATGGACTGTCCTGGGGGGGCTCAAATGATTGTCCGTTCAGTCAGAAGTTCTGGATCTGCTCTAGAATCTCTCCCCCAACAAGTCTCTCGCGCCAAAAAGCTTACTTCTGCACATGAGACAAGATCTGCTCTATCAGGTACAGATGCAAAAATTAGCAAAAAGCTAATTGTAATTAACAGTCATGGGAGCCTGGACCTGATAAAACTACATCCAACAAGAGTTGAAGTACAGAGGGATACACTAGCTAGAACCTTCTCATTGTGGATCTGGTACGACAAAAAGCATGGACAGTGTTATTGTTTCCCCCTAAGGCTCTGCTGTAGGTGACTGGGCGACATGTTGTGTGGACTAAAGCAGTATAAAACTGTGTGCATCACGAAGTATGATCAAATGAGTTAGCCAGCTAGAGTAACTTTGAGAAACATTGAGGAATACTGTATATTGGTCAATGTTTTGTCAAATTAACCCGTATCTTTGATAAGTAGCTATCTAGCTATGGTGGCTTGCTAGCTCGTTAGCTCCCATGCCAATTTCAAGTATTTCTAAACTAATATCTGACTAACTCAGAAATATGATGTTATTTCGGAATGAAAGTTAACTGGCTAGCACATCATGCTTTGTGGCATTATGTTAGCTAGCTATCCACAGTTAGATCATGCTTTGTGCATTATGTTAGCTAGCTATCCCCAGTTAGATCATGCTTTGTGGCATTATTTTAGCCAGCTATAATAATACGTTTTCACTTATTGCATATGCGTGCTTGTTGCGTTCTCCCTGGTGCACTCGTTATTTCGTAAACTGACTCCTGTTCTAAATAGTATAATCTAATCTGTTCAAAATAGTGGAAGCATGTGCAGTCATTCGGTGTGTCATTCATGTGTGTCATTCGTTTTTTTGATATGCAAAAGTGAAATAGGCGTATTAATGTTGTTGTTCAAATGCACAGATCGCTTTTCTGTATATATCTTCTCAAAGAAACTACCGGTAGTTCAAAAACTCTTTCTGTCATGATGCTCTGTTGACAACTCCAACCACCTTACGCACCGGGTATTCAGACAATCAGCAGCCGCCGCCGATATATATGGAATTTAAATAATTTTTACTTTGGTACTTCAGTATATTTAAAGCCAAATACTTTTAGACTTTTAGTCAAGTAGTGTTTTACTGTGTGACTTTCACTTTTACTTGAGTCATTTTCGATTAAGGTATGTATCTTTGCTTTTTCTCAAGTATGACAAGTGGGCACTTTTTCCACCACTGGAAATGTGTGAGTTGAAGCATGAGGATTTTAGTGACTTACCATTCAAAAGACAGTGGAAAGTGCAAGCAGAAAGGTATGGAGACAGAAACAAGTCAAACACTGTACATTTCAAATCACACTACTATAAATACAGTACACTTGATTATTAAAAAAAATGCATATTTTCTTAGTACAGAGTTTCAAGACATTCTCTTAAAAACCATTTGCTTTCAAAAAAGGAAATAGTGATCAATTAATTAATGTCTTCATTTGGAACAGATAATAATTATTGTAATATTCTAGTCTATCCATTTTATGTAACCTGTCCTAATGACACAGTGACCTAACAAACTTGTCAGGACTGAGAGCATCACAGTCAGCTGCCTCAGTCACGTGAACATGTTGCGTCACATCCAGTGTTACAGAGGTCATGTAGTTGAGTACTAGTTGTAGTAATAGGGCTTTACAGTATTTACAGTAATAAACAGTCATATCAACTTCACAAAGCTGATCGGAAAAAACAGTATTGAGAGGAATGGTTCTGGACCTTTAAATTGAATTGAAATTGGGCAGATGTTTTCTTCTCATTCTTAAAAACACTCTTGTGGAGTTGGAAGTGCACTGGACAACCCAACTCTATTCAAACACAAGCACCTACTCCTTCTCTCCCAATCAGCCCCATGTCCCACAGTAACCAGACAGTTGTCCCACTATATGAGCCTTGCTCTGGTATTATGTCAACCAACCTCCCAGAAATCCCTTTCAACACAACACACCACAACACATCAGTAAACAACACACCACAATTCACCACAAAACAACACGTCACACCACACCACAAAACAACACATCAGAAAACAACACACCACAACTTACCACAAAACAACGCATCACACACACCACTAAACAACACACCACAACACATCACATCACACCACACAACAAAACAACACACCACAACACGCCTCAACACACCACAACACACCACAGCACACAACAAAACAACACACTACAACACGCCACATCACAACACACCACAGCACCCCAAGACACAGAGAATAGGAAGGATGTCAGCCACTGTGATCCTGCTGGTCATTTTAACACTGACTGACGGAGTGCAGCGATGGATGTCCACAGTAATCCCATTAAGATGTGGCTCTATTTCTGTCCTCACCTCAGACAAGCTGTCCCTTGAGTAATGGCAGCATACAGGCAAAGCCGTCATGCAATTTCGAGGGGGGAAACCGATGACCGAATTCAAAATCATTGCATCAGCTGCATCAATATGTTAAAGAAACAATATATTTCATATTGTTGTATCCTTCAGATGGGGAAATCCTTCCCCCTCAGTTTGAATGGACA
Source organism: Thymallus thymallus (assembly GCA_023634145.1). Lineage (NCBI taxonomy): Eukaryota > Metazoa > Chordata > Actinopteri > Salmoniformes > Salmonidae > Thymallus > Thymallus thymallus. Next base: position 6,650,931 of record CM042409.1, read on the forward strand.
TGAGGCCTCTACCAGTGGGGCAGAGAAGCAAGAGGCAAATGATCCACTCTCATCTTACCACTAGTGAGTTTTTCACCATGATGAAATAACCAATGACAACCACAGTCCATTAACAACACTCTTTCTGAAATAAATCTGGGTAGTATGTCCATAAAATAGGAGGAGATACATGATTGGCCTGGGTGGCAGGTAGCCTAGCGGTTAGAGCCCTGGGCCAGTAACCGATAGGTCGCTGGTTTAAATACCCGAGCCGACAAGGTGAAAAAAACCTGTCGATGTGTCCTTGAGCAAGACACTTAACCCTAATTTGCTCCATGTGCGCCATACTACTATGGCTAACCCTGTAGGTAGGCCGTCATTGTAAATAAGAATGTGTTCTTAACTGACTTGCCTAATGAAATAAAAATTGGTTGTTTCATGAATGACAGTCAATATAAGACCTCCTCGCAAGTCTTTCCCACACTACAGCACATTTAACCCAGTGGCTAATTCTACATAACCAGCTCTACTATGCATGACGGGCTGGGGGGAATCAACCACTTTACAACTGTAACAATACCACAGCAGCATTCTGTTGAAATAATCTGATTACTGGTAAACTGGTCTTCTAGCCATTGAATTGTCTAACGATCTAGAGGGTTATGACCTTAAGTAATTCATCTGTATTCATCGAAACACCATGACAGTATATCTGAATCAAAAGGCTACGTGAAGAAGTTCATGAGAACCATCACCATCATTCCGTCTCTCTCGCATCCTTTCAACAACAAAAGCTCTTCAAAACACCGTTTTTTATAACGTTACCTTCTCTGCAGACATGGTGTGGCCAGTGACTTCGGCTCTAAAAAACTACAAACTCCTCTTTTCCAAAAACGTTCTTAGAAAAAAGGAAACAAAAACAGACAATGGAGGTTCATCAAGAGACTGAGGAGCCTTGGACTGAACGGTTCAGCAAAAGGTTGCTAATAGGATTTATGTGTAAATCCATCTGTTCTTCAGAGACAGAGACAAGTCAACAGGACAAACCAATATGGCGTAGGAGGAGGGGTGAGGAGTGTGTTACGAGTACTCAGAGTACAAGCACAGGTCCACGTTTTGACACCCCCCTCCTGGATGTAATGGCCGATGTGACTCATAACCAACCAACGTTGTCTCGGACACAACAATTCATTCTCACGGGACAGAAATTATGAGACAAATAGACATGTAGATGGACAACTAGTGTCTTAACAATGAACAAAAAGGCACACCCAGCTACCTAGATGTGGGTAGCTGGGTTATGGTGGACTTTTACCTTCTGTGGAGTGGATTTATCTTGAGACCTGTAGAATACATCTTCTGTGGAGTGGACTCATCTTGAGACCTGTAGAATACATCTTCTGTGGAGTGGACTCATCTCGAGACCTGTAGAATACATTTTCTGTGGAGTGGACTCATCTTGAGACCTGTAGAATACATTTTGAAATAGCATGACACTTTTGAATAATTCCTTTTCTCAGACACGTGTTCTGGCGAGACAGAGATGACATTGTGATGAATAGAGCAGACATTATTTGTTATTCTTCAGGATAGAGTGTGATGTCTGTTCTACAAAATGTATGTCTGTAGAATTGGACCCTCCCACTGTCTCCACTACTCAAATGACAGAATGTGGGACACTTGTTTTGGTCATGCCAATGTTTGAGTGGCTTCTGGGACCCCATTTTTTTATGCATTCTCACAAATGTGTAATACAACTGTTAGCCCCATCCCGGTCACTGCCATTTTTGGGGTGCTTCCCCTAGACCAGAATGCTACCACGCATCAGGCAAATGTGCTAGCTGCTAGCTCGCCGCCTTGTCCTCTTCCACTGGAAGTCTGCAAAGCCGCCCTCCTTTATGCAGTGGGCTAAGGAGGTGACGTCATCTCTGCCTCTGGAGAAGGTTAGGTACACTGTGCACGGGTCCCGACAAAACTTCTACCAAACCTGGTCCCCATTAATACAACACGTGGAGAGCCTGTCTTGTACTTTGTGTAACTTGTATATTTTGGTAAACAGTCATGTCTGTTCTAGTGACCATTTGTGCTGATAATAATTTGTACTTCAATGAACTTTTTTTTCCATTGTTTTTGTTTCTATTACTGTTTGTTTCTGTCCTGTTTAATTAATTTATATAGGTGCCTTGGTGAGTGGGTGGTTTGGAGGGATTGGAGGGGGGGGGGGGAGAGAATGAGGGGTTGTACTGGTTTTGTTGTTATATCTGAAAATAGAATAGAACCCTTCTAAACACAACCCAGCAGAGGTTGGTTTGTGCCTTTATTATCATTATTATTAGTCAGCCCAGCGCATCACCAGGGGCACGCTGCCCGCCCGCCCTCCAGGACACCTCCCAGTACCCGATGTCACAAGAAGGCCAAAAAGATCATCAAGGACATCAACCACCGGAGCCACGGCCAATCCACCCCGCTAGCATCCAGGCAAAGTCAGAACAGGTGCATCAAAGCTGGGACCGAGAGACTGAAAAAGCTTCTATCTCAAGGCCATCAGACTGTTAAATAGCCATCACAAGCCGCCTACCACTCGGTTACTCAACCTTGCACCTATACATAGACATGGAATCACTGGCCACTTTAGTAATGGAACACTGGTCACTTTAATAATGTTTACATACTGCTTTACTCATCTCATATGTATATGCTGTATTCTAGTCAATGCCATTACGACAATGCTCGTCTAAATATTTATATTGACTTTTTCCACATTTTGTTACGTTACAGCCTTATTCTAAAATTGATTAAATAGTTTTCTTTGCCTCATCAATCTTCACACAATACCCCATAATGACAAAGAAAAACATGTTTTTTGTAACTTTTGCTAATTTATATATATATAAAGAAAAGGGAAATATCACATTTACATAAGTATTCAGACCCTTTAATCAGTACTTTGTTGAAGCACCTTTGGCAGCGATTACAGCATTGAGTCTTCTTGGGTATGACGCTACAAGCTTGGCACACCTGTATTTGTGGAGTTTCTACCATTCTTCTCTGCAGATCCTCTGAAGCTCTGTCAGGTTGGATGGGGAGCGTTGTTGCACAGCTATTTTCAGGTCTCTCCAGAGATGTTGGATAAGGCTCAAGTCCAGGCTCTGGCTAGGCCACTCAAGAACATTCAGAGACTTGTCCTGAAGCAACTCCTGTGTTGTCTTGGCTGTGTGCTTAGGGTTGTTGTCTTGTTGGAAGGTGAACCTTCGCCCCAGTCTGAAGTCCTGAGCACTCTGGAGCAGGTTTTCATCAAGGATTTCTCTGTACTTTGCTCCGGTCATCTTTGCCTCGATCCTGACTAGTCTCCCAGGCCCTGCCGCTTAAAAACATCCCCACAGCATGATGCTGCAACCACCATGTTTCACCGTAGGGATAGTGCCAGGTTTCCTCCAGACGTGACGCTTGTCATTCAGGCCTGATTGTTGGAGTGCTGCAGAGATGGTTGTCCTTCTGGAAAGTTCTCCCATTTCCACGGAGGAACTCTGGAGCTCTGTCAGAGAGACCATCGGGTTCTTGGTCACCTCCCTGACCAAGGCCCTTCTCCCCCAAATGTTCAGTTTGGCCGGGCGTCCAGCTCTACGAAGAGTCTGGGTGGTTCCAAACATCTTCCATTTAAGAAATAGGTCACTGTGTTCTTAGGGACCTTCAATGCTGCAGAAATCTTTTGGTATCCTTGCCCAGATCTGTGCCTCAACACAATCCTGTCTTGGAGCTCTACGGACAATTCCTTCATCGTCCTCATGGCTTGGTTTTTGCTCTGGCATGCACTGTCAACTGTGGGACCTTATATAGACAGGTGTGTGCCTTTACAAATCACGTCCAATCAATAAAAAAAAAAACAGTTCTCGCTTTGTCATTATGGGGTATTGTGTGTAGACTGCCGAGGAATTTTTTGAATTTGATCAATTTTAGGATAAGGCTGTAACGTAACAAAATGTGGAAAAAGTCAAAGTGTCAGAATACTTCCCGAAGGCACTGTATTTCTTAATTCCATTCATTTACTTTTAGATTTGTGTATTGTTGTTCATTGGTAGATACTACCGCACTGTTGGAGCTAGAAACACTAGCATTTCACTACACCCGCAATAACATCTGCTAAATATGTGTATGCGACCAATAAAATGTGATTTGTTTTGATTTATTATGTCACATTGAGTGGGAACTGGGCCTACTGTAATTAGCATCATGCTAACAGTAGAACTTTACCCTGACATGCCCTGATTGGTTTAGCCCTACTTGGACAGAACCTATGGAAACAAGGTGTGGGTATTAATAGCCATTGAGAAAAGCGTGAGCTCTCAAGAAGAGGAGTGTACTGTCAAGGTCATATGAAGACAACTACAGAGGTAATGGGCCTGCGGGGGATATCTACAGTTGCGGCCAAATATATTGGCATCCTTGCACTGTTCTGAAAGGTCCAATCCAGCAACCATTTTTATCTCAATATAAATCATTTCTGGGTAACAATTAAGTACCTTACTGTGATTGATTTAATTTAAACAAAAATGGCTTCTTAGCAAAGAATTTCTCAAGCAAGAATTTTGCTAGGACTGTCTGGGAGTGGTCTGAGTGGGGAGGGGAAACTGAAAACTATCTGTTATTGGCAGAGAGGTTTGTAACTCTCTTATTGGTCTATTAACTAATTTACTGCCCGGTGATTTCATCTCACCACAACAAGCTGAAATGTATTTTCAAACACCTCTTACACTTAAAGGGAATTATCATAATTTTCACAATTTCACAGTATTATTTCTAAATGATAAGATTGGTTTCCACCCAAATGGCGACAGATTTTCATGCAAATATTCTAAAATCCGCTTAAAGAAACATGTTGCATTTTCCCATCGGTGGTGTGCAATCTAAAGTTGAATGTGTTTCCATCAGATTTTCAACTCTACCAATAGTTTTTCCACAAAAACTGAGCTCTAGCCAACAGCTCGCAGATACTGTGCAAGTAGGCTAGTCTAGGCATCATGTCACCAGAATAAGCATCAAGATCACAGTGCATTTTCCTCACCCTGTGAAGTTCCTCATCATTTATTTAATCTGTAGTCTAATAAACTGCATGGATTCCCAAGCCGTAGTGGGAGGAACACACACCATATCATCAAGTGACTCCAATTATATTATATCAATATTTGCACATTCAGCGGTTTCCACACCCATTTTTCTCACATAATTAATCTTACTGTCACAAAAAGATTCCATCACTAACAAATGATCTGTCAGCATTCATAAAATGTACTGAAACCTCCTGTTCCATCAAAACTGTAGTGATTTTTCTTTATATGGTATGACTTCACTCGCTTAAAAACAGTGGATGGAAAGGTGGTTAGTGTGTGGAAATATTTATAAAACACATGAAAATCATGTTTTTGACTGCACTGGGCATTTAAGAAGAAATAGGGAATTATTTAAGAAAATTGCTAATTTACTAAATAATATCATTAAATATACCTTTTAAAGTGGCAATCAGCAGGTGAAACAATAATAAAGTGTCCTCACCTTTACTTCTATGGATGCAGGGACTGATCATCCATGATATCAACACCATGTTTTACAATTTACATTTACATGTAAGTAATTTCTCTTATCCAGATTGACTTACAAATTGGTGCGTTCAACTTAGGATAGCCAGTGGAACATCCACATCTTGATCACAGTAAGAACATTTCATTAAACAAGCAGCTGTGAGCAAAGTCAGTGCACAGGAAAGGAAGACCCAAAGTTACCTCTGATGCAGAGGATAAGTTCATTAGAGTTACCAGCCTCAGAAATTACAGCCCAAATAAATGCTTCACAGAGTTCAAGTAACAGACACATCTCAACATCAACTGTTCAGAGGAGACTGCGTGAATCAGGCCTTCATGGTCGAATTGCTGCAAAGAGGTTTCTTTGCTAAAAGACACCAATAATAAGAAGAGACTTGCTTGAGCCAAGAAACACAAGCAATGGACATTTGACCGATGGAAATCTGTCCTTTGGTCTGATGAGTCCAAATTTGAGATGTTTGGTTCCAACTGCCTTGCAGAGTAGGTGAACAGATGATCTCGCATGTGTGGTTCCCACTGTGAAGCATGGAGGAGGAGGTGTGATGTTGTGGGGGTGCTTTGCTGGTGACACTGTCAGTGATTTATTTAGAATTCAAGAATACGACAGCATTATAGAGATACATCATCTGGTTTGCGCTTAGTGGGACTATCATTTGTTTTTCAACAGGACAATGACCCAACTCATCTCCAGGCTGTGTAAGGGCTATTTGACCAAGAAGGAGAGTGATGTAGTGCTGCATCTGATGACCAGGCCTTTATAATCACCCGACCTCAACCCAATTGAGATGGGATGAGTTGGAACGCAGAGTGAAGGAAAAGCAGCTCAGAATATGTGGGAACTCCTTCAAGACTGTTGGAAAAGCATTCCAGGTGAAGCTGGTTGAGAGAATGCCAAGAGTGTGCAAAGCTGTCATCAAGGCAAAGGTTGACAAACATATTTCGATTTGTTTAACACTTTTTTGGTTACTACATGATTCCATATGGGTTATTTCATAGTCTTGATGTCTTCACTATTACTCTACAATGTAAAAAATAGTAAAAAATAAAGAAAAACTAGTAGGTGTATCCAAACTTTTGACTGGTATATATATATATATATATATATATATATATATATACAGTGGGGAGAACAAGTATTTGATACACTGCTGATTTTGCAGGTTTTCCCACTTACAAAGCATGTAGAAGTCTGTACTTTTTATCATAGGTACTCTTCAACTGTGAGTGACGGAATCTAAAACAAAAATCCAGAAAATCACATTGTATGATTTTTAAATAATTAATTTGCATTTTATTGCATGACATAAGTATTTGATACATCAGAAAAGCAGAACTTAATATTTGGTACAGAAACCTTTGTTTGCAATTACAGAGATCATACGTTTCCTGTAGTTCTTGACCAGGTTTGCACACACTGCAGCAGGGATTTTGGCCCACTCCTCCATTCAGATCCTTCAGGTTTCAGGGCTGTCGCTGGGCAATACGGACTTTCAGCTCCCTCCAAAGATTTTCTATTGGGTTCAGGTCTGGAGACTGGCTAGGCCACTCCAGGACCTTGAGATGCTTCTTACGGAGCCACTCCTTAGTTGCCCTGGCTGTGTGTTTCGGGTCGTTGTCATGCTGGAAGACCCAGCCACGACCCATCTTCAATGCTCTTACTGAGGGAAGGAGATTGTTGGCCAAGATCTCGCAATACATGGCCCCATCCATTCTCCCCTCAGTACGGTGCAGTCGTCCTGTCCCCTTTGCAGAAAAGCATCCCCAAAGAATGATGTTTCCACCTCCATGCTTCACGGTTGGATGGTGTTCTTGGGGTTGTACTCATCCTTCTTTTTCCTCCAAACACGGCGAGTGGAGTTTAGACCAAAAAGCTCTATTTTTGTCTCATCAGACCACATGACCTTCTCCCATTCCTCCTCTGGATCATCCAGATGGTCATTGGCAAACTTCAGACGGGCCTGGACATGCGCTGGCTTGAGCAGGGGGACCTTGCGTGCGCTGCAGGATTTGAATCCATGACGGCGTAGTGTGTTACTAATGGTTTTCTTTGAGACTGTGGTCCCAGCTCTCTTCAGGTCATTGACCAGGTCCTGCCGTGTAGTTCTGGGCTGATCCCTCACCTTCCTCATGATCATTGATGCCCCACGAGGTGAGATCTTGCATGGTGCCCCAGACCGAGGGAGATTGACCATCATCTTGAACTTCTTCCATTTCCATAAAAAAAAAAAACACACACATTTTTTTGGGGGGGAAATGTTGCCTATTGTCCTGTAGCCCATCCCAGCCTTGTGCAGGTCTACAATTTTATCCCTGATGTCCTTACACAGCTCTCTGGCCTTGGCCATTGTGTAGAGGTTGGAGTCTGTTTGATTGAGTGTGTGGAGAGGTGTCTTTTATACAGGTAACGAGTTCAAACAGGTGCAGTTAATACAGGTAATGAGTGGAGAACAGGAGGGCTTCTTAAAGAAAAACTAACAGGTCTGTAAGAGACGGAATTCTTACTGGATGGTAGGTGATCAAATACTTATGTCATGCAATAAAATGCAAATTAATTATTTAAAAATCATACAATGTGATTTTCTGGATTTTTGTTTTAGATTCCGTCTCTCACAGTTGAAGTGTACCTATGATAAAAATTACAGACCTCTACATGCTCTGTAAGTAGGAAAACCTGCAAAATCGGCAGTGTATCAAATACTTGTTCTCCCCACTGTATATATATATATATATATATATATATACAGCGGATGAAATAAGTATTGAACACGTCACCATGTTTCTCAGTAAATATATTTCCAAAGGTGCTATTGACATGAAATTTTCACCAGATGTTGGTAACAACCCAAGTAATCCATACATACAAAGAAACCAAAACAAATAAGTTCAGAAATTAAGTTATGTGTAATAATGTGAAATGACACAGGGAAAAAGTATTGAACACACTTACTGGTATTTATTTAATACTTTGTACAAAAGCCTTTGTTGGTAATGACAGCTTCAAGACACCTCTTGTATGGAGAAACTAGTCGCATGCATTGCTCTGGTGTGATTTTGGCCCATTCTTCCACACAAACAGTCTTTAAATCTTGAAGGTTCCGTGGGCCTCTTCTATGAATCTTGATCTTCAGTTCTTTCCATAGATTTTCAATGGGATTTAAGTCAGGTGATTGGCTGGGCCATTCTAGCAGCTTTATTTTCTTTCTTTGAAACCAATTGAGAGTTTCCTTGGCTGTGTGTTTGGGATCATTGTCTTGCTGAAATGTCCACCCTCGTTTCATCTTCATCATCCTGGTAGATGGCAGCAGATTTTTGTCAAGAATGTCTCAGTAAATTTGCCCATTCATCCTTCCTTCAATTATGTGAAGTTTGCCAGTACCATTTGCTGAAAAGCAGCCCCACACCATGATGTTCCCACCTCCAAACTTCACTGTTGGTATGGTGTTTTTAGGGTGATGTGCGGTGCCATTTCTCCTCCAAACATGGTGTGTATTATGACATCCAAACAGTTCAATTCTGCTCTCATCTGACCACACTATATTCTCCCAGTATTTCACTGGCTTTTCCAAATGTTGTGCAGCAAACTTTAAATGAGCTTCAACATGCTTTTTTTCCAGCAATGGAGTCTTGCGTGGTGAGCGTGCATACAGGCCATGGCGGTGGAGTGCATTACTGACTGTTTTCTTTGAGACAACAGTACCTGCTAATTGCAGGTCTTTTTGAAGCTCTCCACAAGACAGGCTCTGGTCCTTGGCTCTTGGACAACTCTTCTGATTATTCTTTTCACTTCTCTGTCAGAAATCTTGCGAGCACCTGGTCGAGGCAAATTTATGGTGAAATGATTGTCTTTCCACTTCTGTATTATGGCCCCAACAGTGCTCACTGGAACATTCAGAAGTTTAGAAATGCACCTATAACCAATGCCATCATTATGTTTTGCAACAATTAGGTTGCGAAGGTCTTGAGACAGCTCTTTGCTTTTACCCATCATGAGATGTGTCTTGTGTGACACCTTGGCAATGAGACCTTTTTGTAGGCCATCAGTTGGGACTGAACCAGCTGACATGAATTTGCACTGACAGGGCTGGATTGCTTTTTAATTACTGATAGTTTTCAGCTGTTGTCTTGGCTTTCCATTCCTTTTTGCACCTCCCTTTCTTCATGTGTTCAATACTTTTTCCCTGTGTCATTTCACATTATTACACATAACTTAATTTCTAGTCAGGATCGAGGCAAAGATGAACAGAGCAAAGTACAGAGAGATCTGCTCAGGCCCTCGGCAAAGTTTCACATTCCAACAGGACAACGACCCTAAGAGCACAGCCAAGACAACACAGGAGTGGCTTTGGGACAAGTCTCTGAATGGTGTGCCAAGCATGTAGCATCATACCCAAGAAGACTCGAGGCTGTAATCGCTGCCAAAGGTGCTTCAACAAAGTACTGAGTAAAGGGTCTAAATACTTATGTAAATATGATATTTACGTTCATACATCTAAAAACCTGTTTTTGCTGTGTCATTATGGGGTATTGTGTGGGAAAACAACAATTTAATACATTTTAGAATAAGGCTGTGACCTAACAAAATGTGGAAAAAGTCAAGGGGTCTGAATACTTTCCATAGGCTGATCATTGGGAGTGCTCTGTATTGTGGTCAGATGGTCTCCCCACACACAGCCCTCCACTCTGAGTGAGAACAGGGGTCCATACTGATCCTGGTCATGTGGGCTGGTCATAGGACCGCTTCACTAATAGGATTGGGCTACTAACTGTTCATCAGATTACTAGCAGGGCAACGGGTCCCCGCCACTACCACCCACCCACCCCACCAGGACAAGACATCCTGAATCGCCACCGACCCTCTTCCCCCGCTACAGCTTACCCTAATCAGCTCTGCACCATCTGGGGACCTTTCAATCCTTTTTTGAAGAAATAGTAAGTTCTGCTTGGGTTGGAGTGTCAACCTCTATCTGGAGGGTGCTCTGACCGGGCCACGATAAGAATAAAAAATATGCAACATTCATCCTGGTATATGAATCCAAACCTGTGTGTGTTTAACAATGGTGGAGAATGGCTTTGCAGCATATATTGCTAGTCATATGATGCATAGGTGTAGTTCCTATTTTCTACCACTAGATGCTGCTGAATGTCAGTAGACCAGAAGCGTTGCAGGAGCCAGCGCCAACACATGGGGGAGCAAATCAGACGTTGAGAGATTATATACAGCCACTATACAGTATATAGCAATTTTAATTAGAGTTATTGAATAAGATTTACTGCTATACGGGATCCTTGGGATGTCTCTACCCTAAACCCTAACCTTAATCCCTACAATAACCATAAACCGTACCTAAGACTAACCTTAACCCTTACCTTAACCATTTAAAATGTCATCTTCATTGGGGTAGGGACGTCCGAAGGAACCCAGATAGCACAGATCATTGAACAAAGTGGCAGTCAATCACAGTCCCCTACAATATTTACTTTTCAGCTAGATGTTTCTATAAGCAAAATGTATGATGATATTCATTGTTATTCATTGTAAATGTGTACTTATATTGCATTTAGGCTTCACTCTAACTAATGCAGTTTTAAGAAAAAGAAGTGTTACGTAAAAAATAGATAAGTAAAAAATAACAAATAACAACTAATTAAAGAGCAGCAGTAAAATAACAATAGCACAGCGATATCCAGGGGGACCGGAACAGACTCAATGTGTGGGGGCATAGGTTAGTTGAGGTAATACGTACATGTAGGTAGAGCTAAAGTGACTATGAATATATAATAAACAGAGAGTAACAGCAGTGTAAAAGACGGGGTGGTCCGGGTAGCAATTAGTCCGGGTAGCAATTTGATAAGCTGTTCATGAGTTTGATGGCTTGGGGTTAAAAGCTGTTAAGAAACCTTTTGGACCTAGACTTCGGTACCGCTTGCCTGTGCGGTAGCAGAGAGAACAGTCTATGACTTGGGTGGCTGGAATCTTTGACAATTTTTTAGGCCTTCCTCTGACACCGCCTGGTATAGAGGTCCTGGATGGCAGGAAGCTTGGCCGCAGTGATGTACTGGGCTGCACACACTACCCTCTGTAGTGCCTTGCGGTCGGAGGCCGAGCAGTTGCCATACCAGGCAGTGATGAAACCAGTCAGGATGCTCTCGATGGTGCTGCTGTAGAATATTTTGAGGAACTGAGGACCCATGCCAAATCTTTTCAGTCTCCTGATGGGGAATAGGCTTTGTCCTGCCCTCTTCACGACTGCCTTGGTGTGTTTGGACCATGATAGTTTGTTGGTGATGTGGACACCAAGTAACTTGAAGCTCTCCAACTGCTCCACTACAGCCCCGTCAATGAGAATGGGGGTGTGCTCGGTCCTCTTTTTCCTGTAGTCCACAATCATCTCCTTTGTCTTGATCACGTTGAGGGAGAGGTTGTTATCCTGTCACCACACGGCGAAGTCTCTGACCTCAGCCCTATAGGCTGTCTCATCATTGTCGGTGATCAGGCCTACCACTGTTGTGTCGTCGGGAAACTTAATGATGGTGTTGGAGTCGTGCCTGGCCATGCAGTCATGGGTGAACAGGGAGTACAGGAGGGGACTGAGCACGCACCCCTGAGGGGCCCCCATGTTGAGGATCAGTGTGGCAGATGTGTTGTTACCTACCCTTACCACCTGGGGGAGCCCGTCAAGAAGTCCAGGATCCAGTTGCAGAGGGAGGTGTTTAGTCCCACGGTCCTTAGCGATAAGCTTTGAGGGCAATATGGTGTTGAACGCTGAGTTGTAGTCAATGAATAGCATTCTCACGTAGGTGTTCCTTTTGTCCAGGTGGGAAAGGCAGTGTACAGTGCAATAGAGATTGCATGATCTGTGGATCTGTTGGTGCGGTATGCAAATTGGAGTGGGTCTAGGGGTCAAGTTTAAAAGTATGTTATAAGGCATTCCAAGCTGATGGCGCAGAGTACATAAAAGCCATTTTACCAAATTCAGTTCGGACATTTGGAACAGTTAGCAGGAGAAAGTCCTGCGAACAAAGGGAGTACCCACCACATTTCTGAAGAATACAAATGCCCAGATAAAATGTTTGTACACCCAAAATGGCTTTTTAAATAAAAGTATACCAGTGAGTGAGCCTACGAGTGACAAGAGAAGGTCAAGCTTCAATTTTTGGATAAGTTGTTGAATATGCAATTTAAAAGAGAGGCAGTCATCAATTAAAATTCCAATATATTTATATGAGGTTACAGCCTCAATCTCATTGCCATGACATGTAGTAATAGGTGAAAGGTTCAATGGTCTATTTCTTGCTTTACCATTAGTTTAGTTTTGTCAGCATTGAGGATAAGCTTCAATTGACACAAGGTATGTTGAACAGTATAAAAAGCAGTTTGCAAGTTCTGGAAAGCGTTTGTGAGAGACGAGGCACAACAATTAATAACAGTGTCATCAGCATAAAAGTGAAGTTGCTTATTTTGCACATTTTTGTCTAAATTATTTATATAGTGAATAAGAGGGGGCCAATTACAGAGCCCTGGGGCACACCATTACAGACAATTTAACAGACATGAGCCCATCCAATTGAGTGCACTGAGTTCTATCAGACAGATAGTTAGCAAACCATGCAACTGCATGCTCCGAAATACCTACGCTCGACAATCTCTGCATCAGTATAGCATGATCAACTGTATCAAAAGCCTTAGAGAGATCAATAAAAAGTGAGACACAGCTCGATTGGTACATTGATAAAATAGTTAGTATATAAAAACTATTTTAGCTGTTCACGAACAAGGGTTTGAAGTATTTTTGCCAAGGGGTGAAAGCTTTGAGATTGGACTATAATTATTTCAAAGAGTTGGATCTCCCCCTTTTAAAAGTGGTAGGACAAATGCTGATTCCCAGATCCTTCCAGATTTCATTACATTCCAGGGTTAGATTGAACAGATATGTAAGTGGTTCAGCTATGAAATCAGCTACCAGTTTTAAAAAGCAGTGATCAAGAAGATCAGCACCTGCAGGCTTTCTCTGATCTAAGGAGTTCAGGTCTTTATGGAAATCCGTCCAAATGCTAAAAGTTTGACCAGCTCTCACCGGTACATCCACACAGGGTTGTACAGAGATACGGAATCAAACAGCATACCAGATGATACAAAGTGCTCAGTGAAACAATTCAGCATTTCAGTTCTGTCATACACAGCAACAGAGTTCTTCAATACACATGACAGGAATTCATTAACATTACTGTTACCAGACATAGACTTAATAGCCTTCCAAAACATTCTAGGCCTTCCTGAGAAGAGAAGAAGACTTGTTTCGTAGCTGCATAAAAAGAAGCCAATCAACATCAGAACATGATTTCCTTGCTTTAGCCCAGGCTAGATTACGTTTGTGAATAATACTAGACAGCTTAGAAGAAAACCATGGATTATCCCTCCCTTTAACTCTGAACCTGTGGAATGGGGCATGTTTGTTTACTATTTGGAAAAAACATAATGAAAGAATTTCCAGGCAGTTTCCACATCAGGAATAAGCTCAATCTTGCTCCAGTTAAAATAAAACAAATCATGAAAGAAAGCCTGCTCGTTAAAACTCTTAAGATTTCTCTTACAAATAAAGCATGGGTTTGTCTTAAGTACCTTAGTATTTCTAACAGCAACAACAGCACAATGCCTCTTATCTGGCGGACTCACTAAACACAAATGCTTTGTTTGTAAATTAAGTCTGAGTGTTGGAGTGTGCCCCTGGCTATCTGTAAATAAATAAAAAACAAGAAAATGGTGCCGTCTGGTTTACTTACTGTAAGGAATTTGAAATTATTCATACTTTTACTTTTGATACTAAAGTACATTTTATCAATTACATTTAGTAGTTATGAACTAACCCAGAAGACGCTGGGACAATTGTGCGCCACCGTATGGGACTCCCGATCACAGCCGGTTGTGATACAGCCCGGGATCGAACCAGGGTCTCTTGTGACACCCCTAGCACAGACGCTGCACCACTCGGGAGCCACTCGGGAGTAGTAGTAGCATTAGTAGCATTGGTAGTAGTATTAGTAGTAGTAGTAGTAGCATTAGTAGTATTGGTAGTAGTATTAGTTGTATTAGTAGTGGTAGTAGTAGCATTAGTAGTATTGGTAATATTATTAGTTGTTGTAGTAGTAGTAGTAGCATTAGTAGTATTAGTAGTAGTAGTAGTTAAGAACTAACCCAGAAGACGCTGGGACAATTGTGCACCACCCTATGGGACTCCCGTTCACGGTCGGTTGTGATACAGCCCGGGATCGTAACCAAGGTCTCTAGTGACGCCCTTTGCACAGACGCTGCACCACTCGGGAGCGACTCGGGAGTAGTAGTAGCATTAGTAGCATTGGTAGTAGATTATTGGTAGTAGTATCAGTTGTATTAGTAGTAGTATTGGTAGTAGTAGTATTAGTAGTAGTAGTAGTAGTAGTAGTTGTTGTAGTAGTAGTAGTAGTTATTGTAGTAGTAGCAGCAGTAGCATGTGCATCTGCAGACTGCACCTGTCTGATTTCAACAGTAAATCAGTATTCAGGCTATTCAGTGGAAGCCCCCTCCTCTCTTCCCCTCCTCTCTGTTTCGCCCCTCACACTGGCCAGCCTGTTGCCTGATGAAAAGAATCCAGACTAATAGCTTTACTGCCATTTCTGTAAACCCTTGACAGTAACACTGCACTTGGCAGACAGCCTAAGGAAGGCCAATGACCTCAGGGGTGTTGGTGAGAGGGCGTCAACATCTTAAAGAGACAGTACTCCTGAGGGGGGGGGGGGAGTTCACAGCAATTTGACATATATTATAGGCCTACTGTTATTCGTGCTGAATGTGTTACTCATGACAGGATGGGGGTAGACATTGCATCCAAATGATAAGTTGGCAAGACATACCAAGAAAAGCAATTTAAAGCAACATTCTTGACACATCAACAACTGTAACAACAAAACAGGACAAAATCAAAACACACTATAGATTGCTCAAAATAAATGGGTAAGAAAGAGAGACTATTTCTTAAGGTTGTGCAAACAGTGACCTGGTGGGAAACTATGTTATTAAGTACACAAAGCCAGGTAGTGGTAGTACACCTGCTCTTGAGGAAATTATGATATTTCAGTTTGCCGACCAAGCAGGCAGTGCGGTTGAGGAAGGTGAGAACAACTGTCCCCTCTCATTGAATCCATGAAGTTCAAGGCCAACTCCAGTACTGCAGGCATTGTTTTAAAGAAACAGGGTGTAAATGGCAATCTTTGTGTGAATAAATACAAATTATAAGACATTCATGGTACCAATAATTGCTTCTAATACACCAGATGTATATCCATGAACCGATTATTTAAAAATCACACACAGAAGAAGTTATAATGGTAATTGAGTTGATAATTGCAGGCTGCAGTACCCAGGTCGGCCTTCGACTGGAGTTATTTCATGAGAGGGGGCAGCACTGAGCTAGCCTGCAACGTCACTTACTGGAGTAGCTCAAACTGCGCATGTTATGTCTCCATGAGACGCCATCTTAAATGACTTCCTTGGCTTCAAATACTCTATTGAGTCTACACATTGGAAGGAATGGTGTCACGTGATTGATGGCTATGACCATTCATATACAATCATTGGGTTGAGGATATGAACCCTGTGCACTGTAAAGCCTTGTGAATCATACAGAGAGAGAGAGAGAGAGAGAGAGAGAGAGAGAGAGAGAGAGAGAGAGAGAGAGAGATGCCGAATCTCAGGAAGGACAAACAATGAAGACAAAATAGGAACATTTGGGCTAAATTAATCAGGGCCGGAAGGAGCTGCTGTTGAGAGGAGTGTTAAAGACAGGGACAATGGGAGGAGGTCTCTTTACTATTCACTATAAACAACATAATGTTCTAGAAACACAAGCACCAGGCTCTCAGGGCACTATATTAGAATAATGATACACAACAGGAATCTGATTGGATAGGTGTAAGCTGTTTGGAAATAAGCAGTAGTGGAAGAGCGAGTTGCCACCCCCGTGGAGCATATATTTTACCATAAAGTATAGTATATATACTAGCATAAAACATAGTTAGTATATACTGCCCTACAAAGGCAAAGTGCAATAACTATGTATTTGGCGAAAAATTGTTGATCTGTATAGGGTATAGGACCAAGAGAGAGATCCCAGCCGACATGATCCTGTTTATGAGGATAGGTGTGGATGCTATCATCTGAGAAGCCCTTCTCCTCTCTCTCTCTGAACTCTGTTTACAGCCAGAGTGCTCCGCGAAGCACAACCAATGAGAGGGTAGGAAACATAGCAACCACAGGAGGCAGAATAGGTGGAATGTTATCAAATACATCTAACACATGGCTTCCAGTTGTTTGATGCCATTCCATTTAATCCGTTCCAGACATTATTATGAGGAGTGTTTATCAGTCGAGACATCTAGTTGTAGATACAATACATAACGGTTAGACTCAGCTCCAGGACGTCATGTTTTCTTGAGAATCACATTTCCATTGTTCTCGGCCTCGCATCTCTTCGTTGGAACTCCAGTGTTCTTCATCAGGCACTAGCATGCGAAACTCCACACAGCAAACAGACAATAGACAACAGTCAAACGGTGACATTAGGAAAAGGTTACTAGAGCAGGCCGATGCCGATTCAGTGCTGCGTGAAATCTAACAAAATAAAATAAAATAATCAATGGGCTTTTCACCACCAACGGTCAGGGTTGTGTGTCTGTGTGTGTGCATATGTAAGCCTGCAGCTAATGGAGGGTCCCAGTGGAGAGTGTGTGTTCTAGGGATACAGAGACCATTAAGTTCATAGATTACACTTCAACTGCACACACGCACGCACACACACACACACACACACACAGCACTGTACTGTATATTCTCACAGACAGTCGTTAAGCATCATTAGGACCAATTTGCAATGTACTTTGTATGCAATTTATAAATAAAAATGAACAGCCAGACATTTAGTAAAGTCACAGCATCCATGGGTTTTGATTGGATCACAAGACGTTTTCAGAGATGCCATGAATTCATGTAGATTTGTCCCTCTGTTCAGGGACAGCAGGTGAATAGATGACATTTTTGAAAGGACTGAATTTACGTTTTAATCCCTGGAGTGACTCATAGGCATTCTATCTCTGTTCCACAGCACAATCCTTCAACTGTACACAAACAGCGTAGAGTATGCTGCTGCCTCTTCCTTCCTCTTGCAACAACACTAGCAGAGCCACCAGGCTGCATTTCATGGTAGGTTGTAGGTGTAAGCAACAGCTTGGTAGGTGTAAGCAACAGCTTGGTAGGTGTAAGCAAAAGCTTGGTAGGTGTAAGCAAAAGCTTGGTAGGTGTAAGCAAAAGCTTGGTAGGTGTAAGCAAAAGCTTGGTAGTTGTAAGCAAAAGCTTCACCACCTAGTTTCTGCCATGTTGCTTTAACATATAAAGTCCGATCAGAATAGTGGATAAAGGCAGAGGAGGAAACACCTTCCTGAAATGAAGACTATGGGCACGTTCGACATTGCAGCTTTCGACACTCGGATTTAAAGGCGAGTCAAGACTGACCGATCCTCAAATCACCATGTATCATCAATAACTACTCATTATTATTTGTAGATCAGTCGGTCACTCACAATTGACCCATGATACAACACAGCCTTTCCCTGCAGTGGGGTGACATATTGAGTGGAGGACAGTGTCCTGATCTGACACTGGCTGTGGGAGAGGCACGGTTGTGCAAACAGACTGTAATGATAGGGCCGTGACAGAGTGTCTCGGTAGAACAGGAGAGCTATGTGCAGTAGTTCTTGGGTGGTTGGGTTACTGTTTTCTGATCGTAAACCATCAAGCTATACTTCCCATTTAATACTAATAAATAATTCTCTATATCAAGTGGAGATTTTGTATTGTATTTTTATTCCAATTTAAATTACTCTACACATTTCTAAAAAGATTGTATTGAAAAGCATAATTCATTATATTGCCTGTCTGCCTGCCTGCCTGCCTGCCTGCCTGCCTGCCTGCCTGCCTGACTGCCTGCCTGCCTGCCTGCCTGCCTGCCTGCCTGCCTGCCTGCCTGCCTGCCTGCCTGCCTGCCTGACTGCCTGCCTGCCTGCCTGCCTGCCTGCCTGCCTGCCTGTCTGCCTGCCTGCCTGCCTGCCTGCCTGCCTGCCTGCCTGCCTGCCTGCCTGCCTGCCTGCCTGCCTGCCTGCCTGCCTGCCTGCCTTGCTTTCCTGTCCTGCTCTGCCCTTCCTTCCTTCCTTCCTGCCTGCCTGCCTGCCTGCCTGCCTGCCTGCCTGCCTGCCTGCCTGCCTGCCCTCCCTGTCTGTCTTATTGCCTGCTTGTCATCTTGTCTGCCTGCCTTGCCTGACACAAATCTGAAATGGAGGACAAGGGATCCAGGAAGTTGCGCTACATTAGAGAACAGCCTGCATTGTCTCTCTCACTCTATGCTTGGCAAACATAAACATGAGAGACCACAGCACACTGTCCTATTGTTACTCTTCAGTACGTAATCGTGTGGGTCAGAGTCTTGGAGGATTTTGATCCTTGCCCCCCAAAAAACAGAAAAAGATGGCTGGTTACTGTGCACTGCCTGAACTGGCAATGCCATGAGAGGGAGGCCTGAGCGTGGCCAATGCCCCTGAAGCTTTCCCAATTGAGGGTGGAGTGAGAGAGAGAGCAGAGAGCCAGCCCGAGCTGCCTAACAGAGACTTAGAAACAGTCAGCGCTCTTTTGAACCGCTGCCAATAGAGGCTGGCCCAAGCCATTGCAGCTGAAACTTTTACAAGCTCACTGCTGGTGAGCAGGAAGAGAGCGACACAGAGAAAGATTAGTAAAGGGAGTATTCTCCAGTTCCTCTCTGTGCTCGCTCCTGAAGTATTGGCAACCTTATTTATTTATAGATAA
Organism: Thymallus thymallus; assembly: GCA_023634145.1. NCBI lineage: Eukaryota > Metazoa > Chordata > Actinopteri > Salmoniformes > Salmonidae > Thymallus > Thymallus thymallus. Next base: position 6,670,392 of record CM042409.1, read on the forward strand.
ATTGTTAGGGTTTATTAAAAGGGGAATTTATACATGAAAACATGAAAAACATTGGGAGGCATGAGGATTGAGATACAAGGTACATTGAAGGACAGAAATACATGAGAAAATAACAAAATAGCAGATGACGTCAAAGAGCTGCCCGGGATAATGCCTGAGAAAATAAGAGCATGATTACAGTTCTTGACTGGAGCACTTGTCTATGTGACATACTGTATGCGTCTATGTCTCTCTCGCTCTCTGGTGGACAGACGGAGGAGAAAGGGGGGCGGGACACTTTTTGGCACAGTGACAATGGATTATTTTGGTGACTTAATTTTTTCTTGGCTGAACTCTGTCATTGGATTTATCTTACGACTGCCGTCTGTTCCCAGAAGGTTTCCTCACCCTCAGTTTTTTTTTTTACTTCAAATCAAAACAAAAACACAGGCAGGTGCAGAACAGCTAAAGACGTCTGTAATGACCAACGAAAATGGGAATCGTGAGGCATGTACTACCTGGGACTGATGCCAACTGCTGACAAAAGGCTTCACTGCACGCTCTGCAGTCTTTAACTCCTCCTCTTTTTCTCAGTAAATGCATCGGAAATCTTCAGTGTTGAGTTGTTTTGATGTAATAAGTCTGGCAAAGCTTTTCGGGGTGCAAGAACCGACGTAAGTACTTGATTCTGATACCTATCTCTGCTTTTCCTGCTCCCTCTGCCTCAGTGTGTTACTGTGAGGTGGGTTGATGATGATAGACTGTCCGTCTCTGGGTTTAAGGGCCTTGTGGGGTGACTTTGTTTCATTGTTCCTTACAGCCACTCTTTTAGAAAGGATTTCAAAGTTCAAGAGTTCAATTTCCGCTATCGAACACCTTCAGTTCTAACCCGAAATATGATTTTTTGTTATCAAAAGTAATCTGTTCGAGCAGGCTGTTGTGACTTCATTCTCTCTCTCTCTCTCTCTCTCTCTCTCTCTCTCTCTCTCTCTCTCTCTCTCTCTCGGCAGCTGGGCCAAAGTGGGCAGGGATAGAGGAGGGCATTGAGATAGGAGGGCAGGGAGAGAGGAGGGCAGGGAGAGGGGAGGGCAGGGAGAGGGGAGGGCAGGGAGAGAGGAGGGCAGGGAGAGAGGAGGGCATGGAGAGAGGAGGGCAGGGACTGAGGAGGGCATGGCCAAGACTGCTCTCAAGCCCTAGCCCCTGTTCGAGTGGGGCCAGCATGCCGCTCAGCCTTTCCCTCATCCTGCAGGGGAAAGAGAGGGAGACACTCTCTTCTTTTTTCTTCCCACCATGGCCTGTTCCCCTCGGGTCATGTCTGCCGAGATCCCTGCTCTGTCCTTCATAAAATCTACCTCCAGGTATTTCCATTTTGAATACTGCTTCTATTCCAGCGCTCTGTGGCTCCTCTTTTTTAATGTACCTCTCCTTTACTCGTATCTTTCCTCTTTCCACCGTCACCTTCCTCCTGTACACGTGTCTGCCTCGCCCCCGCCGGTGATTCTCTGCCATTCCTGTACTGTAGAAATTAAGCAGATTTTTGTATGAAGAGGTAGAGAGAATTAGTTAGACGACAAACAAATTGTCCACTTTGCTAACCCATTGAAGCTAGCTATAGTGATTGCTATTCACTTCAGGGTCAAACGTTTAGCACATGAGGCAGCCACCCATGACGAGATGCATTCTTTTATATTGAATGTGATGGACAGCTTTGTTTGTGTAGGACGTTTTAGGTAGAACAGTCACCCGAGGATAAAGAAATAGGCCTCTTAGTGGTTTCATGGCTGCCTCTGGCCTTTCAAGCTTTTAGTGAACAATAACATATAATGCATCGTTATGAGGTAAAGAAAGCCTACTCACACTACTATGACATGAACCCTATGCTTTATAGCACTAAAAAGAAACAAACTTCCCCAGCGCCGCCTCTCGAATGTTTTAAAGGGAAGTACTTTGAGATAAAAGGGACTTTTGCATATTTACACTGCATCAATTTCATAAGATGTAAAACATAGTGAAAAATCAGCAACCAGTCTCCTGCATTGTCTGTAGTGGAGGAAACACTGGAATATACAATTGGTATGATCAAATGATGATGGCTCCCACAAACAGTGAACATAGTAAAGTCAACAAGTTGGCTCTAGTATTAGCGGACACAATATGAATATGGACTTTGTTTTGCTCTTTGATTATATTCAGGCTTTCAAAGTCTCTTACAATGTGTCTGTAACATATTCACTTTATCTCTGCACACACAAACAGATATGATATGCTGATGTTTTGGGGAATTTGATATATTTTCAAAATGGAGAACCTGAATTATTAGGACAGTTCAAGTCATAATACAGTCACATGTAAAACATGTAACTATTTAGAAAGCCCTGGAGCCTGTGTAACACAACAGCTCTCTCTACCAAATGTGTTAAAAGGTGAAACAGAGATGTCAAACTAAGTACAACTAAATACAGCTGATAAGGAATGGGGGAACTACTTCTTTGGTAACTAATGGTCGGGTTATTGCTGTTACCTACAGACCTGTCCAGAAACCAGTATGAACCAGATCATTCAATGTTCTATGCATGAAGGGGTTTGTACAGTATAGTATGATTGTAGGGTCTCAATTTCAGAAAGAGCATGTTTGAATGCTTTTCAGCATTTCTGCACTTACAATTTAGGTTGAAGTTGTTATTGTTGGCATGCAGCTTTTAGATCCTGTCGAAACGATCACATTAATGGACACAACTTAGAAAAATCTGAAGAAAAAAAACAAGTCTGGATTGAAGTTGAAGTGGCTCGTGGTTATTAACCGTAACTACTTTCAACAAAGGAACGTCAAATGTCGACATTTTGTCAGTACATGTAAGACTACTACAATGCACAGCATTAATACGTTGCTCATGTAGCCAGGGCCTAAACTCTTTCCTAGCATTAGAATATTACCTACAGTCTATTATTTGCTTAGTGTGTGAGTGTGTTTGTTTGTGATGGTGTGTATGTGTGTGTTTGTGTGCTTGTGAGAAACAGAGAGAGAGAGCACGGCATACAGAAAGAGAGAAAAATAAAAAAAATGTGTGGGGGCAGGGAAGCCGGGGAAGAGATAGAAAAGGAGCTCCTCCCCCTCTCTTGATCGTTGCGTTCTCCTCAGATGAACTTGTCAAGTTGTACTTGACGATATGTTCTTTTGGAAGCCAGGCCATTCATATCCCCTGTTATTTGTGTGTCTCTCACCCCCCCCACCGGTTACAGTGACCCGCTGGTTACCAGGAACAAAGTCTCTTTGCCTTCATCAGGAACTATAAGCATACTCAAACAATCCGATTTGATAAGACTTGAAGGCCCCTGAAAAGTAAAAAAAATAACAATATTTTAAGTTGTTTAACTCTGATGTATCCAAACTGCTACAAAATCGAGGGAAAAGTTATGGATTTATGTGAACATATTTAATTGTTCTATTTCAATTGTAGTAGACAATATAACATGGTTCTGAAAAAGAAAAAGAGGTGTTATCCTAACAGCTTGTAAACTTGAATTCAATACAAGACCGTAGTTGTCAAATTTGGTGATATAGGCCTGTATGAAATGACATTCTTTGTTTTCTTTGAAACAAATCTATGGGGATGAATAATGAACAAAGTGCAAGGTATAGCCATTACATGTTAAACAGTCATCTAGGTCTGTTCATGGTTTAGTGCAGTTAGTTGCTGCATGTTATTAGTGCTATAACAAACAGGGGTTGCTATGCTACGCTACGCTGAGTCCTCCAGAGACCACAGGATGGAGTCAAACAAGGTCAACGCCAGATACTTCCTGTTTGGGGCCCGTTATTTTTGCAACCAGGGCATTCTCCTAGGATCGAGCCAATTGACATTATGAATAATTTCTCTTGTGGTCAATGTAGGGAACAGAAGTAGGCTACTGTACTAGAGAAAATTTTAACTGCTTTAGTCTATACATGTAGTGTATAGATACTATACTAGGCTCAATAGGAAATATAGTGTGTCTATAATGGTATTAGCAGAATGGTTAGACTGGAGAGTTGGAACATGAAAACGAGGAAGACACTGAACTTGGACTACTTGGCTATGGGGAAGGAGGAGAACACCACGTCCATGGTACAGTACAGAACAACATAGTGGTCTTTTTTTTTGTTGTTGCAGAGGTTGGTTATGTACAGTCATACTTAAGATTGGAAGCAAATGCTGATTGACTCCAAACAGTACACTGACTTTATAATGCAGATTGATTAAAAGCAAAACATTTTATTAAAGCAGTATTATCAGATCAACTCTGTGATACACCGTTTGTCTACTGGTGAATTGATCAACTGATATCTTGTAAATCCATGTTACATTTTTTATTTTTTTATTTTATTTCACCTTTATTTAACCAGGTAGGTCAGTTGAGAACAAGTTCTCATTTGCAACTGCGACCTGGCCAAGACAAAGCATAGCAGTGCGACAAAAACAACAACACAGAGTTACACAGTAAACAAACATAGTCAAAAACACAATAGAAAATCTATATACAGAGTGCAAAATGTAGTGCAAAATGCAATAAGGTTAGGAGGTAGGACAATAAATAGACCATAGTGGTGATATAAATTACAGGTTAGCATTAACACGGGAATGAAGGATGTGCAAATTATGATGTGCAAATGGAGATACTGGAGTGCAAGATTAGCGAAAAATAATAAAAATAAATATGGGGATGAGGTAGTAGTGTGGGCTATTTACAGAAGAGCTATATGCAGGTGCAGTGAATATCTGAATGAGTCACAAGCTTTTTCCACCAGTGATTTCCTGCTTAAAAACATTATTCATAATTGATTGAATATGTATTGAAACAGACACTAAATAACGTATTGTTCTAAACAAAATGGGCTCTAAACATTAACAGAGGCAGATGCTTGCAAATGGGAAAACTCAACGTGATAATAGCCACTTCCTTTTCAATCATTACCATACTGAAGTGGCAGGCGATCAAAGTGTTTCTAATTGTAAAGCGGAAAAAACTGTTTACATTAATTAGGCAGAAGATCATCGTAAATTCCTGGCAAATGGAGAGAGAGAAGGAAAATAAACAAGATGAGTCACAGATAGTATCAACGGATGGATCAGTCTACGTTAGCTGTACCCCTCTATCTGGACATTTCTCAGAATGGAAAACTTGAGTACAGGATCTAGTTGATGTTGTGATGGTGTAAGTCTGGTTTGATGTCATACTAGTTATGGTATTGTTACATACACATCTTGGTTTTTTTACATGGCAGACTCACATTGTTCGGTGCCAATATTCCCCTCCCCCTCCCCCGTCAGTGGCGAGCATCACCATGCTACCTCCACCACATCAACTGCTTGTTTGGTTCATTGATATTCCGCTTGGCACACAGACAATGCCCATTTCTTGGCACAGGATATTGGAGAGAAGAGAGTACAAGATTCTACCCCAGTCTCTTCCCTCTCGGTCGTGCCCAATGTTTTACCGAACCGTGTGGACCATCGCCAACTCATGTTAGATATTTTTCGTGTTGTGCTCGTTGCAAAATACTAATCGCGAGGGATCTGTAATCCAGCTAATCCACAGTATGGAACATGAGAACCAAGTTTGTTATTGCGACGGTTGTTTTACTCTGTCCGGGCATCTTTCTAGAAGGTGAAACACAGAAACAGCATTTTCTGATGATGTCTTTGTCAGGAAAACGTGTACACCAGAGGTGCCAGGAAGACCGCTCCTCTCTCTTACTTACCACGGCAGCCATTTTGTTTTGTCCAATAAAGTCAGTGAGTGAGAAGCCTGGGATTTGAACAGTTGATAATAAGGATCCAGCTTTTAGCTGACTCAAACATATTAATGTTTGTAAGTATTATCTCTTCTCCAAGTTTAAATGTGTCTGTTTTTGTATAGGTTATGTATTACGTGCACAAATATGACTCAGTGTGTCTTGTACTATATTGACATCTACTCTACCAAGCCTTCAGATCTGCATTTACTGTATATAATTAGGACGCATACAGTCATACAGGTAAAATACTTCTCCAAATCGAAATATACCCAATCATTGAACATCTTCTGGATCCTCACCGTCAATCCAGTCACCTGTTGTCATGTATCGAGTCTTCAGGCTTGACAAAAAACTCTCACAGAACTATGAACTATGAGGCCCATCATGAGGCTCATCATGAGGCTCATGAAGCACTGTTCATTGGGTAGTCACTGCCTAAAAGCACTTCAAACAGAAGGATGGGTTGTGTAGCTTCTTCGTACTAAACTTGCTACCAAATACAACCATACAAGTGATTACTGTAACCTTATCTTTGATCAAGTGTTACCAATGTGCTAAGCTTTTTTTCTTAAGATATTTTACTATTTTGAAGTTGACCACTATCTTATTTCCTTTGTTAAACTTCAGGTCTGCGGGCAGTTTTGTTAATTATTCATAAACAACCAGACAATCATCAATGAAGAAATGTGGAGTTACTCCAACAAAATCCAAAGTGCAACTTATCAAATTGCATTTCTTATATGACCTTATTAAGTATACTAAATAATTGTATACTCACGGTCTGGACATTTTATTATTTTTCTCAAAAGAAACTTCAAGATCAAAATACCTCAAACTAATGTAAACTTTATAACACATTCATGTATCGTGTTAGGATTCACAAGTTAGGATTCACAAGTTAGGATTCACAAGTTAGGATTCACAAGTTAGGATTCACAAGTTAGGATTCACAAGTTAGTCCTAAGCCTTTAATCACTTATTTTTGTCAATAGAAATCCCTCGGTCTGTCTCATCTGTGCACACTGACCAGTCAGAAGAGGCTCATATTTGGCGTCTAATTAATTCAACATCTCAATTAAGGCCTCCACTCCATCCCTGCCCCACTGCCTTCTCATTCTCCCCCACAGAGCAGTCCCTGGCATTCTGTCCTACACACTGTCTCGCAGCCTGCCAAAACATTTCAATCATTGTCTGCCTTAATTAGGCCAAATAGGAATTCAGAATGTTAATGAACTGCCCTGTTGCCTTTCAGAGGCTATGGTTCTCATGCTAATTTATGCAAAGCGGCAGGGCCTCTTCATGGATTGACCATCGTCTACCGTAACATTGCCTGAGCTGGCCCAACCCACCCCGCCAAATCATGGCCCTGGGGGGCGTGGGCTGCACTGCCCAGCTGGTACTTCAAACTCTAGTTGGCACAGAGCTGGAAATGGCTTCCACACTGAGAAAAACCACCACATAGTTTTAGGGGGGACATCTGAGACTCTTGTTATGATAGAAATGATAAAAGCATCTTTATAGTTCAATACCAAATAACATGTCAGCATAAAAACAATGGAATTGTATCCGTTTTCATTCACCATCATCTCTTTGAAATGATGGATGCTGCAAAGTGGTTAACGTCATTGATCTTATCCACTCAGATGGGCTTAACAGTGTCACCTTTTACAAGTAAAACAGCCAGACCCAGCTGAGATCCAATCCAAAGAATTGAAAGAAGAAGTGTGAGAGTTTCACAGGTTTCTGCCCCACAGATGTTGTCATTTAAGAGTGCCAAGCAACTCCCTAAAATGTCCGAAGCGCTGCCATTTTGTTTTCATCCTGTTCCCTTCCTTCCTTTGCATTGCTTGCAGGCTATCCACGCCGCTCTGTTCAGGCTATCCACACTGCTCTGTTCAGGCCCAGGTTTAAACAGCAGAGCCAAAACCAAAGAGGAAATTGCTCCTTGTGGGGGATGTCATTTGACTAATCTGGATCTGTGGAGTGTTTCTGTTCATGCCTGATTGTTCAAGTTGTTTAAATCTACTGTCCTGTAGTGTGTCTGAATGTGTGTGTCTATGTGTGAGCATTTGTACGAATGAAAATGTGCAAATGTGTGTGTATGTGTTTATTATGTACAGTAATGATCAACCACTAAACATACAAATGCTCTCTCTCTCTCGCTCTCTTTCTCTCACAGTTTCCTGGTAGATGTCCTAACCTCCTCTCTGGGTTGATGATAAATTGAGCACCTGTCCTTGAGGCTGAGGTAGTAGATTGAATAGTTGTGGGGTATATGTCCTCCCTATGAGATAACTATACAATCTACTGTCTTTCCTAAGGAGACAGACTGATCGTCAATGCAGCCTGTCTCTGTTCTGTGGGGAAGTTAAGCCAATAACATCCATCTCCCCGGCCTCGACACCTGCCTGCAGCCTGTCTCTGTTCTATGGGGAAGTGAAGCCAATAACATCCATCTCCCCAGCCTGGACACCTGCCTGCAGCCTGTCTCTGTTCTGTGGGGAAGTTAAGCCAATAACTTCCATCTCCCCAGCCTGGACACCTGCCTGCAGCCTGTCTCTGTTCTGTGGGGAAGTTAAGCCAATAGCATCCATCTCCCCAGCCTGGACACCTGCCTGCAGCCTGTCTCTGTTCTGTGGGGAAGTTAAGCCAATAGCATCCATCTCCCCAGCCTGGACACCTGCCTGCAGCCTGTCTCTGTTCTAAGGGGAAGTTAAGCCAATAGCATCCATCTCCCCAGCCTGGACACCTGCCTGCAGCCTGTCTCTAATCTGTGGGGAGGTTAAGCCAATAGCATCCATCTCCCCAGCCTGGACACCTGCCTGCAGCCTGTCTCTGTTCTGTGGGGAAGTTAAGCCAATAGCATCCATCTCCCCAGCATGGACACCTGCCTGCAGCCTGTCTCTGTTCTGTGGGGAAGTTAAGCCAATAGCATCCATCTCCCCAGCATGGACACCTGCCTGCAGCCTGTCTCTGTTCTGTGGGGACGTTAAGCCAATAGCATCCATCTCCCCAGCATGGACACCTGCCTGCAGCCTGTCTCTGTTCTGTGGGGAAGTTAAGCCAATAGCATCCATCTCCCCAGCCTGGACACCTGCCTGCAGCCTGTCTCTGTTCTGTGGGGAAGTGAAGCCAATAACATCCATCTCCCCAGCCTGGACACCTGCCTGCAGCCTGTCTCTGTTCTGTGGGGAAGTTAAGCCAATAGCATCCATCTCCCCAGCATGGACACCTGCATGCAGCCTGTCTCTGTTCCAGGACAACATGAGGATGTGCAACATTTCCTCTATTACCACCCAATTCTTTATTTGGTTTACAGCGATTGGGGCTTGTTTGGATATGGCCCTATAGTGTTGGAGTGAAAGTGTGCCTCTCGCTCTATGTGTTTGAATGACATTCCCCCTTCATCCGTCAGTCTTTCAGGTGAATGTGTCCTGGCGAGTTGAGGTAGTAGGTTGTATAGTTTATGAAAGGATAGAATCCTATTCAGTTGATAACTATACAGTCTATTGCCTTCCTTGAGAGGCACAATGACCGTCGAAAGGCAACGAGGAACTCCACATAAAGCTGCTGGTTGAATTCCTCTATGTATTGGATGCGATCTTACTATGGTAAAGCAACAGAGGCAGCACTGGTGTGTTTATTATAACCTTGCTCACGCCACCTGGTGGCCAATGAGCAGCAGGGCTCCAGAGACATCTGAAGTGACGGTTTTTGTTGGCTGGGGTGGAAATAGAACTGAAATATCCTACTCAAGTAGCAGAAGTGTTACTTTAAGCAATACAAACGATCTTACTCAAGTAGCAGAACTGTTACTTTAAGCAATACAAAATATCATACTCAAATAGAAGAACTGTTACTTTAAGCAATACAAAATAAAGTTCATGAACAATAAAGTTGCCTGACTTCGATATACTTCAGATTCCAGAAATAAACATGTCTAATCCTTTCACCCTTTCAATCCATCTTACTTGTCCATGGGACCAGCTGACATTCACTCACCCATTCACACTCTTTCCTTCACTCACTCAAACTCACTCACTCTCTTTTCCCTCACTCACCAGGGGTGGAAAGAGTGCTGAAATATCCTACTCAAGTAGAAATACTGTTACTTTAATGAAAATACTTTTTAAAAAGTACTCAGAAAGCTACTCAATTACAGTAATGAGAGTAGTTGTAATGAATTACTTTACACCTCTGCTCATAGATTCACGACTCAGAGCACCCCAGGAAGTAAAGAATATAAAATGCACTCCATAGAGTGTGACACAATCTAAACTACAGGGTTGATTCTCCAGACCTAAATCCTAATTAAATTATTTCAGGCTTGTGTTACGTTACATGTTAACATTATTCAAGGTTCTATGAAGGAATAAAGCTTAAATAAAGCTTTTAGTATATATTTTTAAGGAATTCAAGACCTCACGTTACTCCTATTTTTAAGGGACTCTACTCTTTAACTTGTACATAATTGATCTTTCTCTTGTATATAAAGTCATGTGGATTATCATGTTTTGTGTAGGCATACCACAACCACACACGGAACTACATCTACCAGAGCGATGCTACTAGTATCAAAGTATGACCTAGTAAAAATGTGAACAAAACTGAAAGTATGTAGCTCTAATTGAAAAATACATGAAAATCAAGAAGGTCAGTGGAGGTCTGATAGAATATACCCAGCTGTATAACCACTGTATACATACAGAAGGTAAGAATTTTAAAAACGACAAACTTTTGAGGGAGTGGCTTATAAACAAAGGAAACACAACAATTACACGAAACACCCACTAGTCCTTCTAGTTTTATAAACCATCAGTTTAATTCATCCTTACAACCTATTACTGCACTCTTTACATGTCACTAACTGTCCCTCACTCACAATGTTGAACGCCCCTCCATCAGTCATTTCTGGCTACCCTAGGGTTACTGCTGATGTTCTTCTCAGTGGTCTGGTTGTCACCTCGACACACAAACTTCCTCCAGATCCTCAGGTACGCTTCCTGGATCTTGCGGATCTTGAAGGCATACACAATCGGGTTGACAGCTGAATTGCCATGGGAGAGGAGGATGCCCACGTAGAAGGCCAGGTGGGGTATGTCTGATGTGTTAGCAAAGTAGGCAACACAGTTCAGGAAGTGCAGAGGGAGCCAGCAGAAGGCGAACAGCACCAAGACCAGAGTCAGGGATCGGGCCAGGCTCCTCTCCTTCCAGAAGTAGGTGTTGGACTGGGCACAGCTACCCGTCCTCCCATTCAGGTTCTTCCGGATCGTACAGAATATGTAGCAGTACAGGACAGCCATGACAAGCAACGGGATGAGGGTGCAGAGGAAGAAATTGAAGTATACCATGTATGACATGGGAATCACAGCCAGGAAATGGCAGAGGATGGTGGTTGAGTTCCCTGAGTGAGACAAGGTTTCACGGTTGTACCACCCAAACATGGGTGGGAAGCTCAACATGAAGGCAACAAACCAACATATTGCTACCACCACCCAAGATCTCCTCTCTGTCACAGTCCACTTGTATCTGTTGAAGCAGAGAATCTGTTCATCTGACATGACAACCTTAATGCTTTCCTTTGTACGCACACAGCTGATTTTGTGGTACCTTCATAATAATAATTACAAAGGGGAAATCATTTGACAGAATGTGCAAGGTGATACATGCAGTGCCCTACGTAATAATTGGGACAGTAAATATTATTTTCTTGTTTTGGCTCTATACTCCAAAAGTTTGTATTTGAAATCAAGCCATGACTATGAGGTTAAACTGCAGATTATCAGATTTAATTTGAGGGCAATTTTATCCATTTTCATAGAACGCAATGATTACATCAAGCTTGTGACTCTACAAATTGGGGGGTAGAGGGTATGATATTTGTGCATCTGTAACTTTCTCACGTATCATTATTCACGATTCATTCAGGATTATCAGTAATCATGGTAGCATTCAGATGAATGTAGAAGTGTTTAGAAACATATTATATTCTTATTTACAATAAAAGTGACTCCAAAATGACACAATACATTATTTACCATTCATTTCTGTTGGGCACAAAATAATCTGAAAACCAAAACAAACAGCAAATGCATCCACAAGCTTGATCTAGTCATTGTGTGCTATAAATATGGGACCAAATACTTAACTTGTACTACTTTAATACACATATAACTGGATTTGTCCAAAATACTTTTGGTTCCCTAAAATGAGTGGGGGGGAAGTTATGTAATTTCAAGACGGTTCACCCGATATGGATGAAAATAACCTCAAATGCAAGCTGATCGTCTGCACATTAACCTCATAGTCATTGTTTGATTTCAAACAAAATAAGAAAAAATGCTTCACTGTCCCAATAATTACAGACGGCACTGTATATACTGTAGGTCAGAAGACTGCTCACCTGAGAGGGATGAAGACTCGTAGGTATCGGTCCACAGAGATGGCTAGCAGAAACAGTACAGAGGCCAATGTCAACAATATTTCCACACAGCTTATGAAGAGACAGACATTGAATGAGGTCTGCACTCTTCCATCTACCAATATAGCTGCTGGCACAGCCACAGAACCTACAAGGAAGTCTGCCACAGCCAGAGAAATCAAAAAGCAGAAGGTGGGCTGTCGTAGAGAGCTGGTCGACCACACTGCCCAGATCACCAGCACATTGCCCAGACAGCAGGCAACAGCAATCAGCACCTCCAGCACTGTGTAGGCCACCTTTCCTCCAGACATCCTGTCAGCCATTCCAATGGAAGTTTAATATTCTACTGTATACTTGAACTCTACTGTATAATCCTGATGATTTTACAGCAATGTTGCTTGGACCATGCTGTCTTGAGTATGTCAATTTGCTCATTGAAAAAGGTACAGCCCCTTGCAACTTTATGCTTACCTTCCTTTTCCTTTTCAACAAATGCAAAAGGTTTTAATGATGTGCACATTAATATAAACCTGCATCCTACAATAAACTATTATGAATTATTCTAATAAAATCATGTTTTATTCTGCCATTTTTATTAAAACAAATGGCATATTTGTGTCTCTTTTATTTATACATACAGTACCAGTCAAAAGTTTGGATACACCTACTCTTTGTTTTTAGACATCAAAACTATGAAATAACACATATGGTTAATGTTTTTTTGTCAGGTTAGCATAAATTGGGATGACTGTACTGGAGGCAGCTCTGCAGCGTAGTCACTAGCTGGCACAGCCAGTCATAAAATCAGATTTTAAACCCAACCCTACCCTTACTCCTCGATCAGACCAACAGCGTCATTGCATCAATGCTGCTTAATAAATTTTTTTTTTTTATGATGTAATCCACATTTTTGGGGGGATGTGCAGCAACAGTTCAAAATTCAACTTTTGCTAATATTTCTGTCAAGTCTACGCATAAAATGTGATGCATATCTTGGATAAATCCAACATATGCACCACAAGGCAAACGCAGCGTTCCATTGTAAATGAATGCTGTTCTGGTGTACCAAAACGCAATGAAGCTGTCAGTGTGATGAAGGCTTTAACCACACTGCTAACAATAATGCCTAACCCTAACCTTAAATTAAGACCAAAAACTATTTGTTTTACAATATAGACAATTAATATAGACTTTTCAGATGGCAAATCTAGTGGAAATAGCTCAGTTCTGCCTCTAGGACAAGAATCATCCCAATAAACGTCAACCTGGGTATTTTTGAACATGTTTCCAAGAAATAGCCTGAGACTCAGTGTGAAAACCACAAAGCAACCACAGATAAATAATATGTTTTTGTAGTTAACATGAAGAAAATCTTAGCAGCATGTCTCGTTGGCAGATGGTAACACATAACTTGAAACTTAAACTTAAATACATGTTATAGTATGTATTTGATAAAATACTTGATGACTTTGAAAAGGGCTCTATCGAAATCCAAGAACATAAGAACTAGTTTCATGAAAATAGTATAATGGCATTGCAGAGATGGTAATATTCCATAGAGTTGGATAGTATAATGGCATTGCAGAGATGGTAATATTCCATAGAGTTGGATAGTATAATGGCATTGCAGAGATGGTAATATTCCATAGAGTTGGATAGTATAATGGCATTTCAGAGATGGTAATATTCCATAGAGTTGGATAGTATAATGGCATTGCAGAGATGGTAATATTCCATAGAGTTGGATAGTATAATGGCATTTCAGAGGTGGTAATATTCCATAGATTTGGATAGTTAGCATTTTTCAAATTTCATGTCAAAATCATGTTAAAGTAACTTTTAGACACTTTAGGATGATCTGGACATAAATCCCCAAAATATTAGGTTTGGGGATATTGACCTGCATTGGTTTTTGGACACAAATGCTAAAAATGTAGCATTTGAAGACAGTGTACAGGTAGACAATACCAAAGCATGGATTGCTGTCTTACCTTGTCCATAGAATGCTTACAGGGTAAGGAAACCAATTTAGGTGAACTATTCCTTTAACTACTCTTCTTTCCTCATCATCGTCCTACTCATCATCTTCACCTTCAGTTTCATTCTCAACATGCAAAATGCTACAATAATTCCAACGTGGTTAAGCAAACCTTTGCTGAAATACAATGGCAAAAGCTCTTCCTGATACAGTATATTACAATAAACCTCTTGACCACATTAGAAGGATTTAGGGCCTGTATTGGATAGGGCCAGGTCAATCTAGAGAGGGTCATGAAGTATAGAGTACTAAAACCTTATATCCACAGAGAGCTGTAGGCTAGAATACGATGGACCGAACCATTTGTGTGAGGTTAGGTTTAGGAACAAGTGTTAGGTTATAGGGATAGTTCACCAAAATTACGATTTTAGCATTTTTTGTGCTTTATGTCCAAATTATCTTTAAGTAACTTTATTGAGGTACACAATACATTTGAGATACTTTAGGATGATTTGGACATGAAGCTCGAAACATGTTAATATCGATACCAAAGTTAGTGGCCAGGGGTGTGGTCAGCAGTGGTGATTTTAGCATGTAAATCTCGGTGGGGAAAACATGCCAGCAAAGCCACAACACAACACTAAACAATACATTAATTGCACTATAACGGTGACAAATGGTGCCCACAAACTGTTAGGGCCGACATAAAGCTGTTCCAACACCTTACCACTGCTACACCTGGCTATCAGCGGAGCCTTGTCTGGCAGCGAAACAGTTCATTCAGCTTCATTTACTGCCTTTTTAAAAAACATAGCTGATACTGCTGACTTGCTTAAACAAATGTGGTTTCTACTGACAATTGAGATGTACAAACTATGGCATAAGGGGACAACAAGCGGAAAAGAGGCAATCCGTAATTTGGGTCTTTGCGTGTCAAAAACGATGCACGTCAAATAACACTATTTGACTCGTTAAATAAGCTTTTAATTTGACACGTCAAATAATACAATTCTATTATAGAATGTTGTGTGTGCTGAATGTACACATGTAAACATGAACAACGTATTTACAATACTGCATTGGTGAAAATAGACCCAATTATTAGGGTGAGGCTCATGGGCTACTAACAGCTTACTTCACAACATACACTTAGTATTACTTTCTTAGCTACAGTTTACATATCTCCCTGGCATATTACATCATTTATGCAGCAGCATACAATACATTTTGGACTCACCTTGCTCACTTAAACAGGAAACTGGTGGTGCGGCGGGCTTTGTGGGCAGATTTTGTCATCAAACTTTGTCATCAAAGTCTGGCATTCTCTGGATGTTGTGACATGTTGTGGTGTTGAAATCCAAATGTTTGGAATGGTTGGTAGGGATCTACAATATTATCATGTCAAATTCTTTATTATTTTGTGAAGTCATCAAAGATGGTATAACAACATAACTGTATCTCTGAGGGTGTACATATTCTAGTTGTGAGGTTTGCATCTAAATGTTGTATAAAATGTATGATTAGATATGAGAATACTTCTGTAAAGACAGCAATGTGATTTTAGCATAGTTTTCCATATAAACCTATGCTTAGTCAGTGGCCATGCCCAAGGGAGCACAGACATTGATGAAACACCCCGTTTCTACCCGAGTATAAAACCCTTTGTAACGAAATTTACATTAGACCAAGCAGACGGACGGTGTAAGCCGGGTTAAACTCTTCAGACCAGCCTACGTGCATCACGAGCTGAATACGTTTGAAATGGTAAAACTCTGAAACTATCGATCTCTACACAAGAAGAAGAAACTCACTAGACCGTAGCATTTACAAGTCTGTAGATGGAATGTGGAACATACACGTGGTTAGCAGATGTTATTGCGGGTGTAGCGAAATGCTTGTGCTTCTAGCTCCAACAGTATAGTAATATCTAACAAGTATCAAAGATAGACGACGATCGTTGACAGCTACGTGTAAATATGTATTACATTTCTAATCCAAATGAGCGGTTATTAGGGTGCTAAGTATTCGTATTTCCGTGAGCATAGCTTACAAATGTCCCGATAGTTAAATCTCTTTGTCTCTCCCTTTCCATCTCTTTCTAAATACTTTTTCTTGTTATAACCAAACTGTCATGCTTTGTTAGTCTACTAAGGACCAGCATTCCTTGTATTGTGTTAGTGTGTGTTTATGTTTTCTGTATTATTATTTAGTTAGTTAGTTAGTAAAGAATTTAGCCAGTTTACCTGTGGACCATTTTGGAGGAACGTGTCAGTACAAACCGTCAAGCGAACTAAACACACCCCAGGTAAACAAAAGCAAAGCATGGATTGCTTTCATACCTTGTCTATAGAGTGCTTACAGGGTAAGGAAACCAAAAAATAATTGTGTAATGATCATTTAACAAATCATTAACTATGACTCGTTCACAATGCTAACACCTGTCACTTTCCACACTGTGACATGTATACCATTCACAGAGGCAAGTGTATTATTGAACTTCCTTACCCTAAAGCCACAAGAAATGTATAGAGCACAGCTAAACACCACCACAGCTAAACATGTTTCTGCAGCCAACATAGATATGAAGATGGTGACACAAAAACAAATGTTTCCATTAGATAAGGTTTCCTTCAGAGGAATTGTTCTTTTGTGGTAACATTGTAGTTTCAGATGTACAAGAAATCTATTTATGGTTTGTTGAAACTCTTACTCTCCTCCTACTAGCAGTGTAGGAGAAGTGCGAAACCACAACGCCACCCATCACCAACCCATAGCAGGCAAATGTGGGCTGTGACATTTCAGTAAACCTTTTCAATGACCAAGTGAACATCCTCGAGCCTACAGGAACAAGAAACGTAAATGGCAAATCTCCAGGGGTATAGAATAGAGCACACTTAGTGTTAAGTACATTAATTGCCAATATTAAACTTCCATTGGACGGCTGACAGGATGTCTGGAGGACAGGTGGTCTACACAGTGCTGTCGGTGCTGATCGCTGTTGCCTGCTGTCTGGGAAATGTGCTGGTGATCTGGATAGTGTGGTCGAGCAGCAACCTCCGGCAGCCCACCTTCTGCTTTATTGTCTCTCTGGCTGCAGCTGACTTCCTTGTAGGTTCGGTGGCTGTGCCGCTGGCTGTGCTGGTGGATAGACGGGTGCGCACCTCGTTCAATGTATGTCTCTTCATAAGCTGTGTGGTCATCATGTTGACAATGGCTTCGGTCATGTCTCTGCTAGCCATCTCTGTGGACCGATTCCTACGCGTCTTCATCCCTCTCAGGTGAGCAGTCTGAATATACAGAACATACACAGAGCTTAAATTTTTTTTTTTAAAGCATTAAGGTTGTCATGTCAGATGAACAGATTCTCTGCTTCAACAGATACAAGTGGACTGTGACAGAGAGGAGATCTTGGGTGGTGGTAGCAATATGTTGGTTTGTTGCCTTCATGTTGAGCTTCCCACCCATGTTTGGGTGGTACAACCGTGAAACCTTGTCTCACTCAGGGAACTCAACCACCATCCTCTGCCATTTCATGGCTGTGATTCCCATGTCTTACCTGGTTTACTTTGTCTTCTTCCTCTGCACCCTCATTCCGTTGCTGGTCATGGCTGTCCTATACTGCTACGTCTTCTGTAGCATCCAGAGGAAGCTGAGGGAGAAGGTGGGGAGCGGTGCCCAGTCTCACACCTACTTCTGGAAGGAGAGGAGCCTGGCACGATCCCTGACTCTGGTCCTGGTGCTGTTCGCCTTCTGCTGGCTCCCTCTGCACTTCATGAACTGTGTTGCCTACTTTGCTAACCCATCAGACGTACCCGACCTAGCCTTCTACGTGGGCATCCTCCTCTCCCATGGCAATTCAGCTGTCAACCCGATCGTGTATGCCTTCAAGATCCGCAAGATCCAGGAAGCGTACCTGAGTATCTGGAGGAAGTTCTTTATGTGTCGAGGTGACAAGCAGGGCTCTCAGAGCAACCATATCACTGAAAACAATATCAGCAGCAACCCTAACAGTGCAGACAGAAATATTGATGGAAATGCTATCAGTGATGTGAAAATCGACGATCAGGTTGGTTAATAGTGTAGGAAGACAATATAAGTGACAGTCGCTTAGCTTTAGAACCTGAATAATGAGGGAAAACTACTGCCAGGATGTTATACATTGGCATTTTTAATATTTTGCATATAGGTATAATTTTACTCTTGTCGATTTCCTGTTTAAATACTCTCGTTTCTTGAATGTACTGAATTTGAAATATTTTTTATTCTCTATGATTAAGTTGTCCAGAAATGGAAATAACATGCATTAATTGAAATCTCATTCAAGGATTTGTCTGCTTCAGCAATAAATGGTTATATTCAGTTGAGTGATAGTGGCCAGGGATCTGGGTCATTGTTGAGTAATATTCCACCATGGTCCTGTACAGGTGTCAAAATGTTCTACCCACAATACCTGGGGGAGTCACAGAGGCATCAACATTTACACTTCTCCTATAGGACATATTGGGTCAGTGCTATCCGAGTTCCTTGGGACATCCCTACCCTAAACCCTAACCCTAACCTTAAACTTTAATCATTTTACATTTCAGCTTCAATGAGGTAGGGATGTCCCAAGGATCCCAGATTGCACTGACATATTGCTGACTTATCCTTCTACTCTACCTCATTCATGAAGGCAGCCATGACATCCAGAAAACACATACAGATGTGGCTGAATATACTGAATATAAACAATTATATTCAGTATATACTGTATGCAAAGTAGCATTGATTGGACTGATCATGTCAACATCTTACTTTCACAATCTTAGCTAGCAGTCATCATCATGAATCAAGTCTACTGGCTAATAATCCTTGTCATATGAAGAGAAATAATCAAGAGAAATTATTGATAAAATGTATCGGTGCTCATCGACCATTGGACATAAACATTACACAACAATTTGGAGATCGCAAATTCAACAGTGAGTGGTTTGTAAGGAATCGGTGACAGTGTCTAACTGCAAGCATTGCAACTGGGAAGTCGGGAATAAACAGCTCAAACTGGGAAAATACGCTTTGAACGGCATCTTTCTCTTTGATGACAATATTTCCCCATGAAGGACCGCCGTGCCACTTTCCTGTTCCAGCAGATCACAGCAATGTGAGTCCAAAAACGTTTAACGCTACTGTAACCGGTGTGAAATGGCTAGCTAATTAGCGGTGTGCGCTAGTAGCGTTTCAGTCTGTGATGTCACTCGCTCTAAGACCTTGAAGTAGTTGTTTCGGCTTTTGTGGAGCGATGGTTAACAATGCTTCGAGGGTGACTGTTGTCAATGTGTGCAGAGGGTCCAGGTAGGGGCTAGGAGAGGGACTGAAGCAAAACTGTTACACTGCTTCATAAATTATGTAGGATGCCAGAGAGATATGTATACAGTAGCTAAGAAAGTAATACTAAGTGAATGTTGTGTAGTAAGCTATTAGTAGCCCATGTGCCTCACCCTAATAATTTGGTAAATTTTCAATTCAATTTGCCTACTGTTCTGACTTGGTGGTGCACATGTAGCCTATAACCTGTTTAAGATAAATGTAATCATTGAATATTGTGAGAGCTTTCATTATCTGCTTATTTGCCCCCTTTATTTATCCTACGGTTCTGACTTGGGAGTACAATGTATTAACGGCCCGTGTTCTGAATGCTGTCGCTATACATTTCAAAAAGTGCTGAACAAATAGTTATACTATGTCGATCGCTCATTTATGTCTTCAATTAAAATTACGGATTGCCTCTTATCCGCTTGTCGTCCCCTTATGCCACAGTTTGTACATCTCAATTGTCAGTAGAAACCACATTTGTTTAAGAAAGTCAGCTATATCAGCTATGTTTTTTTTAAAGGCAGTAAATGAGGCTGAATGAACTGCCAGATAAGGCTCTGCTGATAGCCAGGTGTAGCAGTGGTAAGCTGTTGGGACAGCTTTATGTAGGCCCTAACAGTTTGAGGGCACCCCTTGTCACCATTATAATGCAATAAATGTATTGTTTAGTTTTGTGTTGTGTTGTGTTGTGTTGTGTAGTGGCTTTGCTGGCATGCATCTAAAATGATTTTGGGGGATTTGCCACACCAAGATTTACATGCTAAAGTCGCCACTGGTGGATGATAATGCTGTAGAACTTATGCTCTTTCTAGCCTTCTGAAATCCTATTGGTATTTTGCTTTTGTCACGTGAGGGTGCAGCGAGAGACCAAAACGCAGCGCAGGGATAGTAGTTCGACATATTTATTATACTATGTAATAATAAAACACAAATGACGAACTACTGAACAAACAAACACTATGTCAATAACGTAACAACAATGCACACTTACGTTCACCGTGACTTGCGAAATAATAACCCACACCCCGGTGTGGAACATACAAACCTATGTAGGATCCCTTATTAGAGACAATGCGCAGCAGCTGCCTCTAATTAGGGATCCAACACAAACCACCACCAGATACAGAAAGAATAGACCTGTCAGACTCTGACCATGGCTACATAGAGAAGCAAATAGGCTTCTCTATGGCCAGAGCCTGACAGTACCCCCCCCCCAAGGCGCAGACTCCCGGACGCCAACAAAAACACACAAATACATGGGGGGGGTTATTTGGGAGGGAAGATTAGTCTGTCGGTGGCGGTTCTGGCTCCGGCGAAGTGGACAGTTTATTTCCATGCCCAATTTTTATGACCGGGCCCGGACTGGGTACCGGTGGGAAAAACGGCTCCGGCCATGGAGATGGGCAATTAACCGGGCCCGGACTGGGCACCGGTGGGGCAAACGGCTCCGGCCATGGAGTGGGGAAAACAACCGGGCCCGGATTGGGCACCGGTGGAGCGGACTGCTTAGGCACTGGAGCGGAGCAGACGGCTGGACCCGGAGTGGGCGCCGGTGGCTCAGGAGCGGAGCAGACGGCCAGACCCGGACTGGGCACCGGTGGAGCGGACTGCTCTGGCGCTGAAGCGGAGAAGACGGCTGGACCCGGACTGGGCACCGGTGGAGCAGACTGCTCTGGCACTAGAGCGGAGAAGACGGCTGGACCCGGAATGGGCACCGGTGGAGCGGACTGCTCTGGCTCAGGAGCAGACCTTCGCTGGAGGTTCCGGGCTGCGCACCTTTGGTGGAGGTTCCGGGCTGCGGACCTTCGCTGGAGGTTCCGGGCTGCGGACCTTCGCTGGAGGTTCCGGGCTGCGGACCTTCGCTGGAGGTTCCGGGCTGCGGACCTTCGCTGGAGGTTCCGGGCTGCGGACCTTCACTGGAGGTTCCGGACCTTCGCTCGAGGTTCAGGGCTGAGGACCTTCGCTCGAGGTTCCGGGCTGCGGACCTTCGCTGAAGCCGGCACTGGAAGCACCTGGCTGGGCGCACGCACTGGAGGTCGGGTGCGGGGAGTAGAGCAGAGGTCCGGACCCGGACTGGACATCGATGAAGCGGACTGCTCTGGCATGGGAGGTACCGGACTGGGGAGGCGCACCGGAGGTCGGGTGCGTGGAGCCGGCACTGAAGGCACCTGGCTGGGCGCACGCACTGGATGTTGGGTGTGGGGAGTAGAGCAGAGGTCCGGACAAGTACTGGACATCGGTGAAGCGGACTGCTCTGGCATGGGGGTGGAGTAGACGACCGGACCCGGACTGGGGATGCTCACCTTGGGCACCACTAACTCCAGCTCCCTCCTCTCGCTCTCACACTCCTCCATATTACTCCAACATATCTCCATTATACTCTCATACTACTCCCTTCGGGATTTCGGCCTCGGCATCGTCCACATTGGGAGTGATACTGGTTCCTCCTCCTCCTCTGAGTCCGTCTCGAACCCCCCGAGGAGTTCCGTGTCCGTATACCGACGCGGGCCAATCGCTCTCTCCGTCTCTCCCCAGTTACGCTGCTTGGTCTCGTACTGGTGGGTTATTCTGTCACGTGTGGGTGCAGCGAGAGACCAAAACGCAGCGCAGGGATAGTAGTTCGACAAATTTATTATACTATGTAATAATAAAACACAAATGACGAACTACTGAACAAACAAACACTATGTCAATAACGTAACAACAATGCACACTTACGTTCACCGTGACTTGCGAAATAATAACCCACACACAATGCGCAGCAGCTGCCTCTAATTAGGAATCCAACACAAACCACCACCAGATACAGAAAGAATAGACCTGTCAGACTCTGACCATGGCTACATAGAGAAGCAAATAGGCTTCTCTATGGCCAGAGCCTGACAGCTTTCAATACCATTGTTTCATTGCTGGCTCCCCCTGAACAGAAAGAGAATATTATATATATTGACTCATTGTCTTTTACGTTTTACCATTGGAACACATTGATCCAGACTACGACCCTCTTCTCTCTATGGAGGTGATTTACAGCAGTCATAATAGGATAGCTAGCACTGTGTACTGTAGCCGGTGCTGTATTAAGCACTAATGGGTTGTTGGAGGCATCCTTCAAGTTTGGTGAGGATGTGGAGAACATTACACTCACTTGGTTACCGGTAATGGGATTGCTTCACCACAGCCACGTAATCCCCTGAGGAACCTGACCTGGCGGAGCTCTGCATGGTACTAATTTAATTCATTACTGCTATTCGTAGTTTTGGTTACAGTCTCAGAGGTGTATTCACTGGCCAGTTGGTGTTTCTGTTGCAAAACGTACCCAGAGGTCAGACGTTTAGATGGCATGTGCACAGATAGGGCTCAAACAGCGACCGATAATCTATCCTTTTACCCTCCTATTAAAAAATTCACTCGCAACTCTGTAGATGTTTTTAATTTAATGATTTACTTTTACATTTATTTTCAGTTTAAAAAAAACGAGCTGATTAGCTAATTTCATAAGCTCTTGAAACTCAGAAAATACCTCCAACCCCGCCCTCCTGCCCCAAGAGCGAACTCGTCTGACTTGCATGCAGTGGCCACTGGCTGCGGGTGCCGGGCTGGGAGACTTGAATACTGGTAGGAGGTTACTTTTGAGAACTGGTCGTCTATAGAAAGTCACAGCCAGAATAGCTTGCACTCCTAGTCACAAACGTAGCAAACACATTTCCATAGATACACCATATAGAGTAATATCAAAAACTAAAGTAAAAAATTTAATAAAAAGTAACACAATAAATTTACATAACAATAAAGAGGCTATATACAGGGGGTACAGAGTAAATGTGCGGAGGTACAGGTTAGTCGAGGTAATGTAGGTAGGGGAGGAGTGACAATGCATAGATAATAAACTGAGTATCAGCAGTGTAAAAACATGGGGGGGGGGGGGGCAATGTAAATAGTCTGGGTGGCCATTTGATTAATTGTTCAGCAGTCTTATAGCTTGGGG
This sequence comes from Thymallus thymallus, assembly GCA_023634145.1. Classification (NCBI taxonomy): domain Eukaryota; kingdom Metazoa; phylum Chordata; class Actinopteri; order Salmoniformes; family Salmonidae; genus Thymallus; species Thymallus thymallus. Next base: position 6,693,883 of record CM042409.1, read on the forward strand.
GTAGAAACTGTTAAGGAGCCTTTTGGACCTAGACTTGGCACTCTGGTACCGCTTGCCGTCTATGACTTGGGTGACTGGAGTCTTCGACAAGAGTGTGCAAAGCTGTCATCAAGGCAAAAGGTGTCTATTTGAAGATTCTCAAATAAAAAATATATTTTGATTTGTTTAACACTTTTTTGGTTACTACATGATTCAATATGTGTTATGTCAGAGTTTTGATAATCGTATGCCTGCTGCTATAGATTTACATAACTGAATGGCTACAGTTATGCACCAATGTACCATTCGAAACTTACCATCTTTCTCACAAACTATTTAGCTGGTGTATGAAGTTAAATCATGGATTGCAACTGAATAACTTGCCCATTACATAATTACAGTTCCTCCCATGTATCTTATTTTTTGATGCTTTGTGATTAAGGAGAAATCCATACGGGCAGTGGAAGCAACTCCAGTCACACTAAATATGATGGATTGGTCAATTAATTAATTCACCTTTATGAACAAGGCTAAAGGCAAAAAGGCGGGATATAACATTTATCTGGGATGTAAGGTTCTATTTCTATTTCTAAACAGGGTGGTTCAAGCCCTGAATGCTGATTGGCTTACAGCCGTGGTATATCAGAACGTACTGTATACCACGTACTGTATAAAACTTTTTTTTTACTGCTTTAATTACATTGGTAACCAGTTTATAATAGCAATAAGGCACCTCTTGGGTTTATGATACATGGCCAATATTCCACAGCTATGGACTGTCTCCAGGCACTCTGTGTTACATCGTGCTTAAGAACAGCCCTTAGCCATGGTATATTGGCCATATACCACACCTCCTCAGGCCTTATTGCAAAATTCTACATATTCTCTGTGTGGTTATTCAGGAAGTAAAAACATACAGTACCAGTCAAAAGTTTGGTGTGGTGTTGCTTACTGCTACAAAGAGAACAAGGCCCCTCCCCTCTGAGAGAAGGAGAGAAGCAGGGGAACAGCCAGTCAGGTTGGAGACAAAAGAGGATGCTGGACATTTATCTCCCCAGATCCATCCATTGACATAGGGCCCACTCAGTGAGTCAATGCCAAGTCAGAGACCACCCACGTTTCTCTCAACAGCAGCAGCTCAGAGGGAACACACAGAATGGAAGAGGACACAATAAAATTAGTTGAATGCATAGGACCAACCGAAGAAGAACCTTTAACTACTTCTTAAACTATTTATATTCTGATGCAAGGCAAGGGGAAATCTGAGGACTTATAAAATGTCTTCCTCTCCCGGTGTCAAGCCACGGGAGCATGTGGACATGATGTACATCTCCATTGGAGACAGCCATCGCCCTGGCCTCTATGCTGGGCAACGTGCTGGTGGTGCTCTGTATGAACCGGGCCCTGAGGGACAACACGTTCTGCTTCATCGTGTCTCTGGCGGTGGCCGACATTGCTGTGGGAGCCCTGGTCATCCCCCTAGCTGTAGTGATCAGTCTGGAGCTGAAGACTCAGTTCTACACCTGCCTCTTCCTCTCCTGTCTGCTCCTCATCATCACGCAGGGCTCGCTCCTGTCCCTAGTGGCCATCGCCATCGACCGCTACCTCCGTGTCAAGATTCCCACCAAGTGAGTCCACCGAATTACACCGGCTGCATGTTATTTACTTTTGCTAGGTAGCGTTCTGAACAGTCTGAAAACAACTGCCGACTTTATCATACAGAGGGCTCTATTTTAACAAACTAAATATGTGGTTGCTTCAAGTTGTGTATTTACGGTATTTTATGTATTGCATTGTCATCAACTCTAATTCGAATGTTAGTCCGGTATAGCCTAGTTTGGTAAATAGCCTACAGAAACAAAATAACTAAATGAAGGCCTATCCCATATTTTCTAAATATGTTGAACATGTTTTCAGTCCACATTCTACTAAGTAATTGCATGGTTTCAATATGGAAATATATTGTTATCACAGGCCTACTATAAAATGCATTATGTCTTGGCCATGGACATGCCAAACGTTGTCACAATTACGTATTTATAAAGCCCCTTTTTACATCAGCAGATGTCACAAAGTGCTTATACAGAAGCCCAGCCTAAAACCCCAATGAGCAAGCAATGCAGATGTAGAAGCACAGTGGCTAGGAAAAACTCCCTAGACAGGCAGGAACATAGGAAGAAACCTAGAGGAACCAGTCTCTGATGAGTGACCAGTCCTCTTCTGGCTGTGCCCGGTGGAGATTATAAGAGTAAATTAAGACCAGATTGTTCTTTAAGATGTTCAAATGTTCATAGATGACCAACAGGGTCAAATAATAATCACAGTAGTTATAGAGGGTGCAACTGGTCAGCACCTCAGAAGCAAATGTCAGTTGTGTGGATGTGTGAGTGTGTGGGTGCACACATGGCATGTGTTTGTGTGGGTGTGCACGTGCTGTGTGTGTGTGTGCGTGTGTGTGTGTGAATGTGCATCTGTGTGTGGGACAGAGGGAAACTAAACCGACAATCTGCTCACCCATGCTCTTGTGATAATCAAGACTGATTTCATCCTCTCAAATGGATTTGCATAAATGACTGGACCGTAAACTGTGTCCAGATGAGCTGTATGTGATGTGATATATAGTATCAGTCAAAGTCACAACTATTGTCAATTTGGAAGACCCATTTACGACCAAGCTTTAACTTCCTGACTGATGTCTTGAGATGTTGCTTCAATATATCCACATAATTTTCCTTCCTCATGATGCCATCTATTTTGTGAAGTGCACCAGTCCCTCCTGCAGCAAAGCACCCCCATAACATGATCCTGCCACCGCTGTGCTTCACGGTTGGGATGGTGTTCTTCCGCTTGCACGTCTCCCCCTTATTCCTCCAAACATAACAATGGTCATTATGGCCAAACAGTTCTATTTTTGTTTCATCAGACCAGAGGACATTTCTCCAAAAAGTACATCTTTGTCCCCATGTGCAGTTGCAAACTGTAGTCTGGCTTTTTTTTATGGCAGTTTTGGAGCAGTGGCTTCTTCCTTGCTGAGTGGCCTTTCAGGTTATGTTAATATATGACTCATTTTACTGTGGATATAGATACTTTTGTACCCGTTTCCTCCAGCATCTTCACAAGGTCCTTTGCTGTTGTTCTGGGATTGATTTGCACTTTTCGCAAATAAGTACAGTCATCTCTAGGAGACAAATTCAGAGGTCTTGGCTGATTTCTTTTGATTTTCCCATGATGTTGAGCAAAGAGGCACTGAGTTTGAAGGTAGGCCTTGAAATACATCCACAGGTACACCTCCAATTGACTCAAATTATGTCAATTAGCCTATCAGAAGCTTCAAAAGCCATTACATGATTTTCTGGAATTTTCCAAGCTGTTTAAAGGCACAGTCAACTTAGTGTATGTATACTTCTGACCCACTGGAATTGTGATATAGTGAATTATAAGTTAAATAATCTGTCTGTAAACAATTGTTGGAAGAATTGCTTGTGTCATGCACAAAGTAGATTTGTACATGACACAAGCAAAATATCGTTTGTTAACATGAAATATGTGGAGTGGTTGAAAAATTTGTTTTAATGACTTCAACCAAAGATTTTTTTTTCAACAGATTTTTTATGTAATATCTACAGAGGCCCATTATCAGCAACCATCACTCCTGTGTTCCAATGGCACGTTGTGTTAGCTAATCTAAGTTTATCATTTTAAAAGGCTAATTGATCATTAGAAAACCCTTTTGCAATTATGTTAGCACAGCTGAAAACTGTTGTGCTGATTAAAGATGCAATAAAACTGGCATTCTTTAGACTAGTTGAGTATGTGGAGCATCAGCATTTGTGGGTTCGATACAGGCTCAAAATGGCCAGAAACAAATAATTTTCTTCTGAAACTTGTGGGGGTCATAGAGCAAAGCAGAGAACACCATCGTGTTCATATTAGTTTGTAGCTCAAACGGTTTCGACTCTACGGACAGAAGTTGGCACATCAGCGTTACAGACGTTTTTGCAAGAAGATCGATTTTCGTGATGTCTCATGGTCTGACAAACATCGCTGTAGCTCGGCTACCTTCCAACGCAGATGCAGAAGGCCAACAAAGGAAGGTTTGGTGGATTGAGATGCAGCCCATGCAACCTGATATCTCTAGCTTAAACAGACAGATTTTGATGGGGATTTTTTGTATTATGTTACTTAGATTTACGCACGTGTCAATTGACTCTTAAGGATTTAACACCTGAACTCACTGATTCAGAGAGTTGTCACTGGGCACATACTGGTTGATTCAACGTTGTTTCCACGTCATTTCAACAAAATTACATTGATAGACATTGAATTGTCCTGCATGGATCTGTTAGAAGGAGCTGTTAGAAATGGACAGTCTACCCAGCTGAAAGACTCGATGACACAGGGCCGGCCCTGGGCATAAACAATATAAGGGGTCGCTTAGGTCCCCCAGCCACTAGCGGGCCCCCAACATCCCCCCAATTTGCTTTAAAGCTACAGCATTTTCTCTATGCCTCATTGCAAAATGGAGAGAATTATAGCAAAGGTACAAAAAAAATATCTCTACCATCACTAAAAGTTTTACCCGAGACGGCCGGTACTGCCATGACAGGACATGGGAGAGGTGACACTGATGCAAGAGGGCTTGTGCTCTTATCAATCATGCTAACTGTCTGTGTAAGAGGACACTGACCATTTTAATTATCTCTCTTTCTCTCTCTCCCTCCCCCACTCCCTCCCTCTCTCTGTTTTACAATCTGCTACATTGGGTCAAACAGGATTGTAAACTGCTGAGTGTGGCTTAATCCCTTATATCTTCTTAGTGAGGTGTCCTGACTTAACTAATCAGCCTGGCAGTGTTTTCCCTACAGCCAGTCTAATACAGGGAGAAAACCAGACTGAATAACACACAGCGTGACTGTTTCTAGTTGATTCAGAAAACAGAGAGACAACAACAGGAGGAGGAGTTGACAATGGAAGCTAAGTTATCAGAGATCCGAGAGTGCTGATTGTCAGACTGGATACCAATCTTTCGGTGGGACACTCAAGCAGTATGGGTGCTGTAAAACTATAATCACCACTTTCTGTATTTCTCTCCATCTCTAATTATTTGTCAGTTTTGTGAACGTTGAAATCTTGAAATCCGGAACAAGAGGATATCAGGGCGAAGTGATTTATAGAATCGCCCGATAGAGGAAGTCTTGAAGAGATGGCGCAGGGAGACAGAGTTACTGAAGATGAGAGGGAGACGGCCGAGGAGGAGGATGCCTTGCTACACTTTAGCCGCTATGCCGAGGCCCGCCAAGCCCTGCCCTGGGACCAGAAGACCCGCAGGGAGAAAATTACCTACTACACAGACCGCTGCTTTCTCGTCTTCGTCATCGTCTTCCTGTCTGTGCTGTTTGGAGAGGCTATATACAAAGCATGGTGGGTGTCAAACGGGCATAAGATTAAGGCATTTTTGTTCGACTTTGCCACATACCTGTTCGCCCAGGAGGAAGGGGAGGAGATTATTGAACTGTAGGCCTATTGGACACTATGACATTGACAGAGATGCCTAACGCGTCCTCATGATCACTCGAGGATCACTGCACCAGAGATGATTATTTGTCAGACAGTAGGCTTCTTTGCTTTGACAGAAATATTTGAAATGTGATTGATTGTTTTCTCTGTTTAGAAATCGTGTTTTTGTTTGTTACTGAATGTGCGCAAGGAAATCAGTTAGATGTCTAAACTCCAAAAATGTCAATTATTCAATAAATTCAACTGTCTACATGAATAATTAGGTGTGCTTGCTCATACTTCCCACATGGCACACACTGGTTGAATCAATACTTTTCGCACTTGCATAAATCCCAATGCATTGCAATAGGTTAACGGTACGGTTCAGACTCTCTCTCTCTCTCTCTCTCTCTCTCTCTCTCTCTCTCTCTCTCTCTCTCTCTCTCTCTCTCTCATTGAAAGCAAGTATAAGGGGCGGCAGGTAGACTAGTGGTTAGAGTGTTGACAAGGTAAAAATCTATCCTTCTGACCCTGAACAAGGCAGTTAACACATTGTTCCTAGGCCGTCATTGTAAATAAGAATAGGTTCTTAACTGACTTGCCTAGTAAAATAAAGGTTAAATAAAAAGAAGAGGTTGATATGTTCCAGGTGTGTAATTTTTATTCTGTCCTTTCTTAAGTTTCATTTTTGCATCTTTCACTTTCGGTTTTGTACATAAGCTTCAAACAGCTGAACATATAATATTTTTGGTTATGGAAAATATATTTCACAGTGGTTTAGATGGTACAATGATTACCTACACTATACTTGCTTGTTTTGTCACAAACTGGAATTAAGCAAACTATTCGAATTTTAGAAACCAGGAAATGGCAGAGCGATATCTGCATAGTGAATATTTAATGTATATATTATGTAAATTGATATCTTGTAGCGATGCTTCTACTTCAACTCTCTTCAATCTGAATAGGCTCTTAATCAGTGATCTAGTGGTAAAAAAAAAAAATAGGGTAAAAAAAAGTTATACTCCTTATACTATTTATGCTTTTTCCGCAAAAGGTGGGTAAATTGTCGATCAAAAAAAAAATAATGGTTGCTAAACTAACCCTCCACTACACCACTGTTTTTAATCTCCTATATCTTCTTAGTGAGGTGTCCTGACCTCACTAATCAGCCTGGAAATGTATGCCCTACAGCCAGTCCAACACAAGCTGTCCCGGAAGATGCTTGAGCTCTGACAGAGAACACAAGACAGTATAATGCATGGGTGAGATCATGAATGCTTCTAGTTGAAAAACAACCATTCAAAGGATAAACAAAAAGGTAGCCAGACAACAACAGAAGAGGTGAAGATGGAAGCTAAGCTATCAGAGATCCGAGGGTGCTGATCGACAGACTGGGTACATAGGAAGCCCTCAAGCAGTATTGGTGCTGTACAACTATAAACACTCTGCATTTCTCTCCATCTCTCATTGTTCTTCAGTTTTCTGACCGTTGAAATCTCAAAAACCTGAAATCCTGAACTAGAGGATTTAGGGTGACGTGTTTCATAGAATTGCCCGATAGAGGAAGTCTTAGAGAGATGGCGCAGGGAGCCGGGGTTGCTGAAGATGAGAGGGAGATGGTGACCGAGAAGCCCTTGGGTGGGGTGACCGAGGAGGAGACTGCCTTGCTACAGGCCTTGGGAGGGATGACCGGGGAGGACGATGCTGCCTTGCTACACTTAATCCGCTATGTCGAGGCCCGCAACGCCATGCCCTGGGATCAGAAGACCCGCCAGGAGAAGATTACCTACTACACTTACCGCTGCTTTCTTGTCTTCATCATCACCTCCGTCATCTTCTCCCTCTTTCTGCTGTTTTGGGAGTTTATTGACAAAACATGGTGGGTGTCAAACTGGCATAAGATTAAGGCGTTTTTGTTCGACTTTGCCACATACCTGTTCGCCCCGGAGGAAGGGGAGGATGTTATTGAACTGTAGGCCTATTAGACAGTATGACATTGACAGAGATGCCTAACACATCCTCGTGATCACCACACCAGTGATTATTATTTTATCTAACCAGGCAATAAAGAACAAATTCTTATTTACAATGACAGCGAATGTGCACAAGGAAATTAACAAGATGGTCAATTATTCAATAAACTCAACTGTGTATATTTATAATTGATTATTATTCTGCCTCATGGTTTATGTATGATAGCCTATTTTTTGGGTCCATGATGTAGGGGCCCATACCAGAGATGGACTATTCTGGATATACCAATGCCAGTTTAATCAGAGAGGAAGAGGTGAAGAGAGAGATTTTACTCCACCCAATAGCTGTTCATGAAAATAAGACTAGGAACTGAGAAGGTTAGAATTAGGTCAACAAAGAATGGAATTCCTAATTTTCTACATTAGGCTTATTTGATCGAATAAACGTTTCGTAATGATGAGGGTTTTGATACTAGATATAAGTGGGCGCATGTGGCATTTCGGCAACAACAAAAAACAACAACGACTTTATAACTGAGTATGCCTGTCGGTCACACGCGTATATGGGTGTGTATATCTGACATCTCATTGGCTAGAATGGTCCCATCTGATCTGGCCTCCTACCGCCTACCTTCCATCTTTAAAGACATGTATTTCCATTGATAGAGCGGTCACTCGATTGTCTTGTCAATTTAATAGATATTCTTTGGTTTCACACGAAATTAGCCTACACATAGCCTGAATAACACATTCCAAATAATTATTTAATTTCGCCATGGCTTGACTTACTGCTTGACAAAATGTGTTGCTGCTGAAAATCCTGTTAATAAAAACATGTTTTAGTCCTAGCTAAGTCGCGAAGAAATTGAAAGATCCTAGAACCATTTATGGTGGTAATATATTCATACATACCGACACTTCATTCGTCAGGAGCATCTCGTCCAAGGTGATTTTGTTTTGACGAGACGCGATGATGGACCAATAATATCTGGGCACTGCAAATTCCGGTGGCGACCCTCTTTCTCTTCCGGAAAATTCAGCGTGAAAGACGTTTCGTGTCTGTTTAGACTTAAAGTAAGTTCATCTATTAAATACGCGCTAGACCATCAAAACGGCGTCAGTATTATAGTTAAGATGTTTTGACGTGCAAGTATATTATCAGAAGACATTCTGTGAAACAAATGTACCACGTTAGCAACAAAAGACGCGTGTTAGTGTTGCTAGCTAACTTTATAGCTAACTAGCTAACATGACACCATTGCAAAATATTGAATGAGCACCACGAACAAATTTCAGTGCCTTTATATCTATGTGAATTAGTACTTATTCATAACGTTTTTACAATGTCCTTTTGTTGTAGTTAGGCATCAGTAACTGGTTCGAATCCCCATGCCGACGAGGTGTTGGCTGGACACATGAAATGTAACGCTTTTTTGTCTGATAAAAACTAGTTCATTGCGTCCGCCGTGGAGCCCAGTTTTAATAATATTGCCATATGTCCCAGCTGCTTGCCGTAATTTCGAAGTAATCGCGGAAAAAACAGGCCTTGTTTTAAGGCATTTATGTTGGGCACCGTGGCACCAACTCGCCTTCCGAAAGTTCTATTCCCAGGCCATTGTTCTATGTTGCAATGCCTGCTTCGCCATTGTTGGCACTGAGACCAGCCCACGTTGAACTGAAAGGCTTATGTGTTTATATGTGTGTGTGTGTAAAAAAAACATTTCCACTGCATTTCAGCCCTGCCACAAAAGGACCAGCTGCCATCATTTCAGTGATTGTCTCGTTAACACAGGTGAGAGCGTTGAAGAGGACAAGGCTGGAGATCACTGTCATGCTGATTGAGTCAGAATAACAGACTGGAAGCTTTAAAAGGAGGGTGCTGCTTGAAATCATTGTTCTTCCTCTGTCAACCATGGTTACCTGCAAGGAAACACGTGCCGTCATCATTGATATGCACAAAAAGGGCCTAACAGGCAAGGATATTGCTGCTACTAAGATTGCACCTATATCAACCATTTATCGGATCATCCAGAACTTCAAGGAAAGGGGTTCAATTGTTGTAAAGAAGGCGTCAGGGCGCCCAAGAAAGTCCAGCAAGCGCCAGGACCGTCTCCTAAAGTTGATTCAGCAGCGGGATCGGGGCACCACCAGTGCAGAGCTTTCTCAGGAATGGCAGCAGGCAGGTGTGAGTGCGTCTCCACGCACAGTGAGGCGAAGACTTTTGGAGGATGACCTAGGGTCAAGCAGGGAAGCAAAGAAGCCACTTCTCTCCAGGAAAAACATCAGGGACAGACTGATATTCTGCAAAAGGTACAAGGATTGGACTGCTGAGGACTGGGGTAGAGTCATTTTCTCTGATGAATCCCCGTTCTCATTGTTTGGGCCATCCGGAAAACACCTTGTCCGGGGAAGACAAGGTGAGCGCTACAATCAGTCCCTTGTCATGCCAACAGTAAAGCATCCTGAGACCATTCATGTGTGGGGTTGCTTCTCAGCCAAGGGAGTGGGCTCACTCACAATTTTGCCTAAGAACACAGCCATGAATAAAGAATGGTACCAACACATCCTCCGAGAGCAACTTCTCCCAACCATCCAAGAACAGTTTGGTGACGACCAATGCCTTTTCCAGCATGATGGAGCACCATGCCATAAGGCAAAAGTGATAACTAAGTGGCTCGGGGAACAAAACATCAACATTTTGGGTCCATGGCCAGGAAACTCCCCAGACCTTAATCCCATTGAGAACTTGTGGTCGATCCTCAAGGGGCGGGTGGACAAACAAAAACCCACAACTTCTGACAAACTCCAAGCATTGATTATGCAAGAATGGCCTGCCATCAGTCAGGATGTGGCCCAGAAGTTAATTGACAGCATGCCAGGGCGGATTGCAGAGGTCTTGAAAAAGAAGGGTCAACACTGCAAATATTGACTCTTTGCATAAACTGAATGTCATTGTCAATGAAAGCCTTTGACACTTATGGAATACTTGTAATTATACTTCAGTGTACCATAGTAACTACTGACATAAAGATCTAAGAACACTAAAGCAGCAAACTTTGTGGAGACCAATACTTGTGTCATTCTCAAAACCTTTGACCATGACTGTGTGTATATATATGTGTGTGTGTAGTATAGTATTAGGCCTGTGTTGCTTTTGGGAGAAAAAACCCCCCCAGCTGGTATTGAACCCTGGCCAAGACTGCATCTTCAACAGCCCGCAAATAAATTACATCATGCAACCCTCGCAGTTAACAAATTTACCTCAATATGCCCTTAGCTTGCAGAAGGCAGAGCGGCTAGATCATGTTGGTGGATGAATTTGACAAATAATGTAATAGAAAAATGGGTGACAATTAATAGCTATTAATTAATTAATGAAGTATAATTTCAAAACATAAGCATAAAAATAGATGATGAACATTAATCATCATAGTAATTCACAGTAATCTGTTAAAATGCTGTTTCAGTCCTTCCTCTTGCGTTAGCAGTGTGGAAAGAGACAGAAAAAGGCACGTTTTAGGGTATATACGGTAGCCGTACCAGTCGCCATATTACACTTCAACCTGACAATCGGGATGTGGTCGACCGTCAATTTTACTCCATGGGAAAGTTTTTTTTTGTTATATTGCTATACAAGTTGGTTATATTGCATGTTACTGGCATGGCTAATGAAATGCATGCATTTGCGTGCAGTCTGTTTCGACTCGTGAAAATCAAATGCATGTATCTGATTGGCTACCGTTCCCGGGTGGGGAAACTTCCCGTTGACGTGCCCTATGGTCCCTGCTTCCCGGGATCCAATGTGGAAAGGGACTAACAAAAAACGGGTGGGGGAGTGGTGTATCAGGGAGAAAACAGATCTTCTGAAATTTCATTCGTGGTCTTATGCTTCCATCTATTGGAATTATTTAGCAACTGCAGTAGTACTGTAACGCATATATCCTTGCTAAAGTAGTAATTACTCAGAATTCCAAAATATATAATTTTCTAGTTAATTTTATCACTTACAACCACAATGAAACTGTTAATTATAAAAAGAAAAAACTATTTAGATGGGTGACATTATCTGCTAAAGTAACACAAACATGTACACAGACACAAAAAATGTGCTTTAAAGAAAAAATCTGGTAACTCTTAAGAGCCTTTGCTGAGGAGTTTGTTTTCAGGGGTGTGCTGCCTGCCATCAGAGGGGTAGATCTGTGAATAATGAAAAGTTAATAAATTATTGCCAAGCTTTCACACGCCTAGTTTACATGCCGGTCTATTTTGCCAAATATCTCTCAATGTGTATATTTAGATTTTTTTCAAGTCAGGCACCATTTTAATCAGGAGAATCTCCTCTTTGTAATTATGTAAGTCTGTGCAGTGAGCTCGGTTGTTATCGATCACTAGACCAGAAATGGAAGTTTACATGTTTTCCCTACTTCATCATTACGCAGACAAATATACTTTTTTATTTTTAGTTTCGTGCAAAAATCAGATTGTAGTGGTAAAATAAAAAGGGATACATGCTTAGAATTCCATTTCCCCAAAATGGCACCAAAACATCACTCCAGTCAGAAGAGGCTCGGTTCGTTTCAATTAATTTGCCTCGCGCTAGTGTTCCAGCTTAGCCAACGTTCTTTGGCCGTTTTTCAGCATTGCGTGAATTTTGACGCGTTCTATTATCCAGCCTACTAAGTGAAAAAATCTGTTCCCTTCAGCAAGGCACTTCAACCTAATTGCTCCTTTATCTTGCTCTGGGTAAGAGCGTCTGCTAAATGACTCCAATGTAAAAATTAAATAAATAATCAGTGGTTAGCTATTTCTACCACTCATCCTCATATAGGCCTGGATAACTCCAGTATGAATATCCACAGAGTGCATTTTAAGTAGGCCAATATATAATCAACTTAAGTTTTTTCCTTCTCCATCCTCACGCTTGCAGAATGCGTTACGTGTCCGCTTACCTCCTGGCTGTGCTCGGTGGCAACACCAGCCCCTCCTCCAAGGATATCAAGACCATCCTGGGGAGTGTTGGAATCGAGGCCGAAGATGAGCGCCTGGACAAGGTATGGTACCATTTAGGGCGATGCCGTCGTGTATTTTTTGAGAAGGTAAACTGAGTTAGCTTTGTGCACTTCAACACTTGCAGGACTGAGGCCTTGGTTTACACAGTAACTGGGGATTAATAAGAACCTGAATTTGTCTCCACAGGTTGTCAAAGAATTGAATGGAAAAGACATCAATGAAGTCATGAACTCTGGTGAGGCATTGTCCTTATGTCTTTGATTTGACTCGTGAGTTCATACATTATAATTATGCCAGATTTACACTGGTCAACCCAAAGATATTTTCCCAGTACAGCTTGCTTTGGCACCATAATGGGAATCAGACTTTGGTCTGTAGATTGCATATAGGTGCAAATGTTGTCAAACTACCATTCACTGTACAATCTAAATTACCTGTGAATGAATAACACATTACACTTTGCAGGTCTCTCTAAATTGGCCTCCGTGCCAGCAGGTGGTGCTGTGGCAGCTCCTGCTGCTGGGTCTGCTGCAGCTGGTGTTGCTCCTGCTGCTGGTAAGCTCTCATAGGATGGAATCATTCATTTCAACAGACTGAAACATTTATTTGAAATGAATTGCATGAAACGATACATTTCGAGGAAACCGCATGATTTTAAATGCATTATTTGATATTTTGATATGCATTTCTTGGGATAGGCTCCCAAATATGAAGCTAACCTATATTTGTGTGTCTGCAGCAGAAGAGAAGAAGGAAGAGAAAGAGGAATCTGAAGAGGGATCTGATGATGACATGGGATTCGGACTCTTTGATTAAACTTCTTCCGTTAGAGGTTGAAAAAAAACAATAATAAATGGAAATCTTTACAAGAAAGCATAAATTGTCTTTAGAATATTTTTTTTATATGTTCATTACTTTAGCATTATCAAACCTGTTCAATATTGTAGGACTGTTAAAGGGGGGAAGTGAAGTGAATGCTCATGCTCCCAGGTGATATTTATAACAACGTATCGACCCTTAGGTCTTCAGCCCCATATACTACCCCACCACTGCGACCTGTATTCTCTTGTTGGCTGGCCCTCACTACATATTCGTCGCCAAATCCATCTATAAGTCTTTATTAGGCCGCCATTCCTTCCAGTTCTCTGCTGCCAATGACTGGAACGAATTGCAAAAATCCTTGAAGCTAGAGGTTCCTATCTCCTTCACTAACTTTAAGCATCAGCTGTCAAAGCTGGTTATCGATCACTGCACCTGTATAGAGCCCTTCTGTAAATAGCCCACCCTACTACCTCATCCCCATATTTATTTTTTACTTCTGCTCATTTTGCACTCCAGTATCTACTTGCACATCATTATTTGCACATCCATCATTCCATTGTTAATGCTAATCTGTAATTTATTTTGCCACTATGGCCTATTTATTGTCCTACCTTCCTAACCTTTACTGCATTTTGCACTACATTTGCACTCTGTATATAGATTTTCTATTGTGTTATTGACTGTACTGTTTATTTCCCATGTGTAACCCTGTGTTGTTTTTGTCGCACTGCTTTGCTTTGTCTTGGCCAGGTCGCAGTTGTAAATGAGAACTTGTTCTCAACTGACCTACCTGGTAAAATAAAAAATCAGGCATCCACATCCCAGGTAGTGGGTGGAAGGCAGGTAAAACAATTTTTTATAACCGGTTCACAATATTAACATTCAATGTATCAAAATATATGATAATTATATACAAGGAATGTGATCAATATTTACAGTATATAATATTCAATTAGGTAAAAAAAAAAAAAAAAACTCAATTTGGACATATTGAAACTATAAAAACGGTTTCAGGTCAAACTCGTTAAGGCCAAAGGGACAGTGTTGAGCCTGTGGATCCAGAAAGATTCCTTTTGAAGAAGCTTCCTCTCGATGTCACCTCACCTGTGTGACATCTTGACCATTTCTATTCTAAAGTATTTTGGAGAACTAATAGGATGTACAGAATGAACAGCAACCAGATTTTTTGTCTCACCTGTCTGTATATTGCTGCGGTGCTCACTGATCCATGTATTAAGGCTTCTGCGGGTTTTCCCTATGTAAGAAAGTGAATGTTACAATGACACAAATACATTTTGTAGCCCACTGAGATATTGACCTTGGCCTATGCCAAACCTGAGGTCTGGCAGAACAATAGTGTTCCTTTTGGCAACTACCACATTTTCTTTATCGGAAAATAGTTTGTATGCGTGCAGTGGCGCAGTTAGGATTAATTTGCCGATCTATGCAAAAAAAGAAACCTTGTTGGATTATAAGATCTCAAGAACTGTAAACACCTGGGAGTTCTGCGTTTCACACCTGGTATGGGTTTTGTCTTTGCTCCCGTTTGTTCACAGAATAGCATGGGATTTACGTTTTAGACACAGTTTAGAATCAACAATAATTGAAGTTGAGGTAATTGTAACATTGTGTGTGCTTTTTGAGAGTCAACTACATATTTATTTGGACACTGAAGCTAAACTTTTTTTAATTTTGTTCTATACTCCAGCATTTTGGATTTGAGATCAAATGTTTGAGGTGACAGTACAGAATGTCACTTTTATTTGAGGGTATTTTCACATCTGTATTACAGTTTAGAAATGAAAGCACTTTATGTATATTAGTCCCCCCATTTGAAGGTGTCAAGTGTTTGGATTAATTGATTTAGTATACTGAACAAAGCTATAAACGCAGCATGTAAAGTGTTGGTCTCATGTTTCATGAGCTGAAATAAAGAATCCCAGATATTTTCCATACACACAAAAAGCTTATTTCTCAAATTTTGTGCACAAATTAGTTTACGTCCCTGTTAGTGAGAATTTATCCTTTGACAAGATAATCCATCCATCTGACAGGTGTGGCATATCAAGAAGCTGATTAAACAGCATGATCATTACACAGTTGCACCTTGTGCTGGGGGCAATAAAAGGCCACTTTAAAATGTGCAGTTTTGTCATACAACACAATGCCACAGATGTCTCAAGTTTTGAGGCAGACTGCAATTGGCATGCTGACTGCAGGAATGTCCACCAGAGCTGTTGCCAGAGAATTTAATGTTAATTTCTCTACCATAAGCCGCCTCCAACGTTGTTTTGTATGAAATTACCCCCATATAAAAGGTGACATTCTGTACTGTCGCCTCAAATCCAAACTTCTGGGTTATAGGGCCATGCCAAAGGTTTTACTTCACTATCTAAATAAATATGTAGGGAAGTGTATCTGTTTCACCTAGCTGGTAGAATATATTTTGTTCACTCAGCCTATCGCAACAGCAAAACTGAAAATACACTACATGACCAAAAGTATATGGACACCTGCTCGTCATCTCATTCAAAATTCATGGTCATTAATATGGAGTTGGTCCCCCCTTTGCTGCTATAACAGCCTCCACTCGAGGTTGGAACATTGCTGCAGGGACTTGCTTCCATTCAGCAACAAGAGCATTAGTGAGGTCGGGCACTGATGTTGGGCGATGTAGGCCAGACTCGCAGTCGGCGTTCCAATTAATCCGAAAGGTGTTTGAGGGGGTTGAGGTCAGGGCTCTGTGCAGGCCAGTCAAGTTCTTCCACACCGATCTTGACAAACCATTTCTGTATGGACCTCACTTTTTGCATGGGGGCTTTCCCCAAACTGTTACCACAAAGTTGGAAGCACAGAATTGTCTAGAATGTCATTGTATTCTGTAGCATTAAGATTTCCCTTCACTGGAACTAACGGGACTAGCCCAAACCATTAAAAACAGCCCCAGCCCACTATACCTCCTCCACCAAACTTTATAGTTGGCACTATGCATTGGGGCAGGTAGCGTTCTCCTGGCATCCGCCAAACCCAGATTCATCCGTCGGATTGCCATATGGTGAAGCGTGATTCATCACTCCAGAGTCCAATGGCATTGCGCATGGTGATCTTAGGCTTGTATGCGGCTGCTCGGCCATCGAAACCCATTTCATGAAGCTACCAACAAAAAGTAATTGTGCTGACGTTGCTTCCAGAGACAGTTTGGAACTCGGTAGTGAGTGATTC
Organism: Thymallus thymallus; assembly: GCA_023634145.1. Classification (NCBI taxonomy): domain Eukaryota; kingdom Metazoa; phylum Chordata; class Actinopteri; order Salmoniformes; family Salmonidae; genus Thymallus; species Thymallus thymallus. The sequence continues at coordinate 6,710,388 of CM042409.1, forward strand.
AGATGACCATGCTAGATTACGGAGATCACCTGCCGATTTATAGATCGGCAGGTAAGGGTGTTCTCGAGCGGCTAGATGTTCTTTACCATTCGGCCATCAGATTTGCCACCAATGCTCCTTATAGGACACATCACTGCACTTTATACTCCTCTGTAAACTGGTCATCTCTGTATACCCGTCGCAAGACCCACTGGTTGATGCTTATTTATAAAACCCTGTTAGGCCTCACTCCCCCCTATCTGAGATATCTACTGCAGCCTTCATCTTCCACATACAACACCCATTCTGCCAGTCACATTCTGTTAAAGGTCCCCAAAGAACCATGAAGATCAAGTCCACATCTGACTCCTCTTGTATTCTGCCTGTTTTTGGCATCTTCAACAATATCTAAGTGGGACGAGAAATGGTCTACTGCCATTCCTGACACAGCAGTGACATCTTGTGGATAAATTGAATACAATATTTCATTTTAGTACACATTTTCTTTCAGAAGGTGGTTTTATAAAATGGCATCTTTACAGACAATGCCACTTACAAATACACTTTTTTCAGAATATCTACTGAAAGGTTCAAAAGTAAATATATAAATATGAAACTGTCTGTTGCCAGGGCATTTCGAGTTATGGTGTCCACTAAAAATAGTTTCACCTTGCAACATGGCATAGTCTGGCAGTCCAAACAGTTCCTGGTCAAATATCCCTGTCCAGTGTCCACTCCACACTGTGCTGGTTGGGGGAGGAACTCGACACCATTTCCCCTGCTCCTACTTCTGTCCTTGTACCTGTATCTATCTCCCAGGAAAATGAAATATGCTAATAACAAAGGCAAGTCAACTGCATGCATGACACAATAAAAGTGTGAATTGCTTTTTCATAACTAGTTGTTTGCTTTGAAATGTCTAAGTACACCAGTGGAGGCTGCTGAGGGGAGGACGGCTCATAATAATGGCTGTAATGGAGTGAATGGAACGCTTGACCTATCAAACCTACGAAAACCATGTCTTTCATACCATTCCGTTCCAGACGTTATTATGAGCCGTTCTCCCCTCAGCAGCCTCCACTGGTGCAAACTATAAGAGCTTTGTTTTGAAGACAAATGACCTCATCCCTCTGTGTAAAGAGATTCCTAGTGGACTGATGATAGCCGTAGTTATTACAATGTATAAACAAACAAGAGTCAAAAGTTCAACCAAATTAAAATGTGTTGCAGATATGAAAAACCCTCTAGTGAGGATGAGAAACGTTCATTCCCAGTCCTCTCTGGGGAGTGACACCGACTCGCAGCCTGTCCTGATAGAAGAGGGGGAAGAGGACGTAACACTAGAGGAGGAGAAGGAAGAGGACGTAACACTAGAGGAGGAGAAGGAAGAGGAGCAAAAAGGAGACGTATTGACGGACCCAGAGCTGGATCCAGAGTTGCCTGAGGAGTATTACCATGGCCTGGAGGACCTGGGGTGGAACCTGAGCTCTCTAGAGAAGGCTGTATATCTCAGCCTGCCACCGTGGGTCCAGGGAGGTATGCACGACGACACCACCCACACCACATCACCATGTCATGTCATTGCTGCGTTGTTAGTGGGCATTTAGCCACAACTTCTGCCCTGAATTCAGCTGTCCCTTAACCGTGAAGCCATGCCCAGATGGGTGAGATAATTATAAACGTTGCTCAATAGTGAAACATAAAACATTTATCTCTCACATTCAAGTTTTGTTTTATGGTTTCTTCACCTTTGACAGCCAAGACTGTTATAATATCATCATAATGTTATGTTTTATTTTACCTTTATTTAAACAGGGAGTCACCATTGAGACCAGGGTCTCTTTCACAAGGGAGCCCTGCACATACAAATCATAGACAAAATCAAAACACATTCAGATAGGACAAAAACAGACTAAAATACATCTCAACAAACAATCAAGAAAAACAGCCTTCAGCAAATACACATTCTTCAGCAAATAGTTCCACAATAAATATTAAAAAGCAGCATCAGAGTGTCTAATTGCAGTGTATTTTAGGAATTACCTAATTCGGTGGAGACCCGAGGAACCTCAAGAGTTAACCAACCCTGTGAGTGGGTTTGGTATGTCATGTTTGTTTTTTAATACTATAACAACAAAGTTAGGTAAGTTGGAAGCTTGTGTAATAGGGGTTTTAATTGATCTACGGGTCTTTAATGAGAACCAGCCAACCTTTTGATACAGTTGTGCTTGTTTTGTCTACTGTTTCAGCATTGCTGTGCAACCTCATGGCTAAATGTGGCTTAAACAACTCGTTCTTCCCAGGCCGTCTGCTCTCCTACCTGCTGCTTCCCTACATACTGCCAGCCTCCATCTTCCTCCATGTCAACTACAGGTGATGCTCAATACTAGCGTCTATACAAACAACAACAATATTGAATTTATCAAAAGAGCAAAGAAAACAAGTCACATTACCCCAATGACTTTAACATGTCCATCAATCAAAACATGATAACATTATTATTATGACTAACACCATTAAAATAAGCAGAATAATGGAAACTTCCATAGACAATTCATAGACATGTCCGGGGATTTCCTAGGGGATTTCCACAACTTAGCTGTGAACTGATGCCGTGTTTACAGTACACGTTCTGTACAGTCACATACTGTAACTATGGCTCTTTCTATCATGCTTGTGTTCATACCATATTACAATTTGTGTCTGTATGTTTTTTTTACTTCAACTTGTGGTCACATGTACTGTACATCCCCCAGGGTGCTGTGTTGGCTCCGTCAAGTCCCAGGGAAGGCCCTGTGGCTGTGGCAGGGTGTCAAAATGGCCCTGCCGTTCCTTCTAAAGCTCTCTCACCCTAGGAAGAACCTTGTGCACAGGTGAGACGTGACTGTCAGATCATATTAACTGTAAGTCAGCGATCCCAGTTACAGGAAATCATGTGCCACACAAACACCATGGTGTTATTGGCAAGAGCATCCCCATCAGGTGAGAATTGGTTGAGTCACCATTTGTTATCTGAACATACTGTCTGGTTATCGCATGATATCAACGTGGTCGGTGGATCAGATTTCAACAGATTTTCTTATCAGGTTAACCCTGGTTTCAACCAACTTAACTACAGGTTTTCTAGGTGTGGTTAATTTTAAACTGTGGGCAATTATGAAGTATCAATCAAAATAGAATGTTGATCTGTCATTGCCCGATGGGTACCTCCTGTCTATGTTATACGTGTTTGTTTTAATGCCTCTTCTACCGAGTACTTTTCCATAACACTCTCAGTACGGCTGGTGCAGCCAGTGCTCTGTCTTACACACTGTTTTGTGATGATTTTAGGTTGTGGCCCTCTGGTCCTGTCAGATTTTGGCCCTGTGGTCCTGCCAGGTTGTGGCCCTGCAATCCTATCAGGTTGTGGCCCTGCAATCCTATCAGGTTGTGGACCTGCAATCCTATCAGGTTGTGGCCCTGCAATCCTATCAGGTTGTGGCCCCTACGCTTTCTGGTGTCTGCCAAAGAAACACATACACAGTCTAAGAGTGCAGAGGATCCTCCTCCACAGCAGCGCCGTCGCTCCGTCCTGCGGTTCCAGCTCTCCACCACCAGCACCCATTACACAACCGAGACCCCCAACACCCCAACTGAGAGCCACCCTGACCCCCTGGGCTTCTCCCTCCTCTTCAACCTGGAACTAGCGATGGACAACCAGCCTAATCAGCCCAACAACCAGCCTCTACTCCACCACAGCGAGAGGCTACTGCCACTGGAGTATGGCCCTTGCATAAAGGAAGAGGAGACCCTGGCCTCTCCACACATCTCCTACATGGGGGTAGAGGAAGAAGAAGAGAGGATGTCTCAGGGAGGGGATGAGGTGGAGGGTTAGCTGCCTTATTATGGGGTGTGCCAATACTGGCTAATGTTGGCTGACTTTAGGGTCAGGAGTTTTTCCTGATCAGGTCACATGGTTAGGGATGTGATTTTCTCAGCAGATGAATAGCAGACCTAAGCCTGCCTGTATCCAATTCAAAACTAGTTTGTACTTTGAAGTATACTGTATGTTGAACCAGATTAGGGAAGTCAACTCTCACGTGCCGCATGAGGCAATAAGCACAAAAGCTGTCTTTCTGCTACGCTCTTCAATTCTAACTCCAGGATGCACAGTGACTGGAAGGAATGATGATTAGGGTAGAGTCCCTCTTAGTCACCTCACATGACAATTTCCTAATCATATCCCTTATCAGCTGACTTCCAGGTAAAGTAGTAGGTAGTACTTATATTGTATTAGATTGTTGATGTATTTTATGAAATTGTATATGCAGCACTTCAAGAAGAGACAGTGATTAAATAAAGGTAAATAAAAAATAAGAATTGATGGTGTAGCAGGCAGACTTAAGACCTGTAATGACTGTGGCCAAAGTTCCACAGGACATGTATTACACCTGAACTAGTTTATTCAGATTACTTTCAGGTATTTGATCGTGGGTATTTTTCATCAAGTGAGTGCCAGTCCTATGAGTGAGGGGCTACCCGGCAGTGATGCAAATCACATCTTGAACGGCAAACTCCATTCGCCCGCTGGCAGTAGGAATTTATAGCATTGGGCATAATAAAGCCAGCACATAGCAAGCAGGAGGAAATGTTTTGCTATCTGATTACTATCAGTGTTTGATAGGATCCTACTCAACACCATTATTTTGTTAGCTGAATACTAATACCTTTAGATCGAGACAATGCTAAGCCTTTTCACCTTGACCAACTATTTTGCTGAGGTTAAGTGGAACTTAGTTCATTTAAATAAAAGTACTTAACAAATGAAGAGGCCGTCGCTTTCTTTTCTTACTCAAAGCTCTGACACAGTTTAAATAATTCAGCTCTATTTCTCTTGAAGGACAGTTTGGCAATTACAGTGCCCACCACTAATATTGGTACCCTTGGTAAATATGAGCAAAAAGGGTTGTGAAAAAAACATCTTTATTGTTTATCCTCTTGGTCTTTAATTCAAAATATTCACACAAATCGAACCTTTAATTAAAGTAAATAAATTCTTATCATAAAACAATTATTGGCACCCCTTCATTCAATACTTTGTGTAACCTCCCTTTGCCAAGATAACAGCTCTGATTCTTCTCCTACAATGCATAATAAGAACGCATGGCAAGAGATCTGAGACCATTCCTCCATACAGTATCTCTCCAGGTCCTTCAGATTCCGAGGTCCACACTTGTGGACTCACCTCTTCAGCTCATCCCACAGGTTTTCTATGGGGTTTAGGTCAGGGGACTGGGATAGCCATGGCAAAACCTTGATTTTGTGGTCAGTCAAGCATTTTTGTGTTGATTTTGAAGTGTGCTTTGGATCATTGTCCTGCTGGAAGCTCCAACCACGGCCCAGTTTAAGCTTCCTAGCAGAGGCAGTCAGGTTTTGATTTAATATCTGCTGGTACTTGGAGTCCACGATACCATGTATCCTAACAAGTTGTCCAGGGCCTTTGGAAGAAAAACAGCTCCACAACATCAAAGATCCACCACCATACTTCACAGTGGGGATGAGGTACTTTTCTGTCTTTCCCATACCCTTTTATTTTTCCAAAAAGCTCTATTTTGATCACATCTGACCATAGAACTGTAGCCGCTTGAGTTTGTTGATGACAGCAAAGGCTTTTTTATGGAAACCCTCCTAAACAACTTGTGGTTATGTAGGTGGCGTCTGATCATAGTTTTGGAGACTTTCTGACCCCAAGACCCAACTAACGTCTGCAATTCTCCAGCTGTGATCCTTGGAGATTCTTTGGCAACTCTAACCATCCTCCTCACTGTGTGTGAGGTCAATATAGACACACATCCTCCTCACTGTGTGTGAGGTCAATATAGACACACATCCTCCTCACTGTGTGTGAGGTCAATATAGACATACATCCTCCTCACTGTGTGTGGGGTCAATATAGACACACATCCTCCTCACTGTGTGTGAGGTCAATATAGACACACATCCTCCTCACTGTGTGTGAGGTCAATATAGACACACATCCTCCTCACTGTGTGTGAGGTCAATATAGACACACATCCTCCTCACTGTGTGTGAGGTCAATATAGACACACATCCTCCTCACTGTGTGTGAGGTCAATATAGACACACATCCTCCTCACTGTGTGTGAGGTCAATATAGACATACATCCTCCTCACTGTGTGTGAGGTCAATATAGACACACATCCTCCTCACTGTGTGTGAGGTCAATATAGACACACATCCTCCTCACTGTGTGTGAGGTCAATATAGACACACATCCTCCTCACTGTGTGTGAGGTCAATATAGACACACATCCTCCTCACTGTGTGTGAGGTCAATATAGACACACATCCTCCTCACTGTGTGTGAGGTCAATATAGACACACATCCTCCTCACTGTGTGTGAGGTCAATATAGACATACATCCTCCTCACTGTGTGTGAGGTCAATATAGACACACATCCTCCTCACTGTGTGTGAGGTCAATATAGACACACATCCTCCTCACTGTGTGTGAGGTCAATATAGACACACATCCTCCTCACTGTGTGTGGGGTCAATATAGACACACATCCTCCTCACTGTGTGTGAGGTCAATATAGACACACATCCTCCTCACTGTGTGTGAGGTCAATATAGACACACATCCTCCTCACTGTGTGTGAGGTCAATATAGACACACATCCTCCTCACTGTGTGTGAGGTCAATATAGACATACATCCTCCTCACTGTGTGTGGGGTCAATATAGACACACATCCTCCTCACTGTGTGTGAGGTCAATATAGACACACATCCTCCTCACTGTGTGTGAGGTCAATATAGACACACATCCTCCTCACTGTGTGTGGGGTCAATATAGACACACATCCTCCTCACTGTGTGTGGGGTCAATATAGACACACATCCTCCTCACTGTGTGTGAGGTCAATATAGACACACATCCTCCTCACTGTGTGTGGGGTCAATATAGACATACATCCTCCTCACTGTGTGTGAGGTCAATATAGACATACATCCTCCTCACTGTGTGTGAGGTCAATATAGACATACATCCTCCTCACTGTGTGTGAGGTCAATATAGACACACATCCTCCTCACTGTGTGTGAGGTCAATATAGACACACATCCTCCTCACTGTGTGTGAGGTCAATATAGACACACATCCTCCTCACTGTGTGTGGGGTCAATATAGACACACATCCTCCTCACTGTGTGTGAGGTCAATATAGACACACATCCTCCTCACTGTGTGTGAGGTCAATATAGACACACATCCTCCTCACTGTGTGTGAGGTCAATATAGACACACATCCTCCTCACTGTGTGTGAGGTCAATATAGACACACATCCTCCTCACTGTGTGTGAGGTCAATATAGACACACATCCTCCTCACTGTGTGTGAGGTCAATATAGACACACATCCTCCTCACTGTGTGTGAGGTCAATATAGACACACATCCTCCTCACTGTGTGTGAGGTCAATATAGACACACATCCTCCTCACTGTGTGTGAGGTCAATATAGACACACATCCTCCTCACTGTGTGTGAGGTCAATATAGACATACATCCTCCTCACTGTGTGTGGGGTCAATATAGACACACATCCTCCTCACTGTGTGTGAGGTCAATATAGACACACATCCTCCTCACTGTGTGTGAGGTCAATATAGACACACATCCTCCTCACTGTGTGTGGGGTCAATATAGACACACATCCTCCTCACTGTGTGTGGGGTCAATATAGACACACATCCTCCTCACTGTGTGTGAGGTCAATATAGACACACATCCTCCTCACTGTGTGTGGGGTCAATATAGACATACATCCTCCTCACTGTGTGTGAGGTCAATATAGACATACATCCTCCTCACTGTGTGTGAGGTCAATATAGACATACATCCTCCTCACTGTGTGTGAGGTCAATATAGACACACATCCTCCTCACTGTGTGTGAGGTCAATATAGACACACATCCTCCTCACTGTGTGTGAGGTCAATATAGACACACATCCTCCTCACTGTGTGTGGGGTCAATATAGACACACATCCTCCTCACTGTGTGTGAGGTCAATATAGACACACATCCTCCTCACTGTGTGTGAGGTCAATATAGACACACATCCTCCTCACTGTGTGTGAGGTCAATATAGACACACATCCTCCTCACTGTGTGTGAGGTCAATATAGACATACATCCTCCTCACTGTGTGTGGGGTCAATATAGACATACATCCTCCTCACTGTGTGTGGGGTCAATATAGACATACATCCTCCTCACTGTGTGTGAGGTCAATATAGACATACATCCTCCTCACTGTGTGTGGGGTCAATATAGACATACATCCTCCTCACTGTGTGTGAGGTCAATATAGACATACATCCTCCTCACTGTGTGTGGGGTCAATATAGACATACATCCTCCTCACTGTGTGTGAGGTCAATATAGACATACATCCTCCTCACTGTGTGTGAGGTCAATATAGACATACATCCTCCTCACTGTGTGAGGTCAATATAGACATACATCCTCCTCACTGTGTGTGAGGTCAATATAGACACACATCCTCCTCACTGTGTGTGAGGTCAATATAGACACACATCCTCCTCACTGTGTGTGAGGTCAATATAGACACACATCCTCCTCACTGTGTGTGAGGTCAATATAGACACACATCCTCCTCACTGTGTGTGAGGTCAATATAGACACACATCCTCCTCACTGTGTGTGAGGTCAATATAGACATACATCCTCCTCACTGTGTGTGAGGTCAATATAGACATACATCCTCCTCACTGTGTGTGAGTTCAATATAGACATACATCCTCCTCACTGTGTGTGAGTTCAATATAGACATACATCCTCCTCACTGTGTGTGGGGTCAATATAGACATACATCCTCCTCACTGTGTGTGAGGTCAATATAGACATACATCCTCCTCACTGTGTGTGAGGTCAATATAGACATACATCCTCCTCACTGTGTGTGGGGTCAATATAGACATACATCCTCCTCACTGTGTGTGAGGTCAATATAGACATACATCCTCCTCACTGTGTGTGAGGTCAATATAGACATACATCCTCCTCACTGTGTGTGAGGTCAATATAGACATACATCCTCCTCACTGTGTGTGAGGTCAATATAGACATACATCCTCCTCACTGTGTGTGAGGTCAATATAGACACACATCCTCCTCACTGTGTGTGAGGTCAATATAGACATACATCCTCCTCACTGTGTGTGAGGTCAATATAGACATACATCCTCCTCACTGTGTGTGAGGTCAATATAGACATACATCCTCCTCACTGTGTGTGAGGTCAATATAGACAAATGTCCTCTTCCAGGCTCCAGTTGCTTTAAACTTCTTAATTATTGACCTGATAGTGGAAATGGGCATTTTCAACCTATTTTCTTATAGCCATTTCCTGATTTGTGCAGCTCAACAACCTTTTGTCGCACATCATTACTGTATTCTCGGGTCTTTCCCATAGTGATGGATGACTGTGGGAACTTGGCCTGTGTGTCACCTCATATTTATACCCCAGTGAAACAGGAAGTTATGGCTTACCACTTAAGTGTTCCTAATCACTCAGGTGAACTTAAAAAAGTAAAATATTAATGGGAATATACTGTACTTCAGTTGGATTTTACACATAATCATTTGAATGAAAGACCAGCAATAAAGACATTTATTTCACAGCCTGTTTAGCTCATATTAACCAAGGGTGCCATTATTAGTGGAGGGCACTGTATCTAACCAAAGTCAAATGCTGATACTGTATCAACCAAGGTACCATCAAATAATGCATTTCAATCAGTAGAAGTAGTGCTTTTTAACAAAAATATAATTTATTAACGTTACAAATAGTGTGAATGCCTGCATACACCTATATAAATGTCACATTTTCCATTAGCATTGGTTCATCAGACTGAAAAGCAAAACAGATCAACAATGACGAAACAAAAGATTGCACTGCCAATAACTATAATAATGTTCATGTAATTGCACTAATACACTGCGTAATGTGCTGGACATTGCATTGCATTATTACACAGCCAGATAAAGTTTTGTAAAGTGCATTCTAAAAATGTTGTAAAACATTGATATTGTAGAAATAATATAATATAATAATAAACGCCATTTAGCAGACGCTTTTATCCAAAGCGACTTACAGTCATGCGTACATACATTTCACATATGGGTGGCTCCACCAGGGAATTGACCCTTGGCGTTACAAGCACCATGCTCTAACAACTGAGCCACACAGGACCACAGTTTTAGAGCAAATATATTTATACCACCTGGAAATATTGCTACATAAATAGTTTTGATCAATAGCTTGTTTTGTTTTTTTATACTTTCACGTGTCATAAGTAGAAGCCCCAGAAACAAAGCATTACTCTAGGGTTACTGTAGGGCCGTGTTTCTTAATCCTGGTCCTGGGGATTCATAGTTTTTGACCTAGCACTAAACACCTCACACCATATGTATAATCTCATCATTATCCACTCATTATCCACTCATTATTAACTCATCATTAACCCTTTGGTTAGTGGAATCAGGTGTCTAGTGCTAGGACAAAACCCTTCAGGTCCCCAGAACCAGGATTAAGAAACTCTGCTGTAGGGAAATAACCTATGTACCTGAACCTTGTAGCAGGGTAGTGAGTACATGCAGTAACAGTAGACTACATAGTACTTACTATCACTAATTCAGATAAGTAAATACAGAATACACCACAAGTGGTAGTGAATATATTTTACTTGCTAACCTGTACACATAGTAGTTATATAGATTACCTAGTGTAGATTTACTGGTACAAGGCCTACTATAAGTGGCTGTCATGTGGTGTTCCGTGGGTGACTTGCCTCTGGGTTTATTTGTGTCCCAAGGAACACTCCATGTGCTCTTACAGCACTGATTATGTTCACTTTCCCCTGCAGTAGTTGGTCTCATTTGCATGTGGTGGTGCATCAATGATTAGGGCCATCCTAGTTAAGCAACGTCTGATCTGGATTTACCTGCAAAGCAACATAAAATGCCATTAGAAACATATTTGATCTTCACCTGCTAACAGCACTGTGGTTAAAGGTACAAAACAGGTTTTCACTTGTGTGTTGGGGGTGTTTCTGTGTCACAATCCCCTCTGACCTCTAGTTTAGTTTATTTAAGCATAATTACATACATTTTAATTAAAAGAGAAAACAGGGATGACTCTTGCCTCTAGTGTCTGGGTAAAGCGGTCCTCTAAGTAACGGTTGCCCAGGCCCATGACGTGTCCTGTGGAATGTCTTGAGAGACAGGCCACCTTGGCTGTGAAGTCCAGAGTGAAGGCCAACTTGACCAGCTCCGGGGCGTTGACGGGCCTGGGCCCAACAGTGTGTGGTGTCTGGCGGCTCTTGCCTGTAGGGGTCTCTGTCTCCACATACGTATCAGCCAACTGCTGGAAGGTACTGTAGGACAGCTTCTGGAAGAATGCGCTCAGGCTGGGATTCACCTTCAGCTATGGAGAGAGCAGGACATACCTTCATGAGTGACCATAGAATAATATGTTATTATCCATGAGGAAATAGCAAATGTAGCCTGAAATCCAGACCCGTTTTGTGCGAACATTCCACTCCACTTTAATCTGTGCCATTTACCAAACATGTTTGGCACAGGACACTGGATACAAGGGGTGGAATGTTAGCACAAACAGACTGGCACCCAGGCTATAGCAAGCTATCCTGGATGTGAAAGATGCATTGAGTGTCTTTTTTTTTGTAGGTTCTGAACACACACCTTGTTATCAATGACGTCTCCTTCCTGCTTCATCAGAACAATGATCCTTTTGATGATGTCCTCTGGAAGAAATGGATAGAAAGGGTCAACAAAAGTCTACACAGTTTTAACAGATGTGTGTGATGTGCTGTATTACATGGTATTTAGTTTTAGCTACAGTTGAAGTCGGAAGCTTACATACACCTTAGCCAAATACATTTGAACAATTCCTGACATTTAATCCTAGTAAAAGTCTTAGGTCAGTTAGGATCACCACTTTATTTTAAGAATGTGTAAAGTCAGAATAATAGTTGAGAGAATGATTTATTTCAGCTTTAATTTCTTTCATCACATTCCCAGTGGGTCAGAAGTTTAAATACACTCAATTAGTATTTGGTAGCATTGCCTTTAAATTGTTTAAATTGGGTCAAACGTTTCGGGTAGCCTTCCACAAGCTTCCCACAATTAGTTGGGTGAATTCTGGCCCATTCCTACTGACAGAACTGGTGTAAATGAGTCAGGTTTGTAGACTTTTTCAGTTCTGCCCAGAAATGTTCTATAGGATTGAGGTCAGGGCTTTGTGATGGCCACCCCAATACCTTGACTCTGTTGTCCTTAAGCCATTTTGCTACAACTTTGGAAGTATGCTTGGGGTCATTGTCCATTTGGGAGACCCATTTGTGATCAAGCTTTAACTTCCCGACTGATGTCTTGAGATGTTGCTTCAATATATCCACATAATTTTCCTTCCTCGTGATGCCATCTATTTTGTGAAGTGCACCAGTCCCTCCTGCAGCAAAGCACCCCCACAACATGATGCTGCCACCCCCGTGCTTCACGGTTGGGATGGTGTTCTTCCGCTTGCAAGCCTCCCCCTTTTTCCTCCAAACATAACGATGGTCATTATGGCAAACAGTTCTATTTTTGTTTCATCAGACCAGAGGACATTTCTCCAAAAAGTATGATCTTTGTCCCCATGGGCAGTTGGCTTTTTAATGGTAGTTTTGGAGCAGTGGCTTCTTCCTTGCTTAGCAGCCTTTCAGGTTATGTCGATATAGGACTCGTTTTACTGTGGATATAGATACTTTTGTACCTGTTTCCTCCAGCTTCAAAAGGTCCTTTGCTGTTGTTCTGGGATTGATTTGCACTTTTCACACCAAAGTACGTTCATCTCTAGGAGACAGAACGCGTCTCCTTCCTGAGCGGTGTGACGGCTGCGTGGTCCCATGGTGTTTATACTTGTGTACTATTGTTTGTACAGATGAACGTTGTAACACTCCGCTGTTAATTAAACAACTGGGTGCACACTATAAATTAGATCGCCTGTTCTCATTGCCTAGTCCCCATACAAATACCAGATTATTAAGAGATCACGAAAAACACCAAAAGATAAGTTTAGCAAATCACCTCAGTGTATTAACAACTTCGATGAACATAAATAACAAACCCATATCCTTCCATTGATAATACAGACACGTGTATGTGTGTGTGTGTGTGGTGTTTGTTCTAGAACAGTGTGATAATCCCAGCGTGTATATACAGATGTAGGATCAGCCTCACCGGTAATAAAGTCAAGTCCGTGAGCGTGATCAATGGAGTGGAAACTGTCCAAAGTCCTCCGAATTAAGTAATCCTGGCAACGAGCCACTGCAATACTCCCAGGAGGAGCGGCGACGCGGCGCTTCCCCGACAGTCATCCACGAGATAATCCACATAAACCCTGGCAGGTTCGTGAATGAGAAGAACTTCTCCAAATGACCGGCTTCCCGGTTCATTTTATATCAAACCTAGTGTCATTTCCTGTTTACAGGGCAAACCCCACGTGATGAGAATTCACGCGCAGATATCGCGTGAACAATAATGAGGATACCAATACCCAATAGTAGAGGCATATACAGCATACAGGGAAAAGCCGACAAGGTAAGACATAAAGTGCCACGACATACATGGCCACGCTACAACGTGGTACCTTCAGGCGTTTGGAAATTGCTCCCAAGGATGAACCAGACTTGTGGAGGTCCACAATTCTTTTTCTGAAGTCTTGGCTGATTTCTTTTGATTTTGCCATGATTTTGAGCAAAGAGCCACTGAGTTTGAAGGTAGGCCTTGAAATACATCCACAGGTACATTTCCAATTGCCTCAAATTAAGTCAATTAACCTATCAGAAGCTTCTAAATCCATGACATAATTTTCTGGAATTTTCCAAGCTGTTTAAAGGCACAGTCAACTTAGTGTATGTTAACTTCTGACCCACTGGATTTGTGATATAGTGAATTATAAGTGAAATAATCTGTCTGTAAACAATTGTTGGAAGAATGACTATAGTTTGTTAAAATGAAATCTGTGGAGTGGTTGAAAAATTTGTTTTAATGACTTCAACCTTAGTGTATGTAAAATTCAGACTTCAACTGTATAAAATGCTTATGTTGCTATTGAATGTGTGATTTATATTACCATTAGATAAGATATCAATACACATGAGGACATTGATTGATAATAGGCTACTTACCATCTGTAGAAGCTGTGACTGTCTCTTTCTCCTCAGACACAATCTTCTCCAGCTCTTCTGACACTTTCTCATAGTACGAGTCTGTAAGCTCCACACTCACAACCGCTGTAGAGAGTAACAAGTAACAGTATTTTTTTCATGCAATAACTCTCTAATAACAGGACTACCAACTAACTCTCTAATAACAGGACTACCAACTAACTCTCTAATAACAGGACTACCAACTAACTCTTATAACAGGACTACCAACTAACTCTCTAATAACAGGACTACCAACTAACTCTTATAACAGGACTACCAACTAACTCTCTAATAACTGGACTACCAACTAACTCTAATAACTGGACTACCAACTAATTTTCTTATAACAGGACTACCAACTAACTCTCTAATAACAGGACTACCAACTAACTCTCTAATAACTGGACTACCAACTCATTTTCTAATAACAGGAATACCAAGTAACTCTCTAATAACAGGACTACCAACTAACTCTAATAACTGGACTACCAACTAATTTTCTTATAACAGGACTACCAACTAACTCTCTAATAACTGGACTACCAACTAACTCTCTAATAACTGGACTACCTATCTAACTCTCTAATAACTGGACTACCAACTCATTTTCTAATAACAGGAATACCAAGTAATTTTCTAATAACAGGACTACCAACTAACTCTCTAATAACTGGACTACCAACTAACTCTCTAATAACTGGAATACCAACTAGGGCCCAATTTCCAAAAACATTGTTAAGCTAAGATTATTCACAAAATCCTGTTTGAACAAAAGGACCATATGAAAACAAACAGTACTGTGTGTGATAACTGTTTGGGTGCCATGCCCCCTCAAACCTACATTCAACTCCAGTTATTTCTGTGGATTTGGCCCTGTTCCGAGCCGATGGTCTCCTCACAGACCCTCTGAGGCTGTTACTCCTGAATTTTCTCAGAGGTAGTCTCCTCATGGAGCTCCATTGCTTTTTTATGGATTTATTTTTCAGCAAATTTCCTTGTGGATGTCCACCGGTCTCTGTTCCAGACTCCTGCTTGTCTTTCTTGTCACTTCCCTTCTTTGAGAAGAAACCCAGAAAACTTTTCCAGAGAGAGGGTCTTTTGCTCTTCTTCGTGCCCTCTTTTGACTTTTTCTGCAGTTCAGTAGACACCTCAATCTCAGGAATATCAGCAGGCCCTGGGATTTCTCCAGGAGTCACATTTGGTATAACAAAGCCCTCGTCAGGTGGTGTGCTGGCGGCATCGCCCTCGTCAAGTTTTCTGGGCCCTAAGGTGATCAAGGAGTCACTAGAATGCCGGTGGACTCTTCTGCCTTTCTCTGACAGTTTCACCCACTTCCGAGGCATTGTTGTTGACCTCTGCGCTTCACATGCCCCATCATTTAAACTGATGCTGCGCTTCACATACACTTCCAAGAGGTGACTGGTGTCCTTGCGGCCCAGAGAGAGCAGCTGGGCATGTTTGGGCATCTTCTTTTCTGTAACCTCCATGATAGGAATCTACAATAGATAATGCAAAATTAGATCATATTTTTTTCATTACTGTAAAGATCTTTCAACATTATGAGATGTCACAATTGCATAATTGTCTTGGATATGTTGTTCTGGTTGTTTTGGCTTGTTTTGGCTGAAATAGCGTATTTTCTGAAATACGGCTACACCAACGATTAAGCGCAACATTGGGTGCCCAGAAAATTGCATAACAGTTCTCTCTGGTCGTGGTATTTTACGCAATGCTGATCAGACTTCTTCCTGAACATTAATGGTTACCACTTCAACTTGCAATTTCCCATGTGAATATGTCAGTCGACAACATGAAAAATAATAGAATATCATAGGTACAGTAAGCTACTCACTTTTTCACAAACTGTCTTGCTGTTCCCTTGAATTGAATGTATTTTGTGTAACAGACATATACAACAAAATGTACAATGTGGACCCAGAGGACATACCTTCAAAGCATTAATTAAAACGCTTGTTTCCAAAGTGGTCCTCAATGGTAAAAACAATAGCGCACTAACTTCCCGATAAATGCGTCGACTTCGACGTGTTGACCAGGTGAGATATCCGTACCTATAAATGATCTCGTTCAACGAACACCCTTTTGGACATATACTGCCGCTTTGTTTCCGCGTTCTTTACCGACAGCCTATCACCACCCTCCATGCAGAGCGCGTGGCTGGCTGAAGTGTTTCTCTACTACAGGTGAGTAAGGCTTACAGTAAAATACGTCATGTGAATTCTCCTAAACCGTAGCCTAGAGCTTGTTTACGGTTTCGATGTTGTCCTGCTCTCGTCCAACAAGGTGAAATGACGGTGTTGTTTTTAGTTAACCTGAAACAAAACACCAATAAACACACACACACACAGAGTCAAAGCAGCTGTTCTAATATATAATATTGATTCTACTACCCACTTTATATATGTAAATCCAGTGTAAATCCAGTCCATTATTACCATGCCAACTCCCTCTTCTGCTACCTCTACTACTTCTTATTTTTGTCTTGACTCATCATTGTTATTATTGATTAATGATTTATGTACTGCATTGTTGAGGGAGCTAACACATCAAATCAAATTTGATTTGTCACGTGTGCTGAATACAATAAGTGTAGCCTTACAGTGAAATACTTACTTACAAGCCTTAACCAACAATGCAGTTTTTAAGTAAAATAAGTGTCAGGTAAACAATAGATAAGTAATGAAATAAAAGCAGTAAAAATAACAGTAGCGAGGCTATATACAGGTGGTACAGGTACAGAGTCAATGTGTGGGGGCACAGGTTAGTCAGGCTAATTGAGGTAATATGTACATGTAGGTATAGTTAAAGTGACTATGCTTAGATAATAAACAGAGAGTAGCAGCAGCGTAAAAGGGGGGGGGTGGGGGTGGGGGGGGGGGGAGGTCGGAGGCAGAGCAGTTGCCAATAGTTTGTTGGTGATGTGGACACCAAGGAACTTGAAGCTCTCAACCTGCTCCACTACAGCCCCGTCAATGAGAATGGGGGCGTGCTCGGTCCTCCTTTTCCTGTAGTCCACAATCATCTCTGTCTTGATCACGTTGAGGGAGATGTTGTTATCCTGGCACCACACAGCCATGTCTCTGACTTCCTACCTTTAGTCTTGTCGTTGTTGGAGATCAGGCCTACCACTGTTGTGGATCAGCGTGGCAGATGTGTTGTTACCTACCCTTACCACCTAGGGACGGCCCGTCAGGAAGTCCAGGATCAAGTTGCAGAGGGAGGTGTTTAGGCCCAGGATCCTTAACTTAGTGATGAGCTTTGAGGGCACTATGGTGTTGAACGCTGAGCTGTAGTCAATGAATAGCATTCTCATGTAGGTGTTCCTTTTGTCCAGGTGGGAAAGGGCAGTGTGGAGTGCAATAGAGATTGCATCATCTGTTGATCTGTTGGAGCAATATGGAAATTGGAGTGGGTTTAGGGTTTCTGGGATAACAGTGTTGATGTGAGCCATGACCAGCCTTTCAAAGCACTTCATGGCTACAGACGTGAGTGCTATGGGTCTGAAGTCATTTAGGTAGGTTACCTTAGTGTTATTGGGCACAGGGACTATGGTGGTCTGCTTGAAACATGTTGGTATTACAGACTCAATCAGGGACCGGTTGAAAATGTCAGTGAAGACACTTGCCCGTTGGTCAGCACATGCTCAGAGTACATGTCCTGGTAATCCATGTGGCCCTGCAACCTTGTTTTACATTACATCTGTCCCTGCATTACACTACATTACATCTGTCCCTGCAGCCTTGTTTTATATTACATCTGTCCCTGCATTACACTACATTACATCTGTCCCTGCAGCCTTGTTTTATATTACATCTGTCCCTGCAGCCTTGTTTACCATTACATCTGGTCCTGCAGCCTTGTTTTACCATTACATCTGGTCCTGCAGCCTTGTTTTACCATTACATCTGGTCCTGCAGCCTTGTTTTATATTACATCTGTCCCTGCAGCCTTGTTTACCATTACATCTGGTCCTGCAGCCTTGTTTTACCATTACATCTGGTCCTGCAGCCTTGTTTTATATTACATCTGGCCCTGCAGCCTTGTTTACCATTACATCTGGCCCTGCAGCCTTGTTTACCATTACATCTGGCCCTGCAGCCTTGTTTACCATTACATCTGTCCCTGCAGCCTTGTTTACCATTACATCTGGCCCTGCAGCCTTGTTTTATATTACATCTGGCCCTGCAGCCTTGTTTACCATTACATCTGGCCCTGCAGCCTTGTTTTACGTTACATCAGGCCCTGCAGCCTTGGTGTTGCAAGAGCCCTGCTCTACCAACTGAGCTACACGGGACTTTGTTACTCACATCGGCTACCGAGAGCGTGATCACGCAGTTGTTCCCGAACAGCTGATGCTGGAGTGCCAGAGTGCGCTCAGAGTGCCCTCTGGGCGTTCGTACATTCAGAGAGTTGTCAGATTGTCCATTTGTAAATTCAGAGCTGGCATAACTGGTTAGGCTGTTTTCATGTTATCCAGAGCACTGGTGACTGTAACTGTGCTGCTGGCAACAATTTAATGACGCTTTTTTTTGCCGACGTTTACTGACACTGGCCATATTCATCTGCGTTCGTAAATTCGTCAGTTATTCTGCCCTCTGGCACACTCAGACGAGAGTGCTCTGAAATGGCAGAGTGAATTTACGAACGTGCCCTCAAATTCCATTCTATTCTCTTATATTCCCTCATATTCTCTTATATTCTATTATATTCTATTATATTCCCTCATATTCTCTTATATTCTCTTATAATCTCTTATATTCTATTCTATTATCTTATATTCTATTATCTTATATTATATTCTCTTATATTCTCTTATATTATATTCTCTACCTTTCTATTCTATTCTCTTATATTCTATTATCTTATATTCTATAGTATTATATTCTATTCTATTCTATTCTATTTCATTATATTCTGTACTCAGATTCAGTACATTATGTACCCAGGCTGACCTTATAGAAGGGTTACAGAGCTAGTAGTGAACAGCTGGCTCATGTGAAGGATGTTCAGTTATTTCTCTCCTGAAATACCAACCAGACACTCATAGAGTTACAGTGGCATACAGAGTGGCATTAGTGTTGTTCACCCTCTGTTGGCCCTTAGGCAGCCTCTACAACAGGCTATTATACTGATCCCTGATGTTTAACCACCTGTCAGATCATGAAATTATGAGAGTATTATGAAGGGCTCTCTCATAAGTGGATTATATTTAGGGAGGATTTAATTTATTGTGCCTTTCTAAAATTAACGTGTGCCAAATACAACAGTTGTAGACCTCGTCACGAAGACTATAGACCAGGCCTGGCCAACCCGCGGCTCCCGAGCCGCATGCGGCTCTTTGCCTGGTTTCATGCGGCTCTTACGTTCATATCGAATTTTGTGTTGTGTATATAGCCCCTTTCACACTGCCCAAAAAAACCTATGTAAACCCACTAACACCCGATATTTATCGGCTTCACCTCCGATCGGTATTGATGTGAACGTCACACCCGCTAATTTGCACCATGACGGAGGCAATGAAGGCTCGATCCTCCGTCGGTAACTGTTGTTCCTTCACCAGCTGTACTAAAGAGACCTCTTGCGTGTAGCTAGCTCGCTTAGCCTAGCTTTGGCTCGTCGGTGGTAACAACTAACACGATCCAGATCATCGATGAGGTTCAGAACGAGGCACTTTATTTCAACCCTTCGGCCGACACACATGGCCTCATCAGGCGGTCTCTCATCACACAGTGGCCATAAACTGTCGCTAACATGGAGGATGTGACAAGTACAAGACATAAGGTAATGTGGCTCACTGGCAACCATGCTTCCTGTTGTTTACTACATTGTTTTACGGCGCGATGGGGGATGTTCATGTGTCCCCGTATGTATGATGTGGCTCTTTGCAGTAACATAGTAAAAAATTGGTCTCTTAGTCTCTGACTGGTTGGCCACGCCTGCTATAGACTATAAAAAGTTGTAACCTAACCCTGCTTATTTGGGCCTTAAATCTACACCATTGGGTGACCGTTAACATTCCATTACTGCAGTAATTATTAATAACGTTTTATGGTTTTGAAGAAATCTAAAAGTATCTTCTTTGATTAGAATAATTACCACAACATTTGACTATGTATTATTTACTTACTCAAATCAACTAGTCATCCATTGACGCTTCAACGTCAAAGAATGTCACCCCAAACACTGTGAAACACAATAAGAGTGTATCATTGTGATGGCTTTTCTAATCACATGGATTGATTGTCAATGCAGCATTTGTGAAAAACACACCAACTTGTAGAGCTGATATTGTTCCTTTTTCTACATGACAACGCATCATATCCATTTTACATAGTATGTGTATATCTTAGCGACGAGCGTTCTCTTATGTGATCCAATTCACCTTTCGAGGAAGAGTCTGCAGCATCCACTTCACAGGTTCCGTAAGTGCTTGTCTTGCTAACTTCTTTGTGCCATTGCAAACTTTAACTGTGACTTACTTAAGTTAAACCCTTAGGCAACACTTTAATGCCAGCAGCTGTTACCTCTAATACTGTGAAACACAATAAGAGAGTTTATCATTGTGATGTACCGTTATGCTGGTTGGCTTTAAGATTAATAGTAATTTCAGAAAGGACCTTGAATGTGGTATACTATTGTATGGTCTCTAATGCGACAGGTTGGCCTTCATATGATGCACTCCCGAATTAGAGTAAATGAGGTGTAAACAGAAAACTTTCCCAAGAAGAAAGTGTGACAGAAGAATGATTTTATACTGTACATGATACCTTTATGATGAAATTTGCTGAAACACTTCAGCAGCACGATAGCGGTCTATGTCAGGGAGCCTTATTTTCACGATTGTGTGTGTGGAGAGACCAAAGCGCAGCGCAAGGATAGTAGTTCGACATGGTTTTTATTATACTATGTACCTAAGTTAACAAATACTATGTATATACAAAAAGGGAATGACGAACTAACGAACACAAAAAACAAAACACTAAGGGAAAACGTCACGTTAACAAAACACACTAATTAACGGACGTAACGAAAACACACTTACTTTCACCGTGACTGCGAATTATAACGACAACGACCCACACCAGAGTGAAGGACAGACTCAACATATATGGGATCCCTAATTAGAGACAATGCGGTGCAGCTGCCTCTAATTAAGGATCCAACCCAAACCCCACACAGAAACAGAAAAGAACGACTCTGTCAGACTCTGACCATAACTACATAGAGAAGCCTATTTGCTTCTCTATGGCCAGAGCCTGACACTTATCTTGTTTTTCAATTACTTAATTTGATTTAGGTGGACACTCCAGGTGACCTGCCTCATTTTGCATGGCCCTTAAGCAGGACAAATGTCGGACTCACGTTTCCTCTCACATGGTCTGTTCATTGACCTGGAGGGACAGCGCCGATCAGTCGTCAATCTTTATCTCTTAGGTCATTACCTGCTTCTGCTGGACTCTGGCTGCTGCAGAGGTTTATAAGCGTCAGGCTCTGACCTATTTGGCTTCTCTATGTAACCATGGTCAGAGTCTGACAGGTCAATTCTTTCTGGTGGTGGTTTGTGTGGGATCCCTAATTAGAGGCAGCTGTAGCGCATCGTCTCTAATTAGGGATCCTACATAGGTTTGTAGATTTTCACACTGGGTTGTGGGTCGTTGTCGTTATATGTCGCAGTCACGGTGAAAGTAAGTGTGCTATTTGTTACGTCCGTTCATTCGTGTTTTGTTTTTGTGAACGTGACGTTGGTTCGTTAGTGTTTGTTTGGTGTTGTATAGTTTGTTCATTTTGTGACATTTTATACATAGTATAAATAATAAATATGACAAACTACTATCCCTGCGCTGCGCCTTGGTCTCCCTATGCACCCTCACGTGACAATAAGTTAGTGACTGCAGCATACTCAGTCTGACTTTAGAGAAATCAGTACCATTCAAAATAAATACACATCGGTTGGAAATGCAGCAAAATTAAACTATGTCATAATCTAATGTGTCTATAGATAGATAGTGAATAGCAGAGTAATTTCATTGTTAGGGCTCAACCTTGCGACGATTAGATCACCTGATTGAGAATTATTATAAAGGGCTTACTCATTCCTGACAGTGGGGAATTCTAGATCAGGAAAAGGGGGGGGGGGTCTACCCCCATGACATCACATTTAAAGATAATGTAAACTGCTTTGACCTTGTCATATATTTCACAGAGGATCGTACAATAATGTAACAAATATAGACTTCTATTTGAATTGTCTGAAACACATTGAAATATTTCCCTCCACACACATTATCCTAGCAGAGATATATATTTTTTGGCAATATTTAATAACACAGAACATTTTTCTACTATTTTCACAACTTAACACTAAACAAAATCATTTAGAGGGACTTGTGACTTGCATTAGTCAACATAAGAGACCCCCGGTGTCAGTGTAAAATTTTCCTAAACTTCCCCAGGTATGATCATTCAGACTGTTTCCTTTTGATCTTATCTTTTTGTAGCAACCAGGGTTTGGTTTCCATGAGCAGGAAGCAAAAGGTATTCCATTGCGTCATTTACAGGACTTGACATGAGCATAACTTGAAGAGTTTATTTCCAAAACGCTATGTCTACCAATTTTTCACATTTGTGTTTTTTTCATCAGAAATGATTGCTTATGGGTACCTGTGTGTAAGATTCGTTGCTAAACACTATACTGTATATCGATTGTTTATATTGAATGGAATGTTTGTATCCTGTATATTCGACTGTGATATATGGTTGTCTGACTTAGCTATCTTAAGATGAATGCACTTTCTGTAAGTTGCTCTGGATAAGAGCATCTGCTAAATTATTAAAAGGCCAATGTAATTGTTTTGAATACAGATCTCATATTACTGTATAGATTTTTTTATTTCGATTTTTGGGATATTGATGTCAGAAATGTATCATTTGTACAGTTCTTGAAAAAAAAGTTATTTATTTGTTACATTTGACTGTGTAAAACATAGCAGTACTACTTATTTATCTGAGAGTGAGGTGGATAAACTGTATAGCATTTAGTAAAAACATGATTATTTGTCTCACTGAAAGGAAACCATCAAATTATAGATTTTAAACATATACATGTCTGTAATTGAACCCCATGCCATGATCAGATAGTCAAAGAACACACCAAATCTCTTTCATAATTTATTTAAACAATAAAAGCTAATTTACCAATTTTTAAATCACTAATTTCGCTGCACCTACTTTAACATCTGCTAATCTGTGTATGCGACAAAATAAACGTTGATTTGATAAAATTTGACCAACATTTCAGAAAATGAATATATAGCGTTTTGGAATTAAACTCTTCACTTCCTTTCTGAACAGGTTTGGGCTGTCACCAGGCCTAAGACTCTGCCACCCCTACCAAGAGGCAGGGTGCAGTTATTTCATGTTATAACTTGGAAATTCCAGCCCTAGGGCAACAGCACTAGAGCATTGAATACATTGTGGGAGGCAACTTGTCCGTCTAGGAAGACTCAAACTTACTGGACCTGAAATGACATCTTATTGATGACAGGGATATCCAGAGAACCAAGGCTGAATTTTGCACCAGTCTCCTGCTGTCCCTAACATGAGCACAACTTCCTTATTGACAAAACTGATCTCAAATCAAATCAAAGTTTATTTGTCACGTGCGCCGAATACAACAGGTGTAGATCTTACAGTGAAAGCCCTAACCAACAGTGCAGTTTTTAAGTAAAACATAAGTATTAGGTAAACAATAGATAAGTAAAGAAATAAAAAAATACAGGTGGTATACAGGTGGTACCGGTACAGAGTCAATGTGCGATGGGGCACCGGTTAGTCGGGCTAATTGAGGTAATATGTAGGTATAGTTAAAGTGACTATGCGTAGATGATAAACAGAGAGTAGCAGCAGCGTAAAATAGGGGTTGGGGAGGAAGGGGGTGTTACACAATGCAAATAGTCCGGGTAGCCATTTGATTACCTGTTCAGGAGTCTTATGGCTTGGGAGTAAAAGCTGTTGAGAAGCGTTTTGGACCTAGACTTGACACTCCGTTTCCACTTGCCATGCGGTAGCAGAGAGAAAAGTATATGACTGGGGTGGCTGGAGTCTTTGACAATTTTTAGTGCCTTCTTCTGACACCACCTGGTATAGAGGTCCTGGATGGCAGGAAGCTTTGCCCCAGTGATGTACTGGGCCGTACGCACTACCCTCTGTAGGGCCTTGCGGTCGGAGGCCGAGCAGTTGCCATACCAGGCTGCAACCAGTCAGGATGCTCTCGATGTTGCAGCTGTGGAACCTTTTGAGGATCTGAGGACCCATGCCAAATCTTTTCAGTCTCCTGAGGGGGAATAGGCTTTGTCTTGCCCTTTTCACGACTGTCTTGGTGTGTTTGGACCATGATAGTTTGTTGGGGATGTGGACACCAAGGTACTTGAAACAATCAACCTGCTCCACTACAGCCCCATCGATGAGAATGGGGACGTACTCAGTCCTCCTTTTAGTCCACAATCATCTCCTTTGTCTTGATTAGGTTGACGGGGAGGTTGTTTTCCAGGCACCACACTCCCAGAGCCCTCACCTCCTCCCTGTAGGCTGTCTCGTCATTGTTGGAAATCAAGCCTACTACTTTTGTGTCGTCTGCAAACTTGATGATTGAGTTGGAGGCGTGCTTGGCCATGCAGTCATGGGTGAACAGGGAATACAGGAGGGGGCTGAGCACGCACCCTTGTGGGGCCCCAGTTTTGATGATCAGCGAAGTGGAGGTGTTGTTTCCTACCTTCACCACCTGGGGGGCGGCCCGTCAGGACGTTCAGGACCCAGTTGCACAGGGCGGGGTTCAGACCCAGTGCCTCAAGCTTAATGATGAGCTTGGAGGGTACTATGGTGTTGAATGCTGAGCTATAGTCAATAAACAGCATTCGCCCATAGGTATTCGTCTTCTCCAGGAATCCAGTTGAAAGCTATGATTCCTTATTGATGTCACTTGTTAAATCCACTTCAATCAGTGTAGATGAAGGGTGGGAGACAGGTTAAAAAAAGCCTTGAGACAATTGAGACATGGATCGTTTATGTATGCCATTCAAAGGGTGAATGGGCAAGACAAAAGATTTAAGTGCCTTTAAACGGGGTATGGATGTAGGTGCGAGGCACACCGGTCTGAGTGTCTCAAGAACTGCAACGCTGCTTGGTTTTTCATGCTCAACAGTTTCCTGTGTGTATCAAGAATGGTCCACCACCCAAAGGACATCCAGCCAACTGTGGGAAGCATTGGAGTCAACATGGGCCAGCATCCCTGTGGAATGTTTTTGATACCTTGTAGAGTACATGCCCCAACGATGAGGCTGTTCTGAGGGCAAAAGGTGGTACAACTGAATATTAGGAAGGTTTTCCTAATGTTTTGTACACTCAGTGTATATATATTATTTTAATATTAGGACACTGTAAAGTCCATTATCCCTCTAAATAGTAGGATTTAGGCTGTTTGAGAAGGTTTGAATCCTAAGCAACCTGTCTACACATTGTTGGAAGCACAATAGACCAACATAGCTACAATAGTAGGTCAAAGCAGTGTGTTGGAAAACCTTGGTAGAGCATGGGTGGAGTAAGCATTGTGGTGCTCATGTGAATTTCCTTTCTTTTTAGGCTTCAGACCAATACCTTCTTCTCACTTAAAACTTTGTTTTTTTAACAGCTGATTGTCCAGTGGAAAGTGAAAAACCATTAACACATTTATGCGAATGTGGAAAATACACAAAATAATCAATGTGTACTCATTAACTATTTAAATTAAAATGTACTTTAAAGTTCACTGAAGAAAGATGTAGTATTACATTACCTGTAAACAATAGTGAGTTAGTGCAAAGTATACAATTTACAATCAAACGTACATT
This sequence comes from Thymallus thymallus, assembly GCA_023634145.1. Taxonomy (NCBI): domain Eukaryota; kingdom Metazoa; phylum Chordata; class Actinopteri; order Salmoniformes; family Salmonidae; genus Thymallus; species Thymallus thymallus. The sequence continues at coordinate 6,736,573 of CM042409.1, forward strand.
CATCAGATATAGTAAACTTTGTACATAAAATTCAGGGATGGCCAACATTGCTCTTAAAGTGCTACAGGGTCATTCAGACTTTATTGTTCAAGCCCAGTTCTACCACACCAGATTCTACTGTTCACGGTGTCGAGGTCTTGATCAACAGCTCAGGTCTTGATGATCAGCTGAGTAGTAGAATCAGGTATGGTAGCAGTGGGCTTGAACAACAAAAAACCTGCATACCCCTGTGGCTCGTAAAGAACAATTTTGGTCACTCCTGAAACAAACACTGTGACATATGACAAACTGCTGAGAAACAGCTGTAACATACAAAGTCAATAGACAAGTACAAAACACTTTTTAAGAATAGATGTTTAAAAATCTGACATTGGATAGTCTCTAAATCCTTTAGCTAGCGGAGCAGACGGCTGGACCCGGATTGGGCACCGGTGGAGCGGACTGCTCAGGCTCTGGAGCGGAGCAGACGGCTGAACCCGGAATGGGTACCGGTGGAGCGGACTGCTCTGGGTCTGGAGCGGAGCAGACGGGTGGACCCGGATTGGGCACCGGTGGACTACGGGGGTCCTGCTCCACTGGGGGGGTTGGTTCCAGCCACAGCGCTGTGCTGACCTCTGGAGCCTCCGGGCTGCGAACATTTGCTGGAGGTTCCGGGTTGTTGACCTTCGCTGGAGGTGCCCGTCTGTCCCATAGCCTCAGCACTAGTGCCCGTTGGCGCTTGAAGTCCTTCTCCTCCTCTATCTCCCGTAGGAATGGGTCCTTCTGCGCCTCCAGCGGAAGCGCAACCCAGGCTCTCCACCACCTCGTCTGCTCCTCCTCTGGGTAGTTATGAAATCCCTCGGGCTTCTCCCGATCCTGAATCGTGGGCAGACGAAGTGGTGTGCGATCCCCTTCCTTCAGCCTCTCCGGGCTCTGGCTGCGCACCGATGGTGTGATGCTCGAAGCCACAACGGACCTTCGTTGGCTCCGGGCCGGCGCTGGACGTACCGGACTGAGGAGGCGCACCGGTGTAGCGGACTGCTCCGGTACGGGAGTAGAGTAGACGGCCGTACCCGGACTGGGGATGCTCACCATGGACCCCTTTAATGCCAGCTCCGTCCTTTCCTTCTCCATGGGTGTGGAACCCCCCGAGGAGTTCCACACCCATATACCGACGCGGGGCAATCGCTCTCTCCGTCTCTCCCCAGTTGCACTGCTTGGTCTCAAGGTGGTGGGTCGTTCTGTCACGATTGGGTGTTAAAGCAGACCAAGGTGCAGCGCAGTGATAGTTTGACATGATTTAATGAACACTCAAGGTACGAACTAATCAAACAAACACAAGGATGCAAATAGCGATGGAAAATGCACACCAAACAAAAACGAAACACACTACTTTACCCGTGACTGGAGGAATAACGACCCACACAAAAGTGAAGGACATACAAACATATATAGGATCCCTAATTAGAGACAATGCGGTGCAGCTGCCTCTAATTAGGGATCCAACCCAAAACCCACACAGAAACAGAAAGAATAGAAACTATCAGACTCTGACCATAGCTACATAGAGAAGCAAATAGGCTTCTCTATGGCTAGAGCCTGACAGAACCAACTTGGCACTCTATTTTAATGGACAGTCTGATGATGACAGCATGCGTTCTTTCCAAAATGTTTTGGTTTATTATTATTTATTTGACTTGCTTGGTAAAAAAAAGTTAGCAAGCATGGCATTTTATTTTGACTGCGCACAGGTTGTGAAGCAACGATCATTGTGATGATGATGTTGTTGTTCTACCTGGATGCTTAATTTGTTACCCATGTTACTTTTTACTTCTGGATGTTGACTTCAGGTTTTCAGGAACACATTGAACAGTTACTTGACACTGTGTTGATCAGTCAGAGCACATTTAAATCATAATGACAAGAAGAAAATATCATTGACAGAGGAGGGAGCAGACTGAATTAATGCATGAGGTAAGAGATTTGCTCTTGATTTTCTAACAGCGACCCGTCTGTCTGGTGAGTGCATGTATTATAAATTAGCAGCGTGGCAGTTTTCCCAAAGTTCCCAAAGTTTGGTATATTTAACTGGCTGTAATAGCAGCCAAGACGTTTGCTGGCTAATTTGTTTGTGCTCTGATTACACGCAAGTCTCCAGGTCAGCAGTTTGCAGAGATGACTTTAGCCATATGAAAAACCTTACATAGCAAAATATACCGTACCCTAGTAGAAGGATAGCTACAGCTGATAGCCTTCTATTAGCCTCTTAGCGGGAACTCCATATATGGTCGTAGAGCCGAGACAAAGCCATCTTGCATACCTGAATACAATGTCCATTAGCCACAAGCTCACCTCCTAGTATTTAAACGGCATCCGCCTTCCCTCCTTTGTATCTTTACCTGACCAACAGTCTGTACTGCTAGTGCATCCAACTGACCCGCCACAACCCCGTCCTCATCCCCATCATCTCGCCCCACCAGGCTTCCTGTGCAATGGCAGACCAGCTCAACCCCGGTCCATGACCGGGAACTGGCCTCCCAGCATAACTTCAGTTCATGACTGGGGGCTGATTCTTCCCGGGAGGCCAGCTGTAAACCTGTCCACGGCCGGGGGCCAGCCTCCCCATCGAGCCAACCTCCAGGCTTCCTGGGCAAGATCCAGGCTCAGCACGACTGAGGGCTGGACTCCACGACCACCATCCACGCAAAAACCCTCATACCAGAAAATTAGCTGCTGATTCGTACTGCTTCTCACCCCTCTCCTCTCCTCTCCTCTCCTCTCCTCTCCCAGACACACCAAAAACCAGCCAGATACTAGTTTTCTAGCCACCCTCCCCCCTCTCATCCCTCTCTCCTTTGCTCTCTCTCTCCTTCCTCTCTCCTCTCTCCTCTCTCCTCTACTCCATCAACTACTACCCCCCTTCTAACATGTTTGTCAGATGGTGAGAATGAGTCGTGAAATGTTTATATGAGACAGGGTACAGGGCTTTAGAAAGGTCTTTGGGTACTATGTCAGCTTGTTTTTCTCCTATTCTCCTTCTCCTAGGTCCCATCATCCAAGTGTCAGGTTCTTCATGCCATTCTCTTTTTCAAATGACACAGGCATTTTACCATTTGTAGAACACGGGCTAAGGGCAAAAAGGCTAATTACACTAGCTAACCTCAAGTTCAACTTATCCTGTAGAGGTCATAGTCTAAACGTTTCTATACTGTAGAAGGTTTATCTTGATGAAACAGACGCCAAATGTTATATTGTAAAGGGAGTAGTGTTCTGGTAAAAGGTTTAAAGGGGAGGGTGTATTTTGCAAAGTCGTCATAAACTGTCAGTCAATCAATAAAGGAGGCATAAAAGTAATGCAAACCCTGGTCAGAATGTTCTTGGTCAGCAAAGTCAGAGACATGCAATTAATGCCCAACCAATAGCGGAGCATTGGTCAAGATTGTCCTGTCACACACTATTAGCCAGGCTGTGTTCTTCTTCATATTATCAGCCAAGGGAAGGGTACTCTCAAGGCTGATGCCACTGTTTTCCTCCACTGTTTTCCTCCAGTATGTTACATTCAGAGGAGATAATCAAGGTAGTTGAGACAGAGAGAGGAGAGGAGACTTGGGATGTTTTGAATGCGGCCAGCCTTTGCCCTAGCCTTTCCGTTCAACTCCAGGGAATCTGTCCTCCAGAGGACACTTGGCTTATTACGTGTCTGCTGACAAAACTGTAACCCGGTCACATTGATATGAGATTCACTCTCTGTGCTTTGGCACGGCACCATCCACTGTATTAATAAAGACATTTGGAGAAATGAGTAAAACTGTGATAATTATAGAACCATTAGCCCGGTACATTATGGTGTGCCGTGTCATAGCGTCGGCCATTTGTTGGATGTTTGAATGGATTTCTTGGCGTTGTGAGAAGTATCAAGGCAGGATGCATTTGATCTCTTCGTGGAATGCCTGATGAATAATAAATGCTGCTTCACTTTGTGTTCGACCTTGTGCCTGCAACCTGTCTGTTTAATGGCAGAATACACTCAGGCTGCTCAGTGTGTTGGAGGTACCACTATCCGCCATCAGTGATCAGTGGGGCGCTGGAGCAGGCCACTTGGCTAGGCAGTAAACTACAGACGTCTGACCACAACAGAGCCCACTCATACTGACCGACATGACAATGACCTAAAACAAGCAGCAAGTCACATGATTTGAACTGGCAATAAATTGACAGCCACCCGTTTAATCAAAACTCACCAACACAGAAAACACAGAAACAGTGTGTATGCATCAATCCTTTATTTGTGCTGTGTATCACACCTACAGTATCTAATATATGCCCTGTGTCTTACAACTAAAACACTCTGCTCTTAGCGTAGGAAGCCAAGATAGACCATCTTATAAAAGATTCATTTGTTTTTAATATTTAATGCAGTGCTTTGGAAGCCATTGTGATAAAAAGGCATTGTCAGGCTCATAACAGTATATCCCTACATCTAGCGTGTAGAAATATTGCTATAGGTTGGATACCATTGATATTTTTGTCATGCGAGCAATCCCTCCTCCATTTCACATCTCTGGAATATTTCACGCTTTATCTCAGCCGACGGGGATTAAAAAAAACAGCCATCTCTGATCTTTTTAAATGCTATTATATGTTTTTACATTAATTGTAAAAGGCCCTTTATATACACAACCCACATCTTCAAACAATCCCCTTCCCACACACTCTTTTGATTTGAAACATAGTGTTTGAGGAAACAAGCACTTGGCATCCACTCTTTCTACCCTCTATCAGATATAAAAAGAACCCATCCTCCTGTGACATGACACATCCTCAGGCAATCACACGAGGGAGCTCTGTGTTGTTGCGAGAGGGTTAGAGAGTGAGAGAAAGGCCGTCATCACACTGACTGACTGCCGCACTGAGTCTACAGTGTAGTGAGAAGGCGTCGATAACAGTTAACACAAAGTGTTAACAAGAAAACAGACCTGGTGTCACTTTCTGACTTCTCTTCTCATCACCTCAGGCCTACTGGTCTGTACAGGTACAGGCCTACTGGTCTGTAGAGGTATAGGCCTACTGGTCTGTAGAGATATAGGCCTACTGGTCTGTGGAGGTACAGGCCTACTGGTCTGCGGAGGTACAGGCCTACTGGTCTGAAGAGGTACAGGCCTACTGGTCTGAAGAGGTACAGGCCTACTGGTCTGAAGAGGTACAGGCCTACTGGTCTGTAGAGGTATAGGCCAACTGGTCTGTAGAGGTATATGCCTACTGGTCTGTAGAGATATAGGCATACTGGTCTGTGGAGGTACAGGCCTACTGGTCTGCGGAGGTACAGGCCTACTGGTCTGAAGAGGTATAGGACTAGTGTTCTGTAGAGGTATAGGTCTACTGGTCTGTGGAGGTATAGACCTACTGGTCTGTAGAGGTATAGGCCTACTGGTCTGTAGAGGTTTAGGCCTACTGGTCTGTGGAGGTATAGGCCTACTGGTCTGTAGAGGTATAGGCCTACTGGTCTGTAGAGGTATAGGCCTACTGGTCTGTACTGGTATAGGCCTACTGGTCTGTAGAGGTATAGGCCTACTGGTCTGTAGAGGTACAGGCCTACTGGTCTGTAGAGGTATAGGCCTACTGGTCTGTAGAGGTACAGGCCTACTGGTCTGTAGAGGTATAGGCCTACTGGTCTGTAGAGGTATAGGCCTACTGGTCTGTAGAGGTATAGACCTACTGGTCTGTAGAGGTACAGGCCTACTGGTCTGTAGAGGTATAGGCCTACTGGTCTGTAGAGGTATAGGCCTACTGGTGAACTGTTTATGTACATGATGCCTCTACCTACAGCACTGGATCAGTTTCTATTTATTAAATGTTTTCATCATTCTATTTGTGTATGTGAACTGGTTATGTACAGGTAATTGCCAAAATAAATTAAACACCAACACCAAGTGTCTTAATAGGGCGTAAGGCCACCATGAGCCAGAACAGTTTCAATGCATCTTGGCGTAGATTCAACAAGTTTCTGGAACTCTATTGGAGGGATGCGACACCATTCTTCCTTGAGAAATTCCATAATTTGGTGTTTTATGGAAAACGCTGTCTCAGCCGCCGCTCCAGAATCTCCCAAAAATGTTCAATTGGGTTGAGATCTGGTGACTGAGACGGCCATGGAATATGGTTTACATCGTTTTCATGCTCATCAAACCATTCAGTGACCACTTGTGCCCTGTGGATGTGGGCATAGCCATGGTAGCCAAAATAATGGCCTGCCCAGCATTTTTATGCGTGACCATAAGCTTGATGGGATGTTGGTTGTTTAATTAATTAAGGAACCACACCTGTGTGGAAGCACCTACTTTCAATATACTAAGTGTTTTTTCATTATTTTGTCAGGTACCTGTATTTCTCTGTCAATGACTACAAATCAAAATGAAAACACTCAATGTGGGTAAGTAGGGTATATGTTTAATTAAAGGCACTCATTATATCATAAATACAACTTAGAACATATGTCATTCAATATACTGTATATTGTACACTACTAGTTCCATTATTTTACTTTAGACGTGTGTGTATTGTTGTGTATTGTTAGATACTACTGCACTGTTGGAGCTACTAACACAAGCATTTCGCTACACCCGCAATAACATCTGAATGTGACCAATAACATTTGATTTGATTACTAATACATAATCAGTCTCTAGAGAAAAAGTGCTTTGTATACTTTTGTAAAGTGCTTTATTAACCAATAAAGCCCTAGAGAGGGTGTGGTCTATGGCCACAGCCAAGGGCTATACTTGTGCACGACGCAATGCAAAGGGCCTGGACACACCCCTTAGCCGTGGTATATTAGCCATATATATTAGCCACACCCTGAGGTGCCTTATTGCTATTATAAACTAGTGACCAATGAAATTAGAGCAATACATTTTCTCATAAGTGTGGTATACAGTCTGATATACCACGGCTGTCAGCCAATCAGCATTCAGTGCTTGAACCGCCCAGTTTATAATATCCACTAACTGACTGATATCAGCTGGTGGGAGGAGCTATAGGAGGACGGGCTCATTGTAATGGCTGGAATGGAATCATGGAACGGAGTTAAGCATGTGGTTTCATACCGCTCCAGCCCGCCCTCCTATAGCTCCTCCCACCAGCTTCCTCTGAGACATCAATCTTATTACCAACTTGTTTCAGGATGGCAAGTATTGCTGTTTCGACAATAAAAGAGAGAGATATATGTTTTTTTCTTCTGTTTCTGTCCAGCTATGCATTGTCATTGCAAATAAGTATGTTAATTTTGAACAGACTCAATACTATGGTCCATAACAGAGACCAATTCCATACTGATATATGTAATTATATCTTACAAAAAAACAGTCCATTGCAGTGTTGAGCAACTCAATATATCCAATGCCATTTCTGCATGGTCATTGTTTGTGTAACTGCTGATGATATAAAGGTCTAAGTTGGAAGTGTAGCATGCATATGGATTGGAAGTGTAGCATGCATATGGGTTGGAAGTGTAGCATGCATATGGGTTGGAAGTGTAGCATGCACATGGGTTGGAAGTGTAGCATGTATATGGGTTGGATGTGAAGCATGCATATGGATTGGAAGTGTAGCATGCATATGGGTTGGAAGTGTAGCATGCACATGGGTGGCCAATGCCATGATTAGTCCGAGAACTACAGTATGAGAAAATGTCAGAGAAAGTCACTAGAACTATTGCACCTACTTATTGATACATGATACCAGTGTTTCATTGTTTCGGCACATTACTGTACACCCTGCAAGGTTGGAAGAACGTTTCAATCAACAAGGGTGCAAAGAGGTGTGAGACTTAATTGATTGCTTTATATCAATCAGCATGTTCTTGATGCTATTGCGCGAATCATCACATTTCCATATGATGTAATACATTGTGTGAGCTTAACATGCAACTACTGTTCTTTTTTTTATGTTTACAAGTAACAGATGGGTGGGATTATCTTCCTGAAATACATACCAGGTAAAGATGAAGGTGTATATAGGTTAGGGTTAGGTCTACATATTTTGACATTTTGACCTGACTTAGGTTACCATTACTTAGGTTATTTTCCTACACTACTGAGAGGCATACAATTAGTCCCTAACCGTGTGCCAAGTTCTCTATTTCATGTAAGATTGTAGTCATAAGCAATGTAGCTAACCTGCTAAAGTATGTAGTTAGTATTAGATAGATGGTGTGATAAACCTACTGCATTATTAGATAGATGGTGTGATAAACCTACTGCATTATTAGATAGATGGTGTGATAAACCTACTGCATTATTAGATAGATGGTGTGATAAACCTACTGCATTATTAGATAGATGGTGGTATAAAACTACTGCATTTTTAGATAGATGGTGTGATAAATCTACTGCATTATTAGATAAATGGTGTGATAAACCTACTGCATTATTAGATAGATGGTGTGATAAACCTACTGCATTATTAGATAGATGGTGTGATAAACCTACTGCATTTTTAGATAGATGGTGTGATAAAACTACTGCAGTGTCCACAACTGATGGATTTGCTGACAGCAGATTGCGCACTCACTGGTGTCCCCATGTCTCCTTCCAGAAGTGCTTGTACAGGAAGTCCTTGGAGATCACGCCAAGATCTATATACAGACTGCTAGATATGGCAGGGTGATGAATGTGTAGTAACATGAGCCCTGATCCAAGGGTGTTTTTCTTATTTAAGTCTTTGACAATGTAATGCAGTTCAAAGTTTAATCCATATTTGTATTATTTTTAATTTGATTTGAAAGGCAACAAGTTGCCAAATACAACTGCTTAGGATTTAAATGCTTATAATCATAGTACATACTTAAGGTTTGTCCAACTGTAAATGTAACATGCTTTAACTGTGTTTATATCATCTTTATTGCTCTTTGACACATCCATATGCTGATTAGTCAGGCTGATAACTATCATTATTTTGAATATTGTGAAAGAGATGTATAATATAGCCTACTACGTGCACCAACTCTGCAATGTATAAAATACTGAGACAAAAATAATATCAGTGCATTTTGGTATTTTTAAATGTTGGATTTCTTAGTTTGTCATGTCCTTGGTTATAATCAATTAAATGCTAAACACATTACATGCCATTTTTGTCATTCTGCAAACTACCATTGATTGTGTTAATGTTAAGAGAAGGTGTGCTACCATACTCATAGTTGTTTGCGTCTGTTACTTTCTGAGCTGCTTCTGCCGCATCGTCAATCACTTGTTTCTCTGCTTGCTCTGTCTCCCGGTGGTAGAAATAGTTAAAGTTGGAGACGATAACAGGGACAGGTAAGGCGATGGTCAACACGCCGGAAATGGCGCAGAGAGTCCCCACCATTTTGCCTCCCAAAGTAGTAGGACACATGTCCCCGTATCCCACAGTGGTCATTGTCACCACAGCCCACCAGAACCCATCAGGGATACTGACAAACTGTGTGTGGGGCTCGTCCACCTCAGCAAAGTAGATGGCACTGGAGAACAGTATGACTCCAATAAAGAGGAAGAAGATCAGCAGACCCAGCTCCCTCATACTAGCCTTCAGGGTCTGGCCCAGGATCTGAAGCCCTTTGGAGTGTCGCGACAGCTTGAAGATCCGGAAGACTCGCACTAGACGGATAATGCGTAAGATGGCCAGTGACATGTTCTGGCTGGAGTTGACGTCTTCATCGGGCGTGGTGTACAGCTCTGTAGCCATGGTTACGAAATAGGGTATTATAGAGACAATGTCAATGGTGTTCATGATGTTGTGGAAGAAGTCACTTTTGCTGGGACAGACCACAAAGCGTACACCAAGCTCAAAGCAGAACCAAATTATGCAGATGGTTTCCACAATGAAAAACGGGTCTGTGAAATAGGCAAATAAGTCTTTTTGGACTATAGGAGGACCCTCCTGGGTTCCATTGACACCCAGGGAAAAGGTGGTGATGAAGTCTACGTCGTCACGGAACTCTGGCAGAGTCTCCAGGCAGAAAATGAAGATAGAGATGATAATGACAAAGACAGACACCAAGGCCACTGACCTAGCTGCACTTGAACTCTCCGGATACTCAAACAGGAGCCAGAACTGCTTATGGACCTCGTTGGTGGGCAACAGCGGCTCGGGTTCTGTTATGAACCCCTCAATTTCACGGAACTGTTCCATAGCTTCTCTTCCTAACTCGTAGAAAACTATCTCTCTTGCGAAAATCTCTAAGGGGACGTTGGCCGGTCTTCGGACTTTGCCCCCAGACTGATAGAAGTACAAGATCCCATCGAAGCTGGGACGGTTCCGGTCGAAAAAATACTCGTTCTTCATCGGGTCAAAGTATTCCATCCTTTTCATGGGGTCTCCCAGCAGAGAGTCTGGAAACTGCGATAAGGTTTTGAGTTGAGTCTCGTACATCATGCCTGAAATATTGATGACTACTTTCTGATCCCTGTCCTCCACTCCCAGTTTCTCACCAAACAGGTCTTCTTCATTGTCACAGCACTCCTGAACCAGCTTACTGAAGACACTGTCGGTCGGCGAGCCTTCACTGTTCATCAGGAGTTTGAAGTTGGACAGCAGACTGTTGCAGCTAGACGGGCCTTTAGTAGTCAGCATAGGCGTTGTAGAGGGAGAAAACCCCTCTGGCCTAGTCTGGTGCCCACGGTGCTGTGATGGATTTGGTGAAGTCACACAATTGGTGACAGGGTTCTGATCAGGTGCTGCCTCTGAGGTGGGTGAAGTGGGGTACCCCGAGTCATCGGGGATGCCCATGTTGAGGCCGATATCATCCATGTTTTCAAAGTTAACCAGTGGCACATCCATCACTGTCCCTTTGCCAGGGCACTCCTCTGTTCCTCAGCCTGGCTCAGTATAATGGGACTGGGGCGATGCCACAACCAGCCTGATGATCCAGCCACGGTCTCCTTATTGCTGTAGAACATTGAGACAGGTGTATTCAACAGGCTGTTCTGATTGAGATGCCAGCTCCTCGTAATCTGAAAAATAAGATTAAAAAAAGGTAGAGTTAGTTTCTGTCTTATGCCTCTGTGTGACTGTAAACAAGACATCTCTGTATATCAGGGACGGGAAACTGGATCTCTCCGCCCCATGGCAAAATGTATAGAATTGCAGTAAACTTGTATTAAAGGTGCAGCATTTTAACTGCGCCCCATGGCAAAATGTATAGAATTGCAGAAAACTTGCTTAAAAGGTGCAACATTTTATCTGCGCCCCATGGCAAAATGTATAGAATTGCAGTAAACTTGTATTAAAGGTGCAGCATTTTAACTGCGCCCCATGGCAAAATGTATAGAATTGCAGAAAACCTGCTTTAAAGGTGCAGCATTTGATCTGCGCCCCATGGCAAAATGTATAGAATTGCAGTAAACTTGTATTAAAGGTGCAGCATTTTAACTGCACCCCATGGCAAAATGTATAGAATTGCAGAAAACCTGCTTTAAAGGTACAGCATTTGATCTGCGCCCCATGGCAAAATGTATAGAATTGCAGTAAACTTGTATTAAAGGTTCAGCATTTGATCTGCGCCCCATGGCAAAATGTATAGAATTGCAGAAAACTTGCTTTAAAGGTGCAACATTTTATCTGCGCCCCATGGCAAAATGTATAGAATTGCAGAAAACTTGATTTAGACAGGTAACCATCTACTGACATATGCTTTTAAACTGTGACCGCTGTCTCCACTTGACACCCAGGGCCCTGCACACGCAGAGAGAAACTACTGGCTCCCTGACCAACACCACTGCAGGCTTTGGCAGCAGGTAAAAACAGCACTTGATATCACATTGAACTTAATGAAATTTGAGGTCATATCATTTCCACTATGTATGGACCAAGGAGGAATATGTGGATATGTGCAACAAAAATACATCTATTGATTATTCTTAGGGGTCATAGAGTTTGCCTAAAATGTACACTCTATGAGTGTTTGCTGAAGTTGTTGTGAATCTACAAACTTTTATTATAGTTAAAAAATAAATAAATAAAAAAGCTATTTACTGTATGTGTGTAGTCTGTGCTGTGTTTTTTCTTCATGAATCTTGTTCTGGAGGCAATTTTTAAGAGTGCTCACTAGCTGGCACAGCCATAAAGTCATCAAACCCTAACCTTATCCCTAACCTTAACAACACTGCTAACCCTAACCGTAACCCTAACCTTAACCCCACTGCTAACCCTAATGCCTAACTCTAACCATATATCAAGACCAAAAAGCTAATACAAATATTTTTTTATTGTAATTTTTTACAATAATAGCCAATTTTGCACTCAGTTCTGCCCCTAACAATAACTGTCTATGGCAGACCTTTTAACTGCATTTCTATGTCCGTGTCCTATTGTTCAGACTAAATGTTTTCACTTTGAAGAGAGAATAAGACAGAGAGGTGAATGGCTTCTGTTAGAGAAAATGCTGATGATGTGAAAGACATGTTCCCTATGGACATGAGCGTGCGCATGTGTGTGCGTGTGTTTACAGTATGTGTGTGTGTGTGTGTTCATGTGTGTTTGTGCGTTAGTATGCGTGCAAGTCTGTCTGTGTGGATTACGGGGTTCCAGCCAGCCTTAATCTCGGATGCAGTTTAATGAGTTTTCCCAAAAAACACCAAATGTTCACTAGAACCAAAAGTACCCAAAAAACTAATCAAACACCATTCAATCCTTGATGAGAATTCGAAGGTTTCTGCTCTCAACAAGCTTTGCTTGTCACAAATGCAGTAATTTAATCATGGTAAACTAGCAAAATAGCTTAACTTTCTCAACTACTTTATACATCAGGTGTAAAACGGACACAGTTTAATGATCACATATCAAATCACAGTTATAAACTCCTTCCCCATCAACACCACAGCTAAACAGACACACACACCATCAACACCACAGCTAAACAGACACACACACCATCAACAATTTTGAAGATAACTGTGTCCACATGCCCGGAGCACTCACCAGCGTATGCAGGTCTGAGCCTGCAGACGTTCCTTTGACAGCTCTCACTCACTCTCTCTCTCTCTCTCTCTCTCTCTCTCTCTCTCTCTCTCTCTCTCTCCTCCCCAGGTAACTGCGCTCCCCTGTTCTCTCTCCCTCCCTCTCTCTGCTCATCCAGCAGCACAATCAGGAGATCGGACTGCCTTGGGCTCTAATAAAGCCTCTCATTTGGTAATCTTACACCCCATACGAAACCAGTGTGTCCATTAAGGACACACACACACACACACACACACACACACACACACACACACACACACACACACACACACATGCACACACGCTAATACACACACTTACTGTGGTGTTGATGTTGGGATCCTGTTCCCTCTTCCCCTCCTCAGTCACTGGGTATTGTGATACTAAGGTAGGTAGGGAGCCCTAGGAGATCCCAAACAGCGGTGTGTCTGACGCGACCAGGGGGCGGTGGGACCTGATCTTACCCCAGCTCCTGCAGAGTAAGCAAACACAGTAACACCTCAGGGACATGCATCCAATTCAACCCCACCTCACTGTCATACACCCTCCATACTGTACCTGAGGACTCTAGCCCCCACCTCTGTATACACACACACACACACGCACGCACGCACGCACACACACACACTGGAGATTAGATACTGTTCCTTATATCCCTGTCATACTGTACTTGCTGCATCAACAGCACCACTGTCAGGTGGCAATAGTGTTATTGTTTTGCTATGAGGACAGTCGTTGGCAGGCCTAGCTACTTTAATCTAGCAATAATTATGTAGGTTTATTGTGTTTGTAACATCACCTTTAAGCCATGTAAAATAGTCTCCAAATACCATTGGTGTTCTATTTGATCATATTATTAATATTTCACAAGAGTTTTAATGTACATGTTATATAGCTTTATTGCAGGTTAAAATGTCTATGCTTAAGTGCTTTTCTGGTGGTGTTCTGTATAGATTTACAATAGAAAAACCTTTCTGAGAAAGTCTTCAGGACATGCAGTGCCTGACTGTATTTAATTCCCGATGTCCTTGCCAACTCTAACACATCCACACTGTGTGCCAGCGAGCAAGGCTTTGTCAAACTAACAAAATGGCTGCTCTGTCACGACACTCTGCAGCGAGCCAAATCAGAAAGGACATTAAATCTACAGCATGGCTGCATCTATCTCCATGCTGATTCCTTAGGGGGGAAAAAACGTCCAATCAAAGTTAATCTAGTTCTCCCTGTGAAGGACGGCCAATTTGGCAACACCGCAAGGATATTGTGTTACTCGACAGAGATACGATTGTCCATAGTCAGAATAGATTCCCCCATCTAGTCTACCTGTGTGCCTGGTTCCGCCTGGGATTTCTGTCTCCTGCTACCCGTTATATTGCGGTGTGGGCAAAAGAAAAGCACTGCAGGCGTAGAGGAGTGGCGCTCCCAAGGTCAAGCATTCACATTTACATTTTACATTTTGGTCATTTAGCAGACACTCTTATCCAGAGCAACTTACACACATCCCTGTGGCAGCACTTCAAGACCCGCTAATCCCTCTTGGGCTTTCTCCATGCCCCCCACATACACACATACACGCGCGTATGTACGCACACACACGCACACACACTTTTCCACAGGGATGTGTTTTTGCATGACTATGCAATATCCTGACTTTGTCATTGAGGCAGGCTGTTGAAGCAGTGGCTGCCAGTTAAACACTGCATAAATAAACAAAAGAGATGGAGTGAGTGAGACTAATCAATGCATTACCAGCATAGTGATTTGGGACTGAGAGAGAGAAAGAGCGAGAGGATGAGAGATAAGGTAAGAGAGAGCGGGAGAGTGAGAGAGAGAGAGCGGGAGAGAGCGGGAGAGAGCGAGAGAGAGCTAGAGAGAAAGAGAGAGCGAGAGAGAGGGAGAGAGGGAGAGAGAGAGAGAAAGAGAGAAAAGAGGGGGTGAGAGTGAATTAGAAGTAGAGGGCAGAGTGACAGTGAGAGGGAGAATGAAGGAGAGAGAAAAGAGAGAAGGTAAGAAAGGAAGGGGGCAGTGGGGAGATGAGGCAGCACACAGCAGGTAGCTACTGCAATGTCACAGTGTCACTCCTCCTTGTCTGTAATACTGTGGTCTCTCTCTCTCCCTGGACTCTAACTACTGTAGTCTCTCTCTCTCTCTCTCTCTCTCTCTCTCTCTCTCTCTCTCTCGCTGGACTCTAACTACTGTAGTCTCTCTCTCTCCCTGGACTCTAACTACTGTAGTCTCTCTCTCTCTCTCTCGCTGGACTCTAACTACTGTAGTCTCTCTCTCTACCTGGACTCTAACTACTGTAGTCTCTCTCTCTCTCTCTCTCTCTCTGGACTCTAACTACTGTAGTCTCTCTCTCTCCCTGGACTCTAGCTACTGTAGTCTCTCTTTCTCTCTCTCGCTGGACTCTAACTACTGTAGTCTCTCTCTCTCCCTGGACTCTAGCTACTGTAGTCTCTCTCTCTCTCTCTCTCGCTGGACTCTAACTACTGTAGTCACTCTCCCTGGACTCTAACTACTGTAGTCTCTCTCTCTACCTGGACTCTAACTACTGTAGTCTCTCTCTCTCCCTGGACTCTAACTACTGTAGTCTCTCTCTCTACCTGGACTCTAACTACTGTAGTCTCTCTTTCTCTACCTGGACTCTAACTACTGTAGTCTCTCTCTCTACCTGGACTCTAACTACTGTAGTCTCTCTCTCTCCCTGGACTCTAACTACTGTAGTCTCTCTCTCTCCCTGGACTCTAACTACTGTAGTCACTCTCTCTCCCTGGACTCTAACTACTGTAGGCTCTCTCTCTCCCTGGACTCTAACTACTGCAGTCTCTCTCTTTCCCTAGTTCTAACTACTGCAGTCTCTCACTCTCCCTGGACTCTAACTTAACTACTGTAGTCTCTCTCTCTCCCTGGACTTTAACTACTGTAGTCTCTCTCTCTGGACTCGAGCTACTGCAGTCTCTCTCTCTCCCTGGACTCTAACTACTGTAGTCTTTCTCTCTCTCTGGACTCTAGCTACTGTAGTCTCTCTCTCTCCTTGGACTCTAACTACTGTAGTCTTTCTCTCTCTCTGGACTCTAGCTACTGTAGTCTCTCTCTCTCCCTGGACTCTAACTACTGTAGTCTTTCTCTCTCTCTGGACTCTAGCTACTGTAGTCTCTCTCTCTCCTTGGACTCTAACTACTGTAGTCTTTCTCTCTCCTTGGACTCTAACTACTGCAGTCTCTTTCTCTCCCTGGACTCTAGCTACTGCAGTCTCTCTCTCTCCCTGGACTCTAACTACTGCAGTCTCTTCTATCATTATCCCAGTGTTGCAGATCTGATCCCCCTCTGAGTGACACTGTCTGTCATCTTAACCGTGAACATGGACACTGTTGACTTGGCACTTCCTCACTCAGCCATGAGTTTATTGGATGTACTGATACTGTGTGTGTCTGCCACGGAAGACTGTTTAAGAAACATAGCTGAAATGTGAAGGTGAAATCAATCAGCTTCCATTCATGAATGTTGATAAGGTTGGATACATGTCCAGAGTTGTAGAAAACTCCACTCAGGCTATACAGTATCTTTCCAAATCAACAAACTGTTGTTTTGTGTTCAGCAGACAGCCAGGTTGAACATGATATGTCATTGATGAGAGTGTATCTAAATTCTATCTAAACGTTCCACAATATGCTCATCCATTAGGGACGGCAGGATTTCGAGGTGCACATCAGGTAGTATGTTCCTCTGGTTATTCCAATCATCCTATGCCCCTATTTATTCCAATAAAGTGATCCTATAGTTCAGAACATACCTATCTCAGTGGAGACCTCACACATGAGAGAAATGCTGGGCCAGAGCCAGGAGGATATGACGGCTGTGGCACATCCTGCCCCCTTCAGAGATCACTATCTTTAGGTCAATGTAGAATGGCGTCCATTTTTCTATCTCAACCTAGTTGAATGAAGCCTATGACGGAGGTGAACTCTCAGCTTCCAGGGTCAGAGTGAGGTCAGAGTGAGGTCAGACTGAAGCCTCTGTGTGAATCCAAAAGTCTTTCCACTCATGAGAGAATTTGCAAAGGATTATTATGAGATGATAATAAGCAGCTTGTTCTACATGAAGATTTGTAACAATAGAGTATTTGTTTGGTATTTGAACACTGTGGTCGTATGGTCAGGCAGCGGGATGAAATTGCAGCTTGAGTGAAAGACAACGTGATGAGGAATGAGGCATGTTGGGGTGGCAGTGGGCGTAAACACGCAGGGATCACATTCTCAAAGTCTGAGAGTGGCAGCGGTATGAATCCAGCTGTATCATTGATTTTGGTATTTTTTTGTTTTTCTAATCTAGCCCTATTTTTGTTAACAGAACCCTACCCCTAACACCTCACCTCAACCCAGTAACTAACTCCTAACCACTACCTGCAAGCTTTAAGTATGTTTTTTGACATTTTGTTTTTGTTTTGGAGGGAGATGCTCCTTGTTTTGTTTCATCCACAATATGTACTGTATGTCATTGCAATTTGTTGTGCAAACCACAACTTATTCCCTTCACCCATTTTGCCATCATTGACTTGAATGGGGATGCCTGTTCTATTCATTATATTTTCAATGGACTTGACTTATTCCCTTCAGCTCCTAGTGGAGCAAAGGGCCTCAACGGTGCATCTGCTGCAAACTCTGTTCTGGGCCGTTTTCTAGACCTCATTCCAGGTGGTTCCTGACTTCTTAATCTCCTCATCACTTGTCATTCTCCATGTCTTCTTTGACTGCCAACTTTCCTTGTGCCCTGTGAGTTGCCCTCCAGTGCCTGCCTGGTTACAGTGCGTTGAGGTTTCCTTAGTGTGAGCCCGATCCATTTACACTTTCTCTGTCCCAGTTGTGTAGCTATTGGTTCCTTGGTTTGTGCGTTGCCATGGGTTGTTTTTGCTGACCGTGTCTGTGTGTCTGATGTGTTTGTTTCAGAGGCATCTGCTGATGAAGGTCTGTATGCTGTTCAGTGTGGCGGCGGAAACTCTAAACGTATTTGTGAAAAATATGCAAAGTTTGTTTTTGAGAAAAAGATTCTTTGTGTTCCAGATTGGTTTCAAGGTGTGGTATTTATGTCTTCCAGATTGGTTTCAAGGTGTGGTATTTATGTCTTCCAGATTGGTTTCAAGGTGTAGTATTTATGTCTTCCAGATTGGTTTCAAGGTGTGGTATTTTTGTCTTCCAGATTGGTTTCAAGGTGTGGTATTTATGTCTTCCAGATTGGTTTCAAGGTGTAGTATTTATGTCTTCCAGATTGGTTTCAAGGTGTGGTATTTTTGTCTTCCAGATTGGTTTCAAGGTGTGGTATTTATGTCTTCCAGATTGGTTTCAAGGTGTAGTATTTATGTCTTCCAGATTGGTTTCAAGGTGTGGTATTTATGTCTTCCAGATTGGTTTCAAGGTGTGGTATTTATGTCTTCCAGATTGGTTTCAAGGTGTGGTATTTATGTTGCTTTCCCTGGATCTGATGTCCTCATCTGTTCCCCCGATAACTGACACCATGCTGCCGAGGTAGGTGAATTTTTCCACTTCCTCAAGGCTGTATGCAAACCACAGGGGACAGAAACCTAGGACCATGCACGGTTCTTTGGAGTTTTAAAACATCCAGGTTCCAGTGTCAGCCTCAATGTCATTTTTAGACAGTCACTCCTAACTCATCATGGACAAGGAGGTGTTTGACCAGCGTGTGGATTCCACCCCATTACGGAGATTATGCAACGTGCAGCAGATCAGGGATATAAGACCAGGGGGTCACTCTCATAGATGAACACTAGTGCCTAAAGAGCACAGACTTAACTGAAATGTCTGAATTGTTTCCAGCTCACTAATCAAATGGAAAGGAGGGTTTTCTGCATGTCTAGGCCAGCTCCACAGAGACCAGACCACGAAGACACAGGATTAGAAAGTTACAGCAAACCAATCTCTTAAGACCAATGACCCCCTGCAATTTAGCAGTGAATGTTCAGTCATTCAGTGACACGACTGTATCTATCCACCTTGACTTTCCCCCCAAAAAAATCTGTATCTCCGCTGCGCTGTGTCAGCACAATGGACAGAATGCACCACAGTGTGTGTAGGGGGCTATGGAAAGCCACTGGGGCGGTTAGGTATGACTCCTTTGGGTTTCCATAAAAAGCGGGAAAAAACGCTTCTCATCTTTGTGTGTGGTAGGCTGTGAATAACGTGATACGCCTCCGCCTGTAATATTTTATTTCGATTTATAAGGGCAGGGTCAAGTTTACCAGTCGGCCCTGGTGCGGATGCCGTTCCTATGGTGGGGGCGCTCTGCAGGAGTGTCTGCCCTATGATAGGGTGAGGGAGGTTTTCATCCCGTCTGATTATGACCTAGCTCTCTCCGGAGCCTGGAGTGGAGAGGGTGTGCTCTGACCCTTTCTCCCAGGCTGTCCCTTACCTGCGTCAACAAAGGCCCATGCGGAGACGTTTGTGCTCCCGCATCGCCAGAAGGTTAGTGGACAGTGTTTAGGGCCTGGGAAAAGTGTTCATCTGCCTCGGGGCAACTGCTACGATGTTCCTTAAAACTATGAAATAACACATTTGGAATCATGTAGTAACCAAAAAAGTGATAAACAAATCAAAATAGATTTTATATTTGAGATTCTTCAAATTGCCACCCTTTGCCTTGATGACAGTTTTGCACACTCTTGGCATTCTCTCAACCAGAATCAACTGGAATGCTTTTCCAACAGTCTTGAAGGACTTCCCACATATGCTGAGCACTTGTTGGCTGCTTTTCCTTCACTCTGCGGTCTGACTCATCCCAAACCATCTCAATTTGGTTGAGGTCTAGGGGATTGTGGAGGCCAGGTCATCTGATGCAGCACTCCATCACTCTTCTTCTTGGTCAAATAGCCCTTACACAGCCTGGAGGTGTGTTGGGTCATTGTCCTGTTGAAAAACAAATGATAGTCCCACTAAGCCGAAACCAGATGGGATGGCGTATCGCTGCAGAATGCTGTGGAAGCCACGCTGGTTAAGTGTGCTTTGAATTCTAAATAAATTGACACCAACAAAGCACAGGGCCACAGTTTCCCACGACCCCCCCTGTCTCAGCCTCCAGGATCTATGCTGCAAAATGAATATCCATGTGAAGCTGTTACCACATCCTGTCAGAAGGGGTTTAGATCCCATCCTGTTAGAAGGGGTTTAGATCCCATCCTTGGCCAGGCTATGTCCTAATTCAAAATGAACCATGGTAAATCTCTCTCCCTAGTACATAGCGTAGTGTAGGTCAATAAGCATAACAGATGTGTTCTGTGATATAATAACAACAACATGATTGCAATTAATTTGGCCAATTCCCTGAAAGGGAAAAAATCCCCATGTGGTCCATCAGGCGTTGCTTTCACCTTCTAGACAGACAGCACTGCATCTGGCGTTATTGCAATAATACTACTAATAGTAAAGTAGCATTGCTAATACTAATCTTTTAGCACTACTTATACTAAGTACTGAGAATGCTACAGCTAATACTAGGAATACTCATGAAGGTACTATCTATCTCTGTCTTCCTGTCTGTCTGTCAACCCGGCCGCCTTCCTGCCTGCTTGGCTGCCCGTGTGCCCGTCTGTCTGTCTGTCTGATGATCTTTTGTCATATGCCAGTGTTGATGCAGCAAGGGGCTCATTTTTCCCAATGCTAGTAAAGTCCTGTAAGTGACCTACCTGTTTTTCTGTCTGTCTGTCCGCCAGGTACCATTGGATCTCTATCATATTTCACACTCACACACACTTAGGCCATTTTTTAGCTCTACCCTCACCTTCATGGCCTCCTTCCCCTGATTGACGCAATCTCTACACTGGATATATACTGTAAGGAGGGGGTAAAGTCAGGGACATGGTTGATGGGATGATCCTCAACACAGTGTATTTGTAAGTACTAACATGTATTAAAGTGCAACGATAGTAACATCGCTGTTTGATGAAACCTTGTAATTGCATTTTTGCTCATTTTCATTTTGTCACGTATTGAAAGCAGTAACTATCCTCAATGTGCTCTGAACATTTCATGACTCTAGGACCAAGACAATGTATACAAAATAGCTTCTGAAGTATGTTAGTTTATGGTAAAATATGGCGCCCGACGGTGTCACAAGGTGCTGAAAAGCTGCACTCTCCGTGTTCTGGACAACAGACAGACAGACGGACAACTCCTGTCCTGTTTTTAGCGATGCGATAGGTGTTATATCCCCCCACTGACTGAACACACCCCACCTAAGGCAGGTATTGTGTTCTATCACCCCACTGACTGAACACACCCCACCTATTTATTTTTAGGGTGTAGATAAGCTTTAATGTTGCAGATAGAATGTAACCTCCATCAATGTAATTGTCTGCATCACTTCCAATCCCCTAAATATTTCTTGAAAATATATACGTATATACACTGGGGGCCAAAAGTTTGATTCAAGGGTTTTTCTTTATTTGCACTATTTTTAACATTGTAGAATAAAAGTGAAGACATCAAAACTATGACATAACACATATGGAATCATGTAGTAACCAAAAAGGTGTTCAATGTAGCCACCCTTTGCCTTGATGACAGCTTTGCATACTCTTGGCATTCTCTCAACCAGCTTCATGAGGACCGCCACAGGAATGGAAGACCCAGAAATACCTCTGCTGCAGAGGATAAGTTCATTAGAGTTACCAGCCTCAGATTGCAGCCCAAATAAATGCTTCACATAGTTCAAGTAACAGACACATCTCAACATCAACTGTTCAGAGGAGACTGTGTGAATCAGGCCTTCATGGTGGAATTCCTGCAAAGAAACCACTACTAAAAGACACCAATAAGAAGAAGAGACTTGCTTGGGCCAAGAAACACGAGCAATGGAAATTAGACCGGTGGAAATTTGTCCTTTGTCCTGGAGTCCAAATTTGAGATTTTTGTTTCCACCCTCAACCAAATTTAGATGGTTTGGGATGAGTCGGACCGCAGTGAAGGAAAAGCAGCCAATAAGTGCTCAGCATATGTGGGAACTCCTTCAAGACTGATTGAAAAAGCTGGTTGAGAGAATGTCAAGAGCGTGCAAAGCTGTCATCAAGGCAAAGGGTGGCTATTTGAAGGATCTCAAATATAAAATATATTTTGATTTGTTTAACACTTTTTTGGTTACTACATGATTCCATACAGTGGGGAGAACAAGTATTTGATACACTGCCGATTTTGCAGGTTTTCCTACTTACAAAGCATGTAGAGGTCTGTAATTTTTATCATAGGTACACTTCAACTGTGAGAGACGGAATCTAAAACAAAAATCCAGAAAATCACATTGTATGATTTTTAAATAAATAATTTGCATTTTATTGCATGACATAAGTATTTGATCACCTACCAACCATTAAGAATTCGGCTGTCACAGAGCTGTTAGTTTTTCTTTAAGAAGCCCTCCTGTTCTCCACTCATTACCTGTATTAACTGCACCTGTTTGAACTCGTTACCTGTATAAAAGACACCTGTCCACACACTCAATCAAACAGACTCCAACCTCTCCACAATGGCCAAGACCAGAGAGCTGTGTACGGACATCAGGGATAAAATGGTAGACCTGCACAAGGCTGGGATGGGCTACAAATCCTGCAGCGCACGCAAGGTCCCCCTGCTCAAGCCAGCGCATGTCCAGGCCCGTCTGAAGTTTACCAATGACCATCTGGATGATCCAGAGGAGGAATGGGAGAAGGTCATGTGGTCTGATGAGCCAAAAATAGAGCTTTTTGGTCTAAACTCCACTCGCCGTGTTTGGAGGAAGAAGAAGGATGAGTACAACCCCAAGAACACCATCCCAACCGTGAAGCATGGAGGTGGAAACATCATTCTTTGGGGATGCTTTTCTGCAAAGGGGACAGGACGACTGCACCGTATTGAGGGGAGGATGGATGGGGCCATGTATCGCGAGATCTTGGCCAACAACCTCCTTCCCTCAGTAAGAGCATTGAAGATGGGTCGTGGATGGGTCTTCCAGCATAACAACGACCCGAAACACACAGCCAGGGCAACTAAGGAGTGGCTCCGTAAGAAGCATCTCAAGGTCCTGGAGTGGCCTAGCCAGTCTCCAGACCTGAACCCAATAGAAAATCTTTGGAGGGAGCTGAAAGTCCGTATTGCCCAGCGACAGCCCCGAAACCTGAAGGATCTGGAGAAGGTCTGTATGGAGGAGTGGGCCAAAATCCCTGCTGCAGTGTGTGCAAACCTGGTCAAGAACTACAGGAAACGGATTTTTGTTTTAGATTCCGTCACTCACAGTTGAAGAGTACCTATGATAAAAATTACAGACTTCTACATGCTTTGTAAGTGGGAAAACCTGCAAAATCGGCAGTGTATCAAATACTTGTTCTCCCCACTGTATGTGTTATGTCATAGTTTTGATGTCTTCACTTTTATTCTACAATGTAAAAAATACACCCTTGAATGACTAATATCCAAACCTTTGGCCCCCAGTGTACATATACATATACATACATACACATAAATACACACATATACACATACATACACACATATACATATATAAATATATATATTTTTAAATATATTTTCCTTTACATTCTAACCCTACTACCCAAATCAAATCAAATCAAACTGGTGTAGACTGGTGTAAATAAAATAGTAACAAAGAGGAATACAATTAAATATACAAGAATGGAGTTTTATACAGGGACTACCAGATCAATGTGCAGGTGTATTTGAGGTAGATACAGTATGTACATAAAGGCAGGGTAAAGTGACTATACAACAGGATAGATAATAATAAGGTATTTGAGGTAGATATGTACATAAAGGCAGGATAAAGTGACTATACATCAGGATAGATAATAATAAGGTATTTGAGGTAGATATGTACATGGAGGCAGGGTAAAGTGACTATACATCAGGATAGATAATAATAAGGTATTTGAGGTAGATATGTACATGGAGGCAGGGTAAAGTGACTAGACATCAGGATAGATAATAATAAGGTATTTGAGGTAGATATGTACATGAAGGCAGGGTAAAGTGACTAGGCATCAGGATAGATAATAATAAGGTATTTGAGGTAGATATGTACATGAAGGCAGGGTAAAGTGACTAGGCATCAGGATAGATAATAATAAGGTATTTGAGGTAGATATGTACATGAAGGCAGGGTAAAGTGACTAGACATCAGGATATATAAGAGTAAGAATAAAGAACTGTGTAGCAGCAGCAAATGATGAGTAACAGTGTGTGCCATTGTAATGTGTTTATGTTGTCGGCATGTGTGTTATACGTGTGTTTGTATGTAGTGTATGTGAATGTGTGGGGGTTTTGTCTGGGAGTGTCAATGTAGTGTGTGTGAGTGAGTGTTTATATTGTGTGTATATATAGTCTACTGAGTGTGCGTAGGGCCAGTGCAGATAGTTTGGGTAACATTAATTGACTATTTAGTCTGGATATTTAGCAGTCTGGCTATTTAGCAGTCTGGCTATTTAGCAGTCTGGCTATTTAGCAGTCTGGATATTTAGCAGTCTGGATATTTAGCAGTCTGGATATTTAGCAGTCTGGATATTTAGCAGTCTTGATATTTAGCAATCTTGATATTTAGCAGGCTTGATATTTAGCAGTCTGGATATTTAGCAGTCTTGATATTTAGCAGTCTGGATATTTAGCAGTCTGGATATTTATTAGTATGTAGACTAATGTTGTAGTTGTTGTTTCCAATCTTCCCTTCAACCTGCCCTGTCTGGAACTGTGAGGAGTAACAGTGTAACCTATGTTGCCACCATAACAAAGACCAAAGCCGGCAGGAGTTCCGTTGAGGACAGTGGTGTCTCTCTATCACAGGTCAAGGATCTTTTAAACTAACTAAAATATTTCTGCATGCATTCGTTACAACAACAAGTAAATAGCTTCAAGTGTTTTGTCAAAATACTGGTGGAGTCAACAAATAAAAGAATGGCCAGAGAGGTCAAGGACCTGAAGAACAGTTTGCAGTTCTCCCAGGGTCAGCAAGATTAGTTTAAACAGGAGAACGGGAAAATGACAGAAATCTGTAAGTCATTGAGAGAGGACATCAGTTCTGTATGTGAAAAATTATCTTGGAGAAACTGAAGATGGACCTCAGGAAAATTTAGGTTGAGTGCGCCCACAGGACAGGTGACAGGCCCGGGCCGATAGTGGTCAAGTTCCTGAAGTTGAAGGACAAGGTAGCTGTTCTGGAAAGAACAAATAACTTGAGAGGAACATATATCTTCCTCAACGAGGACTATCCTGAAGCTATGCGCCAGAAGAGGAAACTTATCCCAGCCATGAAAGCTGCCAGAGTGCGTGGGGACATTGCTTACATCTTCTATTACAGGCTCATTGTCCACCCTCCCTCCCGAATGCCTGGAACTGATGAGAGAGCCAAGGCTATGGGTTCGTAGCATCAACCCCGTAGCACACACACATATTTACACACACCAACTGATTAATGGACTGCTGAATGTATACTTGTATATCTTGCTTTGTTTGTTCTTTTCCATATTATCTCTGATAAGCTACCCAGGAAAGGGCTGAAAATAGGCCAAAGTAATATATGCAGCCTTAGAAATAAGGTTCATGACATCAATAACTTGCTAACATCAGATAACATTAATATATTAGCCATTTCTGAGACTCACTTAGATAATTCATTTGATGATAGGTACCTGATCCGACAAGGTGAACAACTTGAGCAAGGCACTTAACCCTAATTTGCTCCAGGGGCTGACCCTGTAGGTAGGCAGTCATTGTAAATAAGAATTTGTTATTAACTGACTTGACTAGTTAAATAAAGGTTAAATAAAAAATACAGCAGTAGAAATACAAGGATTTAACATCTATAGACGAGACAGGAATGCTTATGGGGGAGGTGTTATATATTCAGAAATCATATCCCTGTAATGCTTAGAGAAGATCTTATGTCAAGTTTTATTGAAGTGTTGTGGTTCCAGGTTCACATGGCACATCTAAAGCCTTTTCTTTTGGGGTGTTGCTATAAGCAATTAAGTGGCAACAGCCAGTATCTAAATAATATGTGTGAAATGCTTGACAGTATATGTGATGTAAACAGAGAGGTTACTTTCTTGGGGACCTGAATATTGACTGGTTTTCATCAAGCTGTCCATTCAAGAGGAAGCTTCTCACTGTAACCAGTGCCTGTAATCTGGTTCAGGTTATTAATCAACCTACCAGTGTGTTTACGAAAAAAGTATGAACATGTATGCACTAACTAACTTTAAGTCGCTCTTGATAAGAGCGTCTGCTAAATGATTAAAATGTAAATGTTTAGAAACACTGCAGGAACCAGATAATTGATCAACTTTTTACTAGTACTGTAGAACTTTGTTCTAAAGCTGTGTGAGTACCCATTGGATGCAGTAATCATAATATAGTGGCTATATCCAGGAAAGCCAAAGTTCCAAAAGCTGGGCCTAAAATAGTGTATAAGAGATCATGCAAA
Source organism: Thymallus thymallus (assembly GCA_023634145.1). Lineage (NCBI taxonomy): Eukaryota > Metazoa > Chordata > Actinopteri > Salmoniformes > Salmonidae > Thymallus > Thymallus thymallus. Next base: position 6,762,994 of record CM042409.1, read on the forward strand.
ACATTTTGATGTGACTATTATGTGGATGATGTAAAAAATATTTGTTGGTCTGATGTGATTAATAAGGAGCATCCAGATGCTGTACTTGATGACTTTATGAAATTGCTTATTTTATTATTTGTTATGGGTTTTCAATCCATTTTGTGAATTCAGAGTTAGGTATCTAATAGAACTCAGAGGGTTTTCTTTAATGGAAGCCCTCTGTTTAACATATTAATGTTAAACAGGGCAGCTCCCTAGGCCCTCTACTCTTTTCTATTTTTACCAATGACCTGCTACTGCCATTCAATTTAAACAAAGCATGTGTGTCCATGTATGCTGATAATTCAACCATATACGCACCAGCAACCACAGCTAATTAAGTACTGAAATTCCCACAGAAGAACGTTGTTTCTTAATGTTCTCTGAAATATTTTAATGTCAAACCAGTTGGAGAACGTTCCTAGAACATTACCAAAAATGTAATTAAATGTAACAGTGTTTGAACTTTTAGGAAACTTTCTGTTAAATACCAAGAAAGTTATATTTTATTGTCAAGTTCCTTAAATGTGTTGAGAATGTTCCAAAGCCAAGCAACTATGCAAAATAACCATGTGGACGATTGAAATAAGGGTAGCAAAGTTTGATGGTCACCAGAGAGGTTTAGAGCATATTACTATTTGCCTGTGAATAACCAGGCCTTCATACAAACTTGCTATGCTGAATTCTTGACACACAACCGAAGGTGACAAATGATTGTCCTGCTATATTTGCATTAGCAGGTTTAATAGCCCGGTTGCACTTCCCCCCAGCTCCACGACCACGGGTAACACCTTGTCGGCTCAAGCATTCACAGTGGTCTAAGACACTGACTTTCAGTGCTAGAGGCATCACTGTAAATAAGAATTTGTTCTTAACTGACTTGCCCACATAATTTGAACCCAATAATGGTTGAATTCAAGAAGTTTAAGCTGCCTATCAATAGACGCATATACAGTATCTGTTCATCAACATCTTTATTCTTTCGTTAATAAAATAATGAAAATGAAATCAAAAACATTCTTTCAAAATGCAGCAAATGAGGGTTAAGTGCCTTGCTCAAGGGTACATCGACAGGGTTTTCACCTTGTCGGCTCAGGTATTTCCAGGACAATCGATTAGCAGGTTTTTTGACAATGTCTCTAGTAGATTTTCCATTCCTCCTGAAAGCCCTAATCTGCTCACTTAAATGAATAGAGATCCTGGTCATGGTGCTACAGTATGTTGTTAACAAAGTGAGGACAAATCGGCGATCTGCTGTATACATATAGCCTATTGTAACCTGGAGTCACACCTTTCCAGTACTCCTCATTATCAAATTCAGTAATACATTTGTACCACTTTAGATGCAATGTATTCAATGCTTAAGTACTCTAAAACAAAATGATCAACATCTTTCATTAATACAATTACGATTAAAAGAGACTTTCAAAATGCAGATGTCTATTTCAACTAGAGTGCATCTCAGCTACATAGTAAATTACTACAATGTCAATCCAAGGTTTTACATTACATTTATAACTCAATATCACAGACCTCACGAAAAATGCATGTGGACTGACGGTTTTGTTTCTCTCCGTCGCCCACACGCACTTTAAACATTTGGATCATAAAGCATTTAAAGGCTGACAATGTTTTGACCAAGGTAATCTGCTCATGTTGTGTGTGTTCAATTATTTGTGACATTGTGGTTACAATGAACAATATTTATAATTAAATATCACAGACCAGATTTGCCCTAACAAAAAATGATTTAAAAAAAAATTATATGATATAATTGTACCACTTTAGATACTGTGTTTTTATTTACAGTAGTGATGGACAGCTGGAGGCATTTTGAAAACATGCCGTGACCATAAGCTTAATAAAAATATACATTTTCAAACAGCTTTAAAACATTAAGATAAATATTGTAAAAAACAGGCAGGGAGCAGGTTACGACCCTCAACCGTTAGGCCCGAAGCCCTGTACGCTATCGACTGTGCCACAAAAGCATACTCGAGCGGGCGAGTCGATATCCACGCTTATAAACCCAGGGTCATTACAATATCATGAAAGACAAACATTTACTGAGCATTTCATCCTCAAAACGCCATGAAGGTCTGATGTGCGGTATAAATATTAACAGTAGAATATCCGGGACTCAAGGAGTAGCCTACCAATAGCCGCCAGTATAATAAATCAATTTAATACACACAATCACAGACATCCATAAACATTTTGTTTAGGAAGGTCATAAAAAAATGAAACTAAGACAATTTTCTTTCAAAACAACAGAAAAGCATATTTTAAGATGTATTTCTCTGTGCTATAGTAGCTGAGGCTATGGTTTTATTTAATCTTTATTTGCTTCATGTCAACAAAATGATTGAACTTGTTATGCTCTTTCAGATAGTGTATAGCAATCAAAATGTCTGGCCTGCATGGACATCCGTACTGTAGGATTATTTGGGAAAGAAAGCAAGCTCCAACAAGCTTCATAAAGACGCCTTCAAAGATGCCCTCTGGTGGTTTCAACGAGCATTAACAGCATTATGGCCAACAGTAAAATACTATGCTGGTCCATACCGCAGCATCTTGCAAGCCATGCTGCAGCATGATGCAATTTTTAAACGAGCAACCACTGAATGAGAACCACGCTCTCACCAAGCTCTAAGAAACATATAGTTCTCAGAACTTTATGTGCTAGCTGGGCCGACCTCATTTTAATTTTCCTCCTCCATAGGCCAATTTATTGGTGGAATAGAATGGAAAGTCACTGGAGATGACTCTCATTTGAAGACATATTTCTCCTCGTGTTCTTTAAGAAAGAGCTGCATACATAATGAATGGACAGTTCCAAAAGATTGTCACACATTCTGTAAATGGTGGCTGAGGGCTATTCTGAGCTCTACATTGATTCAATGCCTAGCTGGGACATTATAAATAGCCATTAGAGTTGTGTAATTTGATATTCCCCTGATCATGCATTTTACATTTTAATTTTGTCCAGTCGTAGATTTGAAAATTATATTTGTCCAATCATTCCCTTACGAAAAAGCACTATAGGATTACTATAAAAGAGTATTATACAAATATCACTAAAAAACATATAGTATTCTTGTGGTAAATATAGTAATAATATAGCAATAACTATAGCAATATTATAATGATCCTATAAGATTACTGTAGAAGAATATTATAGAAATATCAAAGGAAAAACTTTTTTTAAATTCTATAGTGCTATTATGGTAAATTCGGAAACACTATAGAATAACTATAGTAATTTTAAAGGAATACTATAACATCTTCTTATAGTGATACTATAGCAATAACTAATATTATACACTACTATACCAATATACAAATATATACTAATGGTATATCTAATGGTAATATTATAGCAATCTTATAGTGATACTACAGCAATAAGTATAGTAGACTTTTGAAATGGTTTGGTTTAGTGTACATTAAGAAGTTGATAGATACGAGGACATCATATTTGAAAAATTATCAATTGTAATACTTTTTCACTGGCCTTAGCCTCCAAGTTACTCCCTTTGAGTAAAATAAAATCTGTTTTAAGCATAAATCTTGGACTTCTTAAGCAATTTTGACTCTGTTAAGCTTAGATGATTTTTAAGACATCCTTCTCCTCCATCTGGTTTTGTCTAATTAAAAAGGCTGTGGAGAAAAATAAAATAGGGTTTTAACAAATTTGCTTTGAGTAAAGAATAACCTGCCTAAACCCAAATTAATCAACAGTCTTGGCACAAACTAATAGACCTAATCAGGTTACACACACACATTCACACTCTTTTAATAAATAAATAATAAAATAAACTACATAACCCCTTTGTGGCCATTTACAGTACTAGTAGTTCTGCTGTATTTTGAAGTAAAAGTCTTATCTTTCATAATTCTAAATGTTATTGTACAGTATTTATAGTAAAGAATGACTAAGCAACTTACTGCAAATGGCAGACACTTTGGTTGGGCACAGCTGTTTCTTTGCCTCCTGGTCCCAGAATGCATTCAAGTTTCTTCCTGTCAACGAAGAGACGGCCAACACCTCTCTGGGAAACAGAGCTGTCATGAGCTCAGAAATGCACTTTGATGGTTCTTTGCTCAGTTGAGTGATAATGTTCGCCTGGAGTTTAACACTCTGCCAGTTCCACCTGTAAAACATCATAAAACAATAACTTTAATAAAATACATAAAATAAAATAAGCCAGTTTGGGCCTTTAGAAGCTGCTCTTTGTACAGTACTGTAGTAGTTATCAACAATGTATTCAAACTTTCCTTTGTGATGGACAGAAACTTTGTTTTTTGCATGATATTATATTAAAATTATAAATCCGAAATCAATACAGTATTTTAATATTAGGATTTGCTCTCACTTACAGCTTGTGTGCACCTGTTCTAAAAACCCCTTGCCTTGTTAGAGCAATCATCCCCATTACGTCTTTAATAGCGGTGTGCCTAGTATTCGGACAAAACCATTATTGTTACCGATATTAGGACTTTGCAGAACACAAATATGAATAGATATTTAACATTATTATCCGTGATTGTAAAAAGTTTCTGAAAACAGAATTTCTCGAGTCGACTACAAATTTAACAAACTTTGTTTTTGATATTGTCACGTCGTCGCCATTGATGATGGATGTAGTCCCTATCTCCAAGCACTAGTGGTAACTATATAACTCTTATATCCTTCTCTGTCTCCCTCGCTTTGTCACTCTCCCCTTCTATCTTTCTCCCCCCTTTCTAAGTACAGTATATTAGACTTGAGTTTTGGACTTAGTCAAGCATATGTTCTCTGCCTACCTCTCAGATTCATGTTTAGATAAATGCTTTGTTCATAAAGTATTATATTAAAATGTAAACTGTTGTATTGCCTTGTTTAATGGTTTCATCAACTATGTTAAAGGGGTGGTTCATCAAAAAATACATTTAATCTCACTAGAAGATTTTCTTAGGCATTAGCCTTCACCAGAGACAGTTTTTAGGTTATTATACTTCTCCTTCTCCCATAGAAACCACATTTAATGTCAAAGTAAATACCTTGGAAAGACACCACCGGTGCCTCCAATCACTGCAATAGCCCTTGTAGTTAAAATCTCAATAAGATTACTTTGCTAAAATATTTACCTAGCCTAATATTTCCCAATGATATTGGTAATTGTTTCATTTAAATCCAGGAAGTAATTTTCGATTAATCCGCGACTTAGGACAGAGTCAGAACTTACTTACAAATCTTTGAACCAAGAGGAAGAGTATAAACCAGATGACACAAACTGAAGAAAACATTAGCTCTAGTAGGTTGGTTTTTGTAACATGTTGTTAAGCAAAAGCAATTCAATGACGAGACAACACCGAAATAAATACAATCGTAGATAAAATCGAGATAAAATCGTAAATGTCGCATTTTGAAATAAAATTGCAGAAGTCTAAATACCAATCCAACTAACCTAAAAACTGTCTCTTATAAAGGCTAATGCCTAGGCAAATGTTCTAATGAGGTTAAAAGTATATTTCAATGAACCACCTCTTTAAGTAAGTAAATGTATTTGAATTATAAAACCATTCTCGTAGTCCTTTCTGCCATGACTCAAGTTATTTGCTTGCTGTACTCCGTTAGATAGTTTTAGTAGTTAACGAGAAATAGTTTTGTGAATATGTTTTGTATAATCCTATCTGGCGCTCTGTAAATTAAAACACTTATAAAACAAATTATCGTTGTCCTACAATATGCATTAAACATTATGCATTAAACAAGAGATTTAATACAGATTCATTCAACCACCTCTTTACTACATCTAATAATCCCTCCTACTCTCAATCTCTACTCCTCATATTCTGGTCATCAACAAACAACATGCTATAACCAAACACACACACCTTTTGAAACTGTGTTTCCTCTCTCACCATTGTGAGATTTGGAGATGGGTGTGGATCCACCAGCCATGATGTCTGTGAACACTCAATATGACAGACAATTAGAGAAAGTGAATACAGATTCATTCAACCACCTCCTTCCAACTTCTAATCATATGTCTTACTCTGAATCTCTACTCCTCATAGTCTGATCATCATGCTTAAACCAAACACACACACACCCTTTGAAGCTGTGAGTCGTATTCTCTCCCTCTTTAGGTTTTTCACCTCCTGGAGCAAACCTGCCAACTCTGAAAATATAGAACATAATGTGCCATCATTACACTTGCATGCAATATGCATTCAACTAATAGATTGGTAGACACTATACAACAGCACCTACTCACATATACACCTACAACTGAACCCAATCACAGTATCTATGGGTATATACACAACTAAACCTGGACTTGCATGCAGAAGCATGAGCATGCGGGTGAGGATATTCAGTGGGAGCATCCACAAACAGGAAAGCTTACCTTCAATCACAGAGAGAGATTGTCTGAGTGCTGCATTTTCTCTTTTGAGCTCAGCTGTATTTGCATTTCCAGTTTTGACACTAAGGTGAGGTCCTCCTCACACTCTGTGTCACTTTGAGGTCTGGCCTGGAAGAAAAATATTATTTGTACAACTTACAAATTTAGACATGAATAGGGGACATCTTTATTTGAAGAAAAAATGTTTTAGTCTCAATGATTGGAGGTGACATAATTATTAACCACATAAGTATTTTTTAAATGTATTTGGTTGTGTTGAGGAGAAATCAGATTTTTATGACACAAAGTGTTATGCTAATATTAGTGGTTAGTACATTAAGTAGGTGAGACAAGGTTAAATTCACCTTTAATGCATCAACTAAATTGCACAACTAATGCTACAAAGTGTTAGAAACTTACTTGATGTGATACACTGGTCATTAGTTCCGACATGTTTTTCTTCAGACTCTGCCTTCTTCTTTTACAGTGATACACTCTGGTAGAGTAACATAGCTACAGTCAGGAAATTACAGGTTTTGCGCAAAGATATAGCTAGTCAATTTCACAACTAAGCATACCTTTTTGAGTAGTGTTTTCTGCTTCTTCCACATAATGCAGGTTATTTATTTTCTCCCTCATTCCTTTCTGTTTCTTCTCTTGCACATTCTGACCTGGTCCTTTTTTTTTTTTTTACATTTCTGCTAGTCTCTTGCGATCTTCTACAAAGTAAAAATTAACATTAGCTAGGCAATAGCTAGGAGCGGCTCACATCACTCACCACATAATATCATGAGCTGTGTTTGCAACTAAGCTTACTAGCTAGCTATATCTTTTATTTTATTTTACCTTTATTTTACCAAGCACGTCAGTTAAGAACAAATTCTTATTTACAACAACGGCCTGGCAATCAGCCCAGTTTGTATGTGTTAGCTAGCTTTCGTGCTAACCAGCAGCTTGTTAGCTGGTGGATCGGCCTGCCAAACAGCTAAGTAGCCAGTGGTTAGCATGCTACCTACTCATACTAGTGAACTGAAGTTATATAACTAGCTCCTTAGCTAGCTAACGTTAGCTACATTAGTTGTTATTGTTATAGCCAATGTATATAACTTTTTTATTACTAAGTTTAACTATTGATAACATTAACCATATGTTGTTAGATAGCTACGTTATACTGTGTAATTAGCTGGGTAGCTAGCTAGTTAGCTTACCATCCAGAGCCATAACATAGGCGGGGTATCTCTTTCCCGTGCACTGCCAATTAACAATACATTATTTGAAATTGTTGCACGTCCCATCAAACTCTTCAATATTTTCCACTGGAACAATTTCTGATGTCCCTTCTTCAAAAAAAATCCACAAGTGCATACATGTCTGGTGATATTTTGCAAAGTGCAAACTGAGAGTAAACCATTATTTTCTTTGCTCGCGCGCTAGTTTTAAAACTTTTGCCCAATGCGCACGATTTAGTTATGTAGAGCTTGGCGCCTTTTATGCTTTGCAGCAAAGTACATTTTTTATAGCTAGCTACGGAATCAGTTTCATTAGCAGTTGACATGATGCAAGCAGTTTTCAACAATTAGCTAATTTGCTTACCCTTTTAAGAAATTCCTCCACTCCGAGTGATAAGGGGGCCATATAAAAACTAGATGAGTGATGAAAATGTCCCTTTTCCTCGGCAGAACAGGTCAAGCAGGAAGATTAAGGTGTTGTTAATGTTGTTATATTGCCTTAGCTAGGTGTGAGCTCTAGAAAACTAGATTTATTTTTTAATGTAGCTACAACCATATTTCTGCTTGGGGTGTTCAATTGCTTATGCTATGCTGTTACTGGTATGTATACACTAGCTGTATATCTGCTAGCTAGATACAGTAGCTAGTTAACTTGCTAGTTGGATGGTACATTGTCAGTGTTTGTATTCAGTTTCTAGTTTCTAGCTAGCTACTTACAAACCTCAATCAACATGGTTCTGATTATTTAGAGCTTAATTAGGATTTAGCCTCACCCTTGTGAAGTCAGCGTCATGTATTCTAGCTAATATTTTCATTAGATAATGTTCTGTGTTGGTTTTCTCTGTTAATTTTTTAGGACCCTCTAACACACCCCAGTAAACCTGGCTCTGATGATTTAGACTATGATGATGCCCCTGAGATGGTTAGTATCAGGTGCACAAACACACACACACACACACCTAAACTTGACCCAAAAAAACATGTTCCCTAGCCCTAAACGTAACCCTAACCCTAACTCTTATCCTAACCCTAACCTTAATCATACCCTCACCTTAACCCTAACCATAACCTTAACCTCAATAACCGGCATGTTAAGGCTAAAATTCACCTGGCCCTAATGCCTAACCCTAAACTTAACCCACAATGCCTAAACCTAATAGTAACCCTAATTCTAACACTATGCCCAATTGTAAGTTTTTCCCTAAACTTAACCCCTGAGCCAAAAATCGCAATTCCCCTCAATTTGTGGGTACCTAATAAATGTGGTACACACCCACACACACACAGACATTCAGTTTCTTAGCCTCACCCTTATGAAGTCAGAGTTGTGTATTCTATCAAATATTTTAGTTAGATAATGTTCTGTGTTGGTTTTCTCCATGTATTCCTAATTTAGGACCCCCTGACACACCCCAATCAACCTGGCTCTGATGATTTAGACCATGATGATAAACAAATGTCTAAATATACCTTGCATCTAACTCTTTTCAGAACGAAGAAAGTATTTACCGTGGGGCATCAGTAACAAGGGGGAAATGCCTTATGGTAATAATACCCTTTGTTCTGATTCATCAACTGCCCTGATAGACCTACTTGCCTTTCTCAATTTGCTTGTCCCCAACTTGGTTCCAACATCTAAATATCTCTTCAAAAGGTTTTTTGGTAATCCAGCCCTGACAGCTGTCTCTCATTTCTTTTGTGATGAATGCCAAAATTACTTAGGAAAGCACCCCGAAGACACAAATTCTGGAACGTCCTTCATCAGAGAAACAAAACGTTTATTTTTGTCAATACCTTTGAGGGACCTTCTGCGAGATACACTGGAGAACAATAGAATAGATATTTTGAGGAAAACAGTGAAGGAAGAATATAAAATCAAGGATGTCATGGATGGAAAGATGTACCAGACATTACATAAAGAGAAGAGGCTATCTGCTGATGATTTAACATTAACCTGGAACTGTGATGGAGTACCCATTTTTAACTCCTCAAATTACTCAGTTTCCACACTCTTAGACAAAAGGTAGAACCAGGTAGAACCATTTTGGGTTCCATATAGAACGCTCTGTGGAAAGGGTTTTACATGGAACATAAAAGGTATCTTCAAAGGGTTATCTTATGGGGACAGCCAAATAACCATTTTAGGTTCTAGCTGGCACCTTTCTTAAACATCAGGAGTGCAGATTAAACAGCCTGGTCTTCTTTAAGTGAATTTATACTGCTCTCTCTCTCTCTCTCTCTCTCTCTCTCTCTCTCTCTCTCTCTCTCCCTCTCTCCCTCCTGTTGGACCTGACAGGTTGACTTCCCTAGGGGAGGGAACCACCACATGGCTGGCTGAGCTTCATCCTCCCCATTTGTCCCCTCCTCACAGGGCAGAGTGTGTGTGTGTGTGTGTGTAATATGCTACACAACACCGCCTCAGCAACCCAATGTGGTGTCATCTGCAGTCCACATGCAGGCAAGACTAAATGTCTGAGCCAATGAGAAGTCACAGTGTAAGGTACATCCTCTAGAGGCCAGTAATGTTTTCAGTTTCATTTTCACCTTGAATGAGGAGACAAGCCTCCATGAGCATGACAAGAGGGGAAAAGTGTGTTTACAGTTTGTATAAAGATTGGGTAACAGTTCATTTTAAGGTATTCTTATTACAGTGTAAATACATACGTAACTACACTGTAACAAACATTGTAATGAATTTTAATAATACATAGTTATACTGTATTAACAAGATAGATAGATAGATAGATAGATAGATAGATAGATAGATAGATAGATAGATAGATAGATAGATAGATAGATAGATAGATAGATAGATAGATAGATAGATAGATAGATAGATAGATAGATAGATAGATAGATAGATAGATAGATACTTTATTGATCCCGAGGGGAAATTTCTTTGTCATTCTATACTATTCTACTGCCGCTCTGACATTGCTCGTCCATATATGAATATATTCTTAATTCCATTCCTTACTTAGATTTGTGTGTATAGGGTATATGTTGTGAAATTGTTAGATATTTACTTGTTAGATATTACGGCACTGTCGGCGCTAGAATCACAAGCATTTCGCTACACCCGCAATAACATCTGCTAAACACGTGTATATGACCAATAACATTTGATTTGTAGGGGTGGGAGATTTTTAAATGGCAAAAACAAGTCCACAAATACTTTTAATTGTTAAAACAATTAACGGTGCATTGACAATTGGTCAATTACAGCGGCAAGAAAAGGTATGTGAACCCTTTGGAAATACCTGGATTTCTGCATAAATTACATAACATTTTATCTGATCCTCATCTAAGTCACAACAATAGACAAACACAGTCTGCTTCAACTAATAACACACATACAACTATTTGTTTTCATGTCTTTATTGAACACACCATGTAAACATTCACTGTGCAGGGTGGGAATAGTATGGGAACCCTTGGATTTAATAAATGGTTGACAGCAATAACCTTAACCAAACATTTTCTGTAGTTGCAGATCAGACCTGCAAAACGGTCAGGAGGAATTTTGGACCATTCCTCTTTACAAAACTGTTTCAGTTCAGCAATATTCTTGAACCGCCCTCTTTTATTTTTAATTACATTTTTTTATTAACCTTTATTTAACTAGGCAAGTAATTTAAGAACAAATTCTTATTTACAATGACAGCCTACACTGGCTAAATTCAGATGACACTGGGCCAATTGTGCGCCGCCCTATAGGACTCCCAATCACAGCCGGTTGTGATACAGCCTGGATTCGAAACAGGTTGCCTGTAGTGACGCCTCTAGCACTGAGATGCAGTGTCTTAGACCACTGCGCCACTTGGGAGCCCAGGTCATGTCACAGCATCTCAATTGGGTTGGGCCACTCCAGAAGGCGTATTTTCTTCTGTTGAAACCATTCTGTTGTTGATTTACTTCTGTGTTTTCCTGTAGTTGTCCTGTTGCATCAACCAACTTCTGTTGAGCTTCAATTGCGGACAGATAGCCTTACATTCTCCTACAAAATGTCTTGATAAACTTGGGAATTCATTTTTCTGTCGATGATAGCAAGCTGTCCAGGCCCTGAGGCAGCAAAGCAGCCCCAAACCATGAGGCTCCCTCCACCATACTTTACAGTTGTGATGAGGTTTTGATGTTGGTTTGCTGTGCCTTTTTTTCTCCACATATAGTGTTGTGTGTTCCTTCCAAACAACTCAACTTTAGTTTAATCTGTCTACAGAATATTTTGCCAGTAGCGCTGTGGAACATCCAGGTGCTCTTTTGCGAACTTCAGACTTGCAGCAATGTTTTTTTTGGACAGCAGTTGTTTCTTCCGTGGTGTCCTCCCATTCTTGTTTAATGTTTTACGTATCGTGGACTCGTCAACAGAGATGTTAGCATGTTCCAGAGATTTCTGCAAGTCTTTAGCTGACACTCTAGGATACTTCTCAACCTCATTGAGCATTCTGCACTGTGTTCTTGCAGTCATCTTTGCAGGACGGCTACTCCTAGGGAGAGTAGCAACAGTGCTGAACTTTCTCCATTTATAGACAATTTGTCTTACCGTGGACTGATGAACATCAAGGCTTTTAGAGATACTTTTGAAACTCTTTCCAGCTTTATGCAAGTCAACAATTCTTAATCTTAGGTCTTCTGAGATCTCTTTTGTTCGAGGCATGGTTCACATCAGGCAATGCTTCTTGTGAATAGCAAACTCAAATTTTGTGAATGTTTTTTATAGGGCAGGGCAACTCTAACCAACATCTCCAATCATGTCTCATTGATTGAACTCCAGGTTAGCTGACTCCTGACTCCAACATACATTTTCCAACCTACACTGTGAATGTTTAAATTATGTATTCAATATAGACAAGAAAAATATAATAATTTGTGTGTTATTCGTTTAAGCACACTGTGTTTGTCTATTGTTGAAGATCAGATCAAATTTTATGACCAATTTATGCAGAAATCCAGGTAATTCAAAAGGGTTCACATACTTTTTGTTTTGTAACCTTGCAAGGGTGTCACTGTTGAAGAACATTCTCACTGTGGATGGCATGCATTGGTTACAATTATTTATTTATCCCAGGAATTAAGGCATCATGTCAAGATCTACCCATCTGCGCAACACGCTCGAAATAACAACGATCTTGAACATCATGTGACAGTGTGCAAAGAAGGTCAGTGTGCAAAATCCAGACATGAGAGAAAGAGAAGTGTTGTAGACAAGACAAAATGTCAACACAGGAAATAGAAAGTAAGTTTTCCATGCAATTTGATTTTAATTCTGATGGAAGATTTAATATAGGTAGTTAGCTAGCTAGCTAGCCTAGTGTTGGCCAGCTAGTTAACTATAGCTAGCTAAAGTTAGCTTCTCTGGAATTTTACATAAATTTGACCATCTACAGGAATAGACTTTCCATGCAATCTGTTGAGTCATTTTGGATTATCTATTATGCTAGCTAGCTAGCTGGTATTCTAACCTTGACAAGCTTGCTACCAAAAACTGGCAAATAGCTATGCTACATTCAGCATCTTAACATTAGTTATCTAGCTAGCTACTTTTGTCAACACACAATTAATATTTTTCAATGTAGCTAAACACTAGCTAATTTATTAGTGTTAGTAAGCACTATTATGGCTAGCTGGATAACACACCAACTAGCTAAGTAGCAGGCCTTAACTTTAGAAATCATAAGGATGATATCTTGTATAGGGTAATGTAAATTGTCATAGCTACATTCTTCTTCTCTACTGCAGATTCCCACACAGTCTCAGACTCCAAGATGGGCAAATGCTTACAAAAAAAAACCAGATGAAGACAGAGAGTTGTCGATTTCCATTGTTAAGGAAGAAAAAGACAATCCCGTTTTTTGGAAATTAGCTATCTAGGCTATTACTCACCACCATTGGAATAGTTATGTCTTATTGACTAGGCCTATACCTTTTTTAAATCTAATTAAATTATTAATCTAACAATAAAAATCCTTATAATCTGTAAGAAATGTAAGGTATTTTTTCATGTTGCAATAAAGTTGACTAAAGGAGAAGCTCATTTTGTTTGTAGGTATTTTCACTTGGTAATGAGTAGTAAGTTATTACATAGAAATTGCTCATGGGTAACTATAAAGTTACACTTAACTTTCAATAGCTAAATTCTGTGGTACAACTAGCGACAACCTTGTACATATACAAATATTACACATATGTACTATGTGGTGCATTAGTGTGTTTATGTTCTCACGTATGGCACTTTCAGAAGCTGACAACTACATTGTCAGGATAAATAACATACTTTGTAGTTACACAATAATTACAAGTAAGTACCCCTCGATATACACTTAATTTTAACTATCTACATCCTGTGTAACACCTAGTAATCACATTGTACTTATGCAGATTGTACTAGTGTGTTTATCCTCCCACTCGAGGATGACACTCGTATGGTAGACCCCAGTCAGTGAGGTTGACCTATATCTGATCTGTTTTTGTAAACTCAACCATGTTAACCCAGATGGTGGGGGGAAAGTGCTAGCAACAACTTTGAGTGGACATTTTGAAGAGTGTGCATTCATGGATAGATAATTAGAGCATATGTAATCTCGGGACACCCAGCACATCTGTCCGCAAGAGATTATAACCTTTTGATATATATTACTGAATCGGATACAGCTGAGAAGAAACTAAACACTAAATTGGTGAATTTCGTGGAAACCTGCCAATTTGTAACAAGCATGTTAACAAGCATTCATTGTTACACCACTGTAAATACAGACTGTAATTACCACCAATTATATGTTGTTAATACAGTCTAACTATGTGTTATTACAATTAACTACAATGCTTGTTACAGTGTAATTACACATGCAATTACACTATAATAAGGACCCCTTAAAATGAAGTGTTACCAAAGTTTGCATACAGTGTACTAGCTACAGAGCTGGGGCAGCATGGTTGGTTCAGAGGCAGCAATTTTGTGGGATTATTTAAAATACTCTTTGAAGAGGTAGGGTTTCAGATGTATTCGGAAGATGGGCAGGGACTCTGCTATCCTAGCTTTAGGGGGATGCTGGTTCCACCATTGGGATGCCAGGACAGAGAAGAGCTTGGACTGGCTGAGTGCGAGCTGCCCTCCTGTAGGGGTGGGAGGGCCAAGCGACCAGAGGTGGCAGAATGGAGTGCTCAGGTTGGGATGTAGGGTTTAAGCATAGCCTGAGGTAGGGAGAGGCAGATCCTCTTGCTGCTACGTGGGCAAGTACCATGGTCTTGTATTGGATGCGAGCTGGAGGCCAATGGAGCGGGGTGACATGGGAGAACTTGAGAAGGTTGAACTCCAGGCGGGCTGCAGTGTTCTGCATAAGTTTGATGGCAAAAGCAGGGAGCCCAGCCAACAGCGAGTTGCAGTAGTCCAGATGGGAGATGACAAGTGCCTGGATTAGGACCTGCACCGCTTCCTGTGTGGGGTAGGATCGTACTCTACGGATGTTGTTGAGCATGAACCTGCAGGATTGAGTCACTGCTTTGATGTTTGCAGAGAACGACAGGGTGTTATCCAGGGTCACACCTAGGTTCTTTGCACTCTGGGAGGGGGACACAGTGGAGTTGTCAACCGTGATGGTGAGGTCTTTAAGTGGGCAGGCCTTCCCCGGGAGGAAGAGCAGCTGCGTCTTGTCGAGGTTGAGCTTGAGGTGGTGGGCCGACATCCAAGTTGAGATATCTGGCAGGCACACAGAGATGCATGTCGCCACCTGGGTGCCAGAAGGGAGGAAGGAGAAAAGTAGTTGAGTGTCATCCGTATAGCAATGATAGGAGAGACCATGTAACGATATCACAGAGCTGAGTGTCTTGGTGTATAGAGAGAAGAGGAGAGGGCCTAGAACCGAGCCCTGGGGGACACCAGTAGTGAGACTGTGGTGCAGACACAGATCCTCTCCACGTCACATGGTAGGAACAGCCTGCCAGGTAGGATGCAATTCAACAGTGTGCAGAGCCTGAGACGCCCAGCCCTGAGTGGGTGTAGAACCTGAGACCCCCAGCCCTGAGAGGGTGCAGAGCCTGAGACGTCCAGTCCTGAGAGGGTGCAGAGCCTGAGACGTCCAGCCCTGACAGGGTGCAGAGCCTGTGACACCCAGCCCTGACAGGGTGCAGAGCCTGAGACGCCCAGCCCTGAGAGGGTGCAGAGCCTGAGACGCCCAGCCCTGACAGGGTGCAGAGCCTGAGACGCCCAGCCCTGAGAGGGTGGAGAGGAGTATCAAAGTAAACTTGGAGTCACACGATGATTTAGTGTGTGGTCCTCCCACTACGACTCGGGAAAGCATGCAGTTTATTAGACTACAGATTAAATAAATTATGAGGAACTTCACAGGGTGAGGAAAGTGCACTGTGATCTTGATGCTCCTTTCCAATAAATATCGATGGTCTTTTTCTGGTGACATGATGATCGATGCTTGACTGCCGTTTTACAAATACTATTTTCTTATCCATATTAACCTCATCATGTAGCCGTTGGCTAGATCGCACGTGCCAAGACCAGAGTAGGCACATTTGCTATTTACAGTTTTTGTGACAAAACTATCGGTAGAGTTCAAAATGCGATGGAAACACATTGAACTTTAGATTTTTATTTGGTACATGAAAATGTAAGCGACGTCATCACACACTGATGCAAACTGCACACGCACACACACACACACACACACACACACACACACACACACACACACACACACACACACACACACACACACACACACACACACACACACACACACACACACACACACACACACAGGCACACACATACACACACATACAGACACACACACACACATTGCACACACACACTGCACACACATACAGACACACACACTGGCAGGCACACACACACACTACACACAAACACAAACACACACGATTATCCCTGACACTAGGGCAAAGCATAAGCGTGACCACCTGCCCCAGTCTTGTGATCTCCTATCCTGGGGAGAGATGCCAGAGAGCACAGGCTGTTTCACCACACTCTCTCTACTCCCCTCCCACCTGTCTCTCCCTGTTCTCCTATCTCAGTTTCTCCCTGCCCTACTCTCCTTGTCTCTCAGTCTCTCCCTGTTCTGTTCTGTTCTATCTCTGTTTCTCCCTGCCCTCATCTCCCAGTCTCTCTCTGCCCTCTTCTTCCCCAGTGTCTCTCTGCCCTCCTCTTCCCCAGTCTCTCTCTGCCCTCCTCTTCCCCAGTCTCTCTCTGCCCTCTTCTTCCCCAGTCTCTCTCTGCCCTCCTCTTCCCCAGTCTCTCTCTGCCCTCCTCTTCCCCAGTCTCTCTCTGCCCTCCTCGTCCTCCTGTCTCTCCTTTTAGCCGTGGTGCAGAGCTGCAGAGCTGCACTGCACTGCACTGCATTTCAGGATCAAAGTAACTAATGACTACTGCAGAGAGACGTAGGTCTGCAGCACTAAAACGTTCTGTTTCATATAATACGTGAATTTGGATCTTTTGTCACAGATAGCCTTCATAAATGTCATGGCATTTTATAATACTTTGGTGACAGTAAGCATCCTACAGAGGACATAGAAACCCACCATGCATGGAATACAAGTAGGACATGGAGATAGAATATGAATAGGCTTTGACAGAACCCCAGATGAATATGAATAGACTATGACAGCACCCCAGATGAATATGAATAGACTATGACAGCACCCCAGATGAATATGAATAGACTATGACAGCACCCCAGATGAATATGAATAGACTATGACAGCACCCCAGATGTATATAAATAGACTATGACAGCACCCCAGTTGAATATGAATAGACTATGACAGCACCCCAGATGTATAGATATAATATGAATAGACTATGATAGCACCCCAGATGTATAGATATAATATGAATAGACTATGACAGCACCCCAGATGTATAGATAGAATATGAATAGACTATGACAGCACCCCAGATGTATAGATAGAATATGAATAGACAATGACAGCACCCCAGATGTATAGCTGTGATTAATTGCCAGCTGGTTGCAGCAAACACCAGTTTCTCTCGAAATTGCCATGGCAGAATTCACAAGCCTGACAAACGCTCTCTCTCTCTCTCTCTCTCTCTCTCTCTCTCTCTCTCTCTCTCTCTCTCTCTCTCTCTCTCTCTCTCTCTCTCTCTCTCTCTCTCTCTCTCTCTCTCTCTCTCTCTCTCTCTCTCTCTCTCTCTCTCTCTCTCTCTCTCTCTCTCTTGCTCCTCTTTTCCCCTTGGAGAAAGAGTCATGGAAACGTATGAATGCAAATATCAACTAGAGTCTGTCTCAGCATCCTCCCTAATTACCATGAGATGGTGGACTGGAACACGAGTGTCAGAGAAAGTCCACTGTGAAGGATTCCTTAAAGAATATACACCTCCTCCTTCTCCTCACTCTCCGCTCACGCTCGTGTCTCTCTCTCTACCATATCTCTAACTCGCTCTCCTATCCCCTCCCTCTCTCTTTCCCCCATCTCTCTTTCCAACAAAAAGGCTATTAATAGTACATTCCCTGCTTTCTCTCTCTCTCTCTCTCTCTCTCTCTAGCTCTCTGCACTTAAAGATGCAGTCCGGGATCTTATGCACTTATAAATTCATAACATATTGTATGATTTTTTGAGGGGACAGGACGTACCATATCATACAAAATTGTTGACGTATTACACAATTGTGCACAATGTTCGGGGACCCATTTTGGCTCGTGAGCAGTACTTTGAAAACCACTGGCTGTAATTATACAAAAGCTCTGGATCATCACTTTAAAGGATGAAGCAACCAAAGATGCCAGGAGGCATTGTAAATGTCCTCCACACGGCTGAGGGCTACAAAAACTGCACTGAATGTACTAAGAATAACAACAAAGCACTCTTTGATCGATTCACAGCACTTTGTATCGTCACAGACAGCTAGCAATGGTTCTGCTAAAATTATCCTTCAAATCGATGTGCAAACAATTCCTTGTTAGATGTTCAATACAATATTCAATTATTCCCTCTCTCAAACAATGAAATATAAAAACCATAATTCTCAGTAAGAGCCATTACACATTTGGATGCATATCTAATTGAATTGCTGTGTTAAAGAATTAAGTAAAAAAAACTGGCAGAAATATAATCAAATACTTTAACAATTATTAAAGGTATGTGTTATCTTCTTTCTTTTAAATCAATGTAGTGTCTATGCATACCTTTCTATCACTTATGTCCAGGTTTTGGGGTTTTAATTCACTCGTTTAATTTCATTTAGATTTTGTTATTGTTTTATCATGTAACCAAAGGCTGCAGGTAGAATTGTGCTAATTCTGGAGCAATGCATCAAATACCAGAATTCATGTTCAAATTGCAGAAGGTCACTGACAAATAAACAAAATAAAATCAATCACAACAGACGATGCCTTCATACCTCTTGACTTTTTCCACATTTTGTTGTGTTACAGCCTGAATTTAAAATTGATTAAATTTAGATTTTGT
Organism: Thymallus thymallus; assembly: GCA_023634145.1. Taxonomy (NCBI): domain Eukaryota; kingdom Metazoa; phylum Chordata; class Actinopteri; order Salmoniformes; family Salmonidae; genus Thymallus; species Thymallus thymallus. The sequence goes on from CM042409.1 coordinate 6,782,093, forward strand.
GTCACTGGCCTACAAACAATACCCCATAATGGTAAAAACAAATAGCTTAATAAGTGACATAATAAATTGCCTGGACTCACTCTGTGTGCAATAATAGTTTTAACATGATTTTTAACATGATTTCTGTACCCCTCACATACAATTATCTGTAAGGTCCCTCGGTCGAGCAGTGAATTTCAGTCAAGCAGTGAATGGTGTATCAATACACCCAGTCACAAGAAAGATTCAGGTGGGAAACCGCTCCGGGATTTTTAGGCCATTGGTGACTTTAAAACAGTTACAGAGTTTAAAGACTGTGATAGGAGAAAACTGAGGATGGATCAACAACATTGTCGTTACGCCACAATACTAACCTAAACGACAGAGTGAAAAGAAGGACGCCTGTACAGAACATTCATCCTGTTTGCAACAAGGCACTAAAGTCAAACTGCAAAAAATGTGGCAAAGAAATTAACTCTATGTCCTGAATACAAAGTGCTGTGTTTGGTGCAAATCCACTCTTCCTATTTTCAAGCATGGTGGTTGCTGCATCATGTTATGGGTATGCTTGTTATCGGCAAAGGCTAGGGAGTTGTTTTAGGATAAAAAGAAACGTAATAGAGCTAGGCACAGGCAAAATCCTAGAGGAAAACCTGGTTCAGTCTGCTTTCCAACAAACACTGGGAGACAGGTTCACCTTTCAGCAAGCAGGACAATAACCTAAAATACAAGGTCAAATATTCACTGGAGTTGCTTACCAAGAAGACATTGGATGTTCCTTAGTGTCCAAGTTACAGTTTTGACTTAAATCGGCTTTAAAATCTATGGCAAGACTTGAAAATGGCTGTCTAGCAATGATCAATAACCAACTTGACAGAGCTTGAAGAATTCCTGAGTGGTTCAAATTCAGGCTCTATCACATCAGGCCGTGATTAGGAGTCCCATAGGGCGGTGCACAATTGGCCCAGCGTCGTCCGGGTTTGGCCGTGGTAGGCTGTCATTGCAAATAAGAATTTGTTATTGACTGGTTAAATGAATATAAAATGTATTTAACACTTTTTGGGTTACTACATGATTCCATATGTGTTATTTCATAGTTGTTTTGATGTCTTCACTATTATTCTACAATGTAAAAACCCTGGAATTAGTAGGATTGTCCAAACTTTTAACTGCCACTGTACGTAAATAAGACATTTGTGTATTTCATTTTGAAAAAAAACATGTTTTCACTTTGTCATTATGGGGTATTGTGTAGATGGGTGAAAAAATGTATGTTTTTAATACATTTTGAATTCAGGCTGTACCACAACAAAATGTGGAATAAGTCAAGGGGTGTGAATACTTTCTGAAGGCAGTGCATCTAGTCCACCACCATGTATAGATACGGGGAAAAGGGCCTCTCACACAGTAAAAACACACAAAACACAGTTTGGTTGAATTATTATTTTCTTCATTATTTATATGACTTTGTTATCATGGTTATGGTCATTTGGAAGGATTATATGCATTTTAGTTTTTTTTGTCTGCAGACTTTATTTTTGCTCCTGTAGAATGCAGATCATATTACTTTAAATCCAGACTTCGCTTAGCATTATAGTACATTGTAGTACATTATAGTACATTATAGTACATTTTAGTACATTATAGTACATTGTAGTACATTATAGTACATTGTCCATTTTTTGTTGGGCTCCATAATCCATTGTTGTTATATACAGTATTTTCCTCACATTTCTTTTCATAGAAAAAAAATCTGGTCCATTGTACCAAAGTTGATAGTAGCAGTCAGGACAGGCCACCATGTGTGGGAGTGTTGAAGGTGAAGGTACCAGACACACTGTAGCTGTGTTTCTACATTGTCATTCACTTTCAGACTACAGAAACACACTCTCTTGTTCTGACACAGACATGCATAAACAGTAGACTGAAACAGCTACTACTTGTGTAGCTATCTGCATGTTTACTTTGTTGGTGACGTAAACCACACAGTGCAGTACAAAACTTTCACTGTGGCCCGTATTCAATCAATTACAGATAGAAGGAAAATCAAACTGCTTTTTTCACTCAAAAACTTTATGCTGTATTTTCAGGACAGGTCAGGTGTGGTTTCACTCTCATATTCACTTTTAACTAAGTTACTTACGTCCTCCAATACAGCATTTTTTTTTATAACACACAGTGTAGTTTTCCTTTATTTTTATTGATTGAATTAATTGGGGCCTGTGCTTCGCTGTAAAGGTTGGGCCCTCATCATCGCTTACAATACTCAGATTAAAATTCAAAACAACCCAGAATCTGCAGAGAAAAAACTAATCACAATTCTGAAACTACTCTACTTTTTTGTATTCCGTGTTTTTCCATATTTATGATTTGTCTGAACCTTGTGTTTATATTTCTAATCTACAGTTCTTCTCTGCATATACTTTTGAGAGCATTTTCTGTTTGGGAGTCCTTCTGACTGTGCTTTAGCTGGTGAAACCCTCTGTACACTTTGAGTTGTAATGGTTTAGTGATGCTTACTATGAAGCAAAAGATACATTTTTTGATTTTGCGACACCATTTTGGGAATATATAAACATTTCACATAGTAAATCTGCAAAGCACATTGATACAAATGGTTATCCTCCATTTATGCTTGTGCTTAGAGCATCTAGTAAACAAATTGTTGATACTACAATGCTTCTATTCTGATATGTTGCTAAATTTGAGTGTGTGTTGAATCAGGATGTGCCCAATTCAAACAGAATAGGTAAACATGCTATCTGATGAGGTGTGTTGGGAAGATCTGTCCATTGTAAAAAGCAAATAGAAAAATTATTTAAAAAACATACAAAGCATTTGCATGCATAGACAATGACTTGTTTTGGTCATACTGTGAGCAGTTTTGTCTTACCATGCACACATGCATGGATGGTTGTACACTGTCACTTTAATGCAGCTATACAACCAAGCTTAGATTCTGACATTCAGAGGTGGGCTCTACATACACACTGACACACACACACACACACACACACACACACACACACACACACACACACACACACACACACACACACACACACACACACACACACACACTGACACACACACACACACACACACACACACACACACACACACACACACACACACACACACACACGCATGCATGCACTTGCACACACACACACACACGCATGCATGCACTTGCACACACACACACACACACACATACACACACAAGGACACACATGCATGCACGCGCACACACACACACACACACACACAAACAAACACCACATAATTGTGTACCTATCCACATAATGCACTGTTAATGTATATTATGTGTGTTTTGGTGGTGGGGACAGCGTGGTGCATTGGCATTAGATGGGAAGTGTTACTGTTAGAATAAGGGTGAACATAATAACATCATGTTACAATAATGCAAATGGAAGCATCATCAAGCAGGGTTCCAGCCCCAGATTATTTTTCAATTCAAGTTCCTTTCCAACACATTTAATCTGTCTAAAATAAGCAGCGATTGCAGTTGCCAATTGAATACACAAGAGAGGGAAGGAACATGGTACGGACAGAGGGAGGGACAGGGAGCTAATAACCTCACTTCTATCCATCTAGCGTGAGTGCACACTGCGGTAATGGTGGCAGACATTTAGCCCTAAAACGGAAACGAGCAGACAGACCAGACACATTAGAGTCAAAGCTAACATCCTTGTGGCTATGCCAACCAATATTTACCAAACGGTAAATAAGAAGGAATCCGTTTTTACCAATTTGTTAGCGCTGGCTAAATATCCTCAGCTTTGCTAGTACTCTCCTGTGTCCTGAAGACCACTATGAAAAGATGTAGAAAGACAGGAGACTCAGCAATGTTCTGAGAGACCTAGAACTCTGTAGCTAAGAGTTGCTACATGGCTACATACTTCAGCCGTTGGCTATACAAACCATCTCTCCTTCGAGAATGATGATAATATTTAGATAATGCTCATATCTTTTTTATTGAGGGATGCAACTACCATAGATATACTACTGTACCTTCACTTGAATTCGCTAGTGTATTAGGCATGCATGTCTTTGGTACTCTGTCCAACAGACAGTCCCTTCTCCTGTGAATTGGCTAGTGTATTAGGCATGCATGTCTTTGGCACTCCCTGAAATGGGGCTACACCATCAGTGAGGAAAATAAACAAGTGTCATTGTTCATATCATAAAACAAACATAGCAACGATCTGCATATCATTAAGGATTATCGGATTAACGCTATCATCTCCATCATGGTCATCCTCATCTCTAAATCGTCAGCTGAATGTAAATTCCCCTTCTTATACGTCCCAGATTGCTTTGTTATCACAGATTAAAGTATGTAAGTAGATATTGAGATAAATATAGGTATCTTATTAAATAGTTTTCATAGGCATCTTTGAAGTTCAATTCATGCTTCTAGGAATGTATTGAGGTCATGCAACACTAGGAAAGCAGCATTCAGTAAGCCTACCTGTTTTAAAGGCAGTTTAGAGAGGAAACTCGTCCCAATGGTTCATCATGAAGACACAATGGTTCATCACGAAGACACAATGGTTCATCATGAAGACACAATGGTTCATCATGAATGGTTCATCATGAAGACACAATGGACCCAGTTGTACAAGGCAGCCGTGAGGCGAATCTGTCAGTAACTGAGCTTAACGCTGCAACTACACTGCATGGGTGCTGTAATTAAATAACTAACGCATTTTGCCTCAATTTACAGCTCAGCTGCAATGTCGGTGGTATATAAACACCTCTCTATGTTTTCAGCTCAGCGATGTGGGAACAAGATAAAGATAATGAACTCTACATTGAATGTTACATTTAGGTCAAATTTCAGGAATACAATATCCTCCAAGCTATAGGGCTGGTTTGGGGCATGATGGCCTTTCAGACACCCTTGTCGCCTACATATGTTAGATAATAACCTCTAGGCATCCCTTCATATGTGTGATAGAAGGTTATAGAGGGCAAGACAATAAATGGTGTCTTTGGAGCAATGATAGTTGTGTCAGTGAGAGTACTCATTCAGATAAGAACTACATGCAACAATCAACTGGCTACAGTCACTACCTACAGTACCTATCTAGCTACAGTAAAGGTTATAGTCACAACTACTTACCTATCTATATGATTTAAGTGGTAAATGAGTACAAATGAAAGAGGAAGAGACATTCACTTTGTCCTCAGAGCTGCAGAAAGACAGGTTCGTGGTATGTGGAGGAGGGAAGCTTGCGTTGCCATGTACAGTAAACACATAAACAATGTAAGACTAGAGCAGTGAAAAGTCAAGGCCTTTGTCAGTCATTCATCAGATAGTGATGTTCCTGAAGAAAAGATGTGAAGCCATCATGGGCTTATGGAGCTGAGGGATGTCCTACATCCCTTAAATAATGTCATTTACTACTATAGTATCACACTGCTTGTGCGTCTCAGACTCAGGCCATGACAGGCCTCAGCCACTGGGCAAAAAACGGGTTGAATCAACGTTGTTTCTACATAATTTCAACCCCAAAATTCAATATAATGATGCCATCAATGCAATGGAATTTCATCTTTTTTTCACCCAACTTTGAACCTAAATCCAATGATATGGTGACATTTTTTTTAGATTTTGTGTTCTCAATCAAATGTAAATCAGTGGGCTGCAACGGAGAATGCCCGCCTTATAATCACGCGTTCTGTAATCTCCAAGTAGTTCACAACAGGATCGGATGTAGCACGCAAACACCACTCATCAGAAGCAAAGTGTACCTTTGACGATGGAGGGAGACCAGGGTAGCGGCAGGCGCAGGGGGGCTGTAGCAGGATTGGTGGGGGGGGTTATTCTGGAAGCGATAAATTTCCTTTTTTAACTACATTTCTCCACTTTTGTGTACTACTGTTGTGAGCAGGTAATTTGACTATTGGAAAAGTCACACTAACAAAGCCAACTCCATGCAGACATCAACACGCGAAATTTTGATTATACGATTTTAAGTCTGACAGAAGGTCAGTTTGAGGGCAAGGTGTGAGGTGCTAAGAGTGGGAGTTAGGAGTGAGCACATCGTTTCTGGTGTTTTTTATCACTCAGAAATGATGAGTACAGGTATACGTCCTGAATCTATTGCCTTGAGATTCCAGCAGCACATGTGAAATGGGAGGCTACACACCTGCCCCATTCTTTGACCTCTCAACCTCACTGAGAGGACAATGCCAGCTGGCTACACGTCTGTGAGCATTTTGGTGATGTTGACATAGTTTGTGTTGGCCAGTGTCGTGCAGTTGGCCTGAGTCTTGAGGTTCTCTTCTGGGAGGTCCTCAATACTGTTGTTCACCCCTTCCTGGATCTCCATGTAGTCTGATTTACTGATGGTGGAGCCGCTTCGGCTCTTCTTCAGCTCTTCATTCGAATCCTCTTTGGCGACTGGGCCTAGGCACTGGGCCTGCTCTTCGCCCTCCGTCTCACGGTGGTAGAAGTAGTTGAAGTTGGAAACGATGACGGGCACAGGCAAGGCAATAGTCAGCACACCTGCAATGGCGCAGAGGGAACCCACAATCTTGCCACCAATGGTGGTCGGGACCATGTCGCCATATCCTACTGTCGTCATGGAGACAACAGCCCACCAGAAGGCGTCAGGGATGCTTTCAAACTGTGACTCGGGCTCATCAGCTTCAGCAAAGTAGACAGCACTGGAGAACAGTATGACTCCAATAAAGAGGAAGAAGATCAGCAGACCCAGCTCCCTCATACTAGCCTTCAGGGTCTGGCCCAGGATCTGAAGCCCTTTGGAGTGTCGCGATAGCTTGAAGATCCGGAAGACTCGCACTAGACGGATGACCCTGAGAATAGCCAGGGACATGGCTTGCTGACCGGCCTGGCCATCCTCTGGTTTCTCAGCCAACTCTGTGGCCAGCGTGATGAAGTAGGGGATGATGGCAACAACGTCAATGATGTTCATGACGTTACCAAAAAAGCCAGATTTGCTGGGGCAGGCGAAGAGGCGCACCAGGAACTCAAAGGAGAACCAGATGATGCAGAGCGTCTCCAGGATGAAGAATGGATCTGTGAAGTAGGTAGACGTGAAATAGATTGTGGTGTTGGTGTTGGTGTCAAAGACACTGTGCGGTTCGTCGTCGTCATTGCGGAAGATGGGCAGGGTTTCCAGGCAGAAGCTTACGATAGAGATGAGGATGACCATGACGGAGATGATAGCGATAATCCTAGCGGGTCCTGAGCTCTCTGGGTACTCAAATAGCAGCCACACTTGTCTCTGAAACTCATTGTCAGGAAGCGGCCTCTCTTCCTCTTTGACGAAACCCTCATCCTCTCTGAAGAGCTCAATGGCCTCATCCCCCAACTCATAGAAACGTATCTCCTCTGAGAAAATATCAAGGGTCACATTGGCCGGCCGCCGTAGCCTCCCTCCTGATTGGTAAAAATAGAGAATGGCATCAAAGCTGGTTCGACTGCGGTCGAAGAAGTACTCGTTCCTCAGTGGGTCGAAGTAACGCATCCTCTTTTTGGGGTCCCCTAGTAGTGTATCGGGGAACTGGGAGAGGGTTTTGAGCTGTGTCTCAAAACGTAGCCCGGAGATGTTAATGACCACTCTCTCGCAGCACTCATGGTCAGCCTCAGGGTCGTACTCAGCCGGGTTCCCCGGGTGCGCTGCCGCCTCATCAGAGGGGTCACCAGTGGCTACAGTCATTCTGCGGGGGGAGCAGGAGGCCTGCACTTTTCAGTGGGGCTGGGCCCTGCAGCCTGGATACTGTGGGGAAGGGGGGTGGAGGAGAGGGAGGGGGTTCAATGCCGTAAAGACCGGTTGGCTCACCTCATGGATGGATCTGTCTGGAAGGGACAAAGACCAGAGAGAATTTAAATAATATAACATAAGCAACTAATGTGATAGCATTTGTGTATGTCTGTCCTCTCAAGCCATATATTATACTGTAATGGAACAATTACATAAAAGTTATGATTTATTAAAAGCTATTCAGCTTTCTAAAACATACATGAACTGCTGCAAATGTGGAGAAACTTAGTGCATGCCCAGAGCTCAATGCAGCCAACTATTTTCCAAATAGCATAGATATAGTTCTTGAATCAGGGCATGTGCTCCTTCTAATCTGCTGCAATGGACCATATCCATTCACCTTCTGCAGTGAAATCATGCATAAATGTACCTATGCTGTATAGGATCTAAATGTATACAGATAGCCCCTTATCCAACTTATAATAGAAAAACAATAACTGAATAGTGAAAAAAGTATTGCACAATTATTTTTTTTATGTTCACTTTTTCACCATTCACTTTAAGGTAGTTTGGTTGGAGAATTTTAGACTGGTCTCAAATGGTGCCTGTCTCTGAAATATTTAAAAACATCCATCAATTATTAAACTGCAGTAGAAAAAATGTTTCAAGAGAAGAATCTTCTGTCTCTGCCCTCTACAGCTTATCTTGCATCTTCCATGAAAGAGGCATACTTTAGTTAAGCACTATTCAATTGATAAATACTCAGAAGCTAATAATAATAAGGGCTATGTTGTTCAATTGTCATCTACTGTATCCCTTTTACTGTAGAGGTCGAGTATACTTTTCTAAATGAAAGTCGTGTAGGCTATAGCAGACGTTTTAAAAACCATAGGCTACATACCAGCATTCACCTTGTTCAAAACGGGGTGTTAGTTGCTGTTCCCATTGGTCACTTGATATCAGGGAGTAAATAGCCAGTGGCCAACAATCCCTCTGGTGCTAATCCCTCCGGTGATTTAGATCCTGAGAAGAAGAAACAAATCTATTTCCTATTCGGGACCGTTAATACAATCATCATGTTGTCTGCAGCATCACCACTCGCGCGCACCGGCGTTGGAGAGGTACAGAATGCGGGTGTGTCCTCGCCTCCCCCTCCCCGTCTTCGTTCCTCGCGCAGGTTGTCGTACTATGGCGATTGACTAAAAAAAGGAGGGGATAGGGTTCCGAACTGGAGGAATGGTACTTCTGGTAATAGCCAAAGGTGCTAACATCGGCAGAATTCTATGCATCCAGTGTCCTTAGCCGATATGACGTTGCCCGCATCAGACAGCCGCAAAGGTAACTGTCCTCATACCGTGCTCAGTGGCAACATCTGCAAAAATAAAAGCAAGCAGGGGAGGTGGCGGGGTGGCGTATTACAACGTGTGATATTACAAAAAAAAAGTAAATTAGTAGGCCTACAAGATGCAGACAAACACAGAGATGGGTAGTGGGTTAGACTAACGGTTTAACATTGTGCTGATGGGTAACGTTTTAGTTACCAGGCAGGTAAAAATGATACACTGCAATCATGACTTGTCACAATAATCCTAGTCAACTGCATGTTTGGTATTAAAAAGTATTCCTGACAAATAAATTATAAGTCATGCGTGGACTAATTGACAAATGCTCAATAAAAAAATCACACTTCGTGCATTATTTTCTCGGTAATTTAATACAGTATATAGACTACAACAGTTTGTAAAACGCAGAATGCTCACAGAGATGTTCATGCAAGGGGATATGTATGTGTTTGTCCGCAGTTTAGTGAATAAAGAGGATTCAAGCCATGCAGCCTTGTTATACATTGTAAAGAGAACCGAATCTTCCGACATTTACTTAAAATTACATGCATGAAGAATCACCCTGGACTGAGAGCCAGATTATGCAATTCCTCAGTGTCAGATCCCGAATCATTGGTATCGACATCACTTTCCCTGTTCTCTGCTTAGCTGGGGGTAAGGCATGCTTTAATTACCCTAGGTCTCAGTCCTTCTAATGATCAGTACAGCCATTAGCCTGGTGTAGCCCGATCTACAAAGCTTAGTCAAACCTGCAGTCGGGCACTGCTATGCATACAAAGAGACCGGGGATGGAGAATTGGCTAGAAAACGCGCTCTCTCCACCCGCACTGTGTAGCCTACCACTACTCACCTTATCTGCATCGTGGGATATTTAAAGGGAACGCGTCTTGGCCTTTATTAATAGCTAATAATTGTACAGTATATTAATGTGAAATGTAAGCTATCATTCACTATGCACGACCCAGTTAACAGTTTTAACTATGTAACTATGGAAATGTGTAACTAACTACTTTAATGATTCAGTAACATTGTAGACTACTATTTTGTTATCTGACATAGGCCTAATCTCATGCATAACTTCAAAGTGCTTCTGTTATCCCCAAAAATTATTCTGTCATATGAAACTGTGACACTTCCCAAACATGGGGGAGATAACTAGAGAGAGTGGTTTCATAATTGTTGGACGATTTCTAAATGTCAGTGACACGGAGCTTTGTTCTGATCTGCACCCTCATCAATAGGTGTATCCAAAATATATTTCATACATTCTAAAAGACAGTTGTATTCATTTAATGTACATGTAATATGAGCTACATCATATTGATTCAATTAAATAATAATACAAAAAAAAAAACATTATCATGTGGGGTGATTCTCCAGCCATCAGAAGGCAGTGTATGGCCACAGCCATTAGAAGGCAGTGTATGGCCACAGCCATCAGAAGGCAGTGTATGGCCACAGCCATCATAAGGCAGTGTATGGCCACAGTCATCATAAGGCAGTGTATGGCCACAGCCATCATAAGGCAGTGTATGGCCACAGTCATCATAAGGCAGTGTATGGCCATAGCCATCAGAAGGCAGTGTATGGCCACAGCCATTAGAAGGCAGTGTATGGCCACAGCCATTAGAAGGCAGTGTATAGCCACAGCCATTAGAAGGCAGTGTATAGCCACAGCCATTAGAAGGCAGTGTATGGCCACAGCCATCAGAAGGCAGTGTATGGCCACAGCCATCAGAAGGCAGTGTATAGCCACAGCCATCAGAAGGCAGTGTATGGCCACAGCCATCAGAAGGCAGTGTATGGCCACAGCCATCAGAAGGCAGTGTATAGCCACAGCCATTAGAAGGCAGTGTATGGCCACAGCCATCAGAAGGCAGTGTATGGCCACAGCCATCAGAAGGCAGTGTATGGCCACAGCCATCAGAAGGCAGTGTATGGCCACAGCCATCAGAAGGCAGTGTATAGCCACAGCCATCAGAAGGCAGTGTATGGCCACAGCCATCAGAAGGCAGTGTATGGCCACAGCCATCAGAAGGCAGTGTATAGTCACAGCCATCAGAAGGCAGTGTATAGCCACAGCCATCAGAAGGCAGTGTATAGCCACAGCCATCAGAAGGCAGTGTATAGCCACAGCCATCAGAAGGCAGTGTATAGCCACAGCCATCAGAAGGCAGTGTATAGCCACAGCCATCAGAAGGCAGTGTATAGCCACAGCCATCAGAAGGCAGTGTATAGCCACAGCCATCAGAAGGCAGTGTATAGCCACAGCCATCACAAGGCAGTGTATAGCCACAGCCATCAGAAGGCAGTGTATGGCCACAACTTAAACAGGCAGAAAACAACACAGACACCCTCCTCTCACCAGTCACAACACTGCAACACTCACAGAGCCAGCCACTGTGAAGGACTCCCACTAACAGGACACTATACTGTGACTCCCTGTGCAAGGATTTAATCAGGGACTTCTAGAAACCTTTAATACGATTTCTTATGACATTATAAGTTACGTGGCAGATTTTTGGCAATGGTTATGTCACTCTGCATGTCTTTAGTTTTCTTTGAGAGTGCAGAGAGTTTGTCTTTAGTTTGTGAAATGTCACTCTCTGACTCTGGTACTGCCCCATTTGGATGTGATGACTCATAGAAAGTTATAGTCTGCTTTATTCCACCATTCCCAGCTCACAAATACACTTTACATGATGTCAAGTGAAAAGGGAATGAAAATTGCCTACATTACTTGATACATTGTAAACTACTGTAGGTGGTATAAATCATTTGGAGGTGGTATTGAGCATTATTATTATGTGACTTTTAGAGTTCATCAAGTCAAGATTGATACCAATATGAAAAATATACAATAGAATTATGTTTGTTCATACCTTACAAAACAATTAATGATGTAGACAGGGAGGTGGATCAATAGAGAATGCCATTTTTGCCAAAAGGAGCAATGAGAGAAAGTGCAAGGAGAGAAGCATTAACCTGAATGACCTGCTGTGTCAAAGGTTGGGAGGAAATCCCCTGCAAGAGGAGGAGGTGGAGGCATGGGTGAAGGAGCCAGCTGGTGATTTGTGTGAGACTTGGCTTCATCAAGGTTACTACTGGCAGCAGCCCCTATCGTAGGAGGGGGAACATCAAGGCTGCCCCTTCAGCCCCGTACCGTCTGCCACACATGCGCACACCTTTCCCACTGTCTCTTAATGGCTTTCCCAGGTTCCCCCTGACAGCACAGCCATTATTTATGAGTGAGGGGCCCGTTACAAAGCCTCTTAATGCAGTCTCATGGAGCTCAGTTCACATTGCATTAGCTGTCTACCGACTGGGCACACACTGGTTGAATCAACGTTGTTTCCACGTAATTTCAATGAAATTACTTTGAACTAACGTGGAATAAACAATGAATTGACTTCTGTGCCCAGTGGGTACTTTAATTATATGTGAAGGCCCTAGTGCTCTAAGTCAGGGGTGTCAAACATATGGGCAGAGGGGGTCCAATCTGGCCCGCGGGTGGTTTGAGTAAAATAAAATTACTATATATACATTTTTTTTACAATATTTTGTTTTGAGGGAGGACATACTCAAAAATGACAAAAACTAAATTGAAACTGTGTGGAAATAGTAATGTAAATTTTTAAGGTTAAGGTTAAGTTAAGGCATTAACTCTGAATTCTTAAGGTTAGGTATTAACTCCAAATGGTTAAGCTAAGGGCTAAGGTTTGGAATAGGCTTAAGACAAATAAATAAAAAACAACTTTATATTGCTGGAATTGAACATGCAAGCTTTTGAACTAGAGGCAGATGCTTACTCTGATCAGACAGCTCCATCCACAATGAACTAGCAAAACTGAAACCTACTTGAAGGTAACAGCGCTCACTACTGCCTCTAATGGCCGGTTTCCTCCCAACGTCGAATGTTGACTTATATCACGGGTGACCTGCCTGGTTTCTTGACTGTGTCCAGCTCGCTAATAATCACAGAAATGAAAGCTAAACAGTCACGGAGCATAATGGACAGGGGACTATTTTTTGCTAATTTTGAGAGCAAGGAAATATAACACATTTTCAGTGCGGCCCTCCGGACCACGTTAAAGGCATAATGCAGCCCCCAGGGTATCGATTGTGTGTCACTCCACACCCATCCTCTTCTCCTGATCAGTCATTACCACCAGGCCATATGAAGGAAATCTGAGAAAATAACCTTGATGAGTGGTGAAACTAAGGTTTTTCTCTTATGGGCTCCTTTTCTTAGATCATGTCTGGTAGCTCAACCCATTTTTTAGACCTTTGTTCCATTGACATATAGCACTGTGGTACGGCAGTACAGTATACGGTGCAGTTAGTGGCTATGGTTCAGCATCAACTCGTGTCTGTTCTTGAAGCATCTGTTCTCTGTTATTTACATACAGCTTGTGTTAGCATAATTAGACTTATTGAATATGCAGTAGAAGTTTGTCTCTCTCACCCTGAGTAGCGTTGCCATTCTCTGGAGGGCTGTCTATTTGTGTGGAGGGTAGCAGAGAGCAGGGAGCTGTGTGTTCCAGGCAGAGGACTATTGACACTGCAATGCACCATCGCACGCTTGATAGCCTCCTCTTACAAGACGACGCCTCATCACTGCCCACTCTGAGCAGCTTAACCGCACACACACACACACAGGCTATGAACTCTTACACACATTTACACACACGCACACACACAAGCTATACACACTTACACACTTACACACACAGATACGTCAAATCACCATTTTGGCCTGTATAAAGAATCAACAAAACATTACAGTGCATAATTCAAAGTGAAAATCACAGTAACTGGTTAATGAAGCACTAAATATGTACTTTAAAATGCTTACATTTACAATGATACAAGGACAATGATGATTCAATGAGTGATTTAAGGACACCTTCTTTCAAAGAAATACCAACTTTATTACATAAATAGCTTGTCAGCCAAGATCAGGTAGAACATCCAGGAAGGACCCAGTGAAGAGGGTAAAGATTTGATTTCTAGATATTATGCACTTATATACTGATACTGAATGAAAACAAGGTAGCCTGAGCCAATGCATACTGTAGAGTGCTACTAGCATACTGTAGAGTGCTACTAGCATACTGTGGCGAGCTCAGTCAGAAGAAGATGGCAAGAGACAGAGATTAATTTACCAGAGAGTTCCTATGCCCCATACACCGCACGACTCCAGGAACGTCACATTTTATTCACCCTCCTTCAATTATTAACAATGAACACATACTCCGGCCATGCAAGGCTCGGTCACGGTATGCATTTTAACATTCCCCCTACCCCCATAACCTGAACTAAGACAACTTAAGGAAACATAAACACATAACATTAGCTTAACTACTAAAACGTAAAGACATAACACAACCGTTTTAATCATAGAACAACAACTACCCACAATCCCCTTGAGCCCTTTAGTGGCTAGTGTATGCCGGACAGATCGCTACATAGCCCCCACCAGAGGGGTCAGTCGCCCCCGACGACCCAATCTCTCAACACAAAGTCCCTCAAATGTCTAGGACGCCTCCACCGTGCAGTCTTGGCCAGGCATACGCACCCTGTACCCACCTCCGACAGCCGGCCCAAGGTATCCCCGGGCCCCTGCCAATGGCTGCAGAGCTTGGGAGAAACACCCTTTTTGGGCATCGTAGGTCTGCTTCTGTCTCTGGCCTGGGCTGGAGCTCCCTGGTTCTCGTCACCTTCGCCACCCAAGTATGGGGGGTAGCGCGGTCACGGGCTGGGCCCCTCCTACGGGGGTACCGCCTGTAGCGGTTCCGGCCAGCAGCATACTTGCTCCCCTGGACTGAGACACCCACTGGGCCGGTGACATTGGCTACCTCTGCTCCCTTTTCCCCTTCAACCACATCAAACTCCACAGTTTCTCCATCTCCAACACTGCAGAGGTATTTCCTTGGGTTGTTTTTCTTTATGGCGGTCTGGTGGACAAAGACGTCTTCTTTTGTGTCATTCCTGTTGATGAAACCGTAGCCATTTCGGACGTTGAACCATTTGACCGTCCCCAAGAACTTAGTTGGTTGTGTTTCGGCCTCCTCTCGTCTTTCTGTCGTCTCGGCGGAGGGAAGGGCAGCAGACACAGTGGTTGGGGCTGAAGCGGGCTGATGCTGGTTGGGCCCATGGGCAACGGACGGCCATTTGGGCTGTCTGGTCACTGCTCGACGACTGGCTCGTCTGTCTTTGGGCCAGTCCTTCTTCTCTTTACCAGACTGGAGCGCCACGGTCTCTGTGCCAAGAGTGATAGATGTCCCTGACACATTAACACGGGCGCCCCAGCGACTCAGCAGGTCCAGGCCAATGATGCATGCATCTCGGATGTCAGCAAGCCAGAACCCGTGTACCAGCTCCTGGTCCCCAACCTGGACTTTCAGTGGCTTCTTCCCTCTAATGCCAACCTGTTCTCCCGTCACCGTGACCATCTGGGTGGTGGTTGGCGCCCACGCCTTGGAAGGTGGCCCGGTGGTGCCTGGAAGAACGCCAGGCCGCACCAAGGAAATGGTTGAACCAGTGTCTACCAGGGCTCTACAAGGTCGGCCGTCCAGTCGACATTGCAGGTATAGTCCCTTGGTGTGGCCGAGGCGTCCGACCACAGTGCATCGGCCCTGGAGGGGGGATGGAGACCGGAGTGGTGAACCCCTCGTTAGACCACTCCTCCGTCGTTTCCCCCAAACGGAGAAGCTCTGGCTTTTGGCGCTGGTGCTGGGCAGTCGCGGGCCACGTGCCCAGGTTCGTCGCATCTGTAACACCGGTCTGTAGACCAGGGGGGGCGTCGCCTGGGTGGTGGAGTCTGGTGCTGGGATCGTCGTAGCGGAGGCTGAACCTGACAGACCTCTTCTGTTGTTTCCCCCTCGTCGTAGTCGGCCACCCGGACACATGGTTGGCGTGATGTGACCCTCTGCTGGGTGGGCCACCTGGAGAGTACCCCTTCGGCTTGTTCGGCCTTGTGGAGTGCCTCACCGAGAGTCTTAGGCCTGGCGAGGCAGACATGTTGCCGCAGCTTTTCTGGTGCGAGCCCCCGCAGGAAAGCGTGGAGGGCCAGCTCCTCTTGTGCAGCTATTTGGAATTCGGGGTAGCCCTGTCGAGTGTGCAGCCGCACTTCTGCAGCGAAGGTGCCCAGGTTCTCTTCTCCTTGGCGATGGCGGCTGGCCAGTTGCTCCCTGCTCTGGTCCGCGAAGAGTCTCTGCCCAAACCTCATTTCCAGCGCCCCGGTCAAGGCTTGGAGGTCCCGTTGTTCCGCTGGGGCTAGGTCGAGAAGCACCTGTACTGCGTTCCCCTCTAACGCTATCGCCAGGTGAGTAGCGGCTTCCTCACTGTTCCAGCCGCTGTGTCGGACCGCCAGGTGGACTTGGGCGAGGTAGGGCTCTAGCTGCGTCGTCCCGTTGTACTTGGGCAGCTTGGCGGATGATCTTGGCACCCCTGCAGAACGTGGTAGGCTGGGCGTGCCGAGTAGGGGTTGTTGCAGCTCTGGACTGGTAGGTAGCATGACGTTGCTGGTTGTAGCCACGGGTTGTGGGCGTGGTCTTGCAGTACCCTGCTGGGGTAATCGTGGGACACTCGCACTGTCGGGGCATGCCAGGTAGCCACCACCTCTGGCAGGCTCCATCTTCTGCCGCAGTAGGCTCTTTAGGTGCCCCTGGGTCTGTGTGAATGTCCTCTCCAGCTCGTCAATCTCTCTCTCCATCCTCTTCTGCTCACTAATCCCACTTCTGACACACATACTAGTGTACTGTAGAGTGTTACTAGCATACTGGAGAGTGCTACTAGCATACTGTAGAGTGCTAACAGCATACTGTAGAGTGTTACTAGCATACTGTAGAGTGCTACTGGCATAATGTAGTGTTACTAGAATACTGTAGAGTGCTACTAGCATACTGTAGAGTGCTACTAGCATACTGTAGAGAGATACTAGCATACTGTAGAGTGCTACTAGCATACTGTAGAGAGATACTAGCATACTGTAGAGAGATACTAGACATGCGGCGCTGGTGTTGTAGACATCCTGAGTGAACAGACTCCTCAAAGATACCCAAGGTTAAGGACTGTAATGGTAATACATTTTAGAAGTACCCTCTGGTCTGTCCTTCTCTGTGTCTCTCTGTGTGGTGTCCCTGTGTGGTGTCCCCGTGTGGTGTCCCCGTGTGCACCTTTTCCATTCATATACTGTCCATACTGTCTATACACACTATTACACAGAAATGTATACTCCAGACTCTGACATTCCTCGTTCTGATATTTCTTAATTTCTTTCTTTTTTTTTTTTTGTATTGCTGCACTGTTGGAGCTAGAAACACAAGCATTCCGCTGCACCTGTGATAACGTCTGCAAATATGTGTACGTGACAAATAAAGGTTGATTTGGTGTAGGGTGCGAGGACAGGAGGGAGGAGATCCAGAGAGAGCCAGTCATACTGCAGCCTGGACCACGTAGAGCCACAGCAGTGCGGGCAGCATGAAGAGAGAGAGAGCGCGGAGCAGACGCTGGAGCAGGGCCAGGACACCAGGAGAAAAAACACAAGGTCATTCATATCACTGCAGCAGCAGCAGCCTCCCTCGGCCTGACTAGTTCACCTCAGATAGACCGATGGGCACACATATACCACTGTAGTCCAACACGCTCCCAGTACGGACAGGTTGTATTAAAAATAATGTATTTTATTCAACAGAAGTTGGAAAGGTCAAAGGTTACAGTCCATTCAAATGTGACATTTGACTGAAAGGTCAGATCCAAAACATTAGCATTTCTGACAAACAGTGAACAACCAGTAAACTACGTTTTTGTTGCAGGGAGTCATTATCTATGAGCTCATGTGAGTTTAGTTTGGCTCTGCTGCACTGCATGACTCAGGCCCTTCAGACTGTCTGGTTCCTCCAGTCAGTGAGAGGCAGGGATGAATCAGTGCTACTGATACAGATCTAGGATCTTTATTTGACCCGTATTGTCGCAGGAAAACAATTTGAAGGTTTAGTCCATACTGTTGCTTCATCGGTAGGTTAGGCTATTAGCTGGTCAAAGTGAGGCTACATGAAAAGTGGAATACTGTTAATATATTAAAGCCTGTGTGTTAGTGCAGGTTTTCAGTGAATTTTGGTAAATCACGAAGCTTCTCTGCTTTTCCTGCTGTGCAGAAATATTTTCAGCAACAAAAGCGTGATCAAATTAAGATCCTACATTTGTAGCAGGGGATTCCCTGTGTGCCATGATGGAACTTAAATGTGTGTTACTGGGGCCTCGGCCAGAAACAACTGGCTATCCCTGACCTCTTAGCTCCTAACCTTTGACCCCTTGGGATTATTTGGATGTGAAGTGTTATTCTCTGTGGGGCTATTTCTGCAGTACTGCAGGTTTTTGTCCCAATTTAGTGCCATCACACCTGATTCACTAACTAACCAACTGATCTTTCACACCTTGAGTAGCTGAATCAGGTGTTTCACACCAGATTAAATTATGACTGTTAAATTATGACGTTTTAGTAGCATGATTATATACTGTATATAACCAGTGTGTTTAATAACACTATTGTCGTTACATCCAAACCTGAAATGCCTCTGCCATTGGACAGTGTTGTGCTTAGTCTTATGTTGTTGCTATGGTGACTGCCCCTAGGGTTTTATCAAGCAGAAGACTCTCTCTCCTCTCCTCTGGGATATTAGAGGTAAAGTCAAAGCACAGTGACACAGCACTTTGCATGTACTTCTAGAGGTCGATGCGTTCTAGTGTCCTCTAAAGTAATAAAGCATTTAGTTAAATGCCTTGTGATACCTTAAGGCTTTGCTAGACTGTATTGATTGGTAGAAATTACAACACATTCAGAAAGGTCAAGATGACAACACAGTTATGCAACTGTTTAATTTATACTTGTTAATGACAGTTATATGAGTCTTATTTCCCCTTATCAATGAATTTATTAAAACATTTTCTGTGAATATCATATTCAAACATGAAATGACTGTCTCTGGTATCCTTGGTCTCATTCGCGCATCTTTAACTGATGGGATAGCGGATCATCTTTACACGTATGGCCAAAGAGCAGTACAATAGAATTTGAACATTTTATAGTAAAACCCTTTCTTTAATAATTGGCTTGGTTTTTATATCCATTGGGAGAAAAGACATGATCCAGAAGAGTGAACTTTATAAATAGCCCCCAGTTTGCCATTAGACGTCCTCTGAAGAGTAGATGGATGGTTTTGCGTTTTTCACCCAGAATAATGTGGCGGATGTCTGCCTGAGAGTAGAGGGGGATGCCTGGGGTCTCCTCGTCTCCTTTGGATGAGCATGACAGACACACACACACATCTTCTTACAACCAGAGCCCCTACCGAGCCACAGAGAAGACCAGCCAGCTGTGAGAGGCTGACAACACAGAGGGGCTTGGCTTCCTTAAGTGCAGCTATTCCATGATATGGATGGTGGGGGGGGTCTCAGCACTCTGATGCCAAGGGTTCCAGAGTGCAGTCAGCCAAGCATACAGTACATCTTACAGCTGGGTATCGCTCACACGTACATACAGTGGAGAGAACAAGTATTTGATACACTGCCGATTTTGCAGGTTTTCCTACTTACAAAGCATGTAGAGGTCTGTCATTTTTATCATAGGTACTCTTCAACTGTGAGAGACAGAATCTAAAACAAAAATACAGAAAATCACATTGTATGATTTTTTAAAAATTAATTTGAATTTTATTGCATGACATAAGTATTTGATCACCTACCAACCAGTAAGAATTCCGGCTCTCACAGACCTGTTAGTTTGTCTTTAAGAAGCCGTCCTGTTCTCCACTCATTACCTGTATTAACTACACCTGTTTGAACTCGTTACCTGTATAAAA
This sequence comes from Thymallus thymallus, assembly GCA_023634145.1. Taxonomy (NCBI): domain Eukaryota; kingdom Metazoa; phylum Chordata; class Actinopteri; order Salmoniformes; family Salmonidae; genus Thymallus; species Thymallus thymallus. The sequence goes on from CM042409.1 coordinate 6,802,040, forward strand.
GACACCTGTCCACACACTCAATCAAACGGACTCCACACACTCAATCAAACAGCTGTGTAAGGACATCAGGGATAAAATTGTAGAACTGCACAAGGCTGGGATGGGCTACAGGACAATAGGCAAGCAGCTTGGTGAGAAGGCAACAACTGTTGGCGCAATTATTAGAAAATGGAAGAAGTTCAAGATGACGGTCAATCTCCCTTGGTCTGGGGCACCATGCAAGATCTCACCGCGTGGGGCATCAATGATCATGAGGAAGGTGAGGGATCAGCCCAGAACTACACGGCAGGACCTGGTCAATGACCTGAAGAGAGCTGGGACCACAGTCTCAAAGAAAACCATTAGTAACACACTACGCCGTCATGGATTAAAATCCTGCAGCGCACGCAAGGTCCCCCTGCTCAAGCCAGCTCATGTTCAGGCCCGTCTGAAGTTTGCCAATGACCATCTGGATGATCCAGAGGAGGAATGGGAGAAGGTCATGTGGTCTGATGAGACAAAAATAGAGCTTTTTGGTCTAAACTCCACTCGCCGTGTTTGGATGAAGAAGAAGGATGAGTACAACCCCAAGAACACCATCCCAACCGTGAAGCATGGAGGTGGAAACATCATTCTTTGGGGATGCTTTTCTGCAAAGGGGACAGGACGACTGCACCGTATTGAGGGGAGGATGGTTGGGGCCATGTATCGCGAGATCTTGGCCAACAACCTCCTTCCCTCAGTAAGAGCATTGAAGATGGGTCGTGGCTGGGTCTTCCAGCATGACAATGACCCGAAACACACAGCCAGGGCAACTAAGGAGTGGCTCTGTAAGAAGCATCTCAAGATCCTGGAGTGGCCTAGCCAGTCTCCAGACCTGAACCCAATAGAAAATCTTTGGAGGGAGCTGAAAGTCCGTATTGCCCAGCGAAAGCCCCGAAACCTGAAGGATCTGGATGGAGGAGTTGGCCAAAATCCCTGCTGCAGTGTGTGCAAACCTGGTCAAGAACTACAGGAAACGTATGATCTCTGTAATTGCAAACAAAGGTTTCTCTACGAAATATTAAGTTCTGCTTTTCTGATGTATCAAATACTTATGTCATGCAATAAAATGAAAATTAATTACTTAAAAATCATACAATGTGATTTTCTGGATTTTTGTTTTAGATTCCGTCACTCACAGTTGAAGAGTACCTATGATAAAAATTACAGACTTCTACATGCTTTGTAAGTGGGAAAACCTGCAAAATCTGCAGTGTATCAAATACTTGTTCTCCCCACTGTATATACTGTCTGAACTAATGTTCACATTCATACATATACACTTTCACACACTTTCACAAACATGTAATGTACAGTATGTAATTGTGACTCAGAGCAGGAACCTTCAGGTACAACTTAAGAGCACAAACCTAAACATGTATGCTATGATTTTAGATGAATATGTGCTTTATTTATGAGATTATCAGTAGGACTGTAATCTGGGGGAATACAATCGATGAGTGCACAAGTAATACAAGTTTAAATTTAGGTTATTTACAATGTTAATCTCATTCTGCAGAGCAACCAGATGTGCAGAGAGAGAGAGAGAGAGAGAGAGAGAGAGAGAGAGAGGTTCAGAGACCAGTACAGGGAAAATAGAAAGGGACAGCGAAAGCACTGAAAATCCATTAGATTATGGATTTTGACTTATTTTTTCAGTAACACCAAGGGCCGGTACTTCCATTAGGCAAGATTCGGCGATCACCTAGGGTGGCACTTGAATTTGGGGCGGCATTTTGACAATTGGCTGCCGCCCTTCGTTGTAGTAGCCGATCAGGGGCGCCGGAGGGCGGCAACCAATTTCTGCGTTGCCTAGGGCGGCAGAACGTCCAGGGCCGGCCTTGGTACCAACCAAAATAAACCCCTCATAGAGTCATTCCCAATGTATTACACTCCAAAGATGGCACAAACAGAAAATGGCTGACATACAATGAAGTAACTCACTCCTTGTTCTGCTCAGTATGTCTTGCATTCGCAAAACCTTCAGCCAGTGATAGTGCATTTGTCAAAAGATGCCCACAGAGACTACAGGAACATGAGAGAAGCAAGACCCATAGAGAAAGTGCAGAAGCCTTTTTCCTCAGAGCCAGCAAAGCAGACATCCGTACCCTTCTGAGTGACAAGCAAATGTCAGTTCAACGAGACCAGGTCAGAAAGAAGAGGCAGGTCATGGAACGTGTGATTGATGTAGTTAAAGTTATTGGTAAATGTGGGCTTAGCTACAGAGGACACAGACACAAAGCTGCATATAACTTGGAAAACATGGCCGTCAATCATGGCAAGTTTCTTGAACTTATATTGTTGCTAAGCCTACAAGAGCATGTTAGAGATTGCATTGAGAAGAGCAAGAAGCAGATGGGAAGTAAAGGAAGAGGGTCCTTGGTAACTATGATGTCCAAAACAACAGAAAATAAAGTAAATGAAGTCATCAGACTGTTGATTCAGCAGACAATTGCTGTTGAAGTGAGAAAGGCAGGGATGTTCTCAATACAAATGGACACATTTGCATTTAACATCCAAAGACCAGTGTGCAGTAGTTCTGCGATATGTCACTGATGTTGTCCACGAGAGACTCATTGCGGTCATTGACTGTGAGTCATCGACTGGACAGTACTTTGTGGACCTTGTGAAACAGACCCTTGAGAAGATGGACATAGATATCAAACAGTGTGTTGGTAATGCAACAGACGGAGCAGCTAATATGCAGGGACAATACAGGGGCTTCTCTGCATTGCTCACAGGAGAGTCTCCTAACCAAGTACACATATGGTGTTACTCACATGTCCTCAACCTTGTGCTAACTGACACAACTGGGGTTGTTGTGGCAAGTGAATCCCTTTTCTCATTACTGAATGACATTGCAGTGTTCGTTCGAGATTCCTACAAGCGCATGAAGCTATGGGAGGAAACCAGTGAGGACAGGAGACACAGACAGCTTGATGTAATTGGTGAAACACACTGGTGGGCCAAAGACAAGGCCTTGAGGAAAGTATTTGGAAGCTTTGCAAAGCCTGACTGTGCACTTTACACGGATGTGGTCATCACTATGGATTTTTTTTTTAACGATGTGACTGTGAAACCTGCCATCCGAAGCAAGGCCAAAGGGTACAAGGATGCTCTCCTAAAGTATGAAATCATACTTACAGCTGAGGTGTTTCCTCAGGATTTTTGAGCAGATGTCCCCTCTCTCTAAATACTTGCAAACAAGTGGCATGGATATCGTAACAGCACAGCACTTGGTGACGGGAACAGAGGATAACCTGAGAAAGTGTGCCCGATCCTTTGAGGGTGTGAAGAGGGCAGCAGGCGACTTTGTTGAGTGGGCCAGTGGCATTCTTTAGGAGCAGCAGGACTGTGATGCCGAAGCTCAGACTGCTCTCCCAGAGAAGAGAACAAAAAAAAGAAGAGAAAGCCAGGTGAGTTGGCAGAGGATGAGCCCATTGCTAATGCAGACATGGATTACAAAATCAAGATCCACAATGTGGTACTGGACACTGTTGTTGAAAGTATTCACCGCCGTTATGCAGCAAATGCAGTGCTGTGTGCAGATGTCTCCTACATGAATCCGAAGCAAAAGGGCCTTACAAAGACAGCCATAAAAGAGCTCAGCAAATGCTTACTGGAATTTGATGAACATGCCACTGTTGAGGCATTTCAGGCTGAACTGATCAGCCTTGCACAACAGTGGGAAAGACTTTGAAACAGTCAGCATTGGAGGAGTACAACACCAGGGCCGCCGCCGCCAGGGGAAGGCTTTGAGGATCCTGATGAAAGTGTGGAGTTGGTGAGCAGAAGTTGTTCCACATGTAAAAACTGCCCGATATGCTGCTATTTTCTTCTGTCTCAGTACAATCTGCTTACGGATGCGTATCACATCATTGGTTTGGGCTACAAGTTCCTCCTCACCCTATCCATCACTCAGGTGGCTTGTGAAAGGACCTTCTCCACCCTCAAATTCGCGAAGAATCGCCTAAGAACCTCCCTCACTCAAGAGAACCTTGAAGCGTTCCTTTTGATGGAAACAGAGAAGGAGATTCTTATGGGACTTGAAAAAGATGACATCATTGACAAGATGGCAGAGAGCAGTGAGTTACTGCGCCGCCTACTGGTTTACTAGTGGTAATTACTTACTGGTTACTCTTAAGTAGTTATTCTATGACTCTTCCTTAACAGGCTGACAAGGGTGAAAGAAAATTTGCTGTGAGTTAAAGCTTTTGTACAGAGGCATGTTTTTTGGACTTTCGTATTTTGGAATTATGTAGCCAATGTTCAATATCATTGACTCAGTGTATAGATGTGTTCATTTTTGTGCTGTTTGCTTTATGGACACCAGTGAGTGAACATTGTAATGTAAATATATTTGTAGAGGAGTGTTTTTTCAACTTTTGTATTATACTAACTTACATTGTTGTAGCTTATGTTCAAGTTCAGTGAATGTGTGTGTGTGAAATGTTTTGATACTTTTGATATGCTGTGTCTAGCCTTGTACATTTGTATGTGCTATGATTGGTGTATTCCTAGTGAGTTTTTGAGGGTGAACCCATAGCTATAGCATACCTTGAAAACTCAGTGTTCAGATAGGCTACTTGTTGGTCAGTCCCAAATGTTTGTATTTTGTAATGTGGATAACTTTCTTCCCAGATGAACATAGTGGCCAAATGTGTAACTAGTTTGGTACCCGTTACATCAACAAATATGGTTAGCCTACAAAATTAGTGGTCTGGTGGTTTGCATAAACAGGGTGGCCTGGGATGGAATCAAATTCCCGGCTTGTTTCAGTCTGCCCTTGGATGTATCCAAATAAATGTCACTAGATAACAGCTTAAACAAATGCAGCTACGGTGCAAAAAGACTGAACGACTGGGTCGCGTCTCTGGCAACCGAACCAATAGAAGGAACGACCAGCCGGCTTGGGTAGCAACCCCAGATTTGTTTCGGGACTATATATTTTTTCATGAAAATATGTCAATCATTATTTAAATATGTTGGTAACCCGTTGTATAAAAGTGAAAATGCTCTCGAAGCCGGTGTTTGGAGGATACATTTGAAAATTTTGCCAGCCCTCGACGAATATATCCTACAAACACCGGCTTCTTTGGCATTATCACATAAGGGTAACTCTCAGACATGTTTTCATTTTCCCATAGATAGAAATAATGAAGTGGGGAGAAATGAAGAGTGGACGCTATTTCCAGAGAGAACAAAGCCACTCAGCATTTCTGAGAAGCCACCTGCAGCTGTGACGTCATGTTAATATATTGTGTTGGAAAGAGGAAATAAGAGAGTGGAAGGGGAAAATAGGAGGAGGAAGGGGAAGAGAGGAGGAGGAAAGGGAAGAGAGGAGGAGGAAAGGGAAGAGAGGAGGAGGAGGAAGAGAGGAGGAGGAAGGGGATGAAAGGAGGAGGAAGGGGAAGAGAGGAGGAGGAAGGGGAAGAGAGGAGGAAGGGGAATAGAGGAGGAAGGGGAAGAGAGGAAGAGGAGGAAGAGAGGAGGAGGAGGAAGGGGATGAAAGGAGGAGGAAGGGGAAGAGAGGAGGAGGAAGGGGAAGAGAGGAGGAGGAAGAGAGGAGAATGTAAGAGAGGAGGAGGAGGAAGGGGAAGAAAGGAGGAGGAAGGGGAAGAGAGGAGGAGGAGGAAGCAATCCTGTGCGTGTGATAAATACATTTCCCCAATGACATTCACCTCTTCAGATAAACAATCCCAACTTGTTACACTGCAATATTTTCACTCCAAAACAGCCCCCCAAAAAACGTACTGAATTGATGCTTACATTTGCTTACATTTGTCTTGGGACAACGACAACCCACCATTAAAACAGTTCTCTACTCTATGGACATGGACGGCCATGGACCAACCACAGGCCTGATTGGGACTGGAGATGGCCATGGACCAACCACACGCCTGATGGGGACTGGGGACGGCCATGGACCACCCACAGGACTGATGGGGACTGGGGACGGCCATGGGCCTGATGGGGACTGGGGACGGCCATGGACCAACAGCAGGCCTGATGGGGACTGGGAAGCTATGATGACCCTAATACACTGTGTGACTTCTTGTACTGGCCTCTCTGGGATTGTTTTCCAGATCTAAGACACTAGGGAGAGAGTGAGAGTGAGAGTGAGAGTGAGAGTGAGAGTGAGAGTGAGAGAGTGAGAGAGAGAGAGAGAGAGAGAGAGAGAGAGAGAGAGAGAGAGAGAGACCATGGGAGGTGTGGTGAGGTTTTCGCTGTGTCCATGGCACCTTGCCTCTGGGGTCTCTCTCTAGGCCAGTACAGTGTGTGGGAGATGGGAGAGCCATAGAAATCCTGTATATCTATTTCAGTTGGTGGGGTGTTGTGGTGCTGGAGCGTGAGTCCAGTGGTATGTGTCAGGGTAATCCTCCTCCAGGCCTGTGGGGAGGGGGGGCATGGTTGTGCATGAGTTCTGCAGAAGTTTTGGTTGGGCCATGGTTGTTGGCAGGTTAAAATGCGGTTATCTGATCTGGCCAAGTGAAATATCCATCCTCCTGGGACTAGGGGGAAATTACATGTGATTTAGGATTATCATACATCCTTTCATATTCTGCCATTATTAGTTCATTCATATTGGATTAAATTATGCATGTTTGATATCATAAAGTGCACTTTATACAATAAAAAAGTCTAGACCTATCATAATGTTGAACATAACAAGCTTCTCTGTCCTACATAAGTTATCTCACTTGAGGGCAGCACTGAACTTTGTTTTGGGCATGGTCTTTTCAGAATAGTGGTGGGTAGATGTATAAGGACATAAAAAGAGATCGTTGAAGCTAATTCTGCTCTAGCCTATTTAACTACCAAATAATTAGGCTACTACGATTTTTTCCCCCCACATTCAGCACTATCACTTTCAAATGTCAAATGGTTTCTCAACTAGGATAATGTCTTTTTACAGAGATAGTTAGGCCCTAACATGTCCATTTTGATGTTTAACTAAATCTATATTATGCGTAACTTATTTAACGTAGGTGAATTGGGTCTGATCAGCTTTGATGGAAGGGCGCGGTGCAGCGTGGCTAGGATTCAAACTAAAAGGGATGGAAGGGCAGAACAGCACTGGGACACCACCCTGCGGCAGTCAGCGCTAACACTGTGCAAGTGACCAGACAAAACTCCCAGCCCCGCGCGAGTGAAAAACAAATACATATTTTGTTTACATTATTTCGTTGACATTACAGCATGCAAGCACTGTCCTTCGCACATTTTAACTTCCAAAGACTCATAAAGACCTTAATAATTGGATTTAAAAGATGAATTATTTATCAGTATAATGAGTCTAGTCATCTTCATTGTTTTTATAAGTGATTCATTATCAGACATGGATAATAATCGTCCTACAATTTAATTTAATTAAATAACATTAATAATTATAAGAATATTATTAATTGTTATTCTTATTATTTGTATTTATGTGTTTATGTATATATCTATTTATTGATTATTTACATTCGCTATGTATTCGTTTATTATTTATTTGCCATACATTATATGCATGTATGTTGTTGTCTGTCGCATGGGTTATCTATGTCCAGTGCCGTCTCCTATTTTGGCATGGTCTTTATGTTTGTTGTGAGAGGGACAGTTCACAGCGGTGTGAGGGGAACAAAGGACAATAGTTTGGCTTGACGTCAGCCCCAGTTGGCATGCCAACTCGGATATATCGAGCATAGGCCTCTAGTAATAACAAGGACTTGTGATGAGCGATTGCATGTTTTCAGATAATACAATATAGGTATATAATAAATAGCTAAGATTTAGAAGGGGCTGTTGAAATGTTGATATATTGCTGGTTTTGATGTTATGTTGATCGCATTTTTGCATTAACACAACCCAAAACATTTAATTTATGTATTTAATAATTGATTGGGTCTACCATTGATTTGATGTCTCGGATATAGGCTACAGAAAAAAACTGGATCCATGCTGTAAAGTTCTATATACAGTAGCAGTCAAAACATTGGACACACCTACTCGTTCAAGGGTTTTTCTTTATTTTTACTATTTTCTACATTGTAAAATAATAGTAAATAATACATATGGAATCATGTAGTAACCAAAAAAGTGTTAAACAAATCAAAATATATTTTAGATTATTCAAAGTAGCCACCATTTGCCTTGATGACAGCTTTACACACTCTTGGCATTATCTCAACCAGCTTCACCTGGAATGTTTTTACACCAGTCTTGAAGGAGTTCCCACATATCCTGAGCACTTGTTGGCTCCTTTTCCTTCACTCTGTGGTCCAACTCATCCCAAACCATCTCAATCGGGTTGAGGTTGGGTGATTGTGGAGGCCAGGTCATCTGATGCAGCACTCCATCTTGGTAAAATAGCCCTTACACAGCCTAGATTTCTACCGGTCGAATGTCCATTGTATGTGTTTCTTGGCCCAAGCAAGTCTCTTCTTCTTATTGGTGACCTTTAGTAGGGGTTTCTTTGCAGCAATTCGACCATGAAGGCCTGATTCACACAGTCTCCTCTGAACAGTTGATGTTGAGATGTGTCTGTTACTTGAACTCTGTGAAGCATTTATTTGGGCTGCAATTTCTGAGGCTGGTAACTTTAATGAACTTATCCTCTGCATCAGAGGTAACTCTGGCTCTTCCTTTCCTGTGGCAGTCCTCATGAGAACCAGTTTCATCATAGCGCTTGATGGTTTTTGTGACTGCACTTGAATAAACTTTAAAAGTTCTTGACATTTTCCGGATTGACTGACCTTCATGTCTTGAAGTAATGATGGACTGTCATTTCTCTTTGCTTATTTGAGCTGTTCTTGCCATAATATGCACTTGGTCTTTTACCAAATAGGGTAAATAATCTTCAGTATACCACCCCTACCTTGTCACAACACAACTGATTGGCTCAAACACATTAAGAAGGAAAGAAATTCCACAAATGAACTTTTAACGAGTCACACCTGTTAAAGCTGGTTGAGAGAATGCCAAGAGTGTGCAATGCTGTCATCAAGGTAAAGGGTGGCTACTTTAAAGAATATAAAATATAACATATATTTTGATTTGTTTAACACTTTTTTGGTTACTACAGGATTCCATATGTGTTATTTCATAGTTGTGATGTCTTCACTATTACAATACAATGTATAAAATAGTAAACATAAAGAAAACCCCTTGAATGAGTAGGGGAGTAAAAAATGTTGACTGGTACTGTATATCTGATTGGCTCATTCATACATACATACATACATACATACATACATACATACATACATACATACATACATACATACATACATACATACATACATACATACTGTACACACAAAGTAAATGGTTGTTTCATTAGGTCTACCTGTTTATCATATTAAGACTCAAGGAGGGCTCTGCTCTCTCTTTCAAGGCGGGCTGTTGATCCATCTGGAGGGTTTCTGTGGAAACGCAGAGTGATACCATGGTAACCGGGGGTTACCCAGGAAACTGTAGTCGTCATGGAGACTGCATCACAAGGCTCAGTGGCATCCAGGAGGCGGGACTTTGCTGTTCTTCATTCTTCTATCCTCGCGCACTATATGCAATGTGTCCATGTCTTCATCATTGTGCTCACACTGTCCTCCATGATGGAAAGTCTTGAAGTCATGTTTTGTAGGAAAATAAATTCCATGTAGTCCTGATGACGTCTTTGGATGGAATGTTGATCAGATACATTAATTACCAAGGATTAGTACCACTATCAATTGTAGGCTGTACAAATATTTTAGCCCATTTAATGGGTAATGATACATTTCGATTACATATTTTATCAAAGACATTCCCGAGTCTTGGTAATTTCATTTTCTTGTTTTATTTGGTATAGGCTGTAATGCTAAAAGTATAACATTGTGAAAAAGTTCCCTTTTGTATCAGATAAGAACAACCGTAAACCTGAATAATACTCAGCCTGCTCTCGAAGGCTATGATACTGTATGTCCATTATATTTCCATTACGCATAGGGTGCCCATTCAAGCATAGCCTATGTGTGTCATCATCCGATGTAAGCAACATCATACAGACATTGTAGATTATATTGCTATTCATGACAAGACTGAACACTGATAAACCAACAAACTTTCCCAATCAAAAAACACAACGACAACAGTGTTTCGAAGTGGGAATAAATATGCAACACGTAGCTACAACCTACCGAACTACTGAACATCAACACCTGTTTTGGACTCAAGGACGAATCGAAAGATCACAGTACATTTGGTAACCTGTGTGGCACACTAGCACACCTGACAGATATATACCGACACATCACGATTAGCTAGCTATCATAGAAAAAATAGTAGTCGCAACTCTATATCTCCATCATATAAAGTGAAAGCATTTACACGTCCGTGAATATCTTCTTGATGTTCACGCAGTTTTGGTTATTCTCATTGGTGAAGTTGGGCTGTTTATACCCACTGTTGATGCCCTCCTCTATAACCATATATTCTGACTTGCTCAGAGATGACGTGCTAAGAGTCCTTTTCAGCTCCTCTGTGGCTGAGGGTAGGTGCTCGCAGCTGCTGACATGTAAGTACTGAGCGTGCTCTTCTCCATCAGTCTCCCTATGGTAAAAGTAATTGAAGTTGGAGACAATAACCGGCACAGGGAGAGCGATAGTCAACACTCCAGCAATAGCACACAATGACCCAACAATTTTGCCACCAATTGTCACAGGGTGCATGTCTCCATAGCCGACCGTAGTCATGGTGACCACAGCCCACCAGAACGCATCTGGGATGCTTGTGAAACTGGAGGAGGGGTCATCGGCCTCGGCAAAATAAACAGCACTGGAGAAAAGGATAACTCCAATGAAAAGGAAAAATATCAACAGTCCGAGTTCCCTCATGCTGGCCTTTAGTGTCTGCCCTAAAATCTGCAGCCCCTTAGAGTGCCTGGAGAGCTTGAAGATGCGAAAGACTCTCACGAGCCTTATCACTCTGAGAATGGCCAGGGACATGGCTTGCTGACCGTTACCCTGCTTCTCAGCCAGCTCTGTCCCCAAAGTGATAAAGTAGGGAAATATGGCGACAATGTCGATGATGTTCATGATGTTTTTTGAGAACGTGGATTTGCTGGGGCACGCGAAGAACCTGACCAGCAACTCAAAAGAGAACCAGATTATGCAAAGTGTCTCTATCACAAAGAAAGGGTCGGTGAATGGATTTGCGTGGTAGGAGGCCGTCCCATTGACTGTAAGTGCTAACGGGACAGGTTCCCTGTCATCCCGAAACTCAGGCAAGGTCTCTAAACAGAATATAACAATTGATATTAAAATGACAAGCACTGAGACTATAGCTATTCCCCTAGCTGGCCCAGAGCTTTCAGGGTATTCAAACAAAAGCCAAACCTGCTTTTGGAATTCATTATTGGGTAAAATACGTTCCTCTTCTTTTATGAATCCTTCGTCCTCTCTGAATTTTTCCATAGCCTCTTCCCCAAGTTGATAGAAATTGATCTCCTCAGAGAAGATGTCAATGGGCACGTTAACAGGTCTCCGGATGCGCCCTCCGGACTGGTAATAATAGAGAATGGCATCAAAGCTTGGTCGGTTTCTGTCGAAGAAGTACTCGTTCCTCAGTGGGTCAAAGTAACGCATCCTCTTTCTGGGGTCCCCGAGCAACGTTTTCGGAAACTGGTTGAAAGTTTTGAGTTGGGTTTCGAAGCGTAAACCTGAAATGTTGATAACCACCCTCTCGCAGCAATCGCGTCCGCGCTCTCGCTCATATCGATCCACAGACAGGTGGCTCGAAAGCGTCACTGACTCCTCCAACATGTTCTCGACTGTCATTACGCCCTTCTCCGTCTCGAAGTAACCGTGGTTCTTAACGTTGTTGCCTCTGTGTCTCACCGAGCAGGGTGAGTCGATTAGGTTTAAGTGGTCATCCATACAGGTGGTATGGAGAGGGCAGAGTGCGCCGCGCCTCTCCTAGCAAAACCCCTATACACGCAGAGCCGACGCTCAGGCGACGCGACTTCCCTCCCCTCTCCTCAACATCTCCGCTCGTTGCCACTGTGAAGTGTTTCCGCCCCACGAAACACACACTGGGGTTTATAAACACAGGTCTATTTCCGCCCAAGGCGTGCTTGTCTGACACACTTCCACTCAGTTGGAACCCAATTTGACATAAACATAAAGACACCATCAGGCGCGCGCCATTTCACTTTGTTTCCATTTTTCAATTTTAGCAGATTTACAGGAGCAATTAGGGTGCCTTGCTAAAGGGCACATCGACAGATTATTCACCTAGACACCTCAGGGATTCGAAACAGCAACCTTTCGGTTACTGGCCCAACGATCTCAACCGTTTGGCTACCTGCACACCTTGTAGATGAGTCAGAAACAACACATATGATGAAGGGATAACTGCAATTTCCCAAAATATATCGGGTTCCTATGGTTACCTCATTTTATATTTTTCTGATTGAAAACGTGATTGCATATTACATATTTTAAGCAGGCCTGCTTCACTAAATGGCAGACAGTAGGCCACGCTGAATTTTGCCTTCTGTTTCTGTATAAAATGTGTCAGTAATATGTAGGCCTATTGCCCATACTACCTGTATGCAGTCATAATATTGCTTCAAATTAAGCCATTTCTTAGATGTAGCCTAAAGATGGTGGCAATATTAGGCCATTTTGTCAGAACACAGCAGGCATACAAATGTTAGATCTTAATTTGATCAACCTGTTGTTGCAGGACATTTCCAAGTGTAGGTTATTTGAGGTTTAAAAAGGCTTACAACGTTTGTCATTTTCACTTTTAAAAAATTGCCCTAACTAAAAATGCATGTTTTGGGGGTATGATCTTTGACCCTCTGCAACTTTCTCACTCATCATTATTCACGATTCATTCAGGATTCTCCATAATCATGTTAGCATCCACATTAATGTAGGAGTGTTGAAACATGAAACACATTCTATTCTTGTTTACAATAAAAGTGACTCCAAAATGACACAATACATTATATACCATTTCTATTGGGCAAAAATCATCTGAAACACAACCAAAAACGAACTGCAAATGCATCCAACACGTTTGTAGAGTCACAAGCTTGATGTAGTCATTGTGTGCTAGGAATATGGGCCCAAATAGTATACTACACTTTAAACTAATTTATTTGTAAGAATCTTTAGGGGTGTCAATAATTTTAACCCTTACCTTTTTGAGAAAAAAATATGACTTTTTAAATCTCTTTCTCTGGGTAATTGTATTAGTATAAAATAACATTTTTTTGGGGGGGGAGCATACAATATTAGAATTATTTATTTTATACAGTCATTTTTGCTCATTTTTATCAAGGGTGTCAATAATAACCCCTTAGTATATCCCAAGAGCAGCGCTCACTCTGACTGCAGTATTCTGCATGATATAAAACGGCCTCAAACAAATACAATGTCATGTACATGTAAGTGTCTGGACTGTGTCAACCTCTGTAGCAGCATGGGATTGATGAGGAAAATGCTAAATCAATATTCAAATCTCAATATCTGCATTTCTTAGTAATGATGACAAGGCTCGTCAGAGGTATGGTTTTATGGGCAGCTGCAACACATTCATCTGTCCAGACAAACAAATCCTTCACAAGAGATGGTAGGATGGAATTCCATCAAACCCACTATTCAGAGAAACCCTCACTGATGAAAAACCACATTACTCCTGCAACTGCAACAAGAAAACAGCAACATTAGGCCTACAAATAATTTATTATATAATGGGTGAAACATAGTATAATCTAGATTTTAATGAAAGGTTCCATTCTCAGTGTAGAAAAAAGTTATTTTCTTGAGCAGGTGTTTCAAGCTTTGAGAGTTGGCTGCATTTGGTTCCAGCTAAGGAGTAAAGAAAAGCTTCTATAGTGCAGCAGTTTCCAATTGGAGGGTCAAAACCCCTGGAGGGGCTAATCAGTCTCCTTTGGATTTCCCAGTTGTATAAAAATGGTTTTGTCTATTGGGTCTAAATTCAAAAGGCATTTGGTGGGTCACAACCCCAAATAGGTTAAGAAAACAATGTATTATGACTTTGTGCATATATAGCTGCAACACTAAAACCATGATGTAATTTATTTTAAACCAGTTTAAGGCTTTACCAGAGAAAGACTTAGGCAAAAGACTAAATCAAAATAACTAGAGCAGTATCCTGCTGATCACCACTTCCCTTCCTCCCAGGATCCTGTTTATGGCCCTTTTGGCCTCCATGGCAACAACACAGCATAAGCCTCTGTAAGATGAAAAGTGTTGAGTTGGGGAAATGTAACATTTAGTCTGAGACAATTTTACCTAATTCTTCTTAAAGGAAAAATAGTGAATAGCACTTTTCAAATCCGATAAAGAGGGTATAGGCTCTTTGTGTTGAATGTGAGGGCGCTTTTTCAATCACTTTGGTGTTGGATCAACAAAGTGACAAATACAAGGGTAGAAGATAACCCTTTCAAGGACATTCTCTTCTGAAAAGATTACCATGGTTACTGTGATATATACTCCCCACCAACCCCCCTCCCTACTCTCTCTTCAAATTGATATTCACATCTTCAGCTTAGAGTAAATTGAATTTAAATCTGTAATTTCCCAGGGGCATTTGTATAAGAACTGAATATTTATCTATAGACATTGAAGGAGTCATAGTCTTGAACCATGTCTGACCTGACCGACCCGTGATCTAATCTCCCTGTAAACATTGAGGGAGTCATAGTCTTGAACCATGTCTGACCCGCCCGCAGTAGCGGTGCATTTGTAAAATCACTGGGGAAGCCAATCCAGAAATAAAAGCCATATTACAACTTATGTGTTGTGATAATTGGGTTGTTTGCTTTACAACTTGTTAATTCATATGCCTTGCCACTGTGATATATAGCCCGAAAGGCCAAGACAATAAGAAGACATAGTCGCAGAACAAATTCAACCACATCTTTGTTTCATCACAAAACCGGAGAGCAACATCTGTCCGCTGAAGTCCACAAAACTTATTGCATGTAACACACAGTTACATGAACCACAGCATGGTCAAGCAAGTTAATGTTTCCAACATTTTAGGACTACTAAACAGCTATTGATTTGGAACCACGGAGAGTTACCGGAAAAACAAAGAAAACAGGAGCTGCCTCCACTATTCCACCACTATTCCAACTTCAACAGTTCAACATCATCTAATCACCTATGCTCTAATACAGTGACAACTAAAAAAACATGTTGACTCACCCTACCTTGTAGAGAAACTCCAATGCCATCCTCATTGTTCATGTTGCGTAAACGGTCTATGACTCTGTCATACAGTACACACTTTTAGTTTTTTTTATCCTAGGCTACCTGTCTAAAATGCTTGCTTGCTAGCTTAACTTCCTATCATGGGCAATGATGCGCTAGGCCAGCTAGTTAACATTAGCCTACTACATCTAGCTATATGTTGAACTTCCATTCTCTCAGGCCAGGGGCACAATGTATGATATTTATGGTTGGATCAGATTCACCGTTATAATCATTGGACAGTATGGAAAATTAAGTAAAACCACAAGTCCAAATCCTTATTGACACAACAAGAGGACAATGACAAAACAAGATGCTACATTTTTTTCAGTCAATGGCGTTTGGCTTCTGATGTGATTGGTCTAAAGCCAAATCCAAACTGGCTTCCCTTGACACTTTTTTTGATGTGCCAGGACCATTCACAGCTGAGCTCACTCAGTTTAGCTCAATGCTGATTGGCTATTATTAGATAAAAAAAATTATCAAGGCAGGCCAAATGCTCACTGGCTTCCCTTGCATTCAATGCTACAGGCGCCAACAATGTCATACAATTTTTTTTACCAGACATCATCAGATAGATAGAAGATTTATCAGTTAAATAAAGGTTAAATAAAAAAATGTAAAACATATACGCTACACATACTGAGACAGAGGAGTGCTGTTTTGTTTGCTTGGAAGCTTTCTCCGGTGAGATACATTCAGCCTACTGCGAATTGAAGGAAATTTATGAAACACAGAGGGAAGAAAGATAAATAATGTTGTATTTTTTTCTTGGTACATTTTTTGGGGAAGCCTGGCTTCCGTTGACATCCATGAATAAACGCCACTGCCCACCCGGGATCTGATCTCACACTTTGACAAACATCATGTTTTCATTTGCCTTTCCTATCTTTGGAAGTGGTTCCATGTTGGCTGGAGAGATTAGAAGGGACAATTAAAAGAGAAGAAGATGAATTTATCCAGAAGCTCCGAGAGCGTTTGATAGTCCTATTTTATATTCAGACAGCATTAGTTACACCTGCTTAATGTTATTTTGGTCACGCGTGCTTTCCACGTCTTTTGCGTGAGTGTGCTCAAGAGAGAGAGAGAGAGAGAGAGAGAGCAGAGACAGAGCAGAGAGAGAGAGAACAGAGAGAGAGAGAAACCATTCACACTCCAACCTCTTTTATAGGCTGGAATTCCCCACTGAGTACAACCAATGTGAGAGTCAGTCAGGCTGCAAATCGAGTTGGTTATTTGAACTGTTCCTTCACGAGAGATGATAGGATGGAATTCCATCAAACCCGCAATTCAGAGAAAGCCTCACTTCTGAAAAATCACATTACTCCTGCACCTGCACATAGAAAACAGCAGCATTAGGCCTACTAATAGATTCACAAATGTAATTATATAATGGGTGAAACATAGCATAATCTACATTTTAATGAAAGAGAGTGCAGAAAAAAATAGATTTTCCTTAGCGGGAGTTTCCGGCTTTTAAGAGTTGGCTACATTTGGTTCCAGCTAAGGAGCAAAGAAATGCTTCTAAAGTGCAGCGTTTTCCAATTGGAGGGTCAAAACCCCTGGAGGGGCTAATCAGTCTCCCTTGGATTTCCCAGTTGTATAAACATTGTTTTGTCTATCTGGTCTAAAAACGAAAGGGATTTTGTGAGTCAAATGTTTTCATATATGTTTTCAATTGCCTTTCCTGTTTTTCGAAGTTTTTCCATGTTGGCTGGAGAGTCAGGCTGCAAATCAAGTTGGTTATTTGAACTGTTCCAGTCACAATGAAACACCACCACAAGTGATTGATTCTCCCATCTAGAACAGGCCAGGGTTGTGGTTGGATATGGACAAACGTAATGGCCATGTTTAATAAATATCACAAATGTACAATAATAGTTAAGGCTCAATATCACAAATGTACAATAATAGTTAATAGGCTTCCATATGAAGCCGCTTGGATGCATTAACCCCATTCTAACATAACCTAACAAAGAGACCTGTTCTGCATTCAAATCTCAGGAGTCAAAAGCACTTTAAAATGTGCTCCATCTTCATTTTGGTAGTGAATTTTTTTTATCTTTGTTAACGCTGAAATATAAAAAGACATTCCAAATTGCTTTGTGTGATTGGCTCATGGCCTGGGAAAGCCCACTGGGAATTATGATAATCTCCTCGGAAACAATCTCCTCGGAATCTGCACTGAGGAATAAAGCGAATACTCCACTTCAGTTAATCATGCTTCTACTGCAGTACACCAGGCCAGACGACATCTCTGCAATGCAGGTCATGTTCTTATCATAGAGGCAGCTAAGCATCGATACTTTGACTAATGAGAAACATATTTGTTCTCCGTCCGCTACAGCTCGTGAGCACACAGTGGAATGAATAGAGCCAGAGAGAGCCCAGGGACCATCTATTAGTAATCAATTGGCTGTGCGTGGACGCAGCCACATTCACACTGTCCATCTACAGTGTACAGTACTGCTGGGTCAAGGTCAAGGTCATAATAAACATAACAATGCTCATTTTACCAGACTACCATTTGGCAGAGAGAGAGAGAGAGAGCCACTGGGTGTAGTTTTGTCAAATTAGATCCATGCAGCAATTGCTCAATCACTATTGGTTATCTAATTACCTTAATTAATTTGAGCAAACTAATACTATGCTCATATGATATTGTCTTAAAGGAATATGTTGAGAATAGATACAGCAGTGTAAGTACATGTAAATAAGCAACCTATACATGATAATTCAACAAGTAAATACAGTGTGTTGGAGGTCGTACAGTGAAGTGTTAAGTCGAACAATAGAAAAACCTGTATGTTTATTTTATTTGGGTTGGAGGTCTGGCATCCTGAGAGAAATGTTCATCTTCATTAATTAGTCCTTGCCACCATGGAAATGTGAAGAGCAACTGCTGCCACGGCAACGTGCAAAACAAGCATGACACACATACCAAACAGCAGGGGGATAGACTGAAGCTTCTCATCAACCTATACACTCTAATATCATGGGTAAACACACACACACACACACACACACACACACACACACACACACACACACACACACACACACACACACAGCTCAGAGTCTTTGCATGTAAAATGCTTCAGACAAACTTCTCTGCTTCCACAATAATTGTCTTCTGTGAAGGTCATACATTGCTCATACTTACAGGAAGGATAATGCACTATATCTAGAATTCAATAATTGAATAGACATTTCCAACCAAACAACCATTGTATAATACATAATTGCAAATGGCTGCTATTGTGATCATTTGACTCACAAGGCCATGAATAGAAGCTGAAAACCCATTTTAATAAGATAATTTCCGACCAATAAGGACCAGAAAGTGTTATTCAGGATAAATCTTTAGTGATATATACTATAATCCAACCTCTGAAGACGTATAGCCTGGGAGAGGACATATGACATATAACATCTTAAGACGATAATACAAATGACACTCCAGCAAAGGTAATCTGCAGTAGAGGAGGCATGCAGGGGATAGGTGATCCAACCCCCTGGATTACTGCTCCCCAGTCTGCAGTAGAGAGGGCATGCAGGGCAGGAGTTCCCTCACCCCCCCATATGACATCCTGTCAAGGTAATGGATTGGATGGGCTGAGCAGAAAGCCCTCCCCCCTCCCCCCTCCCTCAGCATTAGGTCAACACTTTGTGTCTGACCATGGTGAAGGTACTGGGAGGAGATGGCGTGACAGGAAGACTGCAGGCGAGGGACTGGGAACTAATAAACTGTCCACAATTGATCCCTGTTGAAGACGTGGGCCATATATCAAGGATGAGCTGGAAAGGAAGCAAAAAACACAATAAGATATGGGTGAGGAGGTATAGGAGATACAGTAAACACAGTAAGATATGGGTGAGGAGGTATAGGAGATACAGTAAACACAGTAAGATATGGGTGAGGAGGTATAGGAGATACTTTAAACACAGTAAGATATGGGTGAGGAGGTATAGGAGATACAGTAAACACAGTAAGATATGGGTGAGGAGGTATAGGAGATACAGTAAACACAGTAAGATATGGTTGAGGATGTATAGGAGATACAGTAAACACAGTAAGATATGGGTGAGGAGGTATAGGAGATACAGTAAACACAGTAAGATATGGGTGAGGAGGTATAGGAGATACAGTAAACACAGTAAGATATGGGTGAGGAGGTATAGGAAATACAGTAAACACAGTAAGATATGGGTGAGGAGGTATAGGAGATACAGTAAACACAGTAAGATATGGGTGAGGAGGTATAGGAGATACAGTAAACACAGTAAGATATGGGTGAGGAGGTATAGGAGATACAGTAAACACAGTAAGATATGGGTGAGGAGGTATAGGAGATACAGTAAACACAGTAAGATATGGGTGAGGAGGTATAGGAGATACAGTAAACACAGTAAGATATGGGTGAGGAGGTATAGGAGATACAGTAAACACAGTAAGATATGGGTGAGGAGGTATAAGAAATACAGTAAACACAGTAAGATATGGGTGAGGAGGTATAGGAGATACTTTAAACACAGTAAGATATGGGTGAGGAGGTATAGGAGATACTTTAAACACAGTAAGATATGGGTGAGGAGGTATAGGAGATACAGTAAACACAGTAAGATATGGGTGAGGAGGTATAGGAGATACAGTAAACACAGTAAGATATGGGTGAGGAGGTATAGGAGATACAGTAAACACAGTAAGATATGGGTGAGGAGGTATAGGAGATACAGTAAACACAGTGTGAATATTTCCTCTTACCAGACTCAATCGCTACCACTGGGTTCTCTTTCTTATTACAGTGTAATGACACTTTAAGTCTATTATTGTCCAGGATCATTAGCCTGCTGAACCACAAATTTGGCACCTGGTTTCCACCAACGGGCTGTAGCCTGTGACCAACTCTTACGACACCTTTTACATTGGGCTGGCAGTTTGTGATAAGCAGATGGGTTGACTCCTGTTCTGTGAGTGTTATTTAACACCACCGATATCAGTCTCACAGCCAAACTGCCACGCATGAGACAGACAGGAACTCTCCATTTGGGAGTCTAGCGGCAGCAGCACAACTAACTCACCATTATAGAGAGGAACTAAAACTCAATTTGCAACTGTCACCTCAATATAAAAAAAAACAGACATGTTTACTTATCCTCCATACGCTAAACTGGTGATTCACTTGACTCAGCTATAACATTGACGCTATGCTGTTCATCTTAATGTCCATCCTACTGTTCATCTTAATGTCCATCCTGCTGTTCATCTTGATGTCCATCCTACTGTTCATCTTAATGTCCATCCTACTGTTCATCTTAATGTCCATCCTACTGTTCATCTTAATGTTCATCCTACTGTTCATCTTAATGTCCATCCTACTGTTCATCTTAATGTCCATCCTACTGTTCATCTTAATGTCCATCCTAATGTTCATCTTAATGTTCATCCTACTGTTCATCTTGTTGTTCATCCTACTGTTCATCTTAATGTTCATCCTACTGTTCATCTTAATGTCCATCCTACTGTTCATCTTAATGTTAATCCTACTGTTCATCTTAATGTTCATTCTACTGTTCATCTTAATGTTCATTCTACTGTTCATCTTAATGTTCATCCTACTGTTCATCTTGTTGTTCATCCTACTGTTCATCTTAATGTCCATCCTACTGTTCATCTTGTTGTTCATATGGTTGACACAATGACACAAAGCTACAGAACAAGAATACTGATGTGAAACTGGAGGAGCCTGTGACCCGCTAATGTTATTCTCTTTGTGTAGCAGGGTTGTTAGCTAGCTAGAAATACAAACACATCAAAACAACAGAAGGTACAGGCCATTTCCAAGACCTAGTCCAATATAATGTCTATTTAACCACAGTAATGAAACGTACTCATCTATTAGTCATATGGAATACTGGTAACCATGGCCAAGGATATGTTGGTCATAGAGAATGCTGGTGACCATGGCCAAGGAGATGTTAGTCATAGAGAATGCTAGTGACCATGGCCAAGGAGATGTTAGTCATAGAGAATGCTGGTGACCATGGCCAAGGAGATGTTAGTCATAGAGAATGCTGGTGACCATGGCCAAGGAGATGTTAGTCATAGAGAATGCTGGTAACCATGGCCAAGGAGATGTTAGTTATAGGGAATGCTGATGACCATGGCCAAGGAGATGTTAGTCATAGGGAATGCTGATGACCATGGCCAAGGAGATGTTAGTTATAGGAAATGCTGGTGACAATGACCAAGGATATGTTAGTTATAGGGAATGCTGGTGACCATGACCAAGGAGATGTTAGTTATAGGGAATGCTGGTGACCATGGCCAAGGAGATGTTAGTTATAGGGAATGCTGGTGACCATGGCCAAGGAGATGTTAGTTATAGGGAATGCTGGTGACCATGGCCAAGGAGAGAGCAAATCCAAAGAGCGAGAAGAGCTAAATGCCTTAGTTACTGCATGGGAGATGAGTTCAATAGCACATTATTTACAGCCTGATGAAGACACAGGCCAGGCAATACACACACACACACACACACACACACACACACACACACACACACACACACACACACACACACACACACACACACACACACACACACACACACACACACACACACAGGCCAGGCTAGGGCCAGGCAATACACACACACACACACACACACACACATTACACAAACGCTTTAGTATGCTATGAAAAATGTATTAAATAGACTGGCTAACAGGGATCTCCCTCACTTGGTTGGCTTCCCCTGGAGAGGAAATTTAAATGAGAATAAACTGTGCATGTGGGTGGCCAGGCACATATATACACACATATAGTACATATACACACACACACTGTTACTCTCACTGCACTTTGCAAGTTGTTGAGTATTACAGACCACTCGCACGGAAAGAGAATTGACCTTTCTAGAGAGCAGTCGTCACAGTGCTCCATTACATAAGGTCATTTGTCAAAAACCCCATTGCAGCCATACTGTGAGCCAGTGCTGGCTTATAATTACTGTCATCAATTTGAACACAGTCAAAATTAATTAACAGAAGAAAATAATGACTTCCTATAGGCCGTTATCAATAAAACGTCACAATAAGGTGCAGAGCATTCTATTTGCCTGCTGGGGGGCAAGGAGACTCCCAGCGCTGCTAAAAACATTGACAACTGTGAGCTGTTTTCAAGGGATTGGTAACTAAATGTGAACTATTTGGTTGTAATAGCATCACCCCATGAAGGGCATAGTAAGAACTACACATTTCCTATTATTCCACGCAAAACAATTGTGCAAATGTATCTTGAATCAGAGTTATAAAGCAAGTAATTGCATGCTTTTCGTGATCAGTAAACATCAATTGATCAAGTAATTTCAGATATGTGAGGGTAACCTCACGATATCTCTCTATATTGGCCACCATGAATTGGATATTCGAGTGACATAAAATAAAAGTGAACTATACCTGACAAGTATGAGTGGTTGAGGTTAATTTCCCATCTTTGTGGGTTTTGCCTGTCAATCAGCAGAAGGGCGCATTTGCCGATGTACTGTTAGCTGATAATGTTTACTTTGCAAGCTACCGGTAGAAACGTTGTACAGTTTGTAAACATAGTGTTAAGACCTAGTAATGTAGTTTTTTCCTTAACCAACGTAGGCCTAACGTTACCTAGCAACGTTAGCTAACAAAATCCCCTATATAACATTGTGTTTACTCACGATTGCTGACAGACACGATAGGCTACATTGATTGATGGACCACATCAAATTGGCTTGCTAGCTTATAACAGATCACGTCAATATGGCTAGTTAACAAGCTATAATTTTCAGGGGATAAACTATATGTTTGATTTGCTTGCCATCTATAGTGGTGATGACAGTAGCCTGACTGTCAACTTTACAAGGACGAGGACTTGCCAATGTCAAGCTCTTTCCAAAAGCCTAATCTCTGATGAAGCTAGCTAAATGACCCATGTTGTTGGCCTAGCTAGCTAGCTACATGACAAATGGATAGGCTACCCTCACATATCTGAAAATACATGATCAATCGATGTTTAGCTGCTGATCATGAAAAGCATGCAGTTACTTGCTGTATAACTCTGATGATAGAGCTACAGTGCCTTCAGAAAGTATTCACACCCCATAATATTTTCCCCATTTTGTTATGTTACAGCTTGAAATAAAAAATGTAGATTTGTTGTCACTGGCCTACACACAATACCCCATCATGTCAAAGTGCAGTTATGTTTTTCAATTATTTTACTAATTAGTACAAAATAAAAAGCTGAAATGTCTTGAGTCAATAAGTATTCAACCCAATTGTTATGCCAAGCCTTGCAAAGTAGGGCAGCTATTGGTAGATGGTTAAAAAAAAAAGCAGACATTGAATGTCCCTTTGAGCATGGGGAAGTTATTCATTAGAATACAGCCAGTCACTACAAAGATACAGGTGTCCTACCTAACTCAGTTGCCAGAGAGGAAGGCCAATGGTGACTTTAAAACTTTTAGAGTTTAACGGCTGTGATATGAGAAAGGACGGATCAACAACATTGTAGTTACTCCACAATACTAACCTAATTAAGTGAAAAGAATGAAGCCTGTACAGAATATTCCAAAACATGTTTTTCAGGATAAAAAATTAACAAAATGGAGCTAAGCTAAGAGTAAAACCTGGTTCAGTCTGCTTTCCACCAGACACTGGGAGATTAATTTACCTTTCAGTAGGACAATAAACACGAGGCCAAATCTACAATGGAGTTGCGTACCAAGAAGACAGTGAATGTTCCTGAGTGGCCTGGTTACAGTTTTGACTTAAATCTGCTTGAAAATCTATGGCAACACCTGAAAATAGTTGTCTAGCAATAATCAATAACTAATTTGACCGAACTTGAAGAATTTTGAAAATAATAATGGGCAAATGTTGCACAATCCAGGTGTGGAAAGCTCTTAGAGACGTAACCAGAAAGACTCACAGCTGTAATCACTGTCAAAGGTGATTCTAACATGTATTGACTCAGGGGGTTGAATACCTCTCTAATCAAGATATATTAGTGTTTAAGTTTTGGGATTATGTTTTACAATTGTTAGAATTATTTTCCACTTTGACATTACACAGTATTTTAATTCCAATTTGTAATTAAACAAAATGTGGAAAAGGTCAAAGGTGTGAATACTTTCTGAATGCAATGTGAATGTGGAATAATTGGAAAATGTGTAGTTTTGACTATGCTCTTCATGATATTAAAACCAAATAGTTAAAACATTTATTTAACAATCCCTTGAAAACGGCATGTAGTTTCCAATGGTTTTTAGCGGAGATGGGTTCACCTTGACCCCCAGTAGCCAAATCGAACACTCACCTCCTTTATACTGAGTTTACTGGTCCTGCTCCCCTCACTTAGAGTGGCATTGGGACAATGGAATATTTACCTATAGAGTTTTGCAAAATCCATGCAGACAGCAATGGAGGTCAACAGCCTGGTCTAGAGGGGTCTATGGGAAATACCTTCCTGAATGCAAGGGCATGCCCATTGAAATGGATGGGACAACGCACATGGCCTATTTGAAATAGACGGGACAACGCACCTGGCCTATTTGAAATGGACGGGACAACGCACATGGTCCATTGAAATGGACAGGACACCGCACATGGTCCATTAAAATGGACGGGATACCGCACATGGCCCATTGAAATGGAGGGGTCCCAGCACATAATCCATTGGCTCATCCTGTTGTAGCTACAGGTGGAGATAGAATATATCTAAACACATTATGATTCATGGTGATTCTGCTACTGAGTCTCTGCTCAGAGTGGGTACTGAAGTGAATGTGTCACACTAACCTACTAACTAGACCAGTGGTTCTCAATTCTTACTGGGGACCCACAACAGTTCTATGGGTTTGATCTATTCAACAGCTATCACACATGATTCAACCTGTCAACAACTAATCATCAAGCCCTTGACAAAGTGAATCAGGTAAATCAAGTTCAGAGCTACAACAAAATTGTGAAACATCTTGGGATCCCGAGAAGAGGTTTGAGAACCACTGAACTAGACAATTACAGAATCTTCCCTATATGGTAAATAAATGCCCTTTTGCCATTCTCTGCTGAAAAAAAAATGCAGGCTTGCATACAGTAGGTTGAGAGCATACACTTCATCATGAAGCAAGCTAGAAATACAGGCCGCACATCTGTTGACTTGTTTTTACGTGATGACAGTGTGACAATGTGCAGGACGTGCCAATGACAATGTTATCTAGCCCATTTCCTGCCACTGGCAATTAATGTGAGCTGTATAATCAGGCAGCCACCAGAAGAACTGTACAATTAATGCAAATTAATGCAACTAATTCAATGTAAGGTATCATTATATATGTAACAGTCCAGATACTGTAGATTGTCTGCATAATTATTCAAAAGTATGCTTGTACAAACAAGAAAATCTAAGTTGTTTGAACTATTCATCTTAGATAGATAGATAGATAGATAGATAGATAGATAGATAGATAGATAGATAGATAGATAGATAGATAGATAGATAGATAGATAGATAGATAGATAGATAGATAGATAGATAGATAGATAGATAGATAGATAGATAGATAGATAGATAGATAGATAGATAGATAGATAGATAGATAGATAGATAGATAGATAGATAGATAGATAGATAGATAGATAGATAGATAGATAGATAGATAGATAGATAGATAGATAGATAGATAGATAGATAGATAGAGCAGCTAGGAAAAAACACAGGGCAGATGCAAAATGCCAGAACATAAATACACAAAAGACAGATATACGATACATGATACATAGAGCGGCAGTATGAAAAAGTATTAAAATACAAGAAGTCTGGAGTGCAAAAAGCTATAAAAAGACATTGCATAGTATGGGCGAATGACCTTGGGCGGCAGGTAGCCTAGTGGTTAGAGTGTTGGGCCCGTAACTGAAAGGTTGCAGGTTAAATAAGAATTTGTTCTTAACTGACTTAATAATAATAATTCCCTCAAAATACAGTCCTTAGTGCAGGGTTTGATCACGTATTGCACATTCGATATAGTAAAAGCAATGAAAAAAGATACAACTGACAGGATACTAATATGCAGTCCTGAGTGAATGACTATGTAAATTCAGTCCAAGAATTACTTACAATATTGCATGTGATATGATATAACAACTGTATATGAATATGTATATACAGTTGTGAATGAATAAGTCCTGAGTGAATGAGTGACAGACCAGAGTTACTCACAGATGGATGAATAATTGTTAAACTGTTGCTGACAGCACTAAATTAAATAGTCTAATAACCGCCGGGAGGAAGGACCTCCGGTAGCGCTCTCTGGCACACCATGGTGGGATCAGTCTGTGTCTGAAAGTGCTCCTCTGCATCATAACCATGGCATGCAGAGGGTGGGTGACGTTGTCCATGATGGCCGGCAGTTTGGCCAGGATCCGTCTCTCTGCCACCTCCTCTAGAGTGTCAAGGCTAATCCCCAGAACAGAGCTAGCCTTCCTGATCAGCTTATTTAACCGAGAAGCATCACCGGCCTTTATGTTGGCGCCCCAGCACACCACTGCAAAAAAGATGTCACTGGCCACCACAGACTGGTAGAAAGTATGCAGTAGTTTACTGCACACGTTGAAGGACCTGAGCCTCCTCAGAAAGTAGAGTCGGCTCTGGCCCTTTTTGTACAGAGCCCCGGTGTTACCAGCCCATTCCAGCCTGTTGTCCATATGGACTCCCAGAAACATGTATGACCCAACCATTTACACATCGATCCCCTGTATAGGGACTGCAGTCAGTTGTGCCTTGGTTCTCCTGAAGTCCACCACCATCTCCTTTGTTTTGCTGATGTTGAGTTGAAGGGGGTTCTGCTCACACCACACCACACCACAAAGTTATTGATTGTGCTCCTGTACTCCTCCTCCTGCCCACCCCTGATGCACCCTACAATTGCAGAGTCATTTGAGAACTTCTGTAGGTGGCATGTTTCAGAGTCATATCTGAAGTCCAAGGTGTAGAGGGTGAACAGGAAGTGGGACAGGACCATTCCCTGGGGGGCCCCTGTGTTGCTCACTGCCCGTTCTGACACACAGCTCTGTAGTCGCACAAATTGTGGCCTACCGGTCAGATAGTCCGTAACCCAGGAGACTAAGGGTCCTTACACTTTCATCCTCTTCATCTTCTCACCCAGTAGCAGGGTCTGAATGGTGTTGAAGGCACTGGAGAAGTACAAAAACATAACCCTCACAGTGCAACCTGCGTTGTCCAGGTGAGAGTAGGCCCTCTGGAGAAGGTAGATGATTACATCATCCACCCCGATGTTGCGCTGATATGCAAACTGCAGGTGGTCCAGTGATGTACATACCAGGAGTCGAACCAGTTAAAAAATTGGTTCAGCTCATTGGCTCTGTCCTGGGTCCCCTCCGTCTGCCCACTGTTTGACTTTTTGAAGCCAGTGATATTTCTCATACCCTTCCACACCTCTCTCACCTGGCTCTGCCTCAGCTTGTCCTCCATCTTCTCCTTATATCCTCTCTTACTTTCAGCAATCCGCAACTTCAGCTCCCTCTGGACGCATTTCAATTTGTCCCTGTCCCCCTCCTTGAAGGCCCTCTTCTTCTCATTCAGCAGGGCCTTCAGATCGCTGGTGACCCAGGGTTTATTATTTGGAAAACAGCGTACCTTCCTGGTGGGTACAGTGTTGTCCACACAAAAATGTATATAGTCCGTTATTCAGTCTGTAAGACTCACAATGAGCCTCACAGAGCACATCCCAGTCTGTTGTTTCAAAGCAGTCCTGTAGGGCCTCATTCGCCTCCGGGGACCATCTCCTAATGGTCCTTGTGATCGGTGGTTGCGGTTGGACCATAGGCCTGTAGAGTGGGGTGAGGTGGACAAGGTTGTGATCCGATCTACCGAGGGAAGGGAGTGCAGTGTAGTTGTATGCATCCTTCACATTAGCATATAACAAGTCCAGAGTTCTATTATTCCTGGTTGGGCACTTCACGAACTGTTTGAACGGTAGGCAGCGTTGAAGAGAGAGATGCATGGTTAAAATCCCCCGAAATGGCAAAGAAGGCACTGGGATGTGCTGTCTGTAACCTCGCGATAACAGAGTGGATGACGTCACACACTGTGTTTGCGTCCGTGGAGGGTGGGATGTAAACAATAACAGCAATGGCCGCCATGAATAAGTAATATGGCTCGGATTACACCATCTGTCGTTAACTAGTAAAGCCAGGCCCCTTCCCTTACTCTTACTGGAAGAAGCGCTATCCCTGTCCGCTCTGATGGTCTGGAAACCGCCGATAGTTACGTTCTCTATGGTGATGTTATCGTTCAGCCATGTTTCTGTAAAGCACAATAGGTTAGCTTCCCGGTAGTCTCTTTGTCCATGGACCAGCCCCTCAAGCTCATCCATCTTGTTATGCAGCGATCTCATGTTGCTCATAATGATAGGCAGTATAGCCGGATTGTACTTCCTCAGCTTTGCCTTACACTTCCGACCTGCCGTGCGTCCACGGCGTCACCTTTTCAACTCGTCCGGAATATCGAACTTTTCCCTGGGTTGCAATAGCGCTGCTTGTGCTAAATCCAGGAGCTGGGCTCGGTTGAAAATAATTGAGGACTCGCGTGTACGTTCGCCGCTGAGAAAACTAAAAAGTGCCTCAGTGACCGCTAAAACCTTGGTAAAACAGTAGCACTCAATAATCCTGAACTATTGTAGTTCAACTGTTGCAAAAAAAAACGGATAAAAAAAAATACTACATACTAAATACTAAAACAACAATTATTGCACGAACAATGGGAGCTGCTTAACAGGCGATCACACATAGGGCGGCGCTATCTTCAGACCATTGCTATTTTTGGGGAACTGTTTTGTAGGTTGGCACAAAAAAGGAAAGTTTTGTCCTACATTACCACCAGGTAGCATAACACCAGGTATAACACTAGTATGACAACAGGCAGCATCATTCCCCTCAAATGTCTCACTATGACTTTTACTGTGAGTGTCAGGCAGAACAGGAAATCCTATTTAGAATCCCAAAAGCAAACAAAGCTGAACATCTGATTAAAACAGACTTCAAAGTACTACTGATCTGTTACTCTTTGAAGAGACTCTCCTCAGAGAAACACAACTTGAGTCCAATCAATGAGATGAGAGATGTTGGTTAGAGCTGCCCTGCCCTATAAAAAACACTCACAAAATGTGAGTTTGCTATTCACAAGATGCATTGCCTGATTGCCATGCCTCGAACAAAAGAGATGTCAGAAGATTAAGAATTGTCGACTTGCATAAAGCTGGAAAGGGTTACAAAGTATCTATAAAACCTTGATGTTCATCAGTCCACGGTAAGACAAATTGTCTATAAATGTAGAAAGTTCAGCACTGTTGCTACTCTCCCTAGGAGTGGCCGTCCTGCAAAGATTACTGCAAGAGCACTGCGCAGAATGCTCAATGAGGTTAAGAAGAACCCTAGAGTGTCAGCTAAAGACTTACAGAAATCTCTGGAACATGCTAACATCTCTGTTGACGAGTCTACGATACGTAAAACACTAAACAAGAATGGTGTTCATGAGAGGACACCACGGAAGAAGCCACTGCTGTCCAAAAAAAAAAACATTGCTGCAAGTCTAAAGTTCACAAAAGAGCACCTGGATGTTCCACAGCGCTACTGGCAAAATATTCTGTGGACAGATTAAACTAAAGTTGAGTTGTTTGGAAGGAACACACAACACTATGTGTGGAGAAAAAAATTCAAAACACACCAACATCAAAACCGCATCCCAACTGTAAAGTATGGTGGAGGGAGCATCTTGGTTTGGGGCTGCTTTGACAATTGAAGCTCAACAGAAGTTAGGTAATGCAACAAAAATACAGAAGTAAATCAACAACACAATGGCTTCAACAGAAGAAAATACGCCTTCTGGAGTGGCCCAGTCAGAGTCCTGACCTCAACCCAATTGAGATGCTGTGGCAAGACCTCAAGAGAGCGGCTCACACCAGACATCCCAAGAATATTGCTGAACTGAAACAGTTTGGTAAAGAGGAATGGTCAAAAATTCCTCCTGAACGTTGTGCAGGTCTGATCCGAAACTACAGAAAACGTTTGGTTGAGGTTATTGCTGCCAAAGGAGGGTCAAACAGTTATTAAATCCAAGAGTTCACATACTTTTTCCACCCTGCACTGTGAATGTATACACAGTGTGTTCAATAAAGACATGAAATTGTCATTACAAAGGGTTCACATACTTTTTCTTGCCACTGTATGCCAGTCTCTCTTGGCTAAGAGTTGAGGAAAGACTGACTGTGTCACTTGTTGTTTTTATAGGAAACTATAAGACGTTACAGGTAAGACGCAGGCGCAGACAATGTTGGAGTAACAACAGTTTATTAAACCAACAGGGGTAGGCAAAAGATAGGTCAGGGGCAGGCAGGGGTCAGTAATCCAGATGGACGGGGCAAAGGTACAAGACGGCAGGCAGGCTCAGGGTCAGGGCAGGCAGGATGGTCAAAAAACAAGGAAAACTAGAAAACAGGAACTGTAGAGAGGCAGGAGCAAAGGGGAAATACGCTGGTAGGCTTGTCGAAAAAAAACAGTCTGGCAGTGTATAAATACACTAGGGATAATGAGGAAGTTGGGCGACACCTGGAGGGGGGTGGAGACAATCACAAAGACAGGTGAAACAGATCAGGGTGTGACCGAAACATTAATGTGTTGGAAATGTCAAATTGTTTGCATACTCAACTTACACACAGCACTGACACACACACTTACCCCACCAGGGGTCTTTTCACAGTCCCCAGGTCCAGAGCAAATTCAAGGAAATGTACAGTATTATACAGAGCCATGAGTGCATGCAACTCCCTTCCATTTTATATAACGCAAGTGAACAGCAAACCTGATTAAAAAAAAACAAATAATGCCTCTCCTTTATGTGACCTACTTGTTGTGTGTATGTACTGACATGTACGTATATGTAACTGATAGACGCACACACACACACTACTTAATGTTTTTAAATGTATGTAAATTGTAAAGTATTTTGTCTTGTAATGTATTTTTCGTTATGTGTCTGACCCCAGTAAGACTAGCTGTCGCCATTGGCATCGGCTAATGGGGATCCTAATAAATCAAATGAAGTACTGTGTAATATATGAGTATAATTGATTGACGTAGTCAAGTGTACGATTTAAGTAGATATAGTTCTACATTTTTCAAATATTTGTTTAATTGTTTCCATTTGGGGGTACTTCAGATGTGGAGGCCGGACTCGTCTTTGAAGAACTATTAAGAACCGTTACTATTTAGACTAATGGTAGGGCTCCATTTCAGAGGAATCTAGAACAACTCCACGTACACTTACGATTACTGCACGAAATGGGGAAATAATTAAATTGCTCTAAATAAGACATTTCAAATCATGGCTCCATTCTTGTTGTAAAAATTACACCCAAAAACACACTACTGTATATTTAACAGGGATATTACATGATCTGAATCTAATAATAATATTAGGGAGTCAGCGAAGTGATGACATTGATTATTTATACTTTAACCCCTTCATATTTACACTGAGAGAATGTTAGATTCAGGGGCTTAGGATGCGTCCCAGACGGCACCATATTCCTTATATAGTGCACTACTTAGGAACAGAGCCCTGGTCAAAAGAAGTGCAGTATAAAAGGGAATCTAGGGGCAGAGAACACATTGTTCTTTCCATCATCACTACCCAGGAACTCTCTTGAACAGCATTAGTTTAAAAAAGGAGATGTCTTAAACCACACCGTTAGCCATAATGTGTATACATGTAGCTTGCCTTCCTGTTAAATGTCATGTAAAATGTTATTGGGACACAGGCGTGAGGATGAAAAATAACCATAGAGATTTGATTTAGATCATGTCTACCCATCATATTCTCAATACCTAACCTGGCAAAAAAAAGTATTGAATTAAATCATGTCATTGTTTTTTAAGATAAGGAGTAAATATGAAAGCACTATAACACAAAACGCTCATTGGTAAACAGGATATTTTCCATGGCAGAATGAGTACAGTTGATCAGCTGTAACTGGGAAGTGGGAACTGCTTCCATCTTTTGGCAGTGGGGGAACACTGCTGTGAGGGAGAACTTCAGCATCACTGGCAGATGTTGATGACTGGAGGAAACTCCATGTTGTCAAAATAAGATACTTAGTGCTCTGATTTGGGGCGAGGAGCGGATAAGCCCTTCAGACAGCGGTAGGGAGGCAGATTTAGTTGACAGTGATGGGGGAATCCTGGCTGTCCTGCATGGGGACTGGCCACGTCATTCAACCAAGGCCTGTGAGATTAAACATGGAGAGTCATCGCCCCATGGGTACTGTTGGTCACTAATGATGTAGGGCTTGGATTCGTTCCTGACCATGTGACCTGATTAGGAAACACTCAGGGCCCTAGACCTCAGTCATGCCTCACATGATCTTGCCTCACATGGTCTTTCTTTGCTCATTTTAGGGAGAAATGTAACTAAAATATACATAAACACAAACTCTAATTCACAGTCACAAACAATGACATACTGTATATTCCAGCCACTAGCTAACCAGGTAAAATATGTAATGTTTCATTTTAAAAATTGTTCTCTATGGGGCCGATACAGACTTTACGCCTTTCCTACGCGCTTCTCAGTATTTGGTATTCAGACTTACCTTATTCAGTCGTGTAAAGCACTCTATATATATATATATATTTCATTAAAACCCTCCCACTTGCTGGCCCAAACATTTTCTTGAGGAGTTTTAATTTATCTTAAGCCATCCCTTTAAATACGTTGTACCTTTTAGTTTGAATTTTGTCGTCAAACTAACAGTACTGAGTAGAATATGTTGAGAGAGCAGGTTCAGAATATTACGGATCAATGAAAGAAAGCCAATTATATGCATATTTGTCTCAGTTTCAGCACCAATTGGTAGATTTTAAAATACTCTATAATCTTGTAGATTATTTCTGTTTAGGAAAGTATTCATGAATTATTAAAAACAGAAAGAGAGAAAACGGTGGTTTGATTTACTCTGAAAATTGCCACATTCAGTTCTTCAACCCATGGTAATGTTGGGAGATTAGTGTACATAGAATTATAACAGGGAGAATAGTGTACAATAGTAGCCTATACCCTCATATATTGCCTGCACTAGCCATGGAACTGTGTGATGACACGGCCAAGTATTGCGCCAATGTCTTTGGTTCAAACTGCTATGGCTTGGTCTGCGCTCAGCTCCATAACGATTTAATTAGCCTACATGTTTTTTTTAAATGATCAACTTTTACTTATGAACCTCAGCAACAACCACACAGCCATGACAGAATTAACAGAGCAAGCAAATGAAGGTAAAATAAACAATTTAATTAAATGGAATGATAATGTACATAGGCTATACCAACTGAAGGGAACGAACAGTAAATTGCCAGTTGAATGTGTGTGCCTATTAGGCCTACTGACAGTCGATAATGGCTAATATTTAACATGATAGAAATAGGAAACAGAGACAGTTAAAAGGCTATACAATTGAATTATGCGTAATGGCACAGCTTTTCATAAACTTTACAGTGGGAAAGTTTATATTTTGGTATGCTTCAGTTTGCTGCCATATGACTGGTTTCACATTTGTCTCCAGCGATTATAAATAGTCATTTATATTAACAATGACTTTATCCAAACGGATTACTCATTTACCGAGCTCTTATTCATGGTTTCCTAGCGCTTAAAAGGTGCTGGAATTATTAGGGAATGAAATCAAGGTCAGAATACAGTGTATCTGTAGGCACACCTTCATTTATTTGCTCTCCACCCCAAACGAATAACGGGTGAATAGCATGCTATTCTCATGCTTAAATTCAAGGTCAGAATACGCATAGAGAGATTAGTGCATTAAAAAGGAATTACGTTCCATTTACCCGGGTTTAACTTGGTTGGGAATTACCCCCCTCTGTGCCAACCCCTAAAAACAAACAAATGCTGAGCGATTGGTCCACTCAGTCCACCTAAAACAGTGAAGAGAAGAGATCTCATTCAGGTCAGTATGCCTGTGATTTATGAAAAGGAGTGACTGTTCCTCATTCATCATTGGTGGGCTTTATAGAATAGAATGACACAATCTCCAAATAATATCACTAAATTAGAACGTAAAAGCATTACATACAAATGTAGACTGGAGTGACTAGATCAACACGTGTGGTTACTCTGGATTAATATTATTACGCTGAATGGAGCACATGGGTGCAGCCATAGGGTGTATTCATTAGTGAACACCGTAGCAAAACGTGTTTGCATCTGAAAATATTTTTGCAACATAAACAAGCATTTCTTATTGGACAAATTCAGGTTAGTCTCGCCCTGTTTCGGCCGTTTGGTCCAGTTTGGTTCATAGAGAAAACACCCCAGATACTTAGCTGTGTCTCAGGAGGACCAAAGTAAACTGTTCCAATAGTACACATGCCTTCACACACCTTTTTTCTCTTATAGCAACATGTCAATAAGAAAAAAAGAGATCAGTTCACTACCTACTTGCACTGTCCTATAAAGATGAATGGAGCGATTGTTGAATTGATGAGGTGGTTAAAAATGATGGCCGCATGAGTAAAGTAACCATACATATGTGAAATTATATGATACAGTACTCTGTGTAAGGTTGGTATCAGTTCATGCACTACTTGAAGTGGTAGCTAGCTTACCGAAGATGACAAGTATGTTGTCATCTATATACACTGAGTGAACAAAACATTAAGGACACCTGCTCTTTCCATGACATAGACTGACCAGGTGAATCCAGGTGAAAGCTATGATCCCTTATTGATGTCACTTGTTAAATCCACTTCAATCAGTGTAGATGAAGGGGAGGAGACAGTTTAAAGAAAGATTTTTAAGCCTTGAGACTATTGAGACATGGATAGTGTGCCATTCAGAGGGTGAATGGGCAAGACAAAAGATAAGTGCCTTTGAACAGGGTATGGTAATAGGTGCCAGGCGCACCAGTTTGTGTCAAGAACTGAAAGGCTGCTGGGGGTTGGTATGTCCTGCAGATGTCAGTTCTTCCACCACTGCATTTCATATACATCTTCAATTTGGATCCCTTTTTTAAAAATCTATTTCTCTGCCATCCTAACATCAGATTCTGACAGTTCAGTGTCTGTCAAACATAATTCTTAACCCATCTTCCTTTCTCTTCTAACAGGAGTAGAATGAACAGTGTGGGTGTGTGTCGTTGACATCCTCCCATACTGTACAGCCACCCTGTCTGTTCCATCTGAACATAATGTTCTATTGTAACAACCTGTTAACGACAGATGAATATAGTCCTACCTCAGGGCTTTCAGTGCATGGTGTGTTACAGCTGCTGTACTTCTGCAGTGTACTGTATATTCACTAGCCTGGATGCCAGTCATGTTTGCCAGTCAAGGAGTTGGCAAGAGAGGTAGTTGAAAAGACTGGCACCCAGGCTATACAATATATGTATTGGCTGCATTGTGGGAGTCCGCCATATCATGCCTTTCTGGGTCAAGCGCTCCATCACAAAGTTCATCAGAATTAACTAATTAATGTGAGCTTCCAGCAGCCGGTGTGTGCATCTGTTGTTGTTGTTGTTGTTTTTGGCATCCGGTAGTGTAAAGATCAATGGATGATTTGTTAGCTAGCTTCCCCCATTAAAGGGATACTTTGGGATCTGGAGCTACTTCCCCAACTTGTGGGTGAATATATATATTTTTTTAAGTAGTGAAACATTAAAAAAAGTTATCATTTTTAGAGAAAGCTATATTTTACATCACCAAATAATTGATTAAAGCACTGTTTTGCATTGGAGGTCTACAGTAGACTTTCTTGGCGTTTGCGAGTCATGGTTGCATAAAGATAATGTAGAGATTTAACATATTAAAAACTATAGTCATGTCTACAGGTTTTTCACCTTGTCGGCTTGGGTATTTGAACCAGCGACCTTTACGGTTACTGGCCCAATGCTCTAACTGCTAGGCTACCTGCCGCACCGAGTATAGAGAAGGCCAAACCGGTGGAGGAATCTCTTTGTACATTAATGAGAACATAGAATACTCTCAAATAAATTATATTAAAGATTGTTTTTTGCTGTGTGGAGGATCTGTGTTTGTGGAAACCAGTGATAACACAATCATTGCGTGTATTTACAGAACTCATAACTATAACTGAAAATAATTTAACCTCCGCTTGGCAGATGCACTTGCTATAGTAAGCAGGGAGGAAAAGAACTGTCATATTATGGGAGACTTCAATATTAATATTATAAATTCTGCCAATCATGATCTTACTTAGTATTTTTGGATAACATGTATTCACATTGTTTTTATCATGTCATTTTTAAACCAACTAGAAATACAGAAAAATCTGAAACCTTGATTGATAACATATTTACCAATAGTTTTGATAAGGAATTATTTTCTGGTATCCTTTGAATGGATATTTCTGATCATCTTTCCCACTTTCCTAATGTCATTGACGTCAGTGAGGAGACAGTTTAATGGCATCAATCAACAAAGTTATTGGACAAGGATACAATCAATAATTTTAAGAAACTGATACAGCAAGTTTCTTGGAATTAAACTTTAGAGGATGATGATGCTCACATGCTGATGAAAGTCCACTCCAATTGATGAATCTGTCCCAATCTAGCAAGTTTCAAATTACGGACGATACCTTCGACCTCATGGCTTGATTTTTGCTCTGACATGCATGGTCAACTGTGGGACATAATATATAGAGAGGTGTGTGACTTTCCAAATCATGTTCAATCAATTGAAATTTCCACAAGTGGACTCTAATCAAGATGTAGAAACATCTCAAGGATGATCAATGGAAACAAGATGCACCTGAGCTCAATTTCGAGTCTCATAGCAAAGGGTCTGAATACTTATGTAAATAAAGTATATCTGTTTTTATTTGGAATACATTGGCAAACATTTCTAAAAACATGTTTTCACTTTGTCATTATGGGGTATTGTGTGTAGATTGATGAAAAATAATCATATTTAATCAATTTTATAATAAGGCTGTAAATGTAACAAAATGTTTTTCTTCACCTGGTCACAGACAGCTGATGTGTTGTGCACTGAAGCCCACAAGCGAAGGGCAAAGTTGAGAGGAGGAGAGCGCTTAGATGCGAGAAGGAATTATCCAACGATCAAAGGGTTCATGCTGTTTGTACGTGGCTGCTATGAAAGTGAACTGTGTTTGCGTGTGATCAGGGGTGTATTCATTCTGACAATTTTTTTGAAAAGGAACAAAACGGGGATAAACATAGCTGAATTTGTCCAATAGAAACTCTCATTTGCAACTTTTGGACTAATGACATTGACGGATACTGGTTATGACCTAGCTCTCTCCAGAACCTGGAGTGGAGAGGGTGTGGAGAGGGTGTGCTCTGACCCTTTCCCCGGGCTGCACCACAAAATGTTCCTGGGTGGGGCACGGACGTTGTGTCACTGCTGGGGGGTCTGGAGACAACCAAGGTGTCTACTGTGCAATGTTTGGGAGAAAATGACCCCTTACCTGCTTCAACAAAGGCCCATGCGAGGACGTTTGTGCCCCCGCATCATCAAAAGGTTAGTGGACAGTGTTTAGGGCCAGGGCAAAGTGTTCATCTGCCTCGGGGCAACTGCTATGATGTTCCTTTATTTGCTCCATCAATCTACATTCACCAAATGGACATGCCATGTTGGTCAAGATGGATCATGTATCCAGTGCTCATTTGGAATATGACATCCTACCTTGCTGTCATATGTCCATTAGTTTGGGTAGTGTGTGCGTTTACGGGGGGGTGGTTAGAAATACTGAACCATAATGATTTCAGTTGAAGGGAAAATTAGTACTGCTACATCCTGACAATATTTGAGGTTACTGCTTAGGTATGAAGAACATTTCTCAAGCACAATTTAAAATGTAGAGACTAGAATAAGGATAAGGGTGTGTGGAGAAGATGTGCTGTAGGAACGTCTGACTCCCGCCAATTCGTGAGCACTATTTGTTTCATTGTGTCAGTTATTTGTCAATGTTTATCAATGCCCCGCAAAATATATATTAATCGATGATGCTACTGTTAATCCCAACATATTCCCCCATTAATGTAGAATGTTTGGCACGCTAGCAGATACCCATAGACTTCCAGTCATTGCGCGGATGCTAGTTAGCATTGGCTCACGAAACTACCTCTAACTTCCGTCATACTGGACACAGAGACATAAAAATGGTATCCTTGAGTTCATCTGACTCGGGTTCATCTGAGTAGATAAAGGGCATCATTGCCAGAATCCAGAAGTATCCCTTTAACAAGCCTTCAGAAAGGCAACCTGCCCTTTCACTGCCCTTAATATGCAGCAAAGACTGGATGTTATTATCCAAATACATTAAATAAGAATACATTGTTGATATTTTTTATAAAAGAAATAAAAACAATGAGCACATTTTGTCCGAGATATTTCATCAGCATTCCCTCAATCCTCTTTAGGGTTGCAGAGGGTATATTACTGGATAGTTACGAATTTTACAAGCAAGCGAACAGCATTTTAGTTTTTATCAGATGACATCTAGTGGCCTTTTGGAGTAATTTAGATTATCACAGGTGCCTGTAATTGTCTATGTCCATCTGTGTGGCCTGTGAAATA
The DNA here is from genome assembly GCA_023634145.1 of Thymallus thymallus. Taxonomy (NCBI): domain Eukaryota; kingdom Metazoa; phylum Chordata; class Actinopteri; order Salmoniformes; family Salmonidae; genus Thymallus; species Thymallus thymallus. The sequence goes on from CM042409.1 coordinate 6,840,994, forward strand.
TATAAAACAATAAAATACATAAAATATTAAAACAATATGATTTAAAATAGAATTAAAAATCTGTAAAATATTATCTTAAACCATCAACTTGAATACCATTGGAGAGGGTTTCAACATTAAATATCCTTTATAAAAAAATCACACTTATTTATTTTACTATGCCAATGTCTTTGTTGTAAATGTTTTGGCGCCAAACTGGTGGCAGTTGTGAAAAAAAGTAAATAGTTGTAGAAGATTTGCAGAACTGCCATTGTTAATTAAATTGCTTTTTCATTAATTAGGCTATTTTTATTAGGCTATTTTTCACATTGACAAGTTTTTAACCTTGTCGGCTCGGGTATTCAAACTAGCAACCTTTCGGTTACTAGCCCAACGATCTAACCGCTAGGCTACCTGCCACCCAGTTACTATGATGTGCTGTGCTAGAGCTAAATTATGTCATAGTGCCTTTACTGCCTCCATGTGTCAAGTTTAAACTCACCATTAGGCTGCAAATGATCAATTCCAAATCAATGACGTACCAATCTTTTTCCATTTAATTTGTGACTGTAGAGATCAAAGTTTACATGCATGGCACATTAGAAGAGGGGTGACTCTTGGCAGACATGTTTTATGTAAATTATGACTTAATAACCCATGACCAAATCTGATGGAAGGTCTGTTTAGAGAAGATTATAAACATGATGTCAACCTCCCTGTATGTGACTTGGCATATTCCAAAGTCTACTCCAGTGTACACCACAGGGTGGCAGCAAAGGGAGGTATTCTGACAAGGATTACTCACCCATCAAGGGTCAACATGTTACCAAACTCACCTATCCAGGGTCAGCATGTTACCAAACTCGTCCATCCAGGGTCAACATGTTACCAAATCTAAGAATAACCTGACAATAATAACCATCTTGTTGCAATTCAAAATACTTTTAATTGCAGCACTGCTTGACTGAAATATATATTTAAATGGAGATTTATTGAATGTGACAGCTAAAAGCATAATAATATTGGATTTGTTATCATTGCTTATTTGACAGTTATTTCAGGCCCCTTAGACATGAGTTTGCCCTAACAACCAGTGCGTAGATTACGGACCTCAACACTGTAACCTTAGAACTGAGCAGCCAGAGGAGTTATTAGCTTTGGGCGACAGGACACGTGTAACAGTTTAAGATAAAGGTGAGGTTAGGGGTGATCTATGAGGGTCTACGTTTACCCATTCAGAGTGTACTGTATGTCACGCAGTTATATGTCACACAGTTATATGTCACACAGTTATATGTCACACAGTTGGAGATGTTGTATAAGGACCATGGTGTTAGTTTGTTCATACATAGTTACTGTAGAGAAAATGCATACTGCACTCTTGTCTGTTTTACTTACACAGCTTGATTTTATATTAACCTCTCTAATCATGTTGATACGTGTAAATAAACCTACGCAAATATTACTGCATGCACGATTATCATCCATTTTATTGCAGTCTTAGATTGTGTCACCTTAACCTACAATTACACAAACCTTTCAAAATAATGATAATAATCGTTTGAAAACACCTAGAAACCTAGAAACAAAATACAATGACGGTTGTAGGAACGGGCCCTGGCAATGCATTGACATGAAGAGGATTAGCGAAAGCAAAGTAAGCAATTTTGGTTTTAACAGAGTTCTCTTTCAAAGATCAAGTTGAGCTGGGGCCATTCCTTAGAAGTTAGATACCATAGATACCATATACATTATGTATCCCAGGGCAGTCCTGAGACACTGAGATGTTCAGTACTGTTGGATTTGTAAATTGTGCAATTTGTCACTCAGAGCATGTAGATGAAAACCGTGTTGGAATGTAAACGGGTAATGGAAAAGCAATGGCTTGTCTGTGAATCTGAAGTGCTCAATGAAGCATGTTACAAGAATGTCTTTTTAACACCCACTGGCTGATTGGATGAGAGACAGAGAGAGAGAGAGAGGCAGAGAGAGAGAGGGAGAGAGAGAGAGGCAGAGGGAGAGAGGCAGAGAGAGAGAGGGAGAGAGAGAGGCAGAGAGAGAGAGAGAGAGGCAGAGAGAGAGAGAGATGGAGAGATGGAGAGAGAGATGGAGAGATGGAGAGAAGGAGAGGGAGAGAGACAGAGGGACTGAGAGACAGAGAGAGAGGGACCATATTTTGGCTTGGAGCTTGCTGACCCCTGTCAGTGTTGGAAGAAAAGGACTAATTACAGAGGAATGAAGAATTTTCCCTTCCAATCTCCCAACAGGCAGAACAATGAACAAGAAGAGGAGTGGAAAACTAGTGGGAGTGTAAGAAGACAGATAGCAAGAAAGGACAGTACTCTAGAGATAACATCAGGAACCTATACCATCCATATGGTTAGGAGAAAACACTAATCTCTTTCCCACCGCCCTATGACACTTTGTTCTTTATGTAACGGGAGTTTAACCACTTCAGGAAAACACAGTTACATTAATATTATCATTCTTTTACAAATAAAACTGTTTTTAAATCCTTCAAATGGACTCAAACTAAGTATGCTCTTCCTCAGCCAATCATTTTCCCATAAGAATGGAAATTCCCAAGCAACCAACCCGTCAATGTCAGTAAACTGGCCTGGATTTCACTGGAGGGGGCTGTGGTGGAGTTTGTGATGGCGGGGTGTTTGATCACGTACCCGATTTCAAAGGTGCAGGAGGGTCACCTGATCCTCTTGGTAGAGGAGGATGGGGGCTGCGTGAGCCTCAATGCCCCATGCCGGGGGTATAATAGGTACCCACCCCAGGGGCCAGCCCTCTCAGGCCCCTAGACAGGGTGGCCCGCCTTGCCTTTCACACAGATCTAATTTCAAGGCCCAATTTATCGATTGATGGGTAAAGGACAGGGAGTTCAGCCCTTTGAAGAGAGAAGGCTGTGGGCTGTGCACTTTAGACTGACTCTTTCCCTTTATCTTATGACCAAACTCTCCCCTTCATGTAAAGAATGGTTTCAGCTTGGTTGTGATTGGATAAGAGAGCCGAGGTAAGCTAGTTTAGAATGGTTTCAGCTTGGTTGTGATTGGATAAGAGAGCAGAGGTAAGCAAGTTTAGAATGAATACAGCTCGCTTGTGATTGGATAAGAGAGCCGAGGTAAGCTAGTTTAGAATGGTTTCAGCTTGGTTGTGATTGGATAAGAGAGCCGAGGTAAGCAAGTTTAGAATGAATACAGCTCGCTTGTGATTGGATAAGAGAGCCGAGGCAAGCTAGTTTAGAATGGTTTCAGCATGGTTGTGTTTGGATAAGAGAGCGGAGGTAAGCTAGTTTAGAATGGTTTCAGCTTGGTTGTGATTGGATAAGAGAGCCGAGGTAAGCTAGTTTAGAATGGTTTAAGCTTGGTTGTGATTGGATAAGAGAGCTGAGGTAAGCTAGTTTAGAATGGTTTCAGCTTGGTTGTGATTGGATAAGAGAGCTGAGGTAAACTAGTTTAGAATGGTTTCAGCTTGGTTGTGATTGGATAAGAGAGCTAAGGTAAGCTAGTTTAGAATGGTTTCAGCTTGGTTGTGATAAGATAAATGAGCTGTAGAAAGCACATTTAGAATGGTTTCAGCTTGGTTGTGATAAGATAAGTGAGCTGTAGTAAGGTAGTTTAGAATGGTTTCCAACTTGGTTGTGTTAGGATAAAAGAGCTGAGGTAAGCTAGTTTAGGCATATGTGAGCTTTGAGGGGTGTGTATTACAGTAGTATACAGTAGTGAATGTATTAGCATACTGTATGCTATTTCAGTAGAATACAGAAATGAATGCATTAGTATTCTTTATGGTATTTCAGTAGTATAAAGTAATTAATGTATTAGTATCCTGTATGGTATTTCAATAGTATCCAGTAGTGAATGTATTAGAATACTGTATGGTATTTCAGTAATATACAGCAACTCATGTATTAGTATACTACATGGTAATCCAATAGTATACAGTGGTGAACATATTAGTATGTTGTATGGTATTTCAGTAGTAAACAGTAGTGAATGTTTTAGGATACTGTATGGTATTTCAATAGCATACAGTAATGAAATATTAGTATCATGTATGGTATTTCAGTAGTATACAGTAATGAATGTATTAATATAATGTATTGTATTTCAGTAGTATAGAAGAATCATTGTATTGCTCTGATGTATGGTATTTCAATAGTATACCGTTATTAATATATTATTATAATGTATGGTACTTCAGTAGTATACAGTACAGACTTATCCAGAATAACTTATCCAATTCATCCAGAATTATTTATGCAATTCATCCAGATTGCTGCAGCCCACCTCGTGTTCAACCTTCCAAGTTCTCCCATGTCACCCTGCTCCTCCGCACCCTCCACTGCATTCCAGTCGAAGCTCGCATCCACTACAAGACCATAGTGCTTGCCTACAGAGCAGCAAGAGGAACTGCCCCTCCCTACCTTCAGGCTATTGTCAAACCCTACACCCCAATCTGAGCTCTCTGTTCTGCCACCTCTGGTCTTTTGGCACTCCTGCTCAGCCCAGTCCAAGCTCTCCTCTATCCTGGAACCCAAATGGTGGAACCAGCTTCCCCCTGAAGCTAGGACAGCCCATCTTCCAAAAACATCTGAAACCCTACCTCTTCAAAGTGAATCTTACATAATCCCACAGCACCATCCCCCTCTTAGAAAAAAAGGCTTTGTGAATTAACACTCACACTTTACATTTTTCCACCTTACCAGCTCTGACTTTGCTGATAGCTACTTAATTGAGGAAAAATGTACTTACTATGACTGTCCTATGTGGTTGTCCCACCTAGCTATCTTAAGACGAATGCACTAACTAATAAGAGTGTCTGCTAAAAATGACAAAAATTCAAATTAATGTATGAATATACTGTATAATATTTCAGCTGTATACAGTAGGGAATGCATTAGGATACTGTATGGTATTTCAGTAGTATACAGGAATTCATGTATTAGTATAATGTATAGTATTTCAGTAGTATACACTAATTAATGTATTAGGCCTATACTGTGTAGTATTTCAGTAGTATACAGCAGTGAATGTATTAGTATACTGTATGGTATTTCAGTAGTATACAGGAATGAACGTATTAGCATAATGTACAGTATGTATAGTATTTCAGTAATCAATGTATTAGGCCTATACTGTGTGGAATTCCAGTAGTATACAGTAATTAATATATTAGGATACTGTATTATATTTCAATAAATAATGTATTAGTATACTGTTTGGTATTTCAGTAATGAATGTATTAGTATACTGTATGATATTTCAGTAATTAATTGATTAGTATACTGGTACGTCAGTAGTTTACATCAATAAATGTATTCGTATACTCTATGGTATTTCGGCAGTATACAGTAATTAATATATTACTATACTGTATGGTATTCCAATAGTATACAGCAATGCAAGTATTAGTAGATCTTTACAGTATGTTTTTTCAGTAGTATACAGTAGTGAATGTATTATTATACCGTATGGTATTTGAGTAGATAGATAGATAGATAGATAGATAGATAGATAGATAGATAGATAGATAGATAGATAGATAGATAGATAGATAGATAGATAGATAGATAGATAGATAGATAGATAGATAGATAGATAGATAGATAGATAGATAGATAGATAGATAGATAGATAGATAGATAGATAGATAGATAGATAGATAGATAGATAGATAGATAGATAGACTAGGTACTTTATTGATACCCGAGGTGAAATTTCTTTGTCAAGCAGCTACAACAAAACATAGGGCAGGTGCAAAATGCCAGAAAGAAAATACACAAAAGACAGATACACGATACATGATACATAGAGCGGCAGGATGAAAAAGTATCAAAATACAAGAAGTCTGGAGTGCAAAAAAGCTATAAAAAGACATTGCATAGTATGGGTGGATGGCTGAATATGTACACTATACATTGGTTGGTGGTTCATTGTAAACTATACTATACAGGTTGATGGCAGAGAAATACTTAAATAGCTAAAAGTGCATATGATATAAGTGAGGGTAATAATAGTTATACAGTCTGGTTCAATGAACAGGTAAGTGAATATTTTGCATGGTTAAATTAACTGTACAGGTAAATATAAAGTTACATTTACAGGTAAGTGAATATTTTCATGGTAACATTAACTGTACAGGTAAATGACAGGAAGAGATACTTAAATAGCTAAATGTGTGCATGATATAATTTAGGGTAATAATAGAAATTCCCTTAAAAGACAGTCCTTAGAAGTATAGAGTAGTGAATGTATTAGGATACTGTATGGTATTTCAGTAGTATACAGTAATGCATGTATTAATATACTGTATAGTATTTCAGCTGTATACAGTAGTGAATATATTAGTATACTGTATAGTATTTCAGTAGTATACAGACATGAATGTATTAGTATACTCTATGGTATTTCCGTAGTATACAGTAATGAATGTATTCGTATACTGTATGATATTTCCGTAGTATACAATAATGAATGTATTAGTATACTGTATGGTATTTCCGTAGTATACCATAATGAATGTATTAGTATACTGTATGGTATTTCCGTAGTATACAGTAATGAATGTATTAGTATACTGTATGTTGTGGTCGTTACACCTTAGTGAGACTCACTACATCCATTTGTTCAGTGTTGACTGAGCCCGATCACTAGGTTCATTATGCTGTCTGTAAATGGTTATGAATTGTGTGGTCGACACCATATCCGTCTACATTGCATGTCGGCTTAATTTATTTGGTAGATGAGAGATGTTTGAAATGGATGTGGCTACGGTATGTGGGTTTGTAATTAATTGATCCTGTCTTGTCAGGCTGGGGCTGGGGCAAAGTGGATGTGACTTCTGAGTAGCTGTTACAGTTGAATCACTCAAGGACACAACCAGATCGAGTGAGTAATCATCTGCCCATTAAAATAACACTTGTTTATGTGGACAAAGTGTTATCAGGCATTTGATGACAACATTTCAGGGATCTTATGGTCGTAGAGCCACCTTTTTATTGTCCACTTGTGGTCATAGCTCATAGCCAGTGAACATCAGTGTTACATAAAATACCAAGCTGTGCTCTTGATGACAATGAGAACAGGGAACTCCATTGAGTCAATGTTCAGAGAGAAGGGCGTTTAATGCAAAAAAGCATTCCAACTCAATGACAGAGAACTCCATGAGCACTTCACTGTGCATATACTGTAAGATGTGTTGTCCATTGGTTCAATATCACTCCTTCAACACACACTACCACTTGGAGAAGTACCCTGGCAAAGACTCAGCCCCTCAGGGAAGAGGTAGTGGGAGTCCAGCCAAACCCGCAGTGACATAATGTGTGTCACTCCTTCTTACAATGCCGTATTGTAGCAGTGAATCCTTGGAGGGAATATCACTAAGTGTTTTCGAAGAATGGTTGACGCATTTCCGTAATTTGACTATGGGATCATACTGAATGAATAGGCTTTTATTACTGTAAATAAATCCCATCAACATTATTACGATATCAATATAAGGAATATGGTTTCCAACATGATAAGATCCTATGTTTTCAACCCCTGCCTACATCAAATAAAAATAATGATCAATATTTACAATGCAGACACATTCGTCTGCATAACAGTAGTCATTATAATTAGCACACAGTCTAGTCTTTTGACAATCATGCTTCATGTGACTTCATCTGTCAACACACTGCAGGCTCCACAGAGAAAGGAACAGAACCAGGAACAAGATCTTTTACAAACAACCCTGCAGGAGAAGACACAATGGATCGTTCAATCGTCAGATAGACTTAGCTGCAGTATGTACTCAGATATCATATGTACAGTGAAGTTGGACGTTGAACAGGATGTTGTTTTGAATGATGTTGACTGAACATACATTACTCTTTCAGCACTGAATACTCATCAAAATATCAAAAGAAAGGTTTGACAAAATAATTACTGGACAGGGTAAAAAAATCAGTTGATGCAACCTCCAAACAATTACTTTACATTTACCGTCATAGATTGGCCGAAGACCAGTGGGGTCAATGGGGTCAGAATCTTTGTCGCGTTCACTTGTCTACAGCTGGCCAATTTTCTGGTACTGAGACTAATTTAATTGAAGCTCATTGGGATCTGCTAAACCTGCTTGAAGTCAAACATTTAAACCAGGCGCTTGTCTGATAAAAAATTGCATAGAGTGGTGAGATTTTTGGAATTCTTCTCTTTAAAAGAGAAATATAATCCAGTGTGAAAATGTTCCATTCTGTCAGACAACACCGGCATTGTACTCTGGGCCCCGACATCCACACTGAAAGGCTATCTACCCAACAAAGCTCAGGCTCATCCCTGGGTATAGGCGATGTATGTTTGTGCGTGTGTGTGTGCGTTTGCGTGGGTTGGTGCTTGCGTCCGTGCAATGCTCTATAGACTAGGCCTGAACATGTTCCACTAAGCTTTCCCCAATCCCTTTATCTCCATCCCTGGTTTTATAGGACTGTCTGCTGAGTGAGTTGACATGAGTGTGGGGTCAGGGTTAAACGCTCAGGCAATACATTTTAGTACCCCCATATCCAACACCAAGGAGGGGTTGTCATGGTGTTGGTTGTTGCTCAGGAAAATCAAGGTGGACAAATTTTACTTTCTCCTCTTCATCTCACTGCCTGATTTATTTTTCATCTTTATTTCTGGGGTAATTAAATCGAAATGTTTCATAGAATTGATATAAACTCCAATTTCCTGTTCAGTTCCAGTCAGCTGTCTTTTCCAGCACCAGTTCTGATCTGATGTGGCTAATGGGGACCAGATGTGGGCCTGCCAGGCCAAACTCCCCACAGCCAGAGGAGAGGAGGCCTGGAGGGTCTAACCCTGACTCCCCACAGCCAGAGGAGAGGAGGCCTGGAGGGTCTAACCCTGACTCCCCACAGCCAGAGGAGAGGAGGCCTGGAGGGTCTAACCCTGACTCCCCACAGCCAGAGGAGAGGAAGCCTGGAGGGTCTAACCCTGACTCCCCACAGCCAGAGGAGAGGAGGCCTGGAGGGTCTAACCCTGACTCCCCACAGCCAGAGAAGAGGAGGCCTGGAGGCTCCAAGCCTAACCCTAACTCCCCACAGTCAGAGGAATTGGAATCACCAGGAAGCCTGATCTAGTATGTAAAAAACATCCTGGATGTCTCTGCTTTCTGTTCCCTAAGACTCCTCCTTCTCACCATCTGACTGGTGGCTGCAAACGGTGAAAGATCGCTTCCTCTTTTTCCAGACACCCCCAAACAGACTCCCCCGAACTCCCCCACAAAGACTCCCCTAACTCCCTCACACAGCCACCCCTAACTCCCCCACACACATCCCCACTGGAAGCTACTGTATAATAAATACCTCAAAGGCTGTGATATATTTCTCTCTTACTTTGGTTCACACGGCACATTTCACTATTACACATGGTTTATGGTTGTACAACTTACTGTATATATCAAGAAGTCGCTCCAGGACACCTACAGCACCCGATGTCACAGGAAGGCCAAAACGATCATCAAGGACATCAACCACCCGAGCCACTGCCTGTTCACCTCGCTATCATCCAGAAGGCGAGGTCAGTACAGGTGCATCAAAGCTGGGACCGAGAGACTGAAAAACAGCTTCAACCTCAAGGCCATCAGACAGTTAAACAGCCACCACTAGCACATTAGGCACAGACTAGAAATCACTGGTCACTTTAAGGTATGGAACACTAGCCAATTTAATAATGTTTATAATGTTTACATATCTGGCATCACTCATCTCATATGTATATACTGTATTCTATACTATCCTTCGATATGTCAGTCATTTAATAATGTTTACATTTCTTGCATCACTCATCTCATATGTATATACTGTATTCTATACTTTTCTACAGTATCTTAGTCCATGCCGCTCATCCATATGTATATAGGCCTAATTCATTCATTACTTAGATTTGTGTGTATTGGGTATACAGTTGAAGTCTGAAGTTTACATACTCTGAGGTTGAAGTCATTGAAACTCATTTTTCAACCAACCCACAGATTTCATGTTAACAAACTGTAGTTTGGCAAGTCAGTTAGGACATCTACTTTGTGCATGACACAAGTCATTCTTCCAACAATTGTTTCCAGACAGATTATTTCACTTATAATTCACTATATCAAAATTCCAGTGTGTCAGAAGTTTACATACACTAAGTTGACTGTGCCTTTAAACAACTTGGAAAAATCCAGAAAATTATGTCATGGCTTTAGAAGCTTCTGATTTACATAATTTGAGTCAATTGGAGATGTAACTGTGGATGTATTTCAACGCCTACCTTCAAACTCAGTGACTCTTTGCTGGACATCATGGGAAAATCAAAAGAAATGAGCCAAGACCTCAGAAAAAAGTAGATTCTCTCTACTATTATTCTGACATTTCACATTCTTAAAATAAAAGTGGTGATCCTAACTGACCTAAGACAGGGCATTTTTGCTAGGATTAAATGTTAGGAATTGTGAAAAAGTGAGTTTAAATGTATTTGACTAAGGTGTTTGTAAACTTCCGACATCAACTGCATGTTGTGCAACTGTTAGATATTACTGCACTGTCGGAACTAGAAGCACAAGCATTTCGCTACACCCGCGTTAACATCTGCTAAACGTGTGTATGTGACCAATTAAATTGTATTTGATTTGAAGAATAAAAGTGACATGGCACATTTTTCTTCCAAGAGCATATCATCCAACTCTAACAGTATATAAATCATATGTTATGTCGTATAATAAACACATATATATAAATATCTTCTTATCCTTTAATCCATTTAGTTATCACATACTTTTTTGGGGGTATGATACTCCGTTAGACAGTTGTTTTCCATTCCATAGTACCCTTGGTCTGGTAGTACTTATTCGTGTCAGGCAAGCGTATCAAGGCAGTGGTATCTTATTACATGTTCGGTAGTATACAGAGAGACACTCCACATGGCAAACAATTACTCTTAATTAATGCCAACTCCAATAGTAACTTCAAACGTATTGTATCTAGTATAACTTTACATAATACATTACAAAAGTCAGGAAAGTACCCATAGCTGTACTGTAGTAGGCGGGATACATGGGTCCCACTTGGACTGATCTGACGTTGATGAAAACCAGGCTGTCCTCAGAATCCGCCGTAGTATGAGTTATGTTTCCTTTCCGGTTACTGTCATCCCCTTACCATGTCTAAAGACGTTCAAGGGCCATGTGATGAACAGCATGAGAATGTAAGCTGCATGGCTGAGATCCTCTAAATGTGTTTCACAGGAGATCAGCAGGAGGTCCAAAGCCCCCAAAGTTAAAGCAGGAAGTAGTGTCTGCTGTCTGTAGAGACAGGGGGGTCAGATCCCTCACATACCAAGCTCTGGACTGTCAGACACCACTGGTGCCATGGGGACAGGCCACAGTCTCAGGACTACTGTTTACACTGGCTTATAGGGGCTCAGTTCAATCCAAGCCACAATGCAGTATTTGGATGGTAACATGTAAACATAATGTAACTTATTGTCATGTGATTCTGATGATTACCAATGTAGTTTATGTAGATTCAGCTCGTTTAAGCTGGGCAAAGATGGCAAGAGAAGAAATAGCTGTCAATGCCAGAATGAAAAGTTACCACAAAAGGATGAAAAGGGTTTTTAGAGACTCTGGTAACCGCATTGTTTGATTTGGACATTTTTGAGCTAATTCAATTCCAAAATGTAGAGTTACAGGAGAATCCTTTGTGATTATTAGATTATCGAGGGTCAGGAGAAAGAATAATACACACAACAATCTTTTTCCACCACCTGGAATGTTTTAAGTACTCACTCCTCTTCTCCTCCAAACTACATTTGTAATCTATTAAATTGCCATTAACACCACGTTGACTTGCCCACCTCATATTGAAGTGCTTATTCCACTACTTCACCACGGTAACAATATCCCTCGATAAGTAGGACTGCTGACAACTATGTCACTGCAAAGCAATTTCAGGCCTTGGGAACTAGTCATTATTTTGGGGTGAAAATACAAACACCTGCATTATTTTGAGGAAACCTGTTGCAAATGTACATAGTACATTCTTTGCAGGTTGTTTGACAGAGATGATTGAAAACAGGTTGCTCCTCCTCGACCACCCATAAAAAGCCATGGAACCATAGAAAGTAATGTGGCCACTGGGGTAACTGGATAAGGCAGAGACACTGAATATTTAGAGTTACAGCATTCAGTTTACCCTATAGGTATTAGTGGTTATACAGGAAAGTGTTCAAGTTACCCATAAACCCTGGGAAACAAGCTAGATTATGCAAAGAACTCTGCAAAGATTATCTAATAAACATCTGTTGTGGAAGTCAATACTGTGATGTATGATGAGCATGGGATGGCACAGAACCTCAAATAACAGTTTATTCAGTTTTACAGAGAAATGTAGAACATCTGAACTTAGCTGGTTCTTGTGCGTGAGTGCAGGTAAAAAATTGATATTTTGATGCTTTCTACAACATTGACTGAAAACAATCATATGTATACCTTTCACAGGTGGCTGGTGGCACCTTAATTGGGAAGGACGGGCTGGACGGAATTAGTGGAATGGTATCAAATACATGATTTCCATCTGTTTGATGCCATTCCATTCAAGCCACTATTATGAGCCGTCCTCCCCTCAGCGGCCTCCAATCGTTACATCTAGAGGCCATCCAATGAAAATAGTTTGTCACATTTTCTGGCTTGCTACTAATTGCCTACCACTGACAAACATGAAAAGAGTATACATTCCTAAAACTAATTACACAATCAGGATGTATTTTTGAAGTATAACTTGCCAGCCCATGATATTTATCATTAATATGACTATCATACTGGAATTGGACAGACTGATATGCCTAAACCTTCTGCTGCATGGGCTTTGTGGCTGGCTAGTGGAGGCACGTGTGGAATGCCTTGCTGTTGTTCCCGTCTTTGCCCCATTAACTTCCATGGTTATTTCTAAACCTTGGAAAATGGGAGAATCTCAATTGCAATCAATTCCTTGACTCCACGCCACCTTCTCAAAACCCATTGGATGAAAATAAATTCAGACAAAGAGCCAGAGAGGCTGCTGGTTGCTAAAGGTGACTGGGCATAATGGAAATTCATCAAATCTTAAACCAACTATTGTCAAATGGTCACCTTTCAATTCCAGCCTCTAATTTCTAGGAATGTACAAGGAGCTAAGCAACTATAGATTAGCATGTACACACTGATATTACCATTGCCTGCAAAGCATTGGATCGTTCTGTTCAGTGAACGCTGTGTTGTAAGAAAGCTGTTACTCTTTTGTCCAGTAAGATAATATTTTGACATGTCACATACAAGTGTGTCCTTTAAAATCAGCCATTATAAAACTACAGATTACAGGTGATTGCCTACACAGCCTTTATCATGAAAGTGATACAGTGACAGGGCCAGGCAGGCACTAGGACCTGCAGCACTCTCCAGCTGAAAGGAGCCCCAGACACTGGAATTCTTCTGACTTTTCAGACCAATCGATTTCTAAACAAGTGAAAGAGCCTGAGTGGATTGTCTACCCTCAGTGAGAAGGAACTGGACTTTTTGAGACCTGATTTATGAAGATAAACCTGTGGAATAATTCACACACTGGAATATAGCTCAGTATTGGTTGGTACATCCATTTGTGAAGAGGGGAGAGGAGCCGTTGCAGAGGTAGGAGACTTTACACTCTCAAGTTCAGCCACTCTGCTGCTGTTTAATGAATCCACATTGGGAAACATACTTACTCATCCCTTGTGTCAAAAGAAAAGGTGGGAAATTATATGACTAAGCTCTATATTCTGTATAGATAATTCTTTTGCTGAACAGAAGAGCATTCTTTTGAACTCTTTAAAATATTGATATGGCTCTTGGTATAGCAATTAGTCAAATACCTTCTTCATCAACGGTGTATAAAAGGCTCTAAATTCATTCCATATCAATTTCTGACATATTTATTATGGTACTTGCTTGCATGCTAAAACGTTCTATCTCAGTGGTCTGGTGTCTCTGAAGTGACTGGGTGAGGGTACCATTTAAAAAATGCCAAGGCACTCCTGATATATTCTGTTAAAATACTTTTTTTCCAACTGGCCACTTAGGCATTTCAACCCCATACTGCCTTTGACCAGGATGCCTGGTTGAGGGCTCAGCAGACAGGAGTTAAAAGGTAGAGGTGGAAGCCCCTGGTTGAATGGGAAGCTTCCGTCTGATCTGTTTCCTCAGGGAGAGTCGTAGCTCATAGCCTAGCCTCAGGCTCCTCAGGTTACAGCAGTACCCAGAGACCCACTACTCTCTCTCTCTCTCTTGCTTCTCCATGGACTTCTAGGCACTACTCCCAAAACTAGACAGTTTCTGTTTTGTTTTCTTTCTTTTAAATTAACTCATTAAATGACATTTCTTGGATTAGCAATTAGAATTTTATGTTTGTATTTTGTCATTCAGACATTCACTTCATAGGTTATATGCACTGAATACCTATTGAGATACACCAAAAATGACCTATTAGACAGCGCATTCAGAAAGTATTCAGAGCTTTTTCTTATTCTAAAATGGATTAAATAAAAAAAAGAATCCTCCTCAATCTACACCAAATACCCCATAATGTCAAAGCAAAAATGTTTTTTAGAAATGTTAGCAAATTTCTAAAACATAAAAAACAGAAATACCTTATTAAAATAAGTATTCAGACCCTTTGCTATGAGACTCGAAATTGAGCTCAGGTACATCCTGTTTCCATTGATCAACCTTTGAGATGTTTCTACAACTTGATTGGAGTCCACCTGTGGTAAATTCAATTGATTGGACATGATTTGGAAAGGCACACACCTGTCTATATAAGATCCCACAGTTGACAGTGCATGTCAGAGCAACAACCAAGCCATGAGGTTGAATGAATTGTCCGTAGAGCTCCGAAACAAGATTGTGTCGAGGCACAGATTTGGGGAAGGGTACCAAAACATTTCTGCAGCATTGAAGGTCCCCAAGAACACAGTGGCCTCCATCATTCTTAAATGGAAGAAGTTTCGAACCACCAAGACTGTTCCTAGAGCTGGCCGCCCGGCCAAACTGAGCAATCGGAGAGAATGGCCTTGGTAAGGGAGGTGACCAAGAACCCGATGGTCACTCTGTCAGAGCTCCAGAGTTCCTCTGTGGAGATGGGAGAACCTTCCAGAAGGACAACCATCTCTGCAGCACTACATCAATCTGGCCTTTATGTTAGAGAGGCTAGACGGATGCCACCTCTCAGTAAAAGCCACATGACAGCCTGCTTGGAGTTTGCTAAAAGGTACCTTTGGCCTGAATGCCAAGCGTCACGTATGGAGGAAACCTGGCACCATCCCTACGGTGAAGCAAGGTGGTGGCAGCATCATGCTGTGGGGATGTTTTTCAGCGGCAGGGACTGGGAGGCTAGTCAGGATCGAGGTAAATATGAATCGAGCAAAGTACAGAGAAATCCTTCATGAAAACCTGCTCCAGAGCGCTCAGGACCTCAGACTGGGGCAAAGGTTCACCTTCCAACAGGACAACAACCCTAAGTACACAGCCAAGACAACGCAGGAGTGGCTTCCGGACAAGTTTCTGGATGTCCAAGAGTGGCCCAGCCAGAGCCCGATCTAACATATCTGGAGAGACCTGAAAATAGCTGTGCAGCGACGCTCCTTATCGAACCTGACAGAGCTTGAGAGGATCTGTAACATAACAAAATGTGAAAAATGTCAAGGGGTCTGAACATTTTCCGAATGCACTGTATATACACACAATAGTTGAGTGACCACTCTAACAATGGAAATACATGTCCTCAAAGATGGAAGGCAAGCGGGAGGAGAGATCAGGTGGGACCATTTAATGAGAGGGCAGTTATGTGTGTGAACAATGCAGGTCGGCATTTAATGCCCTGGAGACAGCTCTGCTGAGTGGTCACTAGCTGGCACAGCCACAAAGTTATAAAATCTGATTTTAAACCTAACCCTAACCTTAACCACACGATATAGCTAATTTTGACTTTGCAGCTGGCCCATCTAGCAGAAACAGCTCAGTTCTGCCTCCAGGGCAAGACGCCAACTGCTTGAACAACAGGCACAACTCCGATATGAAGTTCTTGTTGTTTTTTTCAAAGTTGCCGAAGTGCCGCGTGACTCCACATATAATCAGTGCATTCGTAACAATCTAACCACTACGAAACTTGTATTCGATCAAATAAGCCTCAAATAGCAAATTAGGAATTACATTTGTTTTTTAGCAAATTCCACACTCGTTGACCTCCATGGTCTTATTTTCGTGGACAGATTTTGGCCAGAGTAAACCCTTCATGTTCGCTCCCCTTCAAAGAGCTGTCACGCAAATGGCACTCACATAAACGTCACAGAAAGTTAGTCGTTTTAGAGTGAGAGGAGGGACTGGAGGGAGCCAAGCTACAAATGGAATTTACCCTTCGTTAAGCCCCGCATTCAGAGCAATGCAGTGGTTAGCCACACTACATACTTAATTCGAACACATTCCTGCGATGCAATTGTAATACCAGTTCACCACAACATACCTGAGAGTCTCCTGTTTAGGCAGTCTGTGTTTAATTTCATTGTGAATTAAAAACACAGTTTGAGAAGATTATTAGGGGCTTTCTCCTGTGTTTTAAAAGGGGAATTGTGCTTCCAGAATTTATTTTACACTTAATGGTGAAGACCGAGAGGCTGCAGTAACCAAGGGAGCAGCTGTACTAAATGTTCATCATCTCCACAGTACTCAAACTTCCTGGGAAATACTTGGGGCTTCTGATAATGGCTTTAGGATACCAAGCAGTATAAATGTTTTGCTAATGTTTTTGACCGTTTTCCACCTGGTGTTTACAGCATTCCAAATAAACAGAGACACATTTCTGGATATTTGTAATGGGTGGGCCTCAACTATTAGCACGCAACATACAGTACTGTACAAATGCTTCATTTCACCAGAGCTAGAAGAAGTGTATGCAGTGCATCACACCAGAGATGCTTTACTTTGAATCATAGTCAGCCTCCTCTCTTTTCTCAGCAGAGGCTGTCAACACAGAACATGTGCTCATAAGGGGGGTACTACAGTCGTGGCCAAAAGTTTTGAGAATGACACAAGTATTGGTCTCCACAAAGTTTGCTGCCTCAGTGTTGATGGTTGCAATTTGCATATACTCCAGAATGTCATGAAGAGTGATCAGATGAATTGCAATTAATTGCAAAGTCCCTCTTTGCCATTAAAATGAACTTAATCCCCAACAAACATTTCCACTGCATTTCAGCCCTGCCACAAAAGGACCAGCTGCCATCATGTCAGTGATTGTTTCGTTAACACAGGTGAGAGCGTTGACGAGGACAAGGCTGGAGATCACTCTGTCATGCTGCAGCAAAGAAGCCACTTCTCTCCAGGAAAAACATCAGGGACAGACTGATATTCTGCAAAAGGTACAGGGATTGGACTGCTGAGGACTGGGGTAGAGTCATTTTCTCTGATGAATCCCCTTTCCGATTGTTTGGGCCATCCGGAAAACAACTTGTCCGGAGAAGACAAGGTGAGCGCTACCATCAGTCCTGTGTCATGCCAACAGTAAAGCATCCTGAGACCATGTGTGGGGTTGCTTCTCAGCCAAGGGAGTGTGCTCACTCACAATTTTGCCTAAGAACACAGCCATGAATAAAGAATGGTACCAACACATCCTCCGAGAGCAACTTCTCCCAACCATCCAAGAACAGTTTGGTGACGACCAATGCCTTTTCCAGCATGATGGAGCACCTTGCCATAAGGCAAAAGTGATAACTAAGTGGCTCGGGGAACAAAACATCAACATTTTGGGTCCATGGCCAGAAAACTCCCCAGACCTTAATCCCATTGAGAACTTGTGGTCGATCCTCAAGAGGCAGGTGGACAAACAAAAACCCACAACTTCTGACAAACTCCAAGCATTGATTATGCAAGAATGGCCTGCCATCAGTCAGGATGTGGCCCAGAAGTTAATTGACAGCATGCCAGGGCGGATTGCAGAGGTCTTGAAAAAGAAGGGTCAATTATACTTCAGTGTAACATAGTAACTACTGACATAAAGATCTAAGAACACTGAAGCAGCAAACTTTGTGGCGACCAATACTTGTGTCATTCTCAAAACTTTTGGCCACGACTGTAGTCAGTGGTACAACTGAATGCATTCAACTGAAATGTGTCTTCCGTATTTAACCCAACCCCTCTGAATCATAGAGGAGCGGGGGGCTGCCTTAAATCGACATCCACGTCTTCGGCGCCCGGGGAACAGTAGGTTAACTACCTTGTTCAGGGACAGGGAAAAAGACTCCCTAAAATTCCGCTCTTGGGGTCTGCACAAATCTTACTCCCAAATCTTACCTGCACAAACAAGTTCTTACGTGGCTTAAGCACAACTGTTTTCCAGCGCAATTGCCATTCAGCCACTCCTTCTTGAGTCTCTGATCGTGAGGTATTGTGTGTGGTGTTTGGTCTTAGGGAAGGTGTTTTACAGTGGTTAGCCCCACCTGACATGTATCCCAGAGTTGGCAGTTTGAAGGGCTTGAAAACAGGCCCCTAGGGACATATAACCTTTCCCTGCCTGCTGGAGGGGTTTCATGGTACGAACCAAAGCCCCCAAGCTTTCCTCTGGTTGATCCCCAGGATTACTAGTAGAAGAACAGACAGGAGAGAGCACAGGGGAGAAATATGTGGCCTTAGAGCAGCCCAAAAAAAATGAATATGCATTCCTGGGACTGAGCATTGAATATTCTCACCAAGAATAAACATAAATTAACGGCTGGATATATGACATCCTAATGGTTTCCTTGAGTTGTAACTCTTAAAGAAACACCTTTACCTAATGCATACGAGCAGGTACATTGGTGTCTAAATGGTCTGTGATCCTTATTCCTAGTATATAAACAGAATGGAACCAGGAAGGGAATACTGTATTTATTTATTATTTATACATTTATCTGGATGTAAATATTGGGAGAAACCGACAAGGTGAAAAAACGTATCGATGTGTCCTTGAGCAAGGGACTTAACGCTAATTTGCTCCAGGGGCTGACCCTGTAGGTACGCCGTCATTGTAAATAAGAATTTGTTCTTAACTAACTTGCCTAGTTAAATAAAGGTTAAATTATGGGACTCCCAATCACGGCCGGATGTGATACAGCCTCAGAAATTATGGAAAATTATTCTCCCAATATTTACATCCAGATACAGATCTGTAATAAGGTGATATGTTCTATTTCAGTTTGGTGATATTGTAAGTCTATCCTGTTATGATTTGCCTGAGATGTATTTTAAGATGTTATCAACAAATTGAAACATAAGCTATTTATGCTTCTGAAGACGGCCTTAATGCTTGCCTGCTATATTTACTCCTCTTCTGTCATTCCTTATATGCTAAGCAGAACTACACAGTGCTACACAGAGCTATACAGAGCTATACAGAGCTACACAGAGTAATACAGAGCTATACAGAGCTACACAGAGCAATACAGAGTAATACAGAGCTATACAGAGCTATACAGAGCTACACAGAGCAATACAGAGCTATACAGAGCTACACAGAGCAATACAGAGTAATACAGAGCTATACAGAGCTACACAGAGCAATACAGAGCTACATACTGTATCTATACAGAGCTACATATCTATACAGAGCTAAATAAATATACAGAGCTACAGAGCTACATATATATATAAAGCTACACAGAGCTACACAGAGCAATAAAGAGCTACACAGAGCTAAACAGAGCTACACAGAGAAATACAGAGCTACACAGACCTATACAAAGCTACATATCTATACAGAGCTATACAGAGCTACATATCTATACAGAGCTACAGAGGTATACTGAGCTAAATATCTATAAAGAGCTACAGCGCTACAGAGCTACACAGAGCTACCGAGGTATACAGAGCAACAGAGGCATACACAGCCACAGAGGTATACAGAGCAACAGAGGCATACACAGCCACAGAGGTATACAGAGCTACAGAGGTATACAAAGCTACGGTCCAGGGAGGGTTCTTCTCACACCCAGCTGTTTGACCTCACGACCCTGGTTCTTCTGCCAAACAATCTGTCCCACAGATGGGTGGTGGGCCTGGACTCCCAGACACTACATCTCCGTACTCATTGATTTCAGAGAATTAGGCATTTTCAATCAAAAGTGAAAATTAGAACGTATTTATATAGCAAATCCACTCCTTGTGAAGAGTTGATTAAATTGGATGTTTAATAACTCCCGTAGTATAGTTCACAGATGGCAAATGCCACATTTGTTTAACTTTAGCTTAGTTTGAATTGAAGTCATTGCTGCCTAACAAGAATTAACATATTAAACCATATTATGAAAAACACAGCAAAAGCCCGGACTTCAACCTGATCGAACATTGACCCTCCCAATCCAACCTGACAGATCTTTAGAGGATCTGCAGAGAATAATGGGAGAAACTCCCCAAATACAGGCGTGCCAAGCTTGTAGCGTCATACCCAACAAGACTCGAGTCTGTAATCGTTGCCAAAAGTGCTTATGTAAATTATTTTTTTTATATACAGTTGAAGTCAGAAGTTTACATACACTAAGGTTGTCATTAAAACTCATTTTTCAACCTCTCCACAGATTTCATGTTAACAAACTATAGTTTTGGCAAGTCGATTAGGACATCTACTTTGTGCATGACACAAGAAATTATTCCAACAATTGTTTCCAGACAGATTATTTCACTTATAGTTCACTATATCACAATTCCAGTGGGTCAGAAATTTACATAAATTAAGTTGACTGTGCCTTTAAACAGCTTGGAAAATTCCAGAAAATGATGTTGTGGCTTTAGAAGCTTCTGATAAGCTAATTGACATCATTTAAGTCAATTGGAGGTGTACCTGTGGATGTATTTCAAAGCCTACCTTCAAACTCAGTGCCTCTTTGCTCGACATTATGGGAAAATCTAAAGAAATCAGTCAAGACCTCATAAAAAAAATTGTAGACCTCCACAAGTCTGGTTCATCCTTGGGACCAATTTCCAAACGCCTGAAGGTATCACGTTCATCTGTACAAACAATAGTACGCAAATATAAACACCATGGGACCATGCAGCTGTCATACCGCTCTGGAAAGAGACGCGTTCTATCCCCTAAAGATGAACGTACTTTGGTGCGAAAAGTGCAAATCAATCACAGAACAACAGCAAAGGACCTTATGAAGATGCTGGAGGAAACAGGTACAAAATTATCTATATCCACAGTAAAATGAATCCTATATAGACATAACCTGTAAGGCCGCTCAGCAAGGAAGAAGCCAGACTACGGTTTGCAACTGCACATGGGGACAAAGATCGTACTTTTTGGAGAAACGTCCTCTGGTCTGATGAAACAAAAATAGAACTGTTTGGCCATAATGACCATCGTTATGTTTGGAGGAAAAAGGGGGAGGCTTACATGCCGAAGAACACCATCCCAACCGTGAAGCACGGGGGTGGCAGCATCATGTTGTGGGGGTGCTTTGCTGCAAGTGGGGCTGGTGCACTTCACAAAATAGATGGCATCATGAGGAAGGAAAATTATGTGGATATATTGAAGCAATATCTCAAGACATCAGTCAGGAAGTTAAAGCTTGGTCGCAAATGGGTCTTCCAAATGGACAATGACCCCAGGCATACTTCCAAAGTTGTGGCAAAATGGCTTAAGGACAACAAAGTCAAGGTATTGGAGTGGCCATCACAAAGCCCTGACCTCAATCCTATAGAACATTTGTGGGCAGAACTGAAAAAGTGTGTGTGAGCAAGGAGGCCTACAAACCTGACTCAGTTACACCAGTTCTGTCAGGAGGAATGGGCCAAAATTCACCCAACTTATTGTGGGAGGCTACCTGAAATGTTTGACCCAAGTTAAACAATTTAAAGACAATGCTACCAAATACTAAATAAGTGTATGTAAACTTCTGACCCACTGGGAATGTGATGAAAGAAATAAAAGCCAAGGGGTCTGAATACTTTCCGAATGCACTGTACAGTACATGTACAGGTAACTACCAAAATAAAGGAAACACTTAAGTAAATGAGCAATACAAAGTATATTGAAAGCAGTTGCTTCCACACAGGTGTGGTTCCTGAGTTAATTAAGCAATTAACATCCCATCATGCTTACGGTAATGTATAGAAATGCCCATTTGCTCATTATTTTGGCTACCATGTCTAGAAGTAGAGATCTCAGTGACTTTGAAAGAGAGGTCTCAAAGGAGCATATGGGGTTTAAAGGATGTCTGTCTGCGTCTGTGTGTGTGTGTGTGTGTGTGTGTGTGTGTGTGTGTGTGTGAGATTCTGGAGCTGCGCCTGAGGCAGCGTTTTCCACCAACAAAACACAAAATTATGGAATTTATGGTGGAACAATGGTGTCACATCCCTCCCATAGAGTTCCAGACAATTGTAGAACCCTGCCAAGGCGCATTGAAGCTGTTGTGGAGGCCCAACGCCCTATTAAGACACTTTATGTTGGTGTTTCCTTTATTTTGCCAGTTACCAGTAGGTCTACTATGCAATTGGTGTAGACCACGTTTTTGAAATCCTCATGGAAGAAATAACATTGGATTGTAACAGTACAATAACATTGGACAAGTTAATAGGCAAAATGGAGGTCAGCCAGGGGATAAACACCGTCCAACTTTCCGCTTCAAATGGAAGTGGACCAATGAAGTCCTCATTGGATAATATCACTCTAAACGGTTATGCCTCTTGAGGTAGTGCAGAGTGATTTGAGGCTCAGACTGTATACCTAACCTCTACACTCTCTCCTGGACTGGCTATGACCTGTGAAATTGAAAATAGAGAGTGTTTTTATAGGCGATAAGACACACTTGATGGAATAGCTAATTTATTAATGATCAACAAAAGGTAGGTGGGAAAGCAATGATTTATTGAACCCTCACTGGTGCACATTAATTCAAAGTTGATTATACCACAATAACATGGTTCTATATTTTCACTCTAAACTTTTATTTAATGTCTCAGGTAGTCAGTATTTTGTTGCTCTGTCCCAAGGCAAACATTTCTTATGGCAAATTTTGGGTAAACATGCCAAGATTATTGTCTGTCCGAATACCCATGGAACTACTTGTATCTTAAGTAGTAAGCCTTTTAAGTACGCAAACATTTACAGCAATTTACAGCGTTTTACAGTATGTTAAATGTCATAATAGTAGTAGTATGAATTTGCTGCATGCTATTGAGGACGAGAACCGTCTTTTCAGAACCGTGTGTGTTTGACAGCTGATCATCAGATAAGGGGAAGTGCCTTACCAAATGAATGAATGGCGGGAAACAAGGCAATTTCGCATTAGCTTATGCATTCTCAGTATCAGTGAAGCCCAGTATGTTGATATTTGTTGCTTAGTGCATACA
This sequence comes from Thymallus thymallus, assembly GCA_023634145.1. Taxonomy (NCBI): domain Eukaryota; kingdom Metazoa; phylum Chordata; class Actinopteri; order Salmoniformes; family Salmonidae; genus Thymallus; species Thymallus thymallus. The sequence goes on from CM042409.1 coordinate 6,864,391, forward strand.
TTTTTTCTAAAGAGGAAGTTCTAAATAGTATGTAGTACGATTAGTACACAGTACGCAGCTTTAGTAGTAGTAGGCAAGACAGATTTTCGAACATATCATGACAGTTGGAGGGGAAGACGTTTCTTATAGTCTGTCAGCAGCTTTTGCCATACTAGTCAGACTCAGACAGAAACGGACGATAACACCTTTACGTGGAACCATGAACACAGGCTTGAAAGCAAGAGCATCAGTGCATGTAAATTAGCACATACCAGAGAAAATGTTTTCTATCACAAGCCTTACGTTTATTTTACTTGCAGCGGGGCAATCATCTCTGATGTTCTGCGTGACTAGATTTATGTATACCATCTAAACTTTGGATCTAATTTCAATATTTAGAGGAACCGCAGACAGTTGTATACAGTGGGACATAATGTAAATATGAACATCTGCTCAGATGATCTGCCATTCGCAAAGAAACAACACGGCCACGGTCGCTCAATCCATTGCCCCTCACTAGAGGGATCTTTTCCCGAGAACCGGGAACGTGTGAAGGCCACTTAGAGGCAGCATGAAGGTACTGAAGCTCACACAGGTTTTCTAACCTTTGAACTACAGCATTTAACACATTCTGTATCTCTAAGACCATAACGCTTTCCTCCCGACACAGTTAGCAGTCATAAAGCAACATGCAATCTTGGACGGGTGCTTTGAACCCGTCGACTGACTGCCAATTCAAGCCACAGACACACAAACAGAGGACACAAAGGTGTAAACAGATGGAGCCTCCATTTCAAAGCAAAACATTGTAACCTAGCTGGACTTGAATGGGCCTAAAGTGGCCTCCTGGCTGCCATTGGTCCAAGGTAAACACTGTACAATACACTACAGTATTGGCTGTGAGATACAGGATGCTCTCTGCCTTCTTTACTTCAATGACATCACTTCAGTGGAATGATATGAGAGAAATGTTCTTCTTCCCATTAGGTTACACTGGAGCACATCTACCAACTAAATATTTGTTGCCATTTGTTTTAGGTGAGCAGAGCAATGTGCTTGAGAGTTGCTACACTTCTACATACCAATACCTTTCCTACCAAGGCATAGGGACAGGAGAGGAAGACATGATATTACCAGGGGGGTGGGGGGGATGGAGAAATCAATACTGATCTTTACATCTGAACCACCTAGTTACTGATGTAAACATATAACAGCAGAAAAACAAAGCCTTGCATGAGTTTTGCTCAGTATTATTCTGGTTGTAGTTATGGTTGTTGACAGATGTGTATAAAGTGACTGTGTACATAGACAGGGGTCAGCTGTGTACCCTCCTGGCACAGATACCAAACACAACCATCAGTGACTAATGAAGCTATTCTTTATTGGTGAATGATGTTTTCCCCGGGTCAGGGATTCGATCCAGCAAACTTTCGGTTACTGGCCCAACGCTCTGACCACTAGGCTACCTGCCGCCCTGATGCCTCTTTTCTACTAGAGGATAGGTTTCATCAAACTTTTATTTTATTGCAAACATCACAACTGTCTTGCAGTAGACAGCAAAATGCAGGCCTGTTTTACTATATGAGATTTCTCTATGTTTTTGCTCTTTGCAGAGACATTTCTAAACATGCTCTTTGCAGAGACATTTCTAAACATGCTCTTTGCAGAGACATTTCTAAACATGCTCTTTGCAGAGACATTTCTAAACATGCACTTTGCAGAGACATTTCTAAACATGCACTTTGCAGAGACATTTCTAAACATGCACTTTGCAGAGACATTTCTAAACGTGCTCTTTGCAGAGACATTTCTAAACGTGCTCTTTGCAGAGACATTTCTAAACATGTTCTTTGCAGAGACATTTCTAAACATGTTCTTTGCAGAGACATTTCTAAACATGCACTTTGCAGAGACATTTCTAAACATGCACTTTGCAGAGACATTTCTAAACATGCTCTTTGCAGAGACATTTCTAAACATGCACTTTGCAGAGACATTTCTAAACATGCTCTTTGCAGAGACATTTCTAAACATGCTCTTTGCAGAGACATTTCTAAACATGCTCTTTGCAGAGACATTTCTAAACATGCTCTTTGCAGAGACATTTCTAAACATGTTCTTTGCAGAGACATTTCTAAACATGAACTTTGCAGAGACATTTCTAAACATGAACTTTGCAAAGACATTTCTAAACATGCTCTTTGCAGAGACATTTGTAAACATGCTCTTTGCAGAGATTTCTAAACATGCACTTTGCAGAGACATTTCTAAACATGCTCTTTGCAGAGACATTTATAAACATGCTCTTTGCAGAGACATTTCTAAATGTGCTCTTTGCAGAGACATTTCTAAACATGTTCTTTGCAGAGACATTTCTAAACATGTTCTTTGCAGAGACATTTATAAACATGCTCTTTGCAGAGACATTTATAAACATGCTCTTTGCAGAGAGATTTATAAAAACATGCTCTTTGCAGAGATTTATAAACATGCTCTTTGCAGAGACATTCTGAATGGAATAGTAAATAATGGCTCAATCTGTGAGATCAGCAGATGCACTGGACTGCATCCCACTTCCACAAGACAACAGCCAGAGCCAGTGTGCTGGAACAAAGAGCCGTCCTGCAGCTGATTACTACAGGTCCGCTTTGGCCTGCAGCAGACCCAGACACCATTCTCCTTCCTCCACTCTCACACATCTGCACTGAATCCAAACATCCTGACAATTTCACTCTCTGGAATTGTCATATTTAAGATGATTTCCCACAGAGTTATCACCCCAACTAGATAAAACAAGACGGTTGTCAAGAAAGCGGTGAACGGTATGCTTCAATTGCATGCTATTATCGTTCTTAGAATGTTCAGACTCAATAATCACCAGAGGGCAAAGGAAAGTCATCTCAATTTCCCAACTCCTGGACAAGCTGGAGCGGGTATAAATGCAGTTTTCCAAATCAGGGCTTCAGTTGAAATTAGGTGTTTTGCTTCAGTCCTTGTAAAAAGGTGAAGCCATTTATGATAACTTACTATTCTTGGTTGAAATTCATCCATATCATCTCTTGCTTAAATGCATATGTCTAGAATAACGTCAAGCGAACATCATTGTATTTAACAAATTGTACATCGTACTTATGTTTCTGTCTTATTACTTGTGTGAGTTACGGTAGGATAAATAAATAGAGTGGCCAGAATATATTACCTTACTTGGTTGAAAGGCAGCACAGTGGCCCTTCCCAACAATGCAGAGAGAATTCAAATAGAGAAATAATAGAAAAGTGAAACATGTAATAATAAAATAAATAATAAATACACAATGAGTAACAATAACTTTGCTATATACACAGGGTACCAGGTAATAACTTGGCTATATACACAGGGTACCAGGTAATAACTTGGCTATATACACAGGGTACCAGGTAATAACTTGGCTATATACACAGGGTACCAGGTAATAACTGGGCTATATACACAGGGTACCAGGTAATAACTGGGCTATATACACAGGGTACCAGGTAATACCTTGGCTATATACACAGGGTACCAGGTAATAACTGGGCTATATATACAGGGTACCAGGTAATACCTTGGCTATATACACAGGGTACCAGGTAATACCTTGGCTATATATACAGGGTACCAGGTAATAACTTGACTATATATACGGGGTACCAGTACTGAGTCCATGTGCAGGGGTACAAGGAAATTGAGGTAGATATGTACATGTACAGTGCATTTGGAAAGTATTCAGACCCCTTGACTTTTTCCACATTTTGTTGGATGTGGAACAAAGAATAAGTTACATCCTTATTCTAAAATTTATTAAATTGTTTATTTTACTCATCAATCTACACACAATACCCCATAATGAAAAAGCAAAAACTGAAATATCACATTTAAATAAGTATTCGATCACTGCACCTGTATACAGTCCATCTGCAAATAGCCTACCCTACTACCTCATCCCCATATTGAAAATGTTTTGCTCATTTGCACTCCAGTATCTCTATTCGCACATCATCATCTGCACATCCATCATTCCAGTGTTAATGCTAATTTGTAATTATTTTGCCACTATGGCCTATTTATTGCCCTACCTTCCTAATCTTACTACATTTGCACACACTGTACATAGATTTTCTATTGTGTTATTGACTGTACGTTTGTTTATCCCATGTGTAACTCTGTGTTGGCCAGGTCGCAGTTGTAAATGAGAACTTGTTCTCAACTGGCCTACCTGGTTAAATAAAGGTGAAAAAAATAAAAATAAAATAATTCACACCCTATACTCAGTACTTTGTTGAAGCACCTTTGGCAGCAATTACAACCTCAAGTCTTCTTGGGTATGATGCTACAAGCTTGGCTTATTTGGGGAGTTTCTCCCATTCTTCTCTGCAGATTCTCGGGACACTCTTACTGACAGTTGTGGCTGCTTTGCATGATATATGCTTTGCATGTGCCCAATAATGTTTGTACCCTGTTGTTGTAGAAACATATCAAGGATGATCAATGGAAACAGGATGTACCTGAGCTCAATTACGAGTCTCATAGCAAAGGGTCTGAATAGTTCTGTAAATACTTATGTAATTAAGGTCTCTGTTTTTTGGGGGTAAACAGTGAGTACAGGAGGAGACTAAGCATGTGTTGGGGGTCAACATGGTGGAAGTGTTGTTGTCTACCCTCAACACCCGGGGGCAGCCCGTCAGGAAGTCCAGGATGTTGATGTCGCATGGTAAACTATTGTCTGAATGGTTGATGGATTGTTGATCCACAGACAATCTGGGGAAATTCTCAATAGGGCAAACTCGGTCTCTCCTCTCCTCCATGACCCGGAAACTGATAACTGGTCGCCATCTGGAGTGCCAATTCGTTAATAGGTCAATGAAGGAGTTTGCTCCTCTCCTCGATTGCTTCCTCCGGCGGAGGATGTTCAGGTGTATCGGATCGCGGAAGAGTTAAAAAATCTCCCACACAACAGAAGTTGTTTTCTTGGATGAGATGTAGGATCTTAATTTGATCACTTTTTTTTTTTTTGCTGATAAATTTAACAAGTTAGCATTATCAGGAAAATTAAGGTTAAAAAAGCTTCTAAAGTTTGTAATTTCCACTTTAAAATGTATCAAACCGTACAAATAAATGCCATAAATTATTCACATTTCCTGTTGCTGCATGATTATTTTCCTGCTGTAGCAAACTGTCTTAAATTCATATCCTAAATCTGTAGGGCTGAATTACATTTTGTGACTTTTACACACATTGAGAAATACACAGGTAGGGGTCTCGATTCGTCATCCTACAATTTCAAAACAGCTTTAGTTTTGGGTTTGGTTCTGCCAATAGTAATTAGTCATTATTCCTTTCTCTAATTTAGTGAAAGTTACTGTTTACTTCTCCAAGCTTTTATAATCAGGGTCAAGTTAAGTATGTGACAAAACATATTTTAATGATGTAAGTCCCTGTCTGCGTCTAAAGCCAAGTCTGGCAGACCTTCTTAAAAAGGTCTATCTCAATATCAAATCATTTCTGGGTAACAATGAAATACCTTACTGGTTTTCAATTAAAATTGTCAAAAATAAAAATTTGCTGTTAGGTTTGGAACTGTCTTTCTTATTGGTCTATTAACTAATTTACAGGATGCCAAATCTCCATCCCACCAAACAGCTCTTACACTAAAAGGGCATTATCAAAATATTCACAATTTCACAGTATTATTCCAGCCTAACAGTGTGGAAATATACACTACGTGACCAAAAGTAGGTATACAGATTCGTCCCTTGGACTGCCAGATGGTGAAGCGTGATTCAACACTCCAGAGAACGCATTTCCACTGCTACAGAGTCCCATGGAGGCGATCTTTACGTCACTCCAGCCGACTCTTGGCATTGCACATGGTGATCTTTGGCTTGTGTGCGGCTGCTCGGCCATGGACACCCATTTCATGAAGCTCCCAACAAACAGTTCTTGTGCTGACGTTGCTTCCAGAGGCAGTTTGGAACTCGGTAGTGAGTGTTGTAATCGAGGACAGACAATTTTTACACACTACCCGCTTCAGCACTCAACGGTCCCACAACGTCCCACTTCGCAGCTGAGCCGTTGTTGCTCCTAGACGTTTCCACTTCACAGTAACAGCTCTTAGAGTTGACCGGGGCAACTCTAGCCGGGCAGAAATATGACGAACTGACTTGTTGGAAAGGTGGCATCCTTTGGCGGTGCCACGTTGAAAGTCACTGAGCTCTTCAGTAAGGCCATTCTACTGCCAATGTTTGTCTATGGAGATTGCATGGCTGTGTGCTCAATTTTATACACCTGTCAGCAACGGGTGTGGCTGAAATAACCGTATCCACTAATTTGAAGGTGTGTCCATATACTTTTGTATATATAGTGTATATAAAACACAGGGGAACCCTGTTTTTGACTGCACTGGACCTTTACAACATGCAAATGTATCTCCGGTTCTAACAGACCACAGTGTCATCCCACCAAACCATCTCCAGAGTGGACACCTAAAATGTATATTCAAAATAATGACTGCTACCACAGTAGTGATCCATTCAGAGCATGAGTGGGAAACTTCAGAGGGCAGTAGCTCTGGCAATGGCTATAGTCTACACCAGGGATGGGAAAGTCAGCAGTGCGGAAGCTTTTGACCTGGTCTAAGATGGTTATTATTTGGTCTTCTCCAGTCCCGTTTGAACCTGGCATGGCTGTCTGAGCATGGTCAGTCTCGATCACCAGCTGAATAAGTCTATGAGTAGACAGTTGAATCTCTCGACTAGGGCCAGGTGTTTTGTTACAACCCTAGTTGTGGTCTATAACTAATAGTTGGAGTCTATCACTAAGACCTAGATTAATTCCTGGTCAGGTAATGTGGTGAGAAAAGACCTGACACAGTTTATAGTATATTGACCAATGGAACATTTTACCCACTATTGAAGACTGATGAGGTTACAGCGATCAATCTCTCACACCAATTCATAATCTCCCCTCCTACATCAGTGTCACCTGGTGTTTTGTGTGTGTGACGTGTGTGTATGTGTGCATGGCCGGCACCAGGCATAAGCCACATAAGCAGTCGCTTAGGGGCCCCAGGCCGCTAGTTGAGAGTTATAACAGTAGAATACACAAGGTGCTTAGGGGCCCCAGGCCGCTAGTTGAGAGTTATAACAGTAGAATACACAAGGTGCTTAGGGGCCCCAGGCCGCTAGTTGAGAGTTATAACAGTAGAATACACAAGGTGCTTAGGGGCCCCAGGCCGCTAGTTGAGAGTTATAACAGTAGAATACACAAGGTGCTTAGGGGCCCCAGGCCGCTAGTTGAGAGTTATCACAGTAGAATACACAAGGTGCTTAGGGGCCCCAGGCCGCTAGTTGAGAGTTATCACAGTAGAATACACAAGGTGCTTAGGGGCCCCAGGCCGCTAGTTGAGAGTTATAACAGTAGAATACACAAGGTGCTTAGGGGCCCCAGGCCGCTAGTTGAGAGTTATAACAGTAGAATACACAAGGTGCTTAGGGGCCCCAGGCCGCTAGTTGAGAGTTATAACAGTAGAATACACAAGGTGCTTAGGGGCCCCAGGCCGCTAGTTGAGAGTTATCACAGTAGAATACACAAGGTGCTTAGGGGCCCCAGGCCGCTAGTTGAGAGTTATCACAGTAGAATACACAAGGTGCTTAGGGGCCCCAGGCCGCTAGTTGAGAGTTATAACAGTAGAATACACAAGGTGCTTAGGGGCCCCAGGCCGCTAGTTGAGAGTTATCACAGTAGAATACACAAGGTGCTTAGGGGCCCCAGGCCGCTAGTTGAGAGTTATAACAGTAGAATACACAAGGTGCATGTTTGAAATTTGGTTGTGCATCATCAGTTTTTATTTTCTTATGTCAGTCACTGACATTCACTCAATTAGCCATGTCAGCTAAATGTTTTTTTTACATTGGTAAGTTAGTCTAGCCAGCTATATAAACTTGTAGTAAACATGGCCGAATACCGACCAGGCACGCAGGGTATTGATTTAGTTAGTCATTCTCACTCAATCCATCACGTCATGTCATGGCAAAATGTGTAGAATTGCAGGAAATGTCTCTTCACCCCATGGCAAAATTGGTGCAATTCTCTCTTAGGGCCCCCAAAAGGCTAGAGCAGGCCCTGTGTGTGTGTGTTTGTGTGTTTGCTTGTGTGTGTGTATTTCATCTGACACTGGCTTTGTTGACACTGAAACAGACATCTTTCATGCAGGGTGTAACACATTTTACAGGAGGGGAGAAATGAAAAATGAATTGTCACCCCAGGAATGTTGTGTTGAAACCATTGTCACGTAGACTGATTAGAATAAAACATATTTTGTCTAGCATCTGCCAAACCTTCATGAAGCATTGCAATATAGTCTCTCTCTGAATAACATCAGAGGAAATAAGAGAACGGTAATCAGTCTCACACAGCATAAAACAAACTATTGTGACTACATTAAATAGCTAACAAAATGGCTACACGGACTGTCTGAGTTGGCCCTTGTATTTTATTTTTGCACTCTGTGCACACTCACAGGGCACTACACACTCATGCATACTGACACTCCAACACACACTCCATTCCCTCACCCCCCAAAAAATATGCACATACATTTATACTGACTCACACACACCCACTCACATACAATCATCATATACGCTGCTGCTACTCTGTTTATCATATATCCTGATGCCTAGTCACTTTACCCTTATACGTACAGTATCTGCCTCTATCGAGCCAGCATCCCTGCACATTGTAAATATGGTACTGGAACTGACCCTGTATATATTATGCTTACTTACTTTCCCATGTTCTTCTTATATTTATCTATTGTGTGTTTTTGTTCTTCCTTGTTATTTTTAGTGTTACATTGTTCTTGATTACTGCATTGTTGAGTTTGGAGCTGGCAGAAAAGGCATTTCACTGTACTAGTGCATGTGATATTAAAACATAGCATAACTTACTCTGAGTCCACAGAGTAAAGACACAACCATATGGTGCTTGTCCCCTCAGAGCTCTTCTACGCTCTTAGATAAAAGGGTTCCAAAAGGGTTCTTCAGCTGTCCCCATATGAGACCTTTTTGGGTCCCATGTAGAACCCTTCCGGAAAGAGTTTTACATGGAAGCCAAAAGACGGTTCTACTTTGAACCAAAAGGATTCTACCTGGAACCAAAAAGGGTTCTTCAGAGGATTCTCCTATGCTATGGGAACAGCCGAAGAAACCTTTTAGGTACTAGACAGAACCTTTTTTTCCTAAGAGTCTACATATATCAGGCTATAGGCCAGCACAATGCTATGCTTCATACCTGCTGTGAGCAGTTTCGCAAGAATGCCCACAGCAACGCATTGAGCAGCATGTCATTCAAAGCCCAGAGGTGGCCCTCAGATAAAGACATTGGGGCCACAGCTCACTCTACTCCCGACGGCTCTGAATGGGAGCCGGGCAGACAGGCTCGGGTTACCAGAGGCACTGTGTGACTTTTACCATATGAATGAAGCCAACGTTTTCTGGGAGGGGGGGATTGTTCCCAGGCTGCAGACGGTGGATTGTCTGTGTCGCCAGGGTCTGGTTGTCAGTCATGCCAGACAGAATTCATTAAATGGACTGAGTCCATTAGAGCTAATGAGTTGTAGGTCAGTGGTTGTGGGTGGGCCACGCTATTCTGAACTAACGGACCATATCAATGACTGGGTGTAATTCCTCTCTACAGTGACACAGCAAAAAATGTGTATCTTTGCATACATGCATATTCAGCATACAGATTTAAACCATGGTGCCTTCCACATAGTCTTAAATAGTATTCAGCATACAGATTAAAATCCATGGTGCCTTCCACAGAGTCTTAAATAGTATTCAGCATACAGATTAAAAACCATGGTGCCTTCCACAGAGTCTTAAATAGTATTCAGCATACACATTAAAAACCATGGTGCCTTCCACAGAGTCTTAAATAGTATTCAGCATACAGATTAAAAACCATGGTGCCTTCCACAGAGTCTTAAATAGTATTCAGCATACAGATTAAAAACCATGGTGCCTTCCACAGTCTTAAATAGTATTCTGGGGAGTGTTATGTAACTGAAAACAAGAAGGATGTATCAGAATCTTTCATTTAGATTTCAATATTAGTTTGGCACCTGGACACACCTTCAAAACATGGCAGGAGACAGGTTAAAGAAGGATTTTTAAGCCTTGAGACAATTGAGACATGGATAGTGTATGTGTGTCATTCAGAGGGTGAATGGGCAAGACAAAATATTTAAGTGACTTTGAACGGGGGATGGTAATAGGTGCCATGCGCACTGGTTTGTGTCAAGAACCGCAACGCTACTACGGTTTCCAGTTTCCTGTGTGTATGAAGAATGATCCCCAAAGGACATCCAGCCAACTTGGTACAACTGTTGGAAGCATTGGAGTCAACATGGAATGCTTTCGACACCTTGTAGAGTCCCTGCCCCGGCGAATTTAGGCTGTTCTGAGGGCAAAAGGGGGTGCAACTCAATATTAGGACGGTGTTCTTAATGTTTTGTACACTCAGTGTATACAGCAAAGTGGGATAGGCATCTGTCAAGGTTCAAGGCAATTGAGCTGATGCTGTGACTGACAATCTGCATTATCTATGCCTCCCTTCTGACTGACTATGCTGAAGGACTTGCAGCATAAAGCTGTAAATATTCTGTAGATATTCTCTGGGTAGATATTATGACCAGCTTTGCTAAATTCTTTGCCTCTTCATCCATACATACAGTACAATTTGTCTAACCTCAGGAGAAAGACTGTCTGGCGTGGTGTGTCTAGCTGTTGTGTGCCTGTGTGTTCTGTCTTCTATATGGATGATTCGGTGTGTTCTGTGTTCTATAGGAATGATTCTGTGTGTTCTGTCTTCTATAGGAATGATTCGGTGTGTTCTGTGTTTTATAGGGATGATTCAGTGTGTTCTGTATTCTATAGGGATGATTCGGTGTGTTCTGTGTTCTATAGGGATGATTCTGTGTGTTCGGTGTTCTATAGGGATGATTCTGTGTGTTCGGTGTTCTATAGGGATGATTCTGTGTGTTCTGTGTGGTTGATTTATAGTAGCAGTCAGACTGTGTGACAGTAACAAGGTGTCGTTGGAGAGGAGCTCTGTGGTGTGAGCTAGCTCTCTCTGCATCGTCCGTACAATACTGCCTCTAGGGAAGGGGAGGCAGAGGGATTTATTTATTTATCTAACCTTTATTTTAGTATACTGAGACCAAGGCTTTGTTTACAGATGAGCCCTGGAATGTATTGGAGATTCCTACGGAAGCAAAACTGAGAGAGGGTTGGGTGTTCTGTTCACAGATCTCTGAGAAAATGGCTGTGGCAAAATTGAAAATTGAGTTTAATATTCTAAGACCCAAATCTAGTCCCAGTTTTCAGATGGGAAACACTAATACAGACAATATACCACCTCAGCAGTATGTGCTGTTATGTCTCACTGTGGTTCCATGGAAACCTATTTATTGAGTAATGTTTTCTACAAACCTTGTATTCCACACTGTACAAAAACCACAGGTCCAACATTGTACAATAAAACCCACAGGCCCAGCATTGTACAATAAAACCCACAGCTCCAACATTGTACAATAACTCCCACAGGTCCAACACTGTACAATAAAACCCACAGGTCTAACACTGTACAATAAAAACCACAGCTCCAACATTGTACAATAACTCCCACAGGTCCAACACTGTACGATAAAACCCACAGGTCCAACACTGTACGATAAAACCCACAGGTCCAACACTGTACAATAAAACCTACAGGTCCAACTCTGTATGTAAGTACCGGTATGTAACGGTGAGTATAACACACTGGGCCTTCCTGGCCATTCCTCTCCCATGTCAGTGTGTTTAGAGTGGCTTGATGGACTGCTTTACAAACCCTGTGTGTGACGCCACAGCATAGGAGGAACATAATACTAATCGCTACCTGGCTTTACAACCAAGGTGCATGAACAGTGAAAGAGCAAGCTGACGATTTAAACAAATATTTACCAACTTTTGGTAGGACTATCAAAGTGAACTTATCAAATGATTTGTTATTATTAAAAAACAATGTGCTTTGGTCGCATGCCTTCATCAAGGTATTTGTCTCTCTCTCCCTCTCTGTAGGCAGGGGCCAAGGTCGAGCTGGGGGGCCACAGAGAGCCAGAGAGACAGGCCTGATGGCAGGAGCCTGGAAGGCAGTCAGCTCTGAACACGTGCTCTAAGAGCCCGCCCCGCCAGGGGCCACACTTCACGGGGAAGAAACTGCACAGGTGTTTATCTTCATAAAGCTTCTCATGAGAGAAGTCACATGCAAAACTCTGTTAAGATCTCTGTGCGGGTTAAAGTCTCAAAAGGTTTCACCTGGTTAGAGTATTTTCCCTGGTCAGGTGGTCACTATAAAAACTCCTGGTGTAGAGTTAAAGTGCAACACACTGTAATAATACATTCAATACCGCCGCAAGAGTAAACATGTTTTCTAGCTGCACAGTATGTATTGTGGAAAACACAGTGAGTGTGTAAGCCGACAACCACATAGCTGTTGTTGTATCTCTGAATCACTGTATGATACAGCCATCACACTGAGCCATCTCACTGAACCCACATTATAATCCTCAAGCTACCTTTCTCTTTGGATGAATAGGACAGAGTTTCTCACCTTTTTCGAAACCAGTCTGTTAAACTCTATGCGCCGAAGAAGTAGAATCCAAGTTTCCAGCCTTCAGTTTCTCAGATGTCAGTCAGTATCTAGACGACTTAAACAGGATTTGATCCCTAATGTTGGCGTCTGTGTGTGTTTGATCCCTCCAGGTGTGTGTGTCCATGAGGTCGTCCATGCTGGTCCTGCTCCTCGTGGTCAGTGCCCAGGCCGTGGCCACCATGGGAGGGGACCTCTGCCCCCTGGCCTCCGCTCAGCAGCAGGGCCCTGCCCCTAACAGGACCCCTAACTCTGCCCCCACAGTGGACCCCAAACTCTTCACCAAGCGACGCTACCGCTCGCCCCGCGTTCTCTTCAGCGCCCAGCCACCCGGCGCGGAGCCCACAGGACGCCAGGGGTCCGGGGCCAGCAGGGCAAGGCGCAGGGTAGATCAGCCACAACACCGGGGGGTGTACTCTGTGTGTGAGAGCGTCAGCGTCTGGGTGGGGAACAAGACCAAGGCCACGGATATATCTGGCAACGAGGTGGAGGTGCTCCCGGACGCTAACATTAACAACGTCAAGAAGAAGCAGTACTTCTTTGAGACCACGTGCCGCGGCGCCCGGGCGGGGAGCTCTGGCTGCCTAGGCATCGACGGGCGACACTGGAACTCCTACTGCACCAACTCGCACACCTTTGTGCGGGCGCTGACTTCCTTTAAGGACCTGGTGGCCTGGAGACTGATCCGCATCGACGTGGCCTGTGTGTGTGTGCTCAGCCGAAAGTCCTGGCGACAGTGACCGTACTGTTATCACCGGTCCTGTAGTAACTGCACGGGAACACATCGTACTGTTATGAAGTCACTGCAGTACTGCAGTTCCAACACACCACTCCACTGCAGTACTGCAGTTCTAACCCCCCCACCCCACTGGAGTACTCCGAGACTCTCTGCCCCACCCCAGCCCTCAGCTCACAGTTAATTATTGATTGAGGACTGCATGTACAGTTGAAGTCGGAAGTTTACATACACTTAGGTCGAAGTCATTAAAATTCATTTTTCAACCACTCCACAGATTTCATGTTAACAAACTATAGTTTTGGAAAGTCGGTTAGGAAATCTACTTTGTGCATGACACAAGTAATTCTTCCAACAATTTTTTTACAGACAGATTATTTCACTTAAAATTCACTATATCAAAATTCCATTGGGTCAGAAATGTACATACACTAAGTTGACTGTGCCTTTAAACAGCTTGGAAAATTCCAGAAAATGATGTCATAGCTTAAGAAGCTTCTGATAGACTAATTGACATCATTTGAGTCAATTGGAGGTGTACCTGTGGATGTATTTCAAGGCCTACCTTCAAACTCAGTGCCTCTTTGCTCGACATCATGGGAAAATAAAAAGAAATCAGCAAGACCTAAGAAAAATAAATTGTAGACCTCCACAAGTCTGGTTCATCCTTGGGACCAATTTCCAGTACCACATTCATTTGTAAAAATAGTAGTATGCAGGTATAAACACCATGGGACCATGCAGCCGTCATACCGCTCAGGAAGGAGACGCGTTCTGTCTCCTAGAGATGAACATACATTGGTGTGAAAAGTGCAAATCAATCCCAGAACAACAGCAAAGGACCTTGTGAAGATGCTGGAGGAAACAGGTACAAAATTATCTATATCCACAGTAAAATGAGTCCTATATCGACATAACCTGAAAGGCCGCTCAGCAAGGAAGAAGCCACGGCTCCAAAACCGCCAATAAAAAGCCAGACAACGGTTTGCAATTGCACATGGGGACAAAGATCATACTTTTTGGGGAAATGTCCTCTGGTCTGATGAAAAAAAAATAGAACTGTTTGGCCATAATGACCATCGTTATGTTTGGAGGAAAAAGGCGGAGGCTTGCAAGCCGAAGAACACCATCCCAACCGTGAAGCACGGGGGTGGCAGCATCATGTTGTGGGGGTGCTTTGCAGCAGGAGGGACTGGTGCACTGGTGCACAAAATAGAATGGGTCTTCCAAATGGACAATGACCCCGAGCATACTTCCAAAGTTGTGGCAAAATGGCTTAAGAACAACAAAGTCAAGGTATTGGAGTGGCCATCACAAAGCCCTGACCTCAATCCTATAGAAATGTTGTGGGCAGAACTGAAAAAGCGTGTGCGAGCAAGGAGGCCTACAAACCTGACTCAGTTACACCAGTTCTGTCAGGAGGAATGGGCCAAAATTCACCCAACTTATTGTGGGAAGCTTGTGGAAGGCTACCTGAAACGTTTGACACAAGTTAAACAATTTAAAGGCAATGCTACCAAATACTAATTGAGTGTATGTAAACTTCTGACCCACTGGGAATGTGATGAAAGAAATAAAAACTGAAATAAATCATTCTCTCTACTATTATTCTGACATTTAACATTCTTAAAATTAAGTGGTGATCCTAACTGACCTAAGACAGGGAATTTTTACTAGGATTAAATGTCAGGAATTGTGAAAAACTGAGTTTAAATGTATTTGGCTAAGGTGTATGTAAACTTCCAACTTCAACTGTATATAAACCAACCATTTGTTTATTAGTTGTTGTTGTTGTTGTTGTTGTTGTTATTATTATTATTATTGTTATTTATTAAACACCTCAGTACATGCACTGCATCTTGTGTGGCATTATTGTCTGGGTGGTGGGCCTGGTGTCTGTCACAGGGACTAATGAACAACAGTCAGTCAGACAGACAGAAGGACAAATAACAGGTAGGCTAGGAGACAGTACTGTAACGTCAAAATAAACTACATAAAAGTCTGCTCCATGAGAATGTGGATGAATAGAAACATATGGCATTATTTGGAGGTGCTTTGGTCAGCCTTTGGCTCATGCCTTCTCTGAGATTTCTCTTTGTTCTTTCAGAAAAAGGGAAAAAAATTAAAAAAATATATCGGTTAATTTTTTCCTCAAAGAAGCTCCATTTCAACTTGGATGAACCAGGCATATCTAAAATAAAAATGTCCCTGTGGAAAAAACGTGTTCTACAGTACATTTCCCGAAAGCTTCGTAGCAAACGTGATGCTTTATTTCTCTCCATGGGCTGACTTTCCCGACAGCCTGAGTCCGTTTGCGTCATGGACAGAAATAACGTGAAGAGAATACCTAAAGTGCCATGTTGGCTACGAAGCTTTCGGGAAATTCACTCCAGAACACAGTTTTTCCACTTTTTGGTCTATTTGAAGATGTGCCATGTGCATGATCCTTGAAAGGTTTCCTGAAAGCTCCGTAGCACTTTTATTCCTCCCATGGCAATCTTATTTATCTTACTTCACCCATAACTGAAACAGACTGATGCGTTTGGGAAACTCAACCCAAACAGCTCTACCGTCCCTCAGACACCTTTAATGTGGTCCAGCAGTCCTGGCTAGGTCTGGGATAAATCAAGGGATTGGAATATCCTCCTGGCTGCATGGAGCATCTCCACAGCCCAAACACTCAGCTGGACAGCCAGCCATCCATCCACCTCCTGGCTGTGACCCCAGGGCTGAGCAGGTCAGGTCTAAACACTAATAAGGATTAAGTTAACCACATGGTAATGGAGGTCACATCTGTGGAGCTACAGAACTGGTCTTCAACCCTAAACCTGAAAAGACCCACATGGTGTGACTTGTTGTAATGTATGTATTGTAAGTTAAAGCTTAAAACAGATACTTATGTGTGTGTACAGATGTAGGATCTTCATTTGAGCCATTTTGCTACAGCAGGAAAAGAATCCTGCAGCAACAGGAAATGTGAATAATTATGTGGATTATAATTAATGGACATTTTTGTAGAGGTTGAAACATTATCGTTAGGGCAAAATAAAGTCTAACATTGTAAGTGGAAATTACAAACTTTCGAAGCCTTCTTGAACCTCAAATGAACTACAAGTTTGCATTTCCTGCTGTGCAGGAAAATGTTCATCAACAAAAGAGGGAACAGATTAAGATCCTACATCTGTATGTATTTTCAAATCTTCCAAATGGAAAATGAAACTTTTGTTCCAGCCCATGTGCTAGCACAACCGGTTCAATGTATTCAACTTATCATGAAGCCCTTGATTAGTTGAATCAAGTGTAATTCTTGGCTGGAACAAACGCATACATACCATATGAGTCTCTGGGACTATGACTGAAGAACGCTGATCTACAGTCTGAGAGTTTACAGAAGTCACAGTAACATTATACAGAATACTAGCAGTCCCAAAGCCAGAAATGTAAGAGCAGGCAAGCCTTTTAGTCCCATTACACAATTGTTTCTTGGTCATTTTCAGAGGAAATAGAGGTGGTGTTTTTGTTAACCTAACCTGAGTGACATGCTGGTGAAGAACGCAGACAAATTGGGCTCTATTCAATCCACTTTGTGGAAATTCTGATTTACAGTGCTTAATTTCAAATACACACTAGAATGCATTTTTATTTCACTGCGATACTTGGAAGGCTGATCTTTTAAGGGATGTTTTAAAAGGTGACGAAGAGCCAAAACACTGAAACAAGGTCTGCCAACATTCAATAGTGGAAACTAAACCACAGATAGATACTGCCCTCTAGTGTTCTTTCTATTGATCTACAATCTCCCTACAGCTCAAAGCCTTCACTACACTGACCATGCCAATCACATTCATACTGCCATAAACAGG
This sequence comes from Thymallus thymallus, assembly GCA_023634145.1. NCBI lineage: Eukaryota > Metazoa > Chordata > Actinopteri > Salmoniformes > Salmonidae > Thymallus > Thymallus thymallus. The sequence goes on from CM042409.1 coordinate 6,881,680, forward strand.
GTACCATTCTGGTCATGGAGAAAGGACAGCTAAAGACAACTACAAACTCCTCTCAGAGCAGTAATGTTAAACCAACCATCTCTATGCCATGACTTATTCACCAGCTAGTTACACTTGATAACCATTTACTATTGGAAATAGTAGTTGGAAAACAAATCAAACAAATTCTAAAATATTTGTAAAACAGTGATTTTACCCTGATGTAGGCTGATGATCTAATATATTCAGTTATTTGTCATGTCCTTAACCAGAGAGAAATAAAATGTTTAAGTTGTTTGATCCACAGGCTGTATATGGTTAGAGCAGCCATTTTGACAGAGTGCCAGCAGAGGTCACTGTTTACCTCTCCTCAGCCAATACACAGCCAATTGAGTCAAAACAAAATGAGTATTGACAGCTGTGACCTTCGCTGCCACAAATAATGCACTACCTCCTTCCCTGCCAATGGACAAGGGTAATACGAGTTTAAAAGGTCCTCTGCTATTCTAACAATGAAAAGAAATCCAAAGATAACAAAACACATTTTTCATATGGCTGAGTGAAACAATGATATGGCATTTTCCCTATTTTCTCTAAACCATATATTTAGGGGAAATTCAGTACCACCAATATAATGCTGTCCGATGTATCCGAACTTGTTCAACAAACTTGTGTACAACTTTTTGTTTCATGAAACGATTGCTTGATGAGCAACGTCATAGTGTAATCCTGAGTGATTTTTACAAGGCGAGGTCATGATAGTGTTTTGGGCATAACAAAGATCCCACAGGACTATTTCCATAATAAACAGATTATGATTCTAAATTAAAGACCATTGGACACTGTGCTCATTTAATTCCTTCTGTCAAATTTAGAAATGAATATATATGGATATACAGTATATGGAATATATGGAGCCACAGCAGTTTTTGTCATAACTCACTTCAACAAAGGATTGGTTAGAAATAATTGTTTTATTAAGGGTAACTTTTTCACCAAACCAAGTTTCAGTACAATACAAAATAAAATATATAATGCCATCTGATATTGAGCATGAATTCAACCCACCCACTTCTACCTGTTCATTTAACCAGTCTGTCTATTAAGTAAACTATTATTACCCTTGCTCATATCATATGCATTTTTAGCTATTGAAGTATTTCTCTGCCATCGACCTGTATAGTATAGTTAACCATCCAACATCCACCAATGTATAGTGTACATATTCAGCCAACCACCCATACTATGCAATGTCTTTTTATAGCTTTTTTGCACTCCAGATATCTTGTATTTCTATACTTTTTCATACTGCCACTCTATTTATCGTGTATCTGTCTTTTGTGTACTTTCGTTGTGGCATTTTGCACCTGCCCAGTGTTTTGTTGTAGCTGCTTGACAAAGAAATTTCCCCCCCGGGGATCAATAAAGTACCTAGTCTATCTATCTATCTATCTATCTATCTATCTATCTATCTATCTATCTATCTATCTATCTATCTATCTATCTATCTATCTATCTATCTATCTATCTATCTATCTATCTATCTATCTATCTATCTATCTATCGAGATTGAAGCCCATTTAGAGACCAAGTCCAGTTATTTCTAACACACATTTGGAACAAAGTCCCAGTGTCTTGTTCTTTTATTAGGCGTAGCCTAGACGGATTTACATGACCTCTGGAACCATGATTAAAATGCAAGGTGGGATGAAATGCGTGAAATATCTCCTTTTCGTTTTCAACTTCATATTCGGGGTTAGTGTTGGATCTACTATCGATCAATTCATATACATTTTATAGTGACTGCATATAACTGCATCTCTCACGCTGATAGCCCATTAATTTTCTATTATTTTGTTGGTCCGGAGGGAAAGTTCATTTCCTCTTAGGTCTCTGCAATGCTCTCTGGTTTTACCAGTAGGATCATCAACATAACTTGTTTCCTTTCTGCACGGATGGCTGAAATAGGACTCTCTCTCTCTCACACACACACACAATCTATTCTCATCCTTCTTTAACCATGGTATGGCACATTGTACCATCTGAACTTCATGTTTAATGTCAACTAAAAAGTGTGAATCAACCTTTAAGGGAAATGTTATTTAAAAATAATATTTAGCTGTTGACACTTATTCCCTGGTGTGATTCAAACATAGCATTGATAGGCCTACTGAACTTGTTTCATTTGTTGCTACATTGCCAACATACACTACATATACACACAGGAATATGTGGACACCCCTTCAAAATAGTGCACACAGCCATGCAATCTCCATAGACAAACATTGGCAGTAGAAAGGCCTTACTGAAGAGCTCAGTGACTTTCTACGTGGCACTGTCATAGGATGCCATCTTTCCAACAAGTCAGTTCGTCAAATTGCCCTGGTCAACTGTAAGTGCTGTTGTTGTGAAGTGGAAACGTCTAGGAGTAACAACGGCTCAGTCACGAAGTGGTAGGCCACACAAACTCAGAACGGGACTGCCGAGTGCTGAAGCGCATAACTCGTAAAAATTGTCCATCCTCGGTTGCAACACCCACTTCCGAGTTCCAAACTGCCTCTGGAAGCAACGTCACGACAACTCTTCGTCGGGAGCTTCATGAAATGTGTTTCCATGGCCCGAGCAGCCGCACACAAGCCTACGATCACCATGTGCAATGCCAAGCGTCAGCTGGAGTGGTGTAAAGCTCGCCACCACAGGTGTCCACATACTTTTGGTCATGTAGTGTAGCTACGCTGTCTCACCACATTTCCGGTCTCCCTCCTTCCAATAACTTGGCATTGTGATGTGAATTGACTTTCTTTTCTTAAAGTAGTTTGTTGTTGTTTTAGAACGGATGGGCCCAGGCACTGCTCCTTCTCTGAATATCAAGGTTACATTTGCTTATAGGTTATATTTGCTTATAGAAGGTTACATTTGCTTATAGAAGGTTGCATTTGCTTATTGTTAGGCTTTTTACACAAACAATAAGGGAACAATGCTGTCAGATGTTATCTAACAATTGTTGTCACATTGCTAAGATGTGTTCATATCAAAAGTTTTATATATTGTTTTCTAACCATGTTTTACTAATGTGTCGCATTTCTGAAACTGAAATACATTGTTTTTGATGAGGACAGGTGGTAGAGGACATGAGGAAACCACAGAGGACAGGTGGTAGAGGACATGAGGAAACCACAGAGGACAGGTGGTAGAGGACATGAGGAAACCACAGAGGACAGGTGGTAGTGGACATGAGGAACCCACAGAGGACAGGTGGTAGAGGACATGAGGAAACCACAGAGGACAAGTGGTAGAGGACATGAGGAAACCACAGAGGACAGGTGGTAGAGGACATGAGGAAACCACAGAGGACAGGTGGTAGAGGACATCAGGAAACCACAGAGGACAGGTGGTAGTGGACATGAGGAAACCACAGAGGACAGGTCGTAGTGGACATGAGGAAACCAAAGAGGACAGGTGGAAGTGGACAGGAGGAAACCACAGAGGACAGGTGGTAGTGGACATGAGGAAACCAAAGAGGACAGGTATAGAGGACATGAGGAAACCAAAGAGGACAGGTATAGAGGACAGGAGAAAACCAAAGAGGACAGGTATAGAGGACATGAGGAAACCAAAGAGGACAGGTGGTAGTGGACATGAGGAAACCAAAGAGGACAGGTAGTAGTGGACATGAGGAAACCAAAGAGGACAGGTATAGAGGACATGAGGAAACCAAAGAGGACAGGTGGTAGTGGACATGAGGAAACCAAAGAGGACAGGTATAGAGGACATGAGGAAACCAAAGAGGACAGGTATAGAGGACATGAGGAAACCAAAGAGGACAGGTGGTAGTGGACATGAGGAAACCAAAGAGGACAGGTGGTAGTGGACATGAGGAAACCAAAGAGGACAGGTGGTAGTGGACATGAGGAAACCAAAGAGGACAGGTGGTAGTGGACATGAGGAAACCAAAGAGGACAGGTGTAGTGGACATGAGGAAACCAAAGAGGACAGGTGGTAGTGGACATGAGGAAACCAAAGAGGACAGGTGGTAGTGGATATGAGGAAACCACAGAGGACAGGTGTAGTGGACAGGAGGAAACCACAGAGGACAGGTGGAAGTGGACAGGAGGAAACCACAGAGGACAGGTGGTAGTGGACATGAGGAAACCAAAGAGGACAGGTATAGAGGACATGAGGAAACCAAAGAGGACAGGTGGTAGTGGACAGGAGAAAACCAAAGAGGACAGGTGGTAGTGGACATGAGGAAACCAAAGAGGACAGGTGGTAGTGGACATGAGGAAACCAAAGAGGACAGGTGGTAGTGGACATGAGGAAACCAAAGAGGACAGGTATAGAGGACATGAGGAAACCAAAGAGGACAGGTATAGAGGACATGAGGAAACCAAAGAGGACAGGTGGTAGTGGACATGAGGAAACCAAAGAGGACAGGTGGTAGTGGACATGAGGAAACCAAAGAGGACAGGTATAGAGGACATGAGGAAACCAAAGAGGACAGGTATAGAGGACATGAGGAAACCAAAGAGGACAGGTGGTAGTGGACATGAGGAAACCAAAGAGGACAGGTGGTAGTGGACAGGAGGAAAAACCAAAGAGGACAGGTGGTTAGAGCAGCCAGTCTGACAGAGAGCCAGCAGAGGGCACTGTTTACATCTCCTCAGCCAACACACAGCCAATTGAGTCAAAACAAAATGAGCAGTGACAGCTGTGACCTTAGCTGCCACAACTAATGCCCTACTTCCTTCCCTGCCAATGGACAAGGGTAATATGAGTTTAAAGGTCCTCTGCTATTCTAATAATGAAAAGAAAACCAAAGATAACTTTCAAAAAATTATCATAATAATATTATTTTCATTTGGCTGAATGAAACAATGATATGGCATTTTCACCTACTGTCTCTGAATCATGCTAGCATACTGTATTTTACATGTATTTGTAGGAAATTCAATACCACCAATATAATGCTGTCTGATGAATCAGAACTTCAACAAAATTCTGTACAACATTTTTTTTTTCCTTAAATTATTGATTGTTGAGCAACGTGCCTAGCAAGTCACTCAGGATTCCACTGTGAAGATAAGGTCATGACGGAGTTTTGGGCATAACAAAGAACCCACAGGACTATTTCCATAATAAACAGATTATGATTACTCAGCTAAAAAATAAACGTCCTCTCACTGTCAACTGCGTTTATTTTTCAGCAAACGTAACATGTGTAAATATTTGAATAAACATAACAAGATTCAACAACAGACATAAACTGAAAAAGTTCCACAGACATGTGACTAACAGAAACGGAATGCCTCCTTGCAGCATGCCTAAGGCACATTCACGCAGATGAGCAGGGACTCTTTCATTTGGTGTTTCTCAGAGTCGGTAGAAAGGCCTCTTTAGTGTCCTAAGTTTATATACCTGTGACCTTAATTTCCTACTGTCTGTAAGCTGTTAGTGTCTTAATGACCGTTCCAGATGTGCATGTTCATTAATTGTTTATGGTTCATTGAACAAGCATGGGAAACAGTGTTTAAACCCTTTACAATGAAGATCTTTGAAGTTATTTGGATTTTTACGATTTATTTTTGAAAGACAGGGTCCTGAAAAAGGGACGTTTCTTTTTTTTGCTGAGTATATATATATATATATATATATATATATATATATATATATATATATATATATATATATATATATATATATATATATACATACATATATATATATATATATATATACATACATACATACATACACATATATACTCAGCAAAAAAAAGAAACGTCCTGGGGGCCAAAAGTTTGGAATATCACTCATTCAAGGGTTTTTCTTTATTTGCACTATTGTTTACATTGTAGAAAAAAACAAAACACATAAGGAATCATGTAGTAACCAAAAAAAGTGTTAAACAAATCAAAATATATTTTATATTTGAGATTCTTCAAAATAGCCACCCTTTGCCTTGATGACAGCTTTGCACACTCTTGGCATTCTCTCAACCAGCTTCACCTGGAATGCTTTTCCATCAGTCTTGAAGGAGTTCCCACATATGCTGAGCACTTGTTGGCTGCTTTTCCTTCACTGCGGTCCGACATCCCAAACCATCTAAATTTGGTTGAGGTTGGAACCAAAAATCTGTAATTTGGACTCCAAACCAAAGGACAAATTTCCACCGGTCTAATGTCCATTGCTCGGGTTTCTTGGCCCAAGCAAGTCTCTTCTTATTATTGGTGTAGTGGTTTCTTTGCAGCATTTCAACGATGAAGGACTGATTCACACAGTCTCCTCTAAACAGTTGATGTTGAGATGTGTCTGTTACTTGAACTCTGTGAAGCATTTGTTTGGGCTGCAAGGCTGGTAACTCTAATGAACTTATCCTCTGCAGCAGAGGTATTTCTGGGTCTTCCATTCCTGTGGCGGTCCTCATGAAGCTGGTTGAAAGAATGCCATGAGTGTGCAAAGCTGTCAAAGGCAAAGGGTGGCTACTTTGAAGAATCTCAAATATAAAATAGATTTTGATTTGTTTAACACTTTTTTGGTTACTACATGATTCGATATGTGTTATGTCATAGTTGATGTCTTCACTTTTATTCTACAATGTAAAAGAATTGTGCAAATAAAGAAAAACCCTTGAATGAGTAATATTCCAAACTTTTGGCCCCCTGAACAAAAATATAAATGCAACATGTAAAGTGTTGGTCGCATGTTTCATGAGAAGACATAAAAGATGTGTGTGTGTGATCAGGGGTGTATTCATTCTGCCGATTCTGTTGAAAAATTATTTTTTAAATGGAAGCAAATGGAACAAAATGGGGATAAACATACTTGAATTTGTCCAATAACAATTCTGATTTGCAACTGTGGGACTAATGATTACACCCTAGATCAGCTAGATGCAGACAAGAGTGTGCAAGGAGGTATTGAATGTGTCAATGTCTGACACATTGATTGCTCAAAATTCTCTCGACCTGAGAACCTAGTACGTTGTAAACTTTCATTCATAGGCTAGGCTGTAGCAACCTCATGATAGGTACAGGGAAAATTTGAGTATCATGTAGTAGCCTAAACCTATCAATGTTACATTGAGCTGGGTGAATGGAATATGAACGACAGTCATCCAATGTGTTGTAATAGAAAGAAGGCTGTGCTCATAAAAACATTATTATCGTCCTCCTGCATCTTAAAAACGGCACCAACCACCACTGGTTTAAGCCTAGGCTAAAATGTAGGCTTGTTACAAGAAACAAATCAAACAGAGTAGAAGTTTAAATATATTGATTGTATTAGCCTTAAGCTAGAGCTTTATTAAAAAGAATTTAGCAGGGAGTCACCATTGTCTCTTTTTCAAGCGCTGCATATTCAATTTCATAAAATACATTTAAAAAATCTAATACAATATAAAACAAGTAAAATAAGGCATAGACAAACATAAATATACACAAAAACACAAATCACCTAAAACAAACACATTCATTGTTATAAAATTCTTCTGTCAGGGACACAAACACTATGTGTCATGTTTTTGGGAGATTATTCCAATCATATGGAGCAGAAGAGCTAAAGGCCGATTTAGGACTATAGAGGAGTCTCCAGAGTTAACCAACCCTGTGAACGGGTTTGATAACTTGTCATTTTAAATCTTAATAGTGAATGTTAGGTAAGTCGGAAGCTTGTAGAGCAGGGATTTGTAAACGAAAATAGTGTAATGGTATAAAATCAAGAGCGCTATGAAAAAACGGCATCCAGGAGTTTGAGAGTAGAGGCAGATGCACTTTGAGAAATAGTATCACCATAACCAAAAACAGGTAGAGAAGTTGACTGCAGAATCCACTTCCTGCTGACTAGAGAGATATACGGTTTCTGTAAAAAAGCCCACTTTAAATGATAAATCATTGTCTATCCAAATACCAAGGTATTTGTATGCAGAGACTTGTCACAGCCTGGTCAGCCGTAGGTGCAGTTGTGTACGCAATAGTATCATCTGCATATAGATGAAATGTACATATTTTAACAGATTGACCAATAGCATTTATATCAATAGTGAAAAGAGCAGGTCCTAGTATCGACCCCTGCGGAACACCTTTATGTACTTCTAGAAATTCTGACTTAACCCCAACAATCATAATAGCCTGAGTTCTGTCACTAAGATAATAATGAAACCATGAGCAGGCGTCAGAGCCCAGGCCAATCGATGACAACTTGTTCAATAAAATAGCATGATCAACAGTATAAACGATTTTGACAGATCCACAAACAAGGAAGCACAATTCCTTTTAGCATCTAAAGTACTGACAATATAATTAACAACTAAAGTTGTTGCTGTGATAGTGCTGTGCCCTGGCCTAAACCCAGATTGATTTATATTCACAAATAACATGCTAAAAAAAAAGAGTGAAGTTGTTAATTTACCAAAGATTTGAAAATTTTAGCAAGACACGGGAGCCTGGAGATGGGCCAATAATTATCAAGATCACTCCTATCCCCGCCTTATGGAGTGGCAGCACCTAAGCTGTTTTCCATACTTTTGGAATATTTCCTGATAACAATGTTAGATATAAGATATGGGTTTCTGCGCCAGCAATGAGGGGGGCAACACACTTGAGCATACCCAATACCAGATCCAGTTGGTAAGACCCCCTTTCAAAAATATAGCTTGCTGAAATAAAATGACAATTAAATGTGTCAATGATGGCATTTTTTGTCCGTAATGGGGCCAGAATTAATTTATTGTTGGGGCAGAGAGAAAATGCAACCCATTTTACAGTTTTCCAGAATTTAGCCATGTTCCCATTACAATCAGAAAGAGTGGTTACATTATAAAATCAGATTTAGCCTTTTTTATCAGTCTTACACATTGATTCCTCAGTTGCCCAAAAGATTGCCAATCCGGACCTGATTACAAATCATAGCCTATTGCCGTGATTAGTTATGTTGATTATAGAAGTCAGGTGTTAGAGCTGGGCTGGGACAAAACCATTCACACACACTCCTGCTCTTCAGGACTTCCTGCAATGACAAACAGACCAAAGCAGAATGAGTCATACTACCCATAAAACATGGAAAAATGGTTACAATAATTCTTCCACCATTCATTTTTCCCATAAAGAATTGTATAAACACTTCAAATAAGGGCTGTGTTTTGTGTAGGCTTACCCTGGAGTGATGTTTTGATATTTCAACGATGTAAATCTCTCTAGGACAAAGTGATCCTTTATCAATATAGTCACCTGTATTTACCCCCCCCAAAAATGAAATGCTCTTTAGCTGTTAATGTGGTTATAATACAGAACTACAAAAGCATGTTTCAACCCGGAACACTATTCTCTTGCTATGGTCTGTTTGTCATTGTAAGAAGTCCAGAAGAGCAGGAGTGTGTGAAGTGTTTTGTCCCAGAGCAGCTCTAACACCTGACAAATAATCAACATAGCAAATCATAGCCATGGCGATAGGCTATGATTTGTAATCAGGTATGAACTGGACTGGAACTAAAGCTTATACACCCTCCAGCCATTCAGATCTGGAGCTGTCCACCCTGTTAGGTATTGATTAACTAAACTGGAGCGGTCCACCCTGTTAGGTATTGATTAGCTAAACTAGAAAGTCTGTCCACCCTGTTAGGTCCTTATTCTGTACTTTTGGTACATTTGGAGCGCATGCTTTATTCTCAAGTTAAAGTTGAACTTGTTGACTGATGCCAAGGCGTGTAGTCTGTTGTACTAGCCTGTGCGGTTCATATGTGTTGTAGTTTTTTGCATCGTATTGCTTAGTTTATCATTTGTGTCAACTTTTAATTCAATCTAAGCCACAGATTGTTAACTTCCTCCATTTTATATATCCCTTTTTCTCCCCAATTTCGTGATATCCAAATGGAAGTTACAGTCTTGTCCCATCGTTGCAACTCCCGTACGGACTCAGGAGAGGCGAAGGTCGAGAGCCGTGCGTCCTCCGAAACACAAACCCGCCCTGCTTCTTGACACAATGCACGCTTAACCCAGAAGCCAGACACACCAATGTGTCGGAGGAAACACCGTAGACCTGGCGACAGTGTCAGCGTGCATGCGCCCGGCCCGCCACAGGAGTCGCTAGAGCACAATGGGACAAGGACATCCCGGCCAGCCAAACCCTCCTCTAACCCGGACGACGCTGGGCCAATTGTGCGTCGCCTCATGGGTCTCCCGGTTGCGGCCGGCTGCAACACAGCCCATCTAGACTCAGTAACACCTTTAAAAGTGTTGTGGTGTAATGTTTCTGCTATCTTTTTTGTCACCTGTGTAATGCTGTCCTCCTCCTGCTGCTGCTTATTCTGGGGATCAGACTGAATGCTGTGGTAAATGTGCTGCTCACAATTGACAGGAGCAACATGGACCTGTTAACTGGACAGGAAGGGTGCTGATATAGCTGTGTTTAACATGGACCTGTTAACTGGACAGGAAGGGTTCTGATATAGCTGTGTTTAACATGGACCTGTTAACTGGACAGGAAGGGTTCTGATATAGCTGTGTTTAACATGGACCTGTTAACTGGACAGGAAGGGTTCTGATATAGCTGTGTTTAACATGGACCTGTTAACTGGACAGGAAGGGTTCTGATATAGCTGTGTTTAACATGGACCTGTTAACTGGACAGGAAGGGTGCTGATATAGCTGTGTTTAACATGGACCTGTTAACTGGACAGGAAGGGTTCTGATATAGCTGTGTTTAACATGGACCTGTTAACTGGACAGGAAGGGTTCTGATATAGCTGTGTTTAACATGGACCTGTTAACTGGACAGGAAGGGTGCTGATATAGCTGTGTTTAACATGGACCTGTTAACTGGACAGGAAGGGTTCTGATATAGCTGTGTTTAACATGGACCTGTTACCTGGACAGGAAGGGTGCTGATATAGCTGTGTTTAACATGGACCTGTTAACTGGACAGGAAGGGTGCTGATATAGCTGTGTTTAACATGGACCTGTTAACTGGACAGGAAGGGTTCTGATATAGCTGTGTTTAACATGGACCTGTTAACTGGACAGGAAGGGTTCTGATATAGCTGTGTTTAACATGGACCTGTTACCTGGACAGGAAGGGTGCTGATATAGCTGTGTTTAACATGGACCTGTTAACTGGACAAGAAGGGTTCTGATATAGCTGTGTTTAACATGGACCTGTTAACTGGACAAGAAGGGTTCTGATATAGCTGTGTTTAACATGGACCTGTTAACTGGACAGGAAGGGTTCTGATATAGCTGTGTTTAACATGGACCTGTTAACTGGACAGGAAGGGTGCTGATATAGCTGTGTTTAACATGGACCTGTTAACTGGACAGGAAGGGTTCTGATATAGCTGTGTTTAACATGGACCTGTTACCTGGACAGGAAGGGTGCTGATATAGCTGTGTTTAACATGGACCTGTTAACTGGACAGGAAGGGTGCTGATATAGCTGTGTTTAACATGGACCTGTTAACTGGACAGGAAGGGTTCTGATATAGCTGTGTTTAACATGGACCTGTTAACTGGACAGGAAGGGTTCTGATATAGCTGTGTTTAACATGGACCTGTTAACTTGACAAGAAGGGTTCTGATATAGCTGTGTTTAACATGGACCTGTTAACTGGACAGGAAGGGTGCTGATATAGCTGTGTTTAACATGGACCTGTTAACTGGACAGGAAGGGTGCTGATATAGCTGTGTTTAACATGGACCTGTTAACTGGACAGGAAGGGTTCTGATATAGCTGTGTTTAACATGGACCTGTTAACTGGACAGGAAGGGTTCTGATATAGCTGTGTTTAACATGGACCTGTTAACTGGACAGGAAGGGTTCTGATATAGCTGTGTTTAACATGGACCTGTTAACTTGACAAGAAGGGTTCTGATATAGCTGTGTTTAACATGGACCTATTAACTGGACAGGAAGGGTGCTGATATAGCTGTGTTTAACATGGACCTGTTAACTGGACAGGAAGGGTGCTGATATAGCTGTGTTTAACATGGACCTGTTAACTGGACAGGAAGGGTTCTGATATAGCTGTGTTTAACATGGACCTGTTACCAGGACAGGAAGGGTTCTGATATAGCTGTGTTTAACATGGACCTGTTAACTGGACAGGAAGGGTTCTGATATAGCTGTGTTTAACATGGACCTGTTACCTGGACAGGAAGGGTGCTGATATAGCTGCGTTTAACATGGACCTGTTAACTGGACAAGAAGGGTTCTGATATAGCTGTGTTTAACATGGACCTGTTACCTGGACAGGAAGGGTTCTTATATAGCTGTGTTTAACATGGACCTGTTACCTGGACAGGAAGGGTGCTGATATAGCTGTGTTTAACATGGACCTGTTAACTGGACAGGAAGGGTGCTGATATAGCTGTGTTTAACATGGACCTGTTAACTGGACAGGAAGGGTTCTGATATAGCTGTGTTTAACATGGACCTGTTAACTGGACAGGAAGGGTTCTGATATAGCTGTGTTTAACATGGACCTGTTACCTGGACAGAAAGGGTTCTGATATAGCTGTGTTTAATATGGACCTGTTAACTGGACAGGAAGGGTTCTGATATAGCTGTGTTTAACATGGACCTGTTAACTGGACAGGAAGGGTTCTGATATAGCTGTGTTTAACATGGACCTGTTAACTGGACAGGAAGGGTTCTGATATAGCTGTGTTTAACATGGACCTGTTACCTGGACAGGAAGGGTGCTGATATAGCTGCGTTTAACATGGACCTGTTAACTGGACAGGAAGGGTTCTGATATAGCTGTGTTTAACATGGACCTGTTACCTGGACAGGAAGGGTGCTGATATAGTTGTGTTTAACATGGACCTGTTAACTGGACAGGAAGGGTGCTGATATAGCTGTGTTTAACATGGACCTGTTAACTGGACAGGAAGGGTTCTGATATAGCTGTGTTTAACATGGACCTGTTAACTGGACAGGAAGGGTTCTGATATAGCTGTGTTTAACATGGACCTGTTAACTTGACAAGAAGGGTTCTGATATAGCTGTGTTTAACATGGACCTGTTAACTGGACAGGAAGGGTGCTGATATAGCTGTGTTTAACATGGACCTGTTAACTGGACAGGAAGGGTGCTGATATAGCTGCGTTTAACATGGACCTGTTAACTGGACAAGAAGGGTTCTGATATAGCTGCGTTTAACATGGACCTGTTAACTGGACAAGAAGGGTTCTGATATAGCTGCGTTTAACATGGACCTGTTAACTGGACAAGAAGGGTTCTGATATAGCTGCGTTTAACATGGACCTGTTACCTGGACAGGAAGGGTTCTGATATAGCTGCGTTTAACATGGACCTGTTACCTGGACAGGAAGGGTGCTGATATAGCTGCGTTTAACATGGACCTGTTAACTGGACAAGAAGGGTTCTGATATAGCTGCGTTTAACATGGACCTGTTAACTGGACAAGAAGGGTTCTGATATAGCTGTGTTTAACATGGACCTGTTACCTGGACAGGAAGGGTTCTGATATAGCTGTGTTTAACATGGACCTGTTACCTGGACAGGAAGGGTGCTGATATAGCTGTGTTTAACATGGACCTGTTAACTGGACAGGAAGGGTGCTGATATAGCTGTGTTTAACATGGACCTGTTAACTGGACAGGAAGGGTTCTGATATAGCTGTGTTTAACATGGACCTGTTAACTTGACAAGAAGGGTTCTGATATAGCTGTGTTTAACATGGACCTGTTAACTGGACAAGAAGGGTTCTGATATAGCTGTGTTTAACATGGACCTGTTAACTGGACAAGAAGGGTTCTGATATAGCTGTGTTTAACATGGACCTGTTACCTGGACAGGAAGGGTTCTGATATAGCTGTGTTTAACATGGACCTGTTACCTGGACAGGAAGGGTGCTGATATAGCTGTGTTTAACATGGACCTGTTAACTGGACAGGAAGGGTGCAGATATAGCTGTGTTTAACATGGACCTGTTAACTGGACAGGAAGGGTTCTGATATAGCTGTGTTTAACATGGACCTGTTAACTTGACAAGAAGGGTGCTGATATAGCTGCGTTTAGGCATGGCTTCCTTGTTTTGAGTCTGTTAAGTGTGTTTCTCATTCTGCTGGAGTTGACCTAGCATGTTATATTAAACCTACTTTGTAACTCACCCAACAAAATTCACAATATGCTGTTTTTTTTGTGTTATTTCTGGTCTAATTCCTAAAACGGAAAAGTAGTTAGTAATAATAGTTAAAATGGTGCTCTTCAATGTCCCATTGATGAAGAAATAATTGTATGTTTACTTTAAATCAGATGTTTATATTTTATGTTATTTATAAAATACATACAGTATATATGCATTGTTTATTATTTTGATTGATGGGTGACTAGGTGCATTCTTGTCAAATAAATATGCTTATTCATTTTGGATACATTCTGCGATGAGTTAATCTGGCTTTCAATCTGCAACAGAACATATCAACAAGTTAGTTCTGAATTGCTTTAATACAGCAGTGCATTCTGACACCATGAATTTAAATAGATTTCACCTTGTTCATATAGTTGGCAGAAATTCTAAGGGATTAAACATAGACCTCCACTGGCTGAAGGAGAAGATGATCTGGTAAAAAAAAAGGGTATGTTGCTAAATATCATCTAGGTAGGTAGCAAGCAAGCTTCTTTGCAAAAAAAATAGCCTAGTATTAATGGCACATTGTAAATATCTGACTAAGATAGTACAAGACAAGACCAAATGAATAAATAAGTCAACAAATATATTAGTTAAAAAATATTGAACAGTAAATGAAAATGTTAAATATCTTTCATTTTGGATTAAGGTAGCTAGTAGTTAACAACAAAGGTGTCAACTAGAGATGACGTGCAGAAGCATGCAGGGATCTTTCATGTCCAGGTTTACGCTAAATAGCATTTTAGAATCTGAGAGTAAATTGAGCAGAATATATTGATAAAAGTCACTTTGTCCTGAAAGAAATTTACACGGTGAGATTTACGGTTATCCAAAATGTCACACCAGGGAAAGCCTACATGAAACACAGGCCTTGTTTGAAGTGGTTCTAAAATCCTTTATGGAAAAAATGAAAAATGAAAAAACGATTTGAACCATTTCCGTGTTTGACCGCTAGGTTTTATGGGTATTATGACACGTCCACTGTGGTGCACTATAGAGGGGTTGGTTGTTTAACATCAAAACCGGATTTGATTGTTGACAAAATATAAACTAGATTAATATAAACAATGAGCACTTGTTGTCGCTCAAATACAGCTTACAGTTGTTGGTAGCTAGCTACATAATGTTTTGCCATATTAGCATTTATATGAAATCAGTCAAAACAAGATATGGTATCAAAAACAAGATTAAACTAGCTAAAACGAGTCACTTACGATTCTCCACATGGCAGTTTCGTGTCATTGTTAGTAGCTAGCTATCTGGCCATCCAGAATCACAACTCGGAGACTTTTCACCCATTGAAGCATCCGTATCGTTTTCGTGACGTTGTCAACTAACCCAGCTATGGGCTATCTGATTAATCTCTACACTCATGAGCCAATGACATAAAATGGGCGGTCTGACAACTAGTGTAAAGCTCCTCCAATGTTGTCATTTTGAGATTTCAGCGCGGGTTCTATGGTTGATATCCAGTTATTTCCAACATACATTTGGAACAGTCTTACTACCTTCTTGATCTTTTATTGGCCTAGACTGATTTAAATAACCCCTGGAATCATGAGTAAAGTGCAAGGTGGGATGAAATGCGTGAAATATCTCCTTTTCGTTTCGAACTTCATATTCTGGGTAAGTGGTGGTCCTACTTTCAATCAATTAATATAAAGTTTATCAATAAACATAGTTGCATGTGTGTATAATAGTGGTGACACCTTATAAATAGTAGTGACACCTTTATAAATTGCGGATGCATTTTGCAGTAAGTGAATCGCTCACGCTGGTTGTAGATTCGTTTTAGGTCTGTCTCTACAATGTTCTCTGATTTTTGTCAGAGTTCTCAACATAACTCGTTTCTTTTTTGCACGGGTGTTGTTACCAATAGTAGTCTTATTCTGACGGCTGAGATGCGCGCGCACACACACACACACACACACACACACACACACACACACACACACACACACACACACACACACACACACACACACACACACACACACACACACACACACACACACACACACACATACATACATACATACATACATACATACATACATACATACATACATACATACACGTATACATATATACACACACTCTCTCTTTGTATTCTCATCCTTCTTTAACCATGGTGTGTCACATTGCACCATCTGAACTTGATGTTTAATATCAACAGAATGTGTGAATTAACCTTCAATGGAAATGTTATTTAAATATTTAATGAAATTGTTTACTATGTTAACAAAATATTTAGCTGTGGACACTGTTATTCCCTGGTGGGAGTCAAACAGCACAGGCCTATGAATTTCTGTCACAACTGAAGTTTGTTGCTACATTTCCAACATAGCATTTCGCAACAACATCTGCTAAATACAGTATATGCAGAAGATAGTCTTATACTCAGCTGGCCCCTCCCCAGATTTTGTGTTAAATGCTCTACAACAAAGCTTTCTTAGTGTCCAACAAGCTTTCTCTACCCTTAACCTTGTTCTGAACACCTCCAAAACAAAGGTCATGTGGTTTGGTAAGAAGAATGCCAATCTCCCCACAGGTGTGATTACTACCTCTGAGGATTTAGAGCTTGAGGTAGTCACCTCATACAAGTACTTGGGAGTATGACTGGATGGTACACTGTCCTTCTCTCAGCACATATCAAAGCTGCAGGCTAAAGTTAAATCTAGACTTGGTTTCCTCTATCGTAATCGCTCCTCTTTCAACCCAGCTGCCAAACTAACCCTGATTCAGATGACCATCCTACCCATGCTAGATTATGGAGACATAATTTATAGATCGGCAGGTAAGGGTGTTCTCGAGCGGCTAGATGTTCTTTACCATTCGGCCATCAGATTTACCACCAATGCTCCTTATAGGACACATCTCTGCACTCTATACTCCTCCGTAAACTGGTAATCTCTGTATAACCTTTCGCAAGACCCACTAGTTGATGCTTATTTATAAAACCCTCTTAGGCCTCACTCCCTCCAATCTGAGGTATCTACTGCAGCTCTCATCCTCCACATACAACACCCGTTCTGCCAGTCACATTCTGTTAAAGGTCCCCAAAGCACACACATCCCTGGGTCGCTCGCCTTTTCAGTTCGCTGCAGCTAGCGATTGGAACGAGCTGCAACAAACACTCAAACTGGACAGTTTTATCTCAATCTCTTCATTCAAAGACTCAATCATGGACACTCTTACTGACAGTTGTGGCTGCTTTGCGTGATGTATTGTCATCTCTACCTTCTTGCCCTTTGTGCTGTTGTTTGTGCCCAATAATGTTTGTACCATGTTTTGTGCTGCTACCATGTTGTGTTGCTACCATGTTGTTGTCATGTTACGTTGCTACCATGCTGTGTTGTCATGTGTTGCTGCCTTGCTATGTTGTTGTCTTAGGTCTCTCTTTAGGTAGTGTTGTTTTGTCTCTCTTGTCGTCCTATATTTTGTATTTTATTTATTTGTAATGACTGACTTGCCTAGTTATTTTAATAAAGGTAAAATAATAATAATAATAGCACTCACAGCTTCCCAATAAAACTATAAATGTCTTCCTCCTTTTGTATGTTTACATATTTTAGGCTATTTATTCAAAAATGTATATAACCTGTAGAAACTATATTTTTATGAATATTTTAGTTTGACAATTCTGTTACACCATTTCTGATACATCACATGCCTTACTTTTATTTTCCGGATTAAAATCAGGATTATGCCTCTACTGCCATTCATTCCTGTTAGACTGTTAGACTGGTTTGGATTTCTCCTTGACCAATATGGCTGCCATTTTCATCCCATTCTGGAACTGTGAGTTTTTATGACATAGAAAGGGGAAGGGGGATACTCAGAGGATCTCTATGATCATAGATAGATAAATCAAATCAAATTATTGGTCACATACTGTAAATGGATGAGAGAGAGCTTCCTACTGCCTGAGCTATGTTGTTGATGTAAATTGAGAAAAGTGTGGGGCCTAGGATTGACCCTTGGGGTACTCTCTTGGTGACATGCTGTGGCTGAGACAGCAGATTTTCTGACTTTATACACTGCACTCTTTGAGAGAGGTAGTTAGCAAATCAGACCAAAGACCCCTCAGAGACAACAATACTCCTTAGCTGGCCAACAAGAATGGAATGGTCTACCGTATCAAAAGCTTTGGCCAAGTCAACAAAAATAGCAGCACAACATTGCTTAGAATCAAGGGCAGTGGTGACATCATTGAGGACCTTTAAGTTTGCAGTGGCACATCTATAACCTGAGCGGAAACCAGACTGCATACAAGAGAGAATACTATAGACATCGAAAAAGCCAGTCAGTTGATTTTTGACAAGTTTTTCCAACACATTTTGATAAACAGGGCAAAATAGAAATAGGCCTATAACAGTTAGGATCAGCTTGATCTCCCCCTTTAAAATAAAGGACGAACTGTGGCTGCCTTCCAAGCAATGGGAACCTCCCCAGAACGGAGAGACAGGTTAAAAAGGTCAGAGATAGGCTTGGCGACGATAGGGGCAGAAACCTTAAAGAGGAAGGATCTAAACCATCTGACCCAGATGGTTTTTTTGGGGGTCAAGTTTCAGGAGTTCCATTTGTACCTCGGACTCAGTAATTGCCTCCAGGGGAAAACTTTGTAGCGGGGCAGGGGAAAAAGAGGGAGGAGCATCGGGGATAGTTGCATTAGAAGGGGTGGGAGATTAGGAAATGTTGGACGGGCAAGGAAGCATGGCAAATAGGAATCCTGACTTAATGAAGTGGTGATTAAAGAGCTCAGGCATGTGCTTCTTGTCAGTAACAACCACATCATCAACTTTAAGGGACACGGGCAGCTGTGAGGAGGAGGGTTTATTCTCCAGGTCTTTAACCGTTTTCCAGAATTTCATGGGGTTAGACCCACAGAGCGAGAAAGTAACTAACTTTGTCCTTCCGGATAGCCTGAGTGCACCTATTTCTCATTTGCCTGAACGAGAGCCAGTCAGCCTGAGTAAGCGTGTGCTGGGCCTTTCGCCAAATGCAATTCTTGAGGTGGAGTAAGTCTTCAAGATCACAGTCGAACCAGGGGCTGAACCTGTTTTTTAATTCTTATTTTCTTTATGGGGGCATGTTTGTTAACAATACCACTGAGAATATAAAAAAAGAAGGTCCAAGTTTCTTCAACAGAGGGGATCAAGCTGATTCTATTCCATTTTACAGAAGCCAGTTCATGAAGGAAGGCTTGCTCATTCAAGTGTTTTAGCAAGCGTCTATGACAAATCAGGACAGGTCGTTTCACTAAGCAGCCATTACGAGCACAGGCTGTAAAACAGTGATCACTAAGGTCATTACAGAAAACACCAGACTGATACCTATCAAGATTATTTGTGAGGATAACATCAAGAAGAGTAGCCCTTTTCTGGGTGTTTGAAGTCATACCTTGTGGGATTGCTAACAATCTGAGAAATATTTAGGGAGTCCCATTGCTTTAGGACTTGGTCAGATGGTTTAAGCATGTCCCAGTTTAGGTCACCTAGCAGGACAAATTCAGACTTAGTGTAAGGGTCCAGGAGAGCGCTTAGGGCAGGTAGGGTACAGGCCGGTGCTGACTGAGGCGATACCTAAGAGTTCAGGGAGGAGGAGGAAAGCAGTCCTGTGGTGGACGGAGGAGGGTGGGGCAATGGGGAGGAGTAGGAACAGGGCATTTAGAGTACTGAAAAGGACTCCGGAATGGAAGGTTGGCATATAGTCCCATTCGGTATTGGTGTGCGTTCGTAAATTCACTCCGATTTCAGAGCACTCTCGTCTGAGTGTGCATAGAGCGCAGAATAACTGAGGAATTTCCGAACGCTCAACACCCGTTGAATATTTCCGGTGTCAGTAAACATTGGCAAAAAAGTGTAATTAAATTGTTGCCAGCAGCACAGTCACAGTCACCAATGCTCTGGGTAACATGAAAACAACCTAACCAGATCTGCTAGGGTGAGTAAAATTGTCAGTGAGGTGTTCTCTCATTTGTGTCTGGAAGTAGCAAGCTAGCCAATGTTAGCCAGTAAGCTTGGGTGCATGACTGCCGTTGTTGGGTCAGAGCGCTCTGATCAACCCTGCTCCTTGTCTGCATGTTTTAGTCAATTATAAAACAACATTTAAGAAAAATACAACATGTCTAAAGATTACTGTTCAACATTGCCTGCTCCCAGGCATTCTCATTACTTAAACGTAATATGTTAGGGCTTCCCTCATGCCCCTTTTCATGACGGTGCTAGCAGCCACATGAGTGAGTGCTAGCTAGCTGCCGACTAGAACATTAAGCTAGCCAAGACCAACAACACAAACAAACAGACTATACAGCTACAAGTAGTGAGTGGAGTTACAAACTATTTTAAACAAGTTCAATGTCTCTTCTGGCTGTGCCGGGTGGAGATTATAACAATTCATGGCCATTAAGGGCCAGTTCTTTCTCCAACTCCCTGACCAAAATGTCTGACATTTAGGACATCATAAGAAGGTTCATGCCATTCTAGTAATCGAATTCCTAATTCTATGGCTACGATGGCCCGCCACATTTCCGATCCTCAAACAATTTTGGCATTGTGATGTGAGTGATGACTTTTTTTGTTTTGTTTTGGCCACATCTTAAAGTAGTTTGTTGTTGTTTTAGAATGGATGGGCACAGGCACTGCTCCTTCTCGGAATATCAAGAATAAGACTCATGCATACTTGCTGAGCTCATGCATGTGTTTACATAGTTCTGCGATGCTGCAGGTGATCTGAACTCATTGCCAGCACTTTGAAACACGTTGGATATATTGTCTCACACTGTATGGACAACCTGTAAAAGACGTTAAAATATAATTTTATTCAACATTCTGGCTCGTGAAACTTGCCTGATTTTCAAACACTCATTTCTGCCCAACGTATAATTCCATGCAATTCAACGTTGGGTTTCCAGATAAATTTGCTTATAGACTTATCAGCAGACTGCACGCATTTAGGCCTTTTACCCAAAGAAAAAGGGAACAATGATGTCAGATGTTATCTAACAATTGTTGTCACATTGCTAAGATATGTGTACTTGTCAAAGGTTTTTTTTTAACCTGTTTTTAGGTAAAAATAATTGACCAATGTGTCATTTCTGAAACTGAAATACAAATACATTGTTCTTGATGATATACAGTGGGGAGAACAAGTATTTGATACACTGCCGATTTTGCAGGTTTTCCTACTTACAAAGCATGTAGAGGTCTGTATTTTTTATCAGAGGTACACTTCAACTGTGAGAGACGGAATCTAAAACAAAAATCCAGAAAATCACATTGTATGATTTTTAAATAATTAATTTGTATTTTATTGCATGACATAAGTATTTGATCACCTACCAACCAGTAAGAATTCCGGCTCTCACAGACCTGTTAGTTTTTCTTTAAGAAGCCCTCCTGTTCTCCACTCATTACCTGCACCTGTTTGAACTCGTTACCTGTATAAAAGACACCTGTCCACACACTCAATCAAACAGACTCCAACCTCTCCACAATGGCCAAGACCAGAGAGCTGTTTAAGGACATCAGGGATAAAATTGTAGACCTGCACAAGGCTGGGATGGGCTACAGGACAATAGGCAAGTAGCTTGGTGAGAAGGCAACAACTGTTGGCGCAATTATTAGAAAATGGAAGAAGTTCAAGATGACGGTCAATCTCCCTCGGTCTGGGGCACCATGCAAGATCTCACCTCGTGGGGCACCAATGATCATGAGGAAGGTGAGGGATCAGCCCAGAACTACACGGCAGGACCTGGTCAATGACCTGAAGAGAGCTGGGACCACAGTCTCAAAGAAAACCAGTAGTAACACACTACGCCGTCATGGATTAAAATCCTGCAGCGCACGCAAGGTCCCCCTGCTCAAGCCAGTGCATGTCCAGGCCCGTCTAAAGTTTGCCAATGACCATCTGGATGATCCAGAGGAGGAATGGGAGAAGGTCATGTGGTCTGATGAGACAAAAATAGAGCTTTTTGGTCTAAACTCCACTCGCCGTGTTTGGAGGAAGAAGAAGGATGAGTACAACCCCAAGAACACCATCCCAACCGTGAAGCATGGAGGTGGAAACATCATTCTTTGGGGATGCTTTTCTGCAAAGGGGACAGGACGACTGCACCGTATTGAGGGGAGGATGGATGGGGCCATGTATCGCGAGATCTTGGCCAACAACCTCCTTCCCTCAGTAAGAGCATTGAAGGTGGGTCGTGGCTGGGTCTTCCAGCATGACAACGTCCCGAAACACACAGCCAGGGCAACTAAGGAGTGGCTCCGTAAGAAGCATCTCAAGGTCCTGGAGTGGCCTAGCCAGTCTCCAGACCTGAACCCAATAGAAAATCTTTGGAGGGAGCTGAAAGTCCGTATTGCCCAGCGACAGCCCCGAAACCTGAAGGATCTGTATGGAGGAGTGGGCCAAAATCCCTGCTGCAGTGTGTGCAAACCTGGTCAAGAACTACAGGAAATGTATGATCTCTGTAATTGCAAACAAAGGTTTCTGTACCAAATATTAAGTTCTGCTTTTCTGATGTATCAAATACTTATGTCATGCAATAAAATGCAAATTAATTACTTAAAAATCATACAATGTGATTTTCTGGATTTTTGTTTTAGATTCCGTCACTCACAGTTGAAGAGTACCTATGATAAAAATTACAGACTTCTACATGCTTTGTAAGTGGGAAAACCTGCAAAATCGGCAGTGTATCAAATACTTGTTCTCCCCACTGTATGTAATATGATGGCTATTAGATTATCTCTGTTCCGGACTTTACGATCTAGAGCTCTCTGCCCTTGGTTAGACAATTGGTCGTCCCCAGAGTGGTGTCACTTCGTCAGACAGCAGCCCTTTGTGCCAGTTAAGAGACAAAGGCCGCAGCTTGTAAGCGGGGTGGTAGTGGTGAGGAGAAAGCCAATGAGGGCGGGGTGGTAGTGGTGAGGAGAAAGCCAATGAGGGCGGGGTGGTAGTGGTGAGGAGAAAGCCAACGAGGGCGGGGTGGTAGTGGTGAGGAGAAAGCCAACGAGGGCGGGGTGGTAGTGGTGAGGAGAAAGCCAACGAGGGCGGCGTGGTATTGGTGAGGAGAAAGCCAACGAGGGCGGGGTGGTAGTGGTGAGGAGAAAGCCAACGAGGGCGGGGTGGTAGTGGTGAGGAGAAAGCCAACGAGGGCGGGGTGGTAGTGGTGAGGAGAAAGCCAACGAGGGCGGGGTGGTAGTGGTGAGGAGAAAGCCAACGAGGGCGGGGTGGTAGTGGTGAGGAGAAAGCCAACGAGGGCGGGGTGGTAGTGGGCAGGAGAAAGCCAACGAGGGCGGGGTGGTAGTGGGCAGGAGAAAGCCAACGAGGGCGGGGTTGTAGTGGGCAGGAGAAAGCCAATGAGGGCGGGCTGGTAGTGGGCAGGAGAAAGCCAATGAGGGCGGGCTGGTAGTGGACAGGAGAAAGCCAATGAGGGCGGGCTGGTAGTGGACAGGAGAAAGCCAATGAGGGCGGGCTGGTAGTGGACAGGAGAAAGCCAATGAGGGCGGGCTGGTAGTGGACAGGAGAAAGCCAATGAGGGCGGGCTGGTAGTGGACAGGAGAAAGCCAATGAGGGCGGGCTGGTAGTGGACAGGAGAAGGCCAATGAGGGCGGGCTGGTAGTGGACAGGAGAAGGCCAATGAGGGCGGGCTGGTAGTGGACAGGAGAAGGCCAATGAGGGCGGGCTGGTAGTGGACAGGAGAAGGCCAATGAGGGCGGGCTGGTAGTGGACAGGAGAAGGCCAATGAGGGCGGGCTGGTAGTGGACAGGAGAAGGCCAATGAGGGCGGGCTGGTAGTGGACAGGAGAAAGCCAATGAGGGCGGGCTGGTAGTGGACAGGAGAAAGCCAACGAGGGCGGGGTGGTAGTGGACAGGAGAAAGCCAACGAGGGCGGGGTGGTAGTGGACAGGAGAAAGCCAACGAGGGCGGGGTGGTAGTGGTGAGGAGAAAGCCAATGAGGGGGGGCTGGTAGTGGTGAGGAGAAAGCCATGAGGGGGGGCTGGTAGTGGTGAGGAGAAAGCCATGAGGGCGGGCTGGTAGTGGACAGGAGAAAGCCAATGAGGGCGGGCTGGTAGTGGACAGGAGAAAGCCAATGAGGGCGAGCTGGTAGTGGACAGGAGAAAGCCAATGAGGGCGAGCTGGTAGTGGACAGGAGAAAGCCAACGAGGGCGGGGTGGTAGTGGACAGGAGAAAGCCAACGAGGGCGGGGTGGTAGTGGACAGGAGAAAGCCAACGAGGGCGGGGTGGTAGTGGTGAGGAGAAAGCCAATGAGGGGGGGCTGGTAGTGGTGAGGAGAAAGCCATGAGGGGGGGCTGGTAGTGGTGAGGAGAAAGCCATGAGGGCGGGCTGGTAGTGGACAGGAGAAAGCCAATGAGGGCGGGCTGGTAGTGGACAGGAGAAAGCCAATGAGGGCGAGCTGGTAGTGGACAGGAGAAAGCCAACGAGGGCGGGCTGGTAGTGGTGAGGAGAAAGCCAACGAGGGCGGGCTGGTAGTGGTGAGGAGAAAGCCAACGAGGGGGGGCTGGTAGTGGACAGGAGAAAGCCAATGAGGGCGGGCTGGTAGTGGACAGGAGAAAGCCAATGAGGGCGAGCTGGTAGTGGACACCGCTTGAGGCTGAGACACCACGGGCTGCTCTGCCCTGTCTAGGTTTTAGCTGTAGACACAGATTTAAGATCAGCTTACCCTCTGCTTATCCCTCTGCTTAGGGGGGGGGCATCACAGGACTGCCCTCTCTCACTATGTTGAAAACAACTGTTTATTGTGTATGGGTTTTTAATAGGACACAAGGGCTATGGTTAGTTGTGAAGTCAATTATTTTCATACTGGCTGTGCCTTTTAATGAAAAGAGACATTTTTGACAGTTGTTGTTTTCCGAGTAAAACTTTTTATTGAAGAGTCTGCCCAACAGTATCTGCTCAGCCTCTATGTAAGGCCAGGCAGCACATGGATGGAGGAGACTCTTTGTATCAGTGGGTTTCAGTTTATGTTTTATTCTGGTAAAGCTCTAATGGGGATCAATGCTGTGCAGTGTCCTGATCTGTTCTCAAGGTCAACTCTAGACAATGTTATTATTAATAGACACCAGTCAGTCTGCATCTCATCTATAGTATGCAACATCATTCTTTAATAAAGGTTAAGGTTCATGGTGACATAAAAATGTATATAATATTGTGCAGAATGGGTTAATTGATTACCAATGTGTTGCATTGTTATACAGTGAAGTGTGATGATTTAATGAATACATTTATTTATTTCCACAAAATGTTTTTCAGTGAATATTGGTGTATGTTTATGCTTCATCTCTCCTTTTCTGCTCCCCAGCTGTGTGGCTCATTGGTGTTAGGAGTGGGATTATGGCTGAGGTTTGACTCAGAGACAGTCCAGCTCCTGACTGGAGAGGAAGCCCCTGAGACGTTCTTCATAGGTGAGTCCAGTACACAGTGAGACCAGGAGCCCAGACCAGCTGAACACCCTCGCCACAGTTCTATTGGAATTAGTTACCAGTCTCGTGTTTAGTATGGCACAACCTAACCATAGCGAAATACTAACATCTCCTCTGTTTCAAAAAGTTTCCTCACATTTCCTTGTGCTGAACACAGTCCAGATACCTACAATGTTCACTAGGGTAGGAACACGTTTGAAGTACAGTATTTAATGGGTGGCTTTGTGTTTGTTGAAGCATGACAGTTCCAACTGTCATAGGAACGTACACTGAGTATAAAAACATTAGGAACACCTTCCTGATATTAAGTTGCACACCCTTTTGCCCTCAGAACATCCTCAATTTGTCAGGGCATGGATTCTACAAGGTGTCGAAAGCATTCCACAGGGATGCTGGACCATGTTGACTCCAATGCTTCCCACAGTTGTTTCAAGTTGGCTTAATGTCCTTTTGGGTGGTGGACCATTCTTGATACACACGGGAAACTGTTTAATGTGTAAAACCCAGCAGCGTTGCGATTCTTGACACACTCAAATCGGTACACCTGGCACCTACTACCATACCCCGTTCAAAGGCACTTCAATCTTTTGTCTTGCCCATTCACCCTCTGAATGGCACACACACAATGCATGTCTCAAGGCTTAAAAATCTTTCTTTAAACTGTCTCCTCCCCTTCATCTACACTGATTGGAGGTGGATTTAACATGTGACATCAGTAAGATTTCATAGCTTTCACCTGGATTAACCAGGTCAGTCTATGTATATGCTATGACAGGAACCTTGCATCACAGATAGAAATATGCAGATGTAGGCCTATGCTAGAACGAGCCAATAGGATCTTGCTAGCTCATGCTTGGCTCTGCCCACCTCCTTGCTTGTTCTTTTTATTTTTTTTATTTTATTTAACCTTTATTTAAGTAAGGAAAGTCAGTTATGAACAAATTCTTATTTACAATGACGGCCTACACCGGCTAAACTCGGACAACGCTGGGCCAATTGTGCGCCGCCCTATGGGACTCCCAATGACAGCCGGTTGTGATACAGTCTGGATTCGAACCAGGTTGTCTGTAGTGACGCCTCTAGCACTGAGATGCAGTGTCTTAGACCACTGCGCCACTTGGGAGCCCAAAATGACTCATCTGTTCCCATTGGAAATGACAGGCTATGGTCTGTCTTGGTTTAGTTTAAACATCTTTGCTTGCATTTTTGATGGCTTATTCTATTAGAGAGGCAGCTCTCCATTGCCTGCTGGTCATCCCCTTTTAGGACATAATCATAGGTTTATTCTTGCAACAACAAACATATTTCCAACAAGCTCTTTGAAGAGAGTGCATGGAGGGGCATTTTCCTGAGCATCCAATTAAATGAAAACGACACTTTAAATAACATTCACACAATGCCCCATGTCATGTCACAATCAATATTAGCCATTGTGTATATATATTCAAAGACTCAAACTTCCGTTCAGTGTTCCATACAATAGCCTCTCTCTCAATGGGTCTCCACCATGGAAATTAGTAGAATGCAGCCTATTCTTGTTACTCCCATTTAGAGCGTGACCTAAAATGGTGACTTCACTTTATCAGCTCTTCACCATGCCTTCACCCAGTTGGCTGCTGCCGTCAGGGTGCTCTGAGGTTAGTCTCCTAGCGACCGCCACTCCCATCAGCCAGAACGTCATGATATCATCAAACAATGCGTCATTCATTGCACATTGTGATATCGACATCTGGTGCAAGCATCTTGATTCAATCCTAGTTAAATGCAGTGAAAGAAGACTTGGGATGATACATGCAATTGTAGCTGGTTATGATAACACTATCAAGTTAATTTTGTCTTTCAATGCAAATGTCATACCAGCTGTTGCCTGGGCATCCAAACCATGTGGTAGAAAGAGAGCTGCCTACCCAACATTGCTTCCATGTAGAACCCTCTGTGGAAAGAGTTCTACATGGAACCCAAAAAGGTTCTACCTGGAACCAAAAAGGGTTCTCTTAAAGGGACAGCCGAATAACCCTTTTAGGTTCTAGAGCGCACCTTTTTTGTGTATTGGTTGTAGCCAACAATACATGCATAACCTTGTGTTCTTATCAATTTAATTTCACATTTAATGTGGAGACATTGCAAAAACATAGCAAAATGATTGATCAATATTTTATCATATTGCCTTGGCAACACAAGACTCATATTATCTTGTGCTGCATAAGAACCACACAAGAGGGAAAGGCCTTGATGCAACTGTACTGACGAGACATGACCAGACTGAACAGACCGAGATACCATAGAGGGGCAACGTGGCAGCATTCTCTACAGATGATTCACTTTCCATTCTGTCACATCTGTGTCTGTCTAAGCTGAGACAAGCCTATGGGGAGCAGCCGCAGTAGATTTGCACACTGAATGCTCAAAGATTTGCATTGCCCGTTGATAACCTCCACCAATGCTGGGCCAGCACAGAAGTGCAAATGCTTAGATATCGCAGATATTGGGAAGGATGAGTGCTGTACATGTGTTGGGAAGGATGAGTGCGGAGGGGGGGGGGCATCAGGACTGGTAGTGAGGGTGGGATACTAGTCAGTTGTAAAGGGAAAGGGAGGATACTAGTCAGTTGTAAAGGGAAAGGGAGGATACTAGTCAGTTGTAAAGGGAAAGGGAGGATACTAGTCAGTTGTAAAGGGAGGATACTAGTCAGTTGTAAAGGGAGGATACTAGTCAGTTGTAAAGGGAAAGGGAGGATACTAGTCAGTTGTAAAGGGAAAGGAGGGATACTAGTCAGTTGTAAAGGGAAAGGGAGGGATACTAGTCAGTTGTAAAGGGAAAGGGAGGATACTAGTCAGTTGTAAAGGGAGGATACTAGTCAGTTGTAAAGGGAAAGGGAGGATACTAGTCAGTTGTAAAGGGAGGATACTAGTCAGTTGAAAAGGGAAAGGAGGATACTAGTCAGTTGTAAAGGGAAAGGGAGGATACTAGTCAGTTGTAAAGGGAAAGGGAGGATACTAGTCAGTTGTAAAGGGAAAGGAGGATACTAGTCAGTTGTAAAGGGAATGGGAGGATACTAGTCAGTTGTAAAGGGAAAGGAGGATACTAGTCAGTTGTAAAGGGAAAGGAGGATACTAGTCAGTTGTAAAGGGAAAGGGAGGATACTAGTCAGTTGTAAAGGGAAAGGAGGATACTAGTCAGTTGTAAAGGGAAAGGTGGGATACTAGTCAGTTGTAAAGGGAAAGGAGGATACTAGTCAGTTGTAAAGGGAAAGGTGGGATACTAGTCAGTTGTACAACTGAATGCATTGAACTGAAATGTGTCTTCTGCATTTAATCCAACCCCTCTGAATCAGAGAGGTGCGGGGGGCTGCCTTAATCAACATCCACGTCATCTGAGCAGTTAACAAAGACATCCACATGCCTCTGAATATGAGTGTTTTGTTGATGAGAGACATTATAGAGAAATGTAGTGGAGCATTGGATTACCTTAGCAACATCGGGATATTCAAGGTATGCAAAATATATTCAAATCAACCTAGAGGAACTTTGAATAATGTGCAATGAGCACTTTGAAGTGGAAAAGTACCTTGTTTTAATGACACTTCCACCACTGTCAGGATCTCCTTTCAGCTCCTGTAGTTTCCACATTTGACACTTCAGAATGTCAACCTGTTAGCTGTATTACTTACATACAGGGGATATTCCTACACTTCAGAATGTCAACCTGTTAGCTGTATTACTTACATACAGGGGATATTCCTACACTTCAGAATGTCAACCTGTTAGCTGTATTACTTACGTACAGGGGATATTCCTACACTTCAGAATGTCAACCTGTTAGCTGTATTACATACGGGGGATATTCCTACACTTCAGAATGTCAACCTGTTAGCTGTATTACTTACATACGGGGGATATTCCTACACTTCAGAATGTCAACCTGTTAGCTGTATTACTTACATACGGGGGATATTCCTACACTTCAGAATGTCAACCTGTTAGCTGTATTACTTACATACGGGGGATATTCCTACACTTCAGAATGTCAACCTGTTAGCTGTATTACTTACATACGGGGGATATTCCTACACTTCAGAATGTCAACCTGTTAGCTATATTACATACGGGGGATATTCCTGCACTTCAGTTTGCAATTATCTAGATTGTGTTGCTGCATGGTTTGGTCCGTGTGCAACAATCTTGCTTAATGCTGTCACCATCTGTTGATTCACCAAAGTCCCCTCCCCCTCCCCGTCCACTCACTCTCTGTCTCTATCTCTCCTCTCCTCAGCCGTGTACATACTAATTGGTGCAGGTGGGGGCATGACGCTGGTGGGATTCTTTGGTTGCTGTGGAGCTGTAAAGGAGTCACAGTGTCTCCTTGCGTCGGTGGGTAATTGGTGTGAGTTTTACCTTAGGCACCTAGCCTCAGGTTGTCTCTGCTCAGTGGAATGGAATTTTAAATAAGCTCTACCCAACCATCTTGAGTCAACACAAGCCTCCCACTGGGCACAGACGTACATTCAACGTCTATTCCACATTGGTTCAACGTAATTTAATTGAAATGACTTGGAAACAACATTAATTCAACCAGTGTGTGTGCCCAGTGGGCTTCTCTTATGAGTATACTGTCAGCAGACCCTGTGTTTTTCCTGACCATATGTCCTGATCTGGGAAAACTCCTGGCCATATGTACAGTCTATGCATTAATATGAACTGGGTTGTTCGAGCCCTGAATGCTGATTGACTGACAGCCGTGGTATATCAGACCATATACCACGGATAGTTCTTTCTACTGCTTTAGTTATGTTGGTAACCTGTTTATAATAGCAATAAGGCACCTCAGGGGGGTTTGTGGTATATGGCTAATATACTACGGCTAAGAGCTGTATACAGGCACTCCACGTTGTGTTGTGCATAAGAACAGCCCTAAGCCGCGGTATATTGGCCATATACCACACCCCTTCTGGCCTTATTGGTTAAATATGCCATTGCCCTCTCTGTTTTGCAGTTCTTCGCCTGCCTTCTTGTAATCATTGGTGCAGAGGTTGCTGGAGGTGTGTTTGGATTCATGAGTAAAGACAAGGTATATCCACTCCAATCAATGTTCTGATATTAAACTTTAATGAAAGACAACTTATTGAGACTAATTTTAATTCATCCTTAATCTATGTTTTAGATCATTGAAGATGTTCAAATGTTCTACAGTGAATCTATTTCAGAAGGTTCTGAAAATTCCAACCGCACCACTGTAGCGGCAATTTACCACACTGTTGTGAGTTAAACTACATTTTCTTTATGTTGTTCATTTCTATGTTTTGATATGCTATATTTATTTTTTATATTCTGTTTTATTTCCATTTGTAGCTGAATTGCTGTGGGGACTCCGTGACTAACCCGTCTCTGTGTCTTGATGCTGATGAAGACGTAAAGGTACAGACAACTCTTCTTTGTGCTCTCCTGCTGTAGTATAATACATTCCTCTAGGTGGCAGTATAACACCATTTAAAACAGCATTGTTTTACCGTAGGCCTACTTCTCTCCTCCTGTACTGTCCGATAGCCATTACTTTAGGCCCGTACTGTCCGATAGCCATAATAGTTTTCAGCTGTGCTAAAATAATTGCAAAAGGGTTTTCTAATGATCAATTCACCTTTTAAAATGATAAACTTGGATTAGCTAACACAACGTGCTATTGCAAAACACAGGAGTGATGGTTGCTGATAATGGGCTTCTGTACGCATATGTAGATATTTCATAAAAAAATCAGCCTTTTCCAGCTACAATAGTCATTTACAACATTAACAATGTCTACACTGTATTTCTGATCAATTATGATGTTATTTTAATGGACAAAAAAATTGCTTTTCTTTCAAAAACAAGGACATTTCTAAGTGACCCCAAACTTTTGAACGGTAGTGTAATATAGGCTAATGAATATACCCTCAATGTTCTCTTATAAAAAAAAAAAGTGAATAAAGGTATTGTAAGAGACATTATCCTATATGATATGTGTGCTTCCAGGACTGTCTGATCGCAATAATGGACTTTTTCAATGAAAAGATCTACATTATCGGATATGTGGGTATTGGTGTTGCAGGAGTAATGGTAAGGAACTTACTGACACTCGGGCACAAATTACATTGTTACATATGTTAACTCGTTATATAATTATTTACAACATGTTATAAGAATTCTGCATAAAACTGCATTACAATCTTATAGCCTACTAATATAGATGTTGTTTGTTCTCTCCTCAGGTAATTGGTATGATCTTCAGTATGGTCCTCTGCTGTGCAATTCGGAACAACAGGGAGTTGATCTAGAAAGACCCAATAGCTCCAGCTCTACCCCTCCCACCCTGCAGGCTTAATACAGACTCACCAGCTCTTTATAATCACAATGCCTGAACGAGGAGGGGACATCACATCTGGCATGGAGGACAGGGGAGCATGTGGAATGTGATGGCTGAGGAGCATTGCTTTTTAAAACTACTTTTAAACTACTCAGTGTGCTGTTTTTTTTTTTACGTTAATTTATTCAATGTCTTGTAACCTCAGTGTTAAGGGTTAATTTTGTGTACAGAGCTACTGTAGTCATCCATCGTCTGCTTGTAAAGTTGCATTTCGGTCAGTAATCTTAACTTTTACATAACTGTTGCACCTATGCATCGTACATTTCAGTACTCACTAAATGCCTCAAATATGCATCTTTGAATAGACAAGCCCAAGAAACCTATTCCTACCGCAGATTTGTATTTTACTTTAACAACTCTCTTGTTGTTTACCTTTACTTGGTCCTTCAGCAGGTTTCAACTTGACTGACATTCTGAAGAACTATTGTCATCAATTTTCTGTGTCAGGGAGGCAGCTACACGTTATGAAGTATTGTACAGTCATTCATTCAACGTCCAACCTCCTGAAGTCTGGATGTTCAAGCTTTTTCCATTGTCCTGTGTGAGGTCTCAGAGAACACAACGTGTGAACTGCTTCCAGTGACTTAGTGTATATTTTGAGTGAATTCTAGTGGGTGTTAATATTATGTGCACAAAGTCGGCTACACTGTTGTAGATCCAGGTTTATGTATGCTAATAATGTCAAACAAAAAATAAACCCTTGAATCCTTTTATTTTATCAGCATGTCCATTTTGTAGCTGTTGCCTGTAAAATAAGTTTAGTTTCTATTCTTTTGAAATGTTTTTGGGTCTCCTGTGAGAAAGCTAAATGAAATTAGACTATTTAACCTAGTTACTAGCAGAAAGATGTTAATTGTATTTGACAAACATTAGTGATGTGGGGTCAGTTGTTTGTTTACCCGCAATTGATAATAACCCATCCGCAACCACTCGACTATATGTGATAATGGTCAAATCTGAGGGCCGACCCTAACCAGCAAATATAGAACATAAGCTTTACAGTTCCCTTTTTTTCTCTTGAACATTTATTTATTAAAACATTGTTTTAGGCTTACGCACTAATACCAGATAAAAATTATGAAAAACTGGTAACACTTTACTTGACACCCAGCGTCATAACACATTATGAAACGGTCATAATAACCATGTCATGATATATAACAGCTGACATAACTTTTCATGATATACAGTTGAAGTTGGAAGTTTACATACACTTAGGTAAGTCATTAAAACACATTTTTCAACCACTCCATAGATTTCATGTTAACAAACTATAGTTTTGGCAAGTCGGTTAGGACATCTACTTTGTGCATGACACAAGTAATTCTTCCAACAATTGTTTACAGATTATTATAATTCACTATATCACAATTCCAGTGGGTCAGAAGTTTACATACACTAAGTTGACTGTGCATTTAAACAGCTTGAAAAATTCCAGAAAATGTTATGGCTTTAAAAGCTTCTGATAGGCTAATTGACATCATTTGAGTCAATTGGAGGTGTACCTGTGGATGTATTTCAAGACCTACCTTCAAACTCAGTGCCTCTTTGCTCGACATCATGGGAAAATCTAAATAAATCAGCCAAGACTGATTTATTTAGACTATTATTCTGACATTTCACATTCTTAAAATAAAGTGGTGATCCTAACTGACTTAAGACATTGAATTTTTACTAGGATTAAATATCAGGAATTGTGAAAAACTGAGTTTAAATGTATTTGGCTAAGGTGTAAACCTCCGACTTCAACTATATATTAGAACCTGTTGTGATATATATTGCGTTATTTTATGGTTAGTTATGACACCTACATAAGAGTATCAAAACACACAAAACCTACCACACAAGGCAAAACATTCCATTATGCCATAGCCTACTTGTCAACAGTATGTTTATGTTATATAACATTTTATGAAATTTACCATATTAAATTATCATTGTAATTGCACACACATTGATGTCAGACATGCACCTACCCCAATGCTGTTTCTGATGACTGGGATGAATGCAGGAGCAGATTTCAGGAGCAAGACAAGACACCCTCTTTTTGACTGATGACTGATGTATCAGGGCCTGTATGTGATAGGCCTATCTGGCTTATATGACTTTGATGGTCATAATGCTTCTTGACAGTGTCATAAAGTTAGTTATTTAAAATATGACAAAACATGACTGTAAACATGACTGTAAATAATTAATTACAACAACAAAGGACTTGAACAAACTTTCAAATGAAAGGAAACTTCTGGGAAAAAACACATTTGAATAAGTGAGGGCTGTCAGCTGTTATGACATACACTACATGGCCAAAAGTATGTGGACACCTGCTCGTTGATTATCTCATTCCAAAATCATGGGCATTAATATAGAGTTGGTACCCCCTTTTTTGCTATAACAGCCTCCACTCTTCTGGAAAGGCTTTCCACTAGATGTTGGAACATTTCTGCAGGGACTTGCTTCCATTCAGCCACAAGAGCATTAGTGAGGCCGAGCACTGATGTTGGGCGGTTAGGCCTGGTTTGCAGTCGGCGTTCCTATTCATCCCAATGGTGTTCGATGGGGTTGAGGTCAGGGCTCTGTGCAGGCCAGTCAAGTTCATCCACACCGATCTCGACAAACCATTTCTGTATGGAACTCGCTTTGTGCACAGGGGCATTGTCATGCTGAAACAGGAAAGGTCCTCCCCAAAATGTTGCCACAAAGTTAGAAGCACAGAATCTTCTATAATGTAATTGTATGCTGTAGCGTTTCCCTTTACTGTAACTAAGGGGCCTAGCCCGAACCATGAAAAACAGCCCCAGACCATTATTCCTCCTCCACAATATTTTACAGTTGTCACTGCATTGGAACAGGTAGCGTTCTACTGGCATCCGCCAAACTCAGATTCGTCCGTCGGACTGCCAGATGGTGAAGCGTGATAAATCAATCCAGATAACGCAGTCCAATGGTCGTGAGCTTTACACCACTTCAGTTGACGCTTGGCATAGCGCATGATGATCTTAGACTTGTGTGTGGCTGCTCGGCCATGGAAACCCATTTCATTAAGTTCCCAACAAAGTTATTGTGCTGACGTTGCATTTCAGAGGCAGTTTGGAATTTGCTAGTGAGTGTTGCAACTGAGGACAGACAATTTTTATGCGGTTCAGCACTCGGCAGTCTCGTTCTGTGAGCTTGTGTGATCTACCACTTTGCGGCTGATCCGTTGTCGCTCCTAGATGTTTCCACTTCACAATAACAGCACTTCCAGTTGACCAGGGCAGCTCTAGCAGGGCAGATATTTGACAAACTGACTTGCTGGAAAGGTGGCATCCTATGACAGTGACACGTTGAAAGTCACAGAGCTTTTCAGCAAGGCCATTCTACGGTCAATGTTTGTCTATGGAGATTGCATGGCGGTGTGCTCGATTTTATACACCTGTGAGCAACGGGTGTGGCCGAAATAGCCGAATCCACTCATTAAGGGGTGTCCACATACTTTTGTGCATATAATGTATTATGACATGGTTATGACAGTGTTATAACGTCGGGACTGCACGTTATGACACTGCGTGCTAAGTAAAGTGTTAGTGAAAAACCTCAATGTAAACTAGAGATAAGACCAGCACTTGAAGTACACATGCATGGATTTTTTTTTTTTTATACATTGTTCTCTTTATTCAACCTGCCCTTCATCCACACATTTCATGACCCTAAACCTGCCCGTCCCTTGGATATAACCGTCGGGACTGCAGGTTATGAGTCAACCCAGGCATCACTAAAACACATACAAAACAAAATTAGACAACATACAAAGAGATTTAACAGTCATTTCCTCAGTTAGATGACCTGGTGCAGAGTATCAGTGATGCTATTTGGCAGGCTCAGTCAGTCTCGATACAGTATCACTTCCTTAGTGAGAAATGCCAATCCACTCAGTCAAGGCAAATACAAAACCATTTGCAATACATTTAGAGGCATGTCATTAATACAAAGAAACTAAATTATGGCCATAAACTAAGTCTTTAACTACTGTCTATAGACCTGAAGTAACGTGGACTATAACAGAACACTTCACAACCCTACTGTATATGTATGCATAATATGAATGAATCTCAAGTATTTAGAATGTAAAACACAGAAAAGGTTAATTGAATAAATTGATGTGAGCGTCTGTGGCGGCGAACCATGAGGTGTAGCTGTGGAATAACCCCTAAGTGCTTGGTCCCTCTGTCTCAAGTTAAACCTCAGTGAAATGTGAGTTGAAGAGGTTACTTTTTTTTATATTTTTTTTTAAAGGTTAAAAAGCTAATTCTACAGTATTTTCTATAGATGCGTCTTTGGCCTTCTCAGTCGACCACATTTAAATTAACAATTCAAATGTGTGAATCGGATTAATGGAAGGCTTGAAATCACATGATTGCAAAAACATGACGCTATGAAATACCTACACCAGTGGAGATGGACGGGAGGACGGCTCATAATAATGTCTGGAACGGAACAAATAGAATGGCATTAAACCACCATCCGCTCCAGCCATTACCACAAGCTCGTCCTCCCCGATAAGGTGCCACCAACCTCCTGTGACCTACACAAATCTTTACACCACACTATGGCATTCAACCAACTGCACAAAAGTAGAATCATAAATTAACAAAAATATATTTTTTTAGATAAACAATGAAAAAAAAGAAAACAAAAAACAGTGAAAAAGCCTTCAGTTGTGTTGAAGTGTCCCCTCACAGAGGGAGAAGAACCAGGGACTCCCCAGCCAGAACTGCTGCACTTCACGGTCCGCAGTTCAGCAAACTGACACCTTCAAGTGCAATTGTTTGTCACGCCCATTAAATAAGCCATGAAAACATTTTGGAGGAAGTGCAGTTCAGTCATTAAACCATACAGAAAGTCAAGTACAGAATGTTTTTTTTCCTCTCTCTTTTCTAGGCTCCAAAGCTCTGACAGACACCTCAACAGTCTTGCGTAGTTAATGTTTTCTGTACCATATACTGATGGAATATAGCTGCCAGTCTTTTGCGGAGATAATTCTTCATACGACGTGTGAGAGTCCCATGCACAGCCAGATAGTGGTCTCGTCTCATGCAGACAGGTAGTTGAAAGGTGATTGGTCCAGGATAAACTCTCCGATGCCAATGAAGTACATGACCTGTGCGATGCCGAAGAGAGGAGCGATGACCAGCGCCCTGCATCCTGCGCCCTTCAGGAAGGCAAAGGGACCCTCCTTACGCATGATCTTACTGCAGGGAGAGGAAATAAATCATCAATGCTTGAATTTCAGGAATGTGTGTAAATCAAGTATTATAGACCTCACTGGTTATAAAGTTGCAAAGAGATCAAAGTCAGGGAATATCATGATTAAAATGTGACTCTGTACCTGACGCAGTCAACCACCCCATTGTAGCTCTCCTCGTTGGCCCCTTTGCTCAGAGACTGCAATCTCGTTTTTACAACTGAAATAAAGAGTGGGAACTTGTTAGACGAGTAAAAAAAAAAAAAATACACATCCGCTAGCTTAATAAAAGTGGGTCACAAATGGAGACAGATTTCAGACTCACCATCACAAGGATTGACTGCCACAGCTGCAGTGGAGCCAGCCAGACAGCCAGAGAGGAAGGCCCAGTAGAAGGGTGCCGATTCATCTGGAGAGGGCTGGCCCAGGCGGTTGAGGTGGGCGAATAGTGGGAAGTAGACCATGGAGAAGGGAACATCTCTGAAATAGAAGACAAGTATTTTACTGGTTGGTAAATCTGTTTTCTAAAGCTATTCCCATTTTTTCTAGCCCAGCAACCCCAATACAAATTACTTCAGGTCTTTTGACTTTACATGAATGTGTAAGAAGCCCTTACCTCATGAGGGTGGCCCCGAGGCCTTTGTAGAGGCCCTGGATGCCTTGTGTGTGAATAATCTCCCGGGCGATCTGGGTAGCAGACACTGCCCTGGCTGCA
Organism: Thymallus thymallus; assembly: GCA_023634145.1. Lineage (NCBI taxonomy): Eukaryota > Metazoa > Chordata > Actinopteri > Salmoniformes > Salmonidae > Thymallus > Thymallus thymallus. The sequence continues at coordinate 6,919,586 of CM042409.1, forward strand.
GAACTGGGCCCAGCGTTGTAGGACCTGCTCAGCACTGTGTTGGTGGCTGCCAGCTTAGTGGGAGACATCATGGCTGGCATTCTCTGCTGAGCCGCTGGGAGGAAGAAAACCAAAAATACATGAATATACTTGCCGCTCTAGGAATCACATGTAATATGACTTCTATCAATCAGTACTTGCTTACCTAGCCTTCCTGCGTCCTGAAGTTGAATCTTAAGCATTTCCATTGGAGTAGTAATGACAACTTGGCACATGCCTGCACTACAACCTGCCAACATCTCCTTAAACACTGTCAAGCCCTTCCTGCAACATGGAGTCATAGAGGTTAGAAAGGATGCGTGGGATAGGATTGGTCTCTTCAATGACTAGTTGGACACTTCATTATATATATATATATATATATGCTACATCCATCTGTACTCTTAATCTACTGTCTTCAATGGCCCAAATGTAAACAGTAATTTACCCATTTTTGCTAAGATGCTGGCGGAAGAAGTCATTTGCGGCTAGTTTGATGGCCTTCTCAGGAGTGACCAGGGTCAGATTCACAGCAGCACCTGAAGACAAAACAATGGACCGTTAGCCAAACCTTAAATCATACATTGAATGTTTTTACAAGAAAACATTCCCAAAACATTCCCCGCCACCATCGGTCCATTTTTTATGTATATTTATTTAACTAGGCAAGTCAGTTAAGAATAAATTCTTATTTACAATGAAGGCCTACCTACAGGGTCAGCCCCTGGAGCAAATTATGGTTAAGAGTCTTGCTCAAGGACACATCGACAGGTTTTTGCATTGCATTCAAGTATGCAATGCCATTGACAGTACAGTACTAGCTATTAACCTAATACATATTTCTAAATTAAATAGACGAGAAGCACTCAGGATGGCTGCTCTGGCATGATCATGGAGGGGGATTATTTCAAGCGTAAGTCAACCTAATGAGTTACATTAAAACATAAGAAACATGATGAGAAGCAAGCAGAACAGGAATGAGAAAAGAGATTGGAGAACACTAGAGAAGGGGATGCAGAGAAAACAGTCAATTCCAGGATGTTTTTTTTATTATTATTATTATTTTTTTTTTTACGTTAGGCTACTGGAAGAAAGACCAACTTTTCTTTAGAAAACAATGTGGGAAGAAGACTTTACATTAAGACGTAGGCTAGCCTACATGCCAGTGGGAAATGGATAGACGAGAATGAAAGTCACCTTAGCCACTACTACAACATACATTTTTACCAGAACACTGTATGGCAATGGTCACAAGTGTTGGTGAAAAGACAGAAAGGGAAAGGAGGTGACAGGAGACAGAACAGGTTGAATGATATGAAGACATGAAGCAACAACATATTGAACACATGGGAAATGTTTGCCTAGACGAAATAAGAGCATTGTTGTAAGAACCATAAAATTATTTGCCTCCAGCGTGGCTGCGCCATATCGGCTAGCCGTTCAATATGCCAGGGGGACCCAAGTCTGTAATATGAAAAACAAGCATTCCTCACACAAATGGAGTCTCAAAACAAGCTCCAACCTCCTCTCCACAATAGACACTAGGCTATGTACAGGATGTTGCCCATCATAAATGTGTCAATGTGTTTCATACAGTATTTAGTTTTCGGTACAAGAGCGTTGATGGAGAATATTTTACCATTTGTCATTCATTCAAATCAAAATAAACGAGTACAAAGAAACAAGCCAATTTCTAATTATGCATATAATCGTCACTACATCAGAGACAGAACTATAAACTTTTGAGATCACATCCGAAAATATTTTTGTTCTATAAATAATGACAAACTACTGCCTTGATTGTGTTTGAAAAGCAACTTGACTGCTTTCACTTCAAGCAAATAATTCAATCCAGTTATAGCTTAAAATAATTTTCCTGCAATCGGTCACAATTTCACTAATAAACCCCCTAGACATAGAACCAGTACTATAAACTGATTACAAAAAATGTCATGACTCTTACCTCTATACATGCCAAAGTATCCTTCTGATCGAACAGTTTTTATGAGGCAGTCCATCCTGAGAGAGAAAACAACATGTCAGAATGAGGGAAATGTATCACAATTTACATTAATCAATTAACAAACACAGAAAAGTTTAAAGAGACATCACTCAACAAATCATATGTAAATGCAAAGTACAGCCAATAAATAAGAATTTGTTCTTGAACTGACTTGCCTAGTTAAATAAAGCTTAAATAAAAAACATTTTTTTTAAATACAAATAAAAGATCCGTTACAATACCAACAACAACAACAACAACGTTTCATCACGTTGTAAAGAGTCCATGTTATCGCAAGCGTCAGTCTTTTTGAATGCCCCGGCCATCCCGTATTCAGTCAGATGTCTGTTCCACCACCCCAAATTCTAAAACTGGCTAGTTTTGCCTCCCCCAGTCTCATCTCTGCTTATATAAGCTGTTTGATGTAAACCAGGCTTACTTTAGTTTTCTGCTTTCAGGTAGTTTGTCGACTAGAATATGAAATAGATTTTATTTTAATGACGGACCATCCATAATCGTCAATTAGACGATTATATAATTACTCCGCGAGCCCTACCTGTGGGTAAAACAGACAGTCAGAACTAAGGAACATCAAGAGGTTTAGGGTGGAGATGCCAGCTGAATGGGTGCACAGAGCAAAGGGAAATTTCCACTCCCCTCGCACATTCCTCAGGATTACTCAACGGAGAAGAATGGGCCAATGACGGCAGTCAGTAGTCACGAACATGGGACTCAAAGCCTGGCACAAGTCTATGCTTTCACAACAGCAGCCGCATTCTCTGACGTACATCTCAAGATATCCCATCCTATATTAGCGTCATTCCATGTCCTTTATTGGGCTTTTTTTTTTAAAACAGTCAAATAAACTTAACTATCAAGATTTAGCTATGCAGCCACACAGCATCACATGAAAAGGGAGGACGGAGTTAAGGACTCACATGTTTTTGTAGATCTGCTGGCCTTGCCTCTGATTCTGTAACCTGGTCTTTACCAGGTCGATGGGAAACACACAGGTGACCCCCACAATGCCAGCAATACCACCATTGATCAGTTTAGCGGGTAGGCTGGAAACAATCAAACCGTTTGAGATTAGGTTCAGATTGGCATATCTCTCACACACACAAACACAAACTTCAAGGCACTTCAAATAGATAAAACATAATGGATGCATGCCTCTATGAAAACTGTACTGAGGATTCATTTTCCTGGGTTACTAACACTGAACAAAAACAAAGCCACCATGTAGATATTGCACATATTGAATAAAAAGAAAGTATGAAAGAAGCTCAAGGCAGATGAGAGAAAGTCAGTCACAGTACCTGATCTGCTGCTGGTGAGCCATAGTAACTTTCAGATAGGTAGCAGAAGTAGAACGGAGCTGTGAGATCGTAGCTAGTCTTAAGTCAATCGTAGTGGTCAGTAGATCAAGTGCTGTCGAGCTGCTGCTAGAGTTCTGGAGAGGAAGAGCCAGGGAGGTTATATATAGACAAGCCTGCCAGAGTCCTGAGAGTGAGTACACAGACGCAAAATTAAACCTAACACACACAAAGCCCGTCCCACGCACATACAGTAACACCCCCTTTGGATAATCTCCACCCACTCACACCTCAAAGGATCACGAGGGTTTACAACCTGCCTCCTACTCATCAGTAAAATGGGCGTGTAGCTCAATACACGCTCAATAACCAGAAGTCTATATTTGGGCATCCGTTTGCTTGGCCCTGATGCATCAACTCCAGTATCTTTGGCTCAGTTGCTAGGGTAAAAGACATTCTGGGTCAGGATGTGAACAAGATTCAACTCGAAACCATTTTTGGAAACATACACACATTTTATTAATTTTTATTTAACTAGGCAAGTCAGTTAAGAACAAATTCTTATTTACAATGGCAGCCTACACCGGCCAAACTCGGACAACGCTGGGCCAATTGTGTGCCGCCCTATACATACATACATACATACATACATACATACATACATACATACATACAGTACCAGTCAAAAGTTGACAACTATTTATTCAAGTTTATTTTTTTACTATTTTCTACATTGTAGAATAACAGTGAAGACATCAAAACAATGAAATAACACATATGGAATCATGTAGTAACTAAAAAAGTGTTTGGTCTTTTACTTAATAGGGTTATCGTCTTAATAGGGTTATCGTCTTTATACCACCCCTAACTTGGTACAACTCAACTGATTGGCTCAAACGCACTAAGAAGGAAAGAAATTCCACAAATTAACTTTTAACAAGGCACACCTGTTAATTGAAATGCATTCCAGGTGAAGCTGGTTGAGAGAATGCCCAGAGTGTGCAAAGGTGTCATCGAGGCTATTTGAAGAATCTCAAATATAAAATATATTTTGATTTGTTTAACACTTTTTGGTTCCATGTGTTATTTTATAGTTTATGTCTTTACTATTATTCTACAATGTTGAAACTGTGTCAAACTTTTCCCTGGTACTGTATATCCCCATTGGTTTTTTAAGAATATCACTTATGAGCTTAGTTCAACTGTCATACCCCCTTCAGAAGCCAAAATATTTGCTTGTCTTACTACAATGTTTGCAAAGAAATTCAATATTAAAGAACACTGTAAGGTACTTATAGTCTCAAAACATGGTAAAAACTATATCCTTTTTTAGAGCATGGCACTTGCAACGCCAGGGTTGAGGGTTCGATTCCCACGGGGGACCAGTACGAACAAGTATACAAAATGTGTCCACTCACTACTGTAAATCGCTATGGATAAGATTGTCTGCGAAATGCCTAAAATGTAATACTTGTGGTTAGTTAGCGTTACATTTTTGCCAGCCCCATCCATTAGCGAAGTTAGCTATTTAACGAAAGAGGGGCGGGTAAACACTTTGTTATTATTTCAACTAAGGATTCTAGATTTAACATACTATTATGTTATAATTTTCATTAAATAACAACAATATGTTTAATTACGATTGCGCCTCATTTACTTAACATTAGTCAGTTAGCTTTCATTTATCCGGAAATGGCTAGCTAGTTAATTCAGTAACTTCCGTAGATATATAACGTTGCTGAAACATTATTAATAAAGTTCCTCTATATATATAGAAAAAAAGATACTTAAAATTCGAATAGGTAGTTTAATTGCACTAGTGTTAACTTGCTACCTAACTTTATAACTAGCTAGCCGCGGCAGTTCCTCTTTCAATAATAGGAAATTGAGCAACGATGACATAGAAAGTGTCAATCCAATGATGATACATTAGGTAATAGTTATATTTGATAAAGCGAAAGACACTCACCTGAAATAACGTCAGATGAGATATTTCGTTCAAGTACGTACAAGTATCGTCTGTGTTGTCACTTGTTATATAACTTGTTGAATTAGATGCTGGAAAATTCCATTCGTTAAATGTGAAGGAGGGGCCAACTTTTCGAAAAGAGAGTTCCACTTTATCCAATCGTGGTTTGCAGATTTACATATTGACGGTTCATTGGTCCTTTTATTTCGTTAGTCGTAAAAAGAGGCGGGTATTAAAGGCTGAAGTTGCGATCTAAGGGCAGTTTGGAATTTTCGTGAAGATTTGGGGGTTGGTAACCTCAACAAGATTCTTCATCCTAGATCAGTTGCTACTTACATCTTCGCAGAGCCAGAGAGTATAGGCACAGAGGGCTAGTTAAAAGTATCTGGTATAGAAGTGGTGGAAAAAGTACACGTGTCATACTTGACAAAAAGTAAAGCTACCTTAATAGAAAAGGACTCAAGTAAAAGTGAAAGTCACCCAAGAAAAAAGCTACTTGAGTAAAAGTCTAAAAGTATTTGGTTTTAAATATATTTCAGTATCAAAAGTAAAAATATAAATTATGTTTAATTCCAGAAGGTACAATTTTCTTGTTTTTTTTTTTAAATTCATGGATAGCCAGGGGCACACTCCAACACTCAGACATAATTTACAAACGAAGCATGTATGTTTAGTGAGTCTGTCAGATCAGAGGTAGTAGGGATGACAAGGCATGTTCTCTTGATAAATATATGAATTGGACCATTTTCCTGTCATGCTAAGCTTTCAAAATGTAACACAGACAATGATGTTTCACTGTTCATTAATTTATATTACAATCATTAGCCAGCACATTACAGGGGCCAACACACAGGGTCAAGGGTCAAGGACGTGCTGGATTATTGCAGAGCAGGGTAAGTAAGTGATGATATAATAGATAGGTGTTGTTCAATTACAATTACTTTTTATCTTTGAAACAAGTCATAACACAGTCCTTAAACCACAAAACAACATCACAATCTTTAAAATAGAAATATTGAATCAAATATTTGAGTTAGCATCACTGCTGTAAGTGAGATTCATTGCATGTTCTCTGAAATCCATATATGGAATGAATCTCAGGCAAGTCACGTGAACATCCTATCAAGGTTACAGGTGTCTACGTTATTAACATATTTAAACAGTCATGGGTTTCAGTAATATGTTGCTTTAAAACAATGAGATCTCAAACAAGTTCGAAAAATGTTTTATTGTCTCTTTCTCCACAATAAAAACATGATATTATGTCATTTGAATGCATACACTACTGTAAGTCATGACTCGCTTTGGATAAAAATGTCTGCTAAATAGCAAATACACTGAGTGTACAAAACCTTAAGAACACCTTCCTAATATTGAGTTGTACTCTAAAAAGTGCAGAAAGCGTTCCACAGGGATGCTGGCCCATGTTAACTCCAATGCTTCCCACAGTTGTGTCAAGTAGGCTGGTAGTGAATCTCTACTCCGAATAGCTCGTTCCATCTCATACCATAGATGCTCAATTGGATTGAGATCTGGTGACTGGGCAGGCCACTGCAGTAAGCTGAATTCACTGTCATAATTGTGAAACCATTCCTGGACAATCCTAGTTTTGTGGCATGGAGCATGATCCTGCTAAAAAAATGAATTTGCAGATGGATAGACTGCTGCCATGAAGGGATGCACCTGATTGAGGCTCCCAAGTGGCGCAGTGGTCTAAGACACTTTATCTCAGTGCTAGAGGTGTCACTACAGACAACCTGGTTCAAATCCAGACTGTATCACAACTGGCTGTGATTGGGAGTCCCATAGAGCGGTGCACAATTGGCCCAGCGTCATTGTACAGTCGTGGCCAAAGGTTTTGAGAATGACAAAAGTATTGGTCTCCACAAAGTTTGCTGCTTCAGTGTTCTTAGATCTTTTCTATAGTTACTATGGAACCCTGAAGTATAATTACAAGTGTCAAAGGCTTTCATTGACAATGACATTCAGTTTATGCAAAGAGTCAATATTTGCAGTGTTGACCCTTCTTTTTCAAGACCTCTGCAATCCACCCTGGCATGCTGTCAATTAACATCCTGACTGATGGCAGGCCATTCTTGCATAATCAATGCTTGGAGTTTGTCAGAAGTTGTGGGTTTATGTTTGTCCACCCACCTCTTGAGGATCGACCACAAGTTCTCAATGGGATTAAGGTCTGTGGAGTTTCCTGGCCATGGACCCAAAATGTTGATGTTTTGTTCCCCGAGCCACTTAGTTATCGCTTTTGCCTTATGGCAAGGTGCTCCATCGTGCTGGAAAAGGCATTGGTCGTCACCAAACTGTTCTTGGATGGTTGGGAGAAGGAGGATGTGTTGGTACCATTCTTTATTCATGGCTGTGTTCTTAGGCAAAATTGTGAGTGAGCCCACTCCCTTGGCTGAGAAGCATCCCCACACATGAATGGTCTGAGGATGATTTACTGTTGGCATGACACAGGACTGATGGTAGCGCTCACCTTGTCTTCTCAGGACAAGGTGTTTTCCGGATGGCCCAAACAATCGGAAAGGGGATTCATCAGAGAAAATGACTCTAGCCCAGTCCTCAGCAGTCCAATCCCTGTACCTTTTGCAGAATATCAGTCTGTCCCTGATGTTTTTCCTGGAGAGAAGTGGCTTCTTTGCTGCCCTTCTTGACACCAGGCCATCCTTCAAAAGTCTTCGCCTCACTGTGCGTGCAGATGCTCTCACACCTGCCTGCTGCCATTCCTGAGCAAACTCTGCACTGGTGGTGCCCCGATCCCGCAGCTAAATCAACTTTAGAAGACGGTCCTGGCGCTTGCTGGACTTTCTTGGGCGCCCTGACGCCTTCTTCACAACAATTGAACCTCTCTCCTTGAAGTTCTTGATGATCCGATAAATGGTTGATTTAGGTGCAATCTTACCAGTAGCAATATCCTTGCCTGTTAGGCCCTTTTTGTGCAAAGCAATGATGACGGCACGTGTTTCATTGCAGGTAACCATGGTTGACAGAGGAAGAACAATGATTTCAAGCACCGCCCTCCTTTTAAAGCTTCCAGTCTGTTATTCTGACTCAATCAGCATGACAGAGTGATCTCCACCCTTGTCCTCGTCAACACTCTCACCTGTGTTAACGAGACAATCACTGACATGATGATCCTTTTGTGGCAGGGCTGAAATGCAGTGGAAATGTTTTTTGGGGATTAAGTTCATTTTCATGGCAAAGAGGGACTTTGCAACTAATTGCAATTCATCTGATCACTCTTCATGACATTCTGGAGTAAATGCAAATTGCCATCATCGACACTGAGGCAGCAAACTTTGTGGAGACCAATACTTGTGTCATTCTCAAAACTTTTGGCCACGACTGTAAATAAGAATTTGTTCTTAACTGACTTGCTTAGTTAAATAAATGTACAAAAAAAAAAAAAAAAAAAAAAGATGTTCAGAAGTCCTGTGTCATTCAAACGTTGCTCCAATGGTGTCCTTTTGTAGGTACTAACTAATTCTACCATGGTTCGGTGGACAAAGCCTATGGAGAAAATGAACGGCGTTTTTGGAGGGTTTTTGGATTAACACAGAAAATAACGTCTGTGGTCAACACAGGCTTAGGAGATCATATACTGTATGTTTTGTTCTATGAGATAATCTTCATCAGCTAACGTCACTTTTGTGAATTTTGAAGAATTTATGTAATCAAAAAAAGCACACGAAGCACATAACGTGGCACAGATGCATTGACCAACTTCCCAAAGTGAAAAGGGAAAGAATCCTAATGATGGACCAGACCAGACCAGACCAGAGAGGGAGTCAGTGAACTTAGTGTTGTTGATATGGCCTCTCGCATTCAGACAATTCATCCTCTGTTGTGATTGGTTTCCTACCGTTTGATAAAAGGGGAACACAACATAAACAAAACTACACAGATTTGTTTGAATGGAACTGTGAACGGCATGTGCCCTACATACAGTAGCTAACTCAATTCTGTCCAAAAGAATGCTGAGGGGGCAAATTCTATTTGGATGATTGCTTTATTCATTACGGTATCAGGGCTTTTCTCTTCAAAACACAGCTGGATCTGGTATGTCAGCTGGACAATTGACACCATTGTCATGTGATTAGTCAGATTGTTTCAGAGTAAATTCAGGTCAACAGTATTTTATTCAATTTTAAACCAATTGCATTTAATACATATGGAAAAGCAGCACACTTATAATCACCTGTCTAATCTGATTGAATAGCCTTCATTGTAAAACACAGTAGAATGGTCACTATGTGACTGCATACTATTTACAAATAATCTGACTAAAAGTCAATGGGTCATCAATCTTAAATCAATGAGTCTTTCATGAGGTCAATTCTAGTTATGTAGTATTGACAAGGCAGTTTTAAGGTGGGGGGACAATTGAACAATAATGTCTATTAAGGTGCTGCTGAGTGAACCATGCTAGATATGCAACTTTGTGTTGTTGAAATCATTTCTGATGAATGCTATCTGATCAAATTAAATCAAAGTTTATTTGTCATGTGCGCCGAATACAACAGGTGTACACCTTACTTACAGCCCTAACCAACAGCGCAGTTTTTAAGTAAAAAATAAGTATTAGGTAAACAATAGATAAATAAAGGAATAAAAAAACAGTAAAATGACAGTAAAAAAATAACAGTAGCGAGGCTATATACATGTGGTACCGATACAGAGTCAATGTGCTGGGGCACCGGTTAGTCGGGCTAATTGAGGTAATATTTACTTGTAGGTATAGTTAAAGTGTGTGTGTGTCTTATGGCTTGGGGGTAAAAGCTGTTGAGAAGCCTTTTGGACCTAGACTTGGCATGCCCTCTTCACGACTGTCTTGGTGTGTTTGGACCATTCTAGTTTGTTGGTGATGTGGACACCAAGGAACTTGAAGCTCTCAACCTGCTCCACTACAGCCCCGTCGATGAGAATGGGGTGTGCTTGGTCCTCCTTTTCCTGTAGTCCACAATCATCTCCTTTGTCTTGATCACGTTGAGGGAGAGGTTGTAATCCTGGCACCACACGGCCAGGTCTCTTACGTCCTCCCTATAGGTTGTCTCGTCATTGTCGGTGATCAGGCCTACCACTGTTGTGTCATCTGCAAACTGAATGATGGTGTTGGAGTCGTGCTTGGCCATGCAGTTGTGGGTGAACAGGGAGTACAGGAGGGGACTGAGCACACACCCCTGAGGGTTCCCAGTGTTGAGGATCAGCGTGGCAGATGTGTTGTTACCTACCCTTACCACCTGGGGGTGACCCGTCAGGAAGTCCAGGATCCAGTTGCAGAGGGAGGTGTTTAGTCCCGGGATCCTTAGCTTAGTGATGAGGTTAGAGGGCACTATGGTGTTGAATGCTGAGCTGTAGTCAATGAATAGCATTCTCACGTAGGTGTTCCTTTTGTCCAGGTGGGAAAGGGCCGTGTGGAGTGCATCTGTTTGAGCAGTATGCAAATTGTAGTAGGTCTAGAGTTTCTGGGATAATGGTGTTAATATGAGCAATGACCAGCCTTTCAAAACACTTTATGGCTACAGACGAGTTTGAATATCTATGGTCCATGGTCTATTAGTACTGAGTGATTAACCAACATTTCGGTTATTTTCATTTTTTAAACAACTAATTGACCGACGTAGGTTCAATTATTTGAATTCAATTTCTTCTTTTTTTCTGTCAGCTCAATGCGCACATCGCACAGTTTCTCAGGTCGCGGACCTGTTAATGGTGGGTCGCGACGTGTCAGAGTACATTTATAATTATTACTGTAATTGATTTGGCAAAGTGCAACTGCGCTCTCGGTTCAGTGCGCTCTCTGCTTAGCACCCGTGCCTCTGCTCAGTTTGGCAGCTGCGCGAGTGGGAGGAAGAAGTGCGTGTGCCTCGTGGTTTACCGGATGTTTTTTTTCTGCGGTCTTCTTGAAGATCACTCCGCGACACACACGCTGTTGCGTTGCGCTGTCGTTCAGCGGTAGACGATGCGCTGTCGTTCAGCGGTAGACGATGCGCCGTCAGCCGCTGATTTGTCGTTCCCGCTCGCCGTCACTCACCGCTGTCATCGAATTGACTCAAGTTAGCCACAGGTTCTGACTGAGCTCTATCGTGACGAAACGCAAATACAGCGATGAGTGCCCCTCTCTTGGTTTCATACAAACCGTTCAGAAATAACGAGGAGCAACCACAATGAGTTTTGTGCGGGGAAGCGCTTAGTAACGAGTCTCTCAAAAAACAAAACAAATTAAAACGACAAGTCCTGAATAAACAACCACAGCATGACGGTCAACCCAGGGACTTATATTAGAACAAGGCAGAATGCTTCAGGAAACAGTGCTTCGACAGTGGAAGAGCAAGTCAGCTAGCAAGGCATTGTTGTCATTTTATAACAGGTGATGGTGACACTGTAAGCAGAAATAATGGATTACTATCTCACAGTAGTCGATGTGAGTTTCTCTTTCAAACAATCCCTTTGCACACAGCTAATAGCTAGCTAGCTAACGTTAGCCAAAGCAAGCTAGCTAGCTACTGATACGGCAACCCTAAGTAACAGTAACGTTAGTTACAGATTAAAAATGATCACTTCTACTTTACATTTTACTGTAGAAATTATTGTTTATTCCAGTTCAGAATGAAAATGATTTTTATTTTAACAGCAACAGTTCCAACCTAGACAGATATGTAATAGTGTTTTTAATGTGGAACAATGCACATGAATAGCTATTTATATGGTTATTCAATTTCGTTATTTGTTTTTATATATACTGCATTTGTTTTAGGCTTAAGGGTAATGTAATGTGTACCCATATTTAACATATTTACATATAGTTGCATGTTTTCATAAACTTGGGTCCCAGGAAAACACAGAATTTCTAATTTGGGTCCCAGGCTGGAAAAGTGTTTAAATATAGGGACCAGCTGTTTCTTCGCAAGGTATCTCTACCTGATAATGCATGCTCTAAGTTATTCATATTTAGTATTCAGCAGTCATAAAAATATTCCTTATTTACTTTGAAGAACTACACAATTGTGATTTTGTCAGACAGCATAGGCAGCATCTCTATAGATATGACTTGGAATTAAATAATAAAGTCATCAAATATAACAAATGTAATATTACACAACTAAAATATTTTTTATTAAAGTAAAGTAATGTGAATAAATCATGGCACTTTTATTATTGTTTTATTCTGTGTTGTTACCATTCAACCAACATAATGCATTTAATGTAAAACATTTTTTATCGAGAATTTAACATTTTTTATCATCAAACCGAAACCAAACCAGCCTCAAAAAGCACTAATCTCTCAGCGCTACCATCTAAGCCTCCTTACCTCTCTCCCTGCCCTGTGGTTTCCCTCTGTGAGCCATCATCATGTAATGACCCTGGTCACATTGACACAGACTGGATCACAACGTAAGGTTTGGAAAATTCATAATATTCGATTAAGCATAGAAGGGAGTCCAAATGACAGGCGTATAACACGTCCCCCTCTGAGCTGGTGACACATATATATAGATACCAGCTGTCTCCCCAAACGTCCTTTGTGTATTTCCGACTACACATATCCATGTGATGCACTCCCACAAGACTAAAGTTATAACCAAGAGCTCTTTGGATAGAAATGCCACAGAGGACAATGTATGAAATCCCATTCAATAATATGTGTTAGTAATGTCTGTTCATCGAGTGAAATAAAACAGTAATTCATTATACTATTGCGTATTCATTTTTAGACAAAACTACTAAATCTTTTTAGAATTTAGAATGTTTTTTTTATTTAATAGTACAGTGGCAAATATCTCTATGATTCATTTGCACAGAAATAACTTACTATCAGATTATCAAGCCAACTGAGGGAAAGTCAGGGAGTCATTGTCAAGGTCTTGTTAGTCACGATGTTGTTGCCATCAGTGTGACTGTATTGTGTGTTGACTGTGACAGCAAGCTGTCTTCCTACACAGGATGTGATTAATTAAGATTACTGACTTCAGCTTTAACTATTTACAGACTTCAGCTTAACAAAATAGCTCAGTGAGTCAATAGACAGGACAGACAGAGAAGGACAAACCCAGGAGGCAGACAGAAATATCAGGGTCACCCTCCATTGTAAGCAAAGCGGTAAACAAATAAGCACATCCAGATGCCAAACACAACAGCAACTAAACATGTCACTATACATGGGATCCACCACCCTGTAGCTACAGGTATTTATCCTTACTGTATCCACCACAAACGCATGAACATAACTTTAAGCACAATAATGTTCTGTTATGATAATGAGTAGGAGGCTATTATCCATGAACTTTATTTGAACTGATCATTCCCAATGCAAAACGTGACAAGATATACAGTATAATTCATACAAGGTATGTTTTATAATTGACCTTGTCTGTAACTATGAGTGTCCTGCAATTATGGCCAGGTCTGTCTTGCAAAAGAGTATGCTAAATCTCAATGATCAAATAAAGGTCAAACAAAACATGTTTTTGTCGGAGGATAGACGTTTTTAACCGAGTTAATTTTGCAGATTTTTTTCGATGAAAACTTAGATTGTCAAGTTCAGCTTGTAGCCTGCTTACCCTTGAGTAGCAGAAACCCATGCAAATGGTAGAATTGATGGCCACACAGAAGTAACATTAATGTCTCTCCTCATACAGAGTGTAGTCTGTGGTCACACACATGGGGACAGCTTGGCTGAACAGTAGACAAGGAGGCCACACATGATTCCATTTGGCAAGCAGCTATGACTTTCCGTCACACAATCAAGAACCTGCATGGAATTAAAGTAAATGGCAAGAAGAAAATATGAACAAATATATATATAGTTAGTAAATCAATAGAGGTTTGTACATTTGATAAACCATTTAAATAAAATAAAACTGTCCTGCAGCAAGGCTCCCAAGTGGCGCCATGGTCTAAGACACTGCATCTCAGTGCTAGAGGCGTCACTACAGACAATCTGCTTCGAATCCAGACTGTATCACAACCGGCCATGATTGGGAGTCTCATAGGGCAGTGCACAATTGGCCCAGCGAATTTAAGAATTTATTCTTAACTGACTTGCCTAGTTAAATAAAGGTTAAATAAAAAATTGCAGGACAAAAGAAGCTGTATCAGCGTTCCTGTAAGATCAACTCTGCTCACCCACTATGTAGAGTTGGGCACCTGCAGGCCAGATGATGCTGCCTGATGGTCTTTATACAGGCATCCTAATCCACCTTGATCCTACTGGATCTCCTATCTGACAGAGTGAAAGCAGGAGTCTCCAGGCTCATTATAAGGACGACATGCATAAATACATTTACATTTATTTGTAATTTAGCAGTCGTTCTTATCCAGAGCGACTTACAGTTAGTACATCTTAAGATAGCTACAGTAGGTGGGACATCCACATATCACAGTCATAGTGAGTACATTTTCCTCAATAAAGTAGCTGTCAGCAAAGTCAGAGATAGTAAGGGGGGGAAAAAGTAATGTTAGTTCACGAAAGGTATCCTCTGTAACTACAAACCTCCATTACGAGTCCAGTGATGATGTGTAGGGTTAACCTGTAAAAACCTCATAATAACCCTGTGGCAATCTCACTGGGTGACACAATAGAAAATGACGTGGTGAAGTCTGATTGGCCCGGTTCAGAAACAACCCCTAACCCAACTCCTAGATAAGAGTGTCTGATAAATGACTTAAATGTAAATGTTCTTCTGATCTAGGAACAGGATCTGTTAAGTACGGTATAAGGTCTACAATATGGTAGAAAATTCAACCAAACATGAAATTATGAAATCAACAAAACATTTCACCATGGCATTGGATATAGTTTAAAACTTTGATTTTCCACGTTGATTCAGTGTCATCACATTTATTTATTTTGGTTGAAATGACTTACTATAAAACCTATTTTTTTTAAATCGTGCACGCTCTTGGAAAACCAACTGATTGGTTCTGGTACCTAGGGGCTAGGGGTTATTTTTGGACATACTGTAGACCTACTTTAGTTGTTTTCTTACACTTTTCACTTTCAGTTGTGACGGTGTGTTTAAAAATAATCTATAAGCTATCATGTGTTGTCAAATATGGTCAAAGTTCATACAATGCCATAAATATGTTTTGCCTGATATATTGGTATCACTCTGCTTTCAACCATCTAAAAGCACAACCAAATTCCAATGGAAAATCTGATTTTTGGATTAGTTGACACATAAATGTCTTATCACTGTGCTTTCAAGCATTTAAAAGCACAAGAAAGTTCAAATGTGAGTACAATGTCAGATATTTTGTTAATTTATACAACAACTTAATGTGTTATCACTGTGCTTCATCTAATACCACAACCAAATGACCTGGATTGCAGTTGAGATTACATTAAAAGTAGAAGGTGCAAGTGATCAATGCCGTTTAAGAGTCTGTACAGATTATAATAGCACTTAAGATTTCCACAGACCTGCGACCCTGAACATGCACACTTTCAATGATTACATAAAAATACAGTTATTGTTACAGTAGACTCAAAATGTGGCCATGGAAGTGTTACCCATTTTAAGGTTCAATACAAAATTCTGTTACCTTAATTCTTACAGTTTTACAAAATTAAGATTGAATTGAACCAAACACCAACATTTAACGATATGTATCTGTTACTTGTACAGTTAGATTTTAGCCACTGGATTAACCTTATTCTTTTATTTCTTTAACTTTTATTATTGGTTGAGATGGAGACATGAATCCAACATATAATTTGTTAACTTGTCGTCAAGTTGCAAAAGAGATATTGATTTGTGTTTATTTGTCAACGCAACCAAATATCAACATTTGAAGATGTTTCTTCTGCTTGGATAGCTCCACCTGTGCAACTGAGTCTGGCTTTGATTCCAGTTTGTCTGCAAGTTAATAGTTGATATGTTGGATTCGTGTCTCCATTTCAACCTTAATAAGACTTAATAAAATCGAATCCAACTTTAAATGCACTTTCAATACAGTTTGATTCCATTTTATCCTATTCTTTAACCTTGATTTTTAGTTGAGATGGAAACGTGAATCCAACATATTTATTATTAACTTGTTGATTCCATTTGCAGCTAATGCCACTTTTTGTGAATTTTGAAGCATTTTCGTAATCAAAACAAGCACATAAAGACTTTCATAAAGTTCATGTTAACTGACGCTTGGTCCCTTCTAGTCATGACCCTCTTGCTTCGCCTGAGCACTCATAGAAATTAGTTTGGGAGTCAGTAGGCCTACTGAGTTACGGTAAAATAATAGTGTTCAGTTTGTGAAGTTCTACGAACTTTGATGATATGTTATGAAGTCTGGAGTAGACTCAAATTTAGCAGGTTTTCGTCATGAATCTTGTTCTGAAGGCAGCTCTAGCTGGTCACAAGCTGGTACAGCCACCAAGCCATAAAATCTAACCTTAACTACACTGCTAAAGCTAATGCCTAATCCTAACCTTAAATTAAGACCAATTTTTTACAATAGGCCTACAGCCAATTTTGACTTTGCAGCTGGCCTATCTAAGGGGAAATAAATGTCAACATGCTCCAATTTAGCAATGTAGGTGTAATGAATGATAGGGAAATTGTCTTTTACATTGTAGAACCAGTTTATTGGTTGTATTTGACAATTTGTAGGCATAATGGTATGGTCGTGCCGTGCGTTGGGCCAACCTGATTGAGGTCAACTTTGTTTCCACCAGTTTTTTGGAAGTTGTATAGTAATTTACGCTTGAAATGACACATATTGTATGTTATGCTGCGTTTTGACTGTAACACCAGTGTTACACCACCCTTATGTTATACTAGGGACATTGTGTTTCCATAGCTAGGGCTGACAGTGAAGACCTGTGAAGAGCAGAATCAACAACCTCGGCATAATCAAAACAGTTGCTTCGTGAGAAGGTGTTAAAGTTCACAGTGAGACATAGTTACGTAAAGGCCAGCTGAAAATTAACAGTGGCCTAAGTGAGAGCAGGTCCACCGTAGCCATGGCCCAGTGAGACACAGGTGCCGGCCCGCGTAGATGGAAAATTAAAAGTCTGAGCCTTTTTGGTAAAACACTGTTGAAATCCTGTATAGAAATGTGCCTACTTGGTCTACATAATGCCTTAATGGTGTATGTAGAGCCCAGTACATCACTGGGGCTACGTTTCCTGCCATCCAGGACCTATATACAGGACCTATATACAGGACCTATATACAGGACCTATATACTTGGCGGTTTCAGAGAAAGGCCCCAAAAATTGTCAAAGACTCCAGTTACCCAAGTCATAGACTGTTCTCTCTGCTACCGCACAGTATGCCAAGTCTAGGACCAAAAGGCTCCTTAACAGCTTCTACCCCCAAGCCATAAGACTGCTGAACAGTTAATCTAACGGCCGCCTGGACTACACTGCTGCTACTCACTGTTTATTATCTATGCATTGTCACTTTACCCCTACCTACATGTACAAATTACCTCGACTAACCTGTACCCCCAGCACATTAACTCGGTACCAGTACCCTCTGTATATAGCCTCATTATTGTTATTTTATTGTGTTACTTAAAAAAAAAGAAGTATTTTATTAAAACTGCATTATTGGTTAAAGGCTTGTAAGTAAGCATTTCACGGTAAGGTCTCTACACCTGTTGTATTTGGCGTGTGTGACAAATAACCAAATAAAACACCTAGTCATGACTGATTATAGTAAACCTTGTAGTCAGAAGTACTCAGTGGGCAGAAACTGGTTGAATCAGCGTTGTTTCCATGTCATTTCCACCAAATCAATGTGAAAAACTGAATGTAAATCAAAACGACAAGGGTTATTTTTCCCCAGAGGATAAGCCTTTAGAGAACCCTTTTTGGTTCCAGGTAGAACCCTTTTTCACAGATGGTTCTACATGGAACCTAAAATGGTTTTACCTGGAACCAAAAATAGTTATCCTATGGGTAGAACTGACGTGTGCCCTGTGGGTAGCTTTCAGATGTCAAGTCTCCCTGTTCTGTCAGGCTTATGTTCATCTGAAATCTTTCATATTATACCCAGTCCACTTGTCTGTCCCAATGTCCAAATGCCATGTTGGCTTTAGCCTTGTTTTTTTGACACAATCTTAAATAACCCAACTGTAAAATCTATGTGCCTGATTAGCATGTAGTAAACCCTCGATGCTGCCTTCCAGAACATGTAATAATCTACTGCATCGATGGGAACAGATAGCCAATATCCAGCCGTCCAGCAGTTTTACAACAATCCTGGATGGTCCCTTATTGCCAAGTGTTTTCATTTGAAGTTAATGATTGTAGAGAGGATTATCCCTGTCTCTCATATCCGTGTAAGGTTGTATCTGAGAGGACTTTGTTTTGGGCTCCCATGTGGCTCAGCGGTCTAAGGCACTGCATCTCAGTGCTAGAGGTGTCACTGCAGACCCTGGTTCGATCCCAGGCTGTATCACAACCGGCCGTGACCTGGGGTCCCATAGGGCCGCACACAATTTGCCCAGCGTCTTCCAGGTTAGGGGAGGCCGGGGTAAGCCGTTATTGTATATAATAATTTTTTGAAGATGGTCTATCCACCATTACACACTAAAACAAATGTTACTGTTACGAAAAGGGCCAGAACCGACTCAGGTCCTTCAACGTGTGCAGTAAACTACTACCCGTCTGTGTTTTTTTTTGCAGTGGTGTGCTGGGACGCCAACATAAAGGCCGGTGATGCTTCTCGGGTAAATAAGCTGATCAGGAAGGCTAGCTCTGTTCTGGGGATTAACCTCGACAATCTATAGGAGGTGGCGGAGAGACGGATCCTGGCCAAACTGCCGGCCATCATGGACAACGTCACCCACCCTCTGCATACCACGGTTATGATGCAGAGGAGCACTTTCAGTCACAGACTGATACCAACAAGGTGTGCCAGAGAGCGCTACAGGAATTCCTTCCTGCCAGCGGCTATTAGACTATTTAATGCCTCACCAGGGTGCCGTGCCGTCTGCAACATAGACCTGGAGCTGTTGGGGTGTTAGGACCTAGTTTAACAATTATGCATCCATTCGTGAGTAACTCTGGTCTGTAATCACTCATTCACTCAGGACTTATTCAATCAGGACTGTATATACATGTTCATGTACAGTTGTTATATCATATCACGTGCAATACTGTAAGTAATTCTTGGACTGAACTTACGTAGTCATTCACTCAGGAATGCATATTAGTATCCTGTCAGTTGTATCTTTTTTCATTGCTTTGAGTTTATCTATCTATTTACCTGTACAGTTAATGTAACCATGCAAATATTCACTTACCTGTACATTTAACTGTACATTTACCTGTACAGTTATTTTAACCATGCAAAATATTCACTTACCTGTTCATTTAACCAGACTGTATATTAGGTAAGCTATTATTACCCTCACTTATATCATACACACATTTAGCTATTTAAGTATTTCTCTGCCATCGACCTGTATAGTATAGTTAACCATATTTGTATCTTTTTTTCACTCTGTAACAATGTATAGTCTAATCTATCTATCTATCTATCTATCTATCTATCTATCTATCTATCTATCTATCTATCTATCTATCTATCTATCTATCTATCTATCTATCTATCTATCTATCTATCTATCTATCTATCTATCTATCTATCTATCTATCTATCTATCTATCTATCTATCTATCTATCTATCTATCTATCTATCTATCTATCTATCTATCTATCTATCTATCTATCTATCTATCTACCTACCTACCTACCTACCTACCTACCTACCTACCTACCTACCTACCTACCTACCTACCTACCTACCTACCTACCTACCTACCTACCTACCTACCTACCTACCTACCTACCTACCTACCTACCTACCTACCTACCTACCTACCTACCTACCTACCTACCTACCTACCTACCTACCTACCTACCTACCTACCTACCTACCTACCTACCTACCTACCTACCTACCTACCTACCTACCTACCTACCTACCTACCTACCTACCTACCTACCTACCTACCTACCTACCTACATCTATCTATCTATCTATCTATCTTTGTTTCTCTTGTCGTGATGTGTGTTTGGTTATATATTTATGTTTTTAATCCCCGCCCCTGTCCCCGCAGGAGGTCTTTTGCCTTTTAGTAGGCCGTCATTGTAAATAAGAATTTGTTGCCTACTTAAATAAAGGTTAAATAAAACATGTAAAAATTATCTATATGTACTATAATAGTTTTTCCAACACACTGACTCATGCAATGGGATGGAATGGCTTTTCTATTACTGATCTATGACTGCACGTTTTGTTCTATCTCAAAGCTGACTTTGCTTATCTGGAAAGTCTAATCAGTAAAATGTTGAGAAATCTGGTCTTGGAGTCCGTAGGTACTGGAGGATTTCTTGTTCAAGAACCCTTTTCATGCTTGGATAGTCAGGCTGACCAAGCATGATGCTCTACCATTAGAACTATACCAACTGTTCTATTGGATAGTAGATTGGCCGGCGGGCCAAACACACTTCATGAAGTCAGATATAAGGATCATTCCGTTTTACAATCTTGGAAGGCAGTACAGTGATTTCTGTATATTTTGTCCATGGGTGATGATTAACTAAAGGTGGGTTTATAGTTAGCCGACACCAAGAGTGTGTTCTTCTTCCATGCTTTTGTTAGGACAAGGGGACCACACAAGGAAGTCTTCCTGAACAGGAGGATGCATTACTAGTAGTTCTCAACTTTATTCAACCTCAACAAGTAAGGAAGACTTAACAAATAGGAATTTTTTAATATTTGTTCTTGGGATTCTAGGACGTTTGTATAAGGACGTTTCTTTCCATTCTGGATGTCTATTGTAAGTGTCAAAGAACTGCAATAATAAGGTTTTTAGCTAAATTTATTTATTTTTGACATTCTTGATCAAATCAAACATTCCTTTTCTACTTAGTGAAAGTTACATATCAATGCTACACCTGTTCTGTAATTCACCATTCTTCTGATTGAATTGTAAATAGGAAAAATAGTGTGCGTTGGAATAAAAGGAAATTAAACATTAGCAACATTGCCCAACATTCAACCAGTCAGATCTAAGTGGTGACCAGTGGGTGAAAGTGTTTAGATAGTAAAGGTAATTGTTGGTCTCTCCGGGAGAGATCTCTTCTGGACTCATTAACCATGACGACGGGTACAGGGGGCCCAGTGGCCTCGTTCTCTGTGTGGGACTATGTGGTGTTTGTGGGCACAGTCCTGGGGGCAGCTGGCATCGGCCTGTTCCAAGCCATCCGGGGCCGCAAGAACACCAGCAGCGATGAGTTCCTGCTGGGGGGCCGTCAGATGACAGCGGTGCCCGTCGCCATGTCCCTCACTGCCAGTTTCATGTCTGGCATCACTGTGATCGGCACGCCAGCTGAGGCCTATCGGTTTGGGGCGGCCTTCTGGATCTTTGGCATCTCCTATGCCATCATGTCCATCATCACCGCCGAGATCTTCGTCCCTCTCTTCTACCGCCTGGGCATCACCAGCACCTACGAGGTACTGTAAGGAGATATTCTAGACTGGGTCAGACCCACCTGGGTCAAATACATATACTATATGTCAAATACTTTAAAACATTTGAGGTGCAAATAGCTTGGCGATTCCTTTGTGTCCATTGTATCGGTCAAACAGCAAGCAAGGTGTATGGAGATAAAGATATAGGGGGACTTGGGTAAGAGGTGTGCATGAATTACATTTTTAATTTTTTAATGTTTTTAAGATGATTCAACAGGGAGAGGTGAAGATGAGAGGATGTGCTCTAAAATGTCCAGCAGTTGTAATTTAATAAATAATCACTGATCCATGAAAATAATCTAATCCTAATCCTCTGTTACATCTGTTACATTCAGCATCTATGAGTAGTTGCCATAAAAGTATTTGATTTGTTTTGAGCACAAAGCCGTCCAACAGTTTTACACCAATCCCGGATGGTCCCTTATAGCTAAGTGTTTCATTTGAAGTTAATGATTGTAGAGAGGATTATCCCTGTCTCTCATATTCATGTAAGGTTGTAACTGAGAGGACTTTGTTTTTGATGGTGGCCTATCCACCATTATACACTAAAACAAATGTTACTGACATTAATGCAATCTGTGGATAGGAGCATTACAGTTTGAGTCCTTGAGTGATTTAGTATCCATATTTTCCTAAAAACTGGACATTGTCTTCTCTTTCAACAAGTGCTTATATCTATCTACAGTTGAAGTCGGACGTTTACATACACTTCGGTTGAAGTCATTAAAACTCATTTTTCAACCACTCCACAGATTTCGTGTTAACAAACTATACTTTGTGCATGACACAAGTAATTCTTCCAACAATTGTTTACAGAAAGATTATTTCACTTTCACTTATAATTCACTATATCACAATTCCAGTGTGTCAGAAGTTTACATACACTAAGTTGACTGTGCCTTTAAACAGCTTGAAAAATTCCTTAAAATGATGTCATAGCTTTAGAATCTTATGATAGGCTAATTGACATCATTTGAGTCAATTGAAGGTGTACCTGTGGATGTATTTCAAGGCCTACCTTCAAACTCAGTGCCTCTTTGCTCGACATCATGGGAAAATCTAAATAAATCAGCCAAGACCTCAGAAAGAAAATTGTAGACCTCCACAAATCTGGTTCATCCTTGGGAGCAATTTCCAAATGCCTGAAGGATCCACGTTCATCTGTACAAACAATAGTACGCAAGTATAAACACCATGGGACCACGCAGCCGTCATACCGCTCAGGAAGGAGACGTGTTCTGTCTCCTAGAGATGAATGTACTTTGATGCGAAAAGTGCAAATCAATCCCAGAACAACAGCAAAGGACCTTGTGAAGATGCTTTATCCACAGTAAAATGAGTCCTATATCGACATAACCTGAAAGGCCGCTCAGCAAGGAAGAAACCACTGCTCCAAAACCGCCATAAAAAAGCCAGACTACGGTTTGCAACTGCACATGGGGACAAAGATTGTACTTTTTGGAGAAATGTCCTCTGGTCTGATGAAAAAAAAAACTGTTTGGCCATAATGACCATCGTTATATTTTGAGGAAAAAGGGGGGGGTGCTTGCAAGCCAAAGAACACCATCCCATCCGTGAAGCACGGGGGTGGCAGCATCATGTTGTGGGGTTGCTTTGCTGCAGGAGGGACTAGTGCTCTTCACAAAATAAATGGCATCATGAGGAAGGAAAATTATGTGGATATATTGAAGCAACATCTCAAGACATCAGTCAGGAAGTTAAAGCTTGGTCGCAAATGGACAATGACCCCAAGCATACTTCCAAAGTTGTGGCAAAATGGCTTAAGGACAACAAAGTCAAGGTATTGGAGTGGCCATCACAAAGCCCTGACCTCAATCCTATAGAACATTTGTGGGCAGAACTGAAAAAGTATGTGCGAGCAAGGAGGCCTACAAACCTGACTCAGTTACACCAATGGGCCAAAATTCACCCAACTTATTGTGGGAAGGTTGTGGAAGGCTACCCGAAACGTTTGACCCAAGTTAAACTATTTAAAGGCAATGCTACCAAATACTAATTGATTGTATGTAAACTTCTGACCCACTGGGAAAGTGATAACAGAATTAAAAGCTGAGATAAATAATTATCTCTATTATTCTGACATTTCACATTCTTAAAATGAAGTGGTGATCCTAACTGACCTAAGACATGGAATTTTTACTAGGATAAAGTTTACTAGGATAATTGTTTTTCCAACATACTGACTCATACAATGGGATGGAATGGCTTATCTATTACTGATCTATGACTGCACGTTTTGTTCTATCTCAAAGCTGACTTTGCTTATCTGGAAAGTCTAATCAGTAAAATGTTGAGATATCTGGTCTTGGAGTCCGTAAGCACTGGAGAATTTCTTGATGCAGAACCCTTTTCATGCTTCGACAGTCAGGCTGACCAAGCATGGTGCCCTACCATTAGAACTACACCAACCAGGCTGGGTCAGATCCACCTGGGTCAAATATATATATATAGTATGTCAAATACATTAAAACATTTGAGCTACCATTTAGCAGGTTGCCATTTATTGGGATGACTCATGTGCTGAAGGCAGCTCTGCAGCGTAGTCACTTAACTGGCACAGAAAAAAAGTTATAAAATCTGATTTTAATCCTAACAATAACCTTAACCCTTACCTTAACCCCACTGCTAACCCCACACTGCTAACCTTATGCCTAATGCTAACTTTAAATTAAGACCAAAAAGCACATTTTCGTTTTATTACTCTTTTCAATATATAGCCAATTTTGACTGCAGCTGGCGCTCAGTTCTGCCTTTAGGACAAGATGTATCCCAATAAGCATCAACTCGCAACCATTTATGACTTGAACAAAACAGCTGTAGACCTGCAGATAGACAGACTACTGAAAAGTCAATGGATCTTTCATCATTGTCACTTCCTGACTAGGAAAAAATATTTACAAATTTAAAAAGCCAATGAAATCAGACCAGGTTTGACTGAACTGTTTATTTTTTCTGTAGTATCTGGAGATGCGTTTCAACAAGTTGATTCGGGTGATCGGGACCAGCATGTACATCGTACAAACGGTAAATATTCAGTTAACATCGTGAAAATGGGACGACAGGGTACATCTTAATGAAGCTAATGTAGACAATATTCAGGGCCGGCCCTGGACGTTATGCCCCCCCCCCGATCGGCTACTACACTGCCGGCGCCCCCCGGGAGAAGCGAGTGGGGGTAGCCAATAGTCAAAATGCCACCCCAAATTCAAGTGCCGCCATTGGCAATTGCCTAATCTTGCCTAATGGAAGAGCCAGCCCTGGACGAAACCACTGCCTGATTTCAGGAAGTCGTCTGGGTATCTAGGGTAAACATTCCACCTTATGAATGTGCATCAAGCATATGTTTACATCAATCAACTAATGGATGAGTTTATTTCAGGCCCTGTACACTGGTATGGTCATCTACGCTCCAGCTCTTGCTCTCAATCAAAGTAAGTCATATGCAAAGTATCTCTGTGATTTAAATGTTTTATTTAACCTTCATTTAACTAGGCAAGTCAGTTATTAACAAATTATTATTTGCAATGACGGCCTACCCAGCCAGATTGTGATACAGCCTGGTATCGAACCAGGGTCTGTAGTGACGCTTCTAGCACTGAGATGCAGTGCCTTAGACCGCTGCGGCACTTGGGAGCCCCTTAAAGGAATCTAAATAATATTATTATCTGAGTGTTGACTGAAGGTCAATCTATGGACCAGGCTGATGATAAATCTTTAGCTAATTAAATTGGTCTGTAATTTGATAATAAATGTATTGTCTAATTACTATCAGCAGCACAAAATAGTATATGCAGATGTTGTTAGGGCCTCACAATGGGCCTCAGGATCTCATCACGGTATCTCTGTGCATTCAAATTGCCATTGATAAAATGCAATTGTGTTCGTTGTCCATAGTTTATGACTGCCCATACCATAACCCCACCGCTACCATGGGGCACTCTGTTCACAATGTTAGCAAACCACTCGCCCACACAACACCATACACGTGGTCTGTGGTTGTGAGGCTGGTTGGACGTAAAGCCAAATTCTCTAAAATGATGTTGAAGGCTGCTTATGGTAGAGAAATTAACATTCTATTCTCTGGCCTTTTATTGTCCCCAGCACAAGGTGCACTTGTGTAATGATGTTGTTTATTCAGCTTCTTGATATGCCACACCTGTCAGGTGGTTGTATTATCTTGGTAAAGAAGAAATGCTCACTAACAGGGATGTAAACAAATTTGTGCACAACATTTAAGAGAAATAAGCTTTTTGTGCTTATGGAACATTTCTGCAATCTTTTATTTCAGCTCATGAAACATAGGACCAACACTTTACATGTTGCGTTTATATTTTTGTTCAGTGTAGTTTCAGCTCATGGAAACAGTTGTAGAGTATTATTTGGAAAACTTGTGTGAACGGGTCTGTACTGTGTTTTTCAGTCACAGGGCTGAACCTCTGGGGCGTGCTGGTGGCCACAGGGGTTGTGTGTATCATCTACTGCACCCTGGTCAGTGGCTCATCTCATCTAACACACTCACCAATCAGCAATCAACTCCTTCACCCTATAACAATACACATTTGAATATTGAATTTGTATTTTTATTAGGATCCCAATTAGCTGACACCATAACACAGAAAAAATACATTAAAATACATTACAAGCAATTACATTTACAATAAGACATTGCCAACGTTTAACAAGTAGACATTACAGGCCAGGAGTTTTTCTTGACCCCATGACATGACCATGCAGGGGAAACTCTCAGCCCCAGTTATGGGCAATAACTACTGTAGGGTTCAGGCCTTTTCCTGGTCAGGTCACAGGGTCAGGGAACACACTTAAACCTACACATGAACATACGTCTTTGGTGCACATGAGGCTCAGCACACCTTAAACCTACATATGAACATACCTCTTTTGTGCACATAAGGTTCAGCACACTTAAATCTACACATAAACATACCTCTTTGGTGCACATAAGGTTCAGCACACTTAAATCTACACATAAACATACCTCTTTGGTGCACATAAGGTTCAGCACACTTAAATCTACACATAAACATACCTCTTTGGTGCACATGAGGTTCAGCACACCTTAAACCTACACGTGAACATACGTCTTTGGTGAACATGAGGTTCAGCACACCTTAAACCTACACATGAACATACGTCTTTGGTGCACATGAGGTTCAGCACACCTTAAACCTACACATGAACATACGTCTTTGGTGCACATGAGGTTCAGTACACCTTGAACCTACACATGAACATACCTCTTTGGTGCACATGAGGTTCAGCACACCTTAAACCTACACATGAACATACGTCTTTGGTGCACATGAGGTTCAGCACACCTTGCTTCCCCTGACTCCATGTTGTATTGTGGTTCTCAGGGAGGTCTGAAGGCGGTCATATGGACAGACGTGTTCCAGATGGTGATCATGTTAGCAGGCTTCATCGCCGTCATCGCCAGAGGGGCTGTCATCCAGGGAGGTCTGGGGAAGATCTGGGATGACTGCTACCAAGGAGGCAGGCTCAACATGTTTGAGTAAGCAAAATGTCCACACGTCATGCAGGGATTGAATAGCTACACTGATCAAATTAATTACCAGCACAGTATGACTCCTCATAGTTAGCTGAGAATTTTCACTTTAATACCTTCGAATGCAGTTTTGATCCAGACCCTTTGAAGCGCCACACATTCTGGACGATCGTGATTGGTGGCAGTGTGATGTGGGCGTCCATCTACTCCATCAACCAGTCCCAGGTGCAGCGTTACATCTCTTGCAAAACCCTAACTCAAGCCAAACTGTGAGTGGCACTTCTACCTTCCACAATCATAACATACAGGAAAAGCTTGGATTGAAGAATAGCAATATGAGTGTTTGTTCCATGTTGGCTTTCTTTAAAACCCTCAGGTCGCTGTATGTGAATATGATTGGTCTCTGGGTGACTGTGAGCTTAGCAGTGTTCTCCGGCCTCACCATGTACTCCATTTACAAGAACTGTGATCCACTCACTAATGGTGATGTAGGGGCACTTGATCAGGTCAGTAATGGTAAGACAGCTATGGCTCTTACACAGGCATGGACAGTGCTGCACTATAGCAGTGTGTGGGTGGTTATATTTCTCCTAGATAGATAGATAGATAGATAGATAGATAGATAGATAGATAGATAGATAGATAGATAGATAGATAGATAGATAGATAGATAGATAGATAGATAGATAGATAGATAGATAGATAGATAGATAGATAGATAGATAGATAGATAGATAGATAGATAGATAGATAGATAGATAGATAGATACTTTATTGATCACCCGGGGGGGAAATTTCATATTTCACACATGTACAAGTATGTATTAATATGTATGTGTGAATTGGACAGGACTGTGTGTGGGATTAATAGTGTGTGTGTGTGTGTGTGTGTGTGTGTGTGTGTGTGTGTGTGTGGGTGTGGGTGTGGGTGTGGGTGTGGGTGTGGGTGTGTGTGTGTGTGTGTGTAAACAAGCTGCTTCCATACCTGGTGATGGACATCCTGGCAGCCTATCCTGGAGTCCCTGGGTTGTTTGTAGCAGCAGCATACAGTGGTACCCTGAGGTGAGTATTCTCCAGGGGAACAGCATACAGTGGTACCCTGAGGTGAGTATTCTCCAGGGGAACAGCATACAGTGGTACCCTGAGGTGAGTATTCTCCAGGGGAACAGCATACAGTGGTACCCTGAGGTGAGTATTCTCCAGGGGAACAGCATACAGTGGTACCCTGAGGTGAGTATTCTCCAGGGGAACAGCATACAGTGGTACCCTGAGGTGAGTATTCTCCAGGGGAACAGCATACAGTGGTACCCTGAGGTGAGTATTCTCCAGGGGAACAGCATACAGTGGTACCCTGAGGTGAGTATTCTCCAGGAGAACCCAAATAGAGAAGGTCCGCTGACACAGATGTCCGGATAGATATAGTAATTTATCGGTGTAGTAACAAACCCCTCCCCCGTTCTGGGTCCTGAACCGGACCGCGGACCGCCTATTGCGGTTGGTTGGTATACACTAACAAACACATGCAATCTTCCACTACTTTTACAACTAACATATCAATTAATGCGTTTAACCATGAGTTCCCCGTAGACAAAGGACAATTCCTCCGGGTTCTCTTCTCCTCATCTATTGTCATTGTGTTTGTTTCAGTACTGTGTCCTCCAGCATCAATGCGCTGGTGGCTGTCACTGTGGAGGACTTCATCAGGCCAGTGTACAAACACCTGACGGATAAACAGGTGACCTGGATGAACATGGGCCTCAGTGAGTTTCACGCAAAACACTGTGTGTAAGACTAACACAATTATATGTGGGTTCATTCAAATAGTAATGTCACACAAATAAAGGTCAGTTTGACATTTGCTGAGGTATGTACATTATATGTCATTACTTTACATGGAAATATATTTGTAATCATGATATGTGTATGGGATAAATATTATAATTAAATAATTACCGTTGCGCTTTTCCAGGTGTTTTCTTTGGATTTCTGTGCATTGGGATGGCTGCAATAGCTTCACTGATGGGGAGCATTCTGCAGGTAGGATAACTGTAATCGGAAGTGGCTCGATAGTGCCACCTGCTGTCTGGTAGTTGTCACCTCTTCTTTATGTATCTAACGGTTGTCTCTTTTCAGGCAGCCTTGTCCATATTTGGAATGATCAGTGGCCCTCTTCTTGGTCTTTACCTCTTAGGCATGTTCTGGCGTACAGCAAACTCAACAGTAGGTATTATTCATATCACTGTCATCATTCATACTTAAAGAATGATTTACTAATAGAAACCCTATAAATGTCCTGACGTACAAAGTTCGGGTTGCTGAATACAAAACAACAAATGTAGTGTATCTTTATGGGTAAGACTGAGACTGCTTCCTTGTGCGTTGCAGGGGGGACTTACAGGGCTGATTGTGGGCCTTGTTGTTACCCTGTGGGTGGGGATTGGAGCGCAGATGTACCCACCCTTAGCTGATAAAACCAACCCCCTGCCAATCAGTGTGGCAGGCTGTAACCGCACACAGGACCTGGACTACACCACCCTGGCCCCATGGACCAGCGCAGTAACACTGACCCCTCTGCCTGAGTGAGTTACTCACGGTCACTTTATAATCACTGTCTCCAAAGTCACCCTATTCCACATATAGTGTACGACTTTTGACTAGAGTCCTATGGTACATATAGCTAGCTATGGGTTAGCAGCCTTGTTGTACCAGCCTGATCTTGTGAGGTAGCACAAGGCTAATGTGTTAGTGGGGACTCAGGTATGACTCTTCCTCTTGTTGTTACAGTGACCGGCCAGCTCTGGCAGACTCATGGTATTCCCTGTCCTACTTGTACTTCTGTCTTCTGGGCACTCTGGTGACTGTGATCGTAGGCTTGGTGGTAAGCGCTATTACAGGTGAGGCTACCTCCATTAGCTCCAACCCTAACAGCATAGCGTATGACATGAGTTATTTTTGACCGCATGACCTGACCAGGACAAACTTTACATTTGACATTTACGTAATTTAGCAGACACTCTTATCCAGAGCCACTAACAGGAGCTGTTATGGTTAAGTGCCTTAAGGCCACAGACAGATTTTTCACCTAGCCAGTCTTTTGGTTAATGGCCCAACGCTCTTAACCGCTAGGCTACCTGACAAACTCTGGGGCTAGTTGTTCCTGGCCAGGTCTGTTAAAGGAAAGATTCCTGGCACTAGGCATAATGACTTCGGCTGGTTCAAATTGATATTGTATGCATATTGTATTTTGGGCTCCCGAGTGGCGCAGAGGTCTAAGGCACTGAATCTCAGTGCTAGAGGCTTTACTAAGGCTGGATTGAATCACAATCCAGCCGTGATTGGGAGTCCCATCGGGCGGCGCACAATTGGCCCAGCGTCGTCCGGGGTAGGCCGCCATTGTAAATAAGAATTTGTTCTTAACTGACTTGCCTAGTTAAATAAAGGATAAATAAAATAGAAATAAAATGCACTTAGTTAACGCGACGTCTCCCTCTGTTGTGTCTGTCCAGGTGGCTGCAAGCAGGAGAAGCTAAGCTCAGATCTCTTTGTGAGGAGAAGTGATCTATTTTGCGCAGGCTGTGGCAAGGAGGTAAAGCTTCTCCACCCCACCTCACCCTCTCTCTCTCTCTCTCTTCTCTCTCTCTCTCTCTCTCTCTCTCTCTCTCTCTCTCTCTCTCTCTCTCTCTCTCTCTCTCTCTCTCTCTCATATTGTAGGCCTACATCTGTATTACATGTTCTGTGGGTGGGTGTTAACTGGCTCCCTGTGTGGTCTTTGTCTGTCTTCTGCAGGCATCAGAACCTGAGATAAATGAAAAGGCTGGGTTAGAGCTGAAGAAGGGATCAAACAACGCTGGATTCCAAGACTCTCAGTTTAACATTGTGGAGAAGAATGTGGAGAAGGATGTGGGGAAGGTCACTAAAATGTGATGCTGTCACCAAGCTAAATACACTGGAGTGCTCCAAGAGAATGATTTTTTCTCTCACATTTCCATTCTAGTTTTAGGTAATGAAATTCATTGATAAGCGAAGGAACCCCAAATGTGTAATAATGCAGATTAATCCAGTTGATCTACTACCTAGCCCATGTTAGCTAGGTAGACCTGTATGTTAGGCTAACCAGCTATCTAAATCATATAGTTATCATGGCCAGATTACTTGCCCAGGTGCCTTGACCCCCAGGGGGCCTCCATCTATTTTGTATAGTCACTATAGAATCATATGAACACACATAGGACATTTCAGGAAATGAGCTTTAAAACTGAAAAATGTTCTCTAAACCAACAAGAGGGGTGTGAACAGTTTAGCGTCCCATGGGTTTTGAGGTGGAGGTTTGATACATTTCAATATCCATCCAGACCTTTGCCACCTAGGAAATGTGTGACCAGACCTTCTCAAATAGTAGTTGATTATCCCTGACCTAGACCATAGAAGGGTACTGCAATGTAAAGAAATATTTTATTGTATACAGCACTTGTTGTAAGGCAGGACTTTTAAGGTAGGACATTTCAACAATGTGTTAAGATTAAACATAAAATAGTTGAAATACAAAATACATCAATTAAAATGTAAGCGTATGCAGTTTATATGCAATCATATTTATTTTGTTAACAGCACTTTAGGCTGATATGAGACAATTTACTGTATATGATATTCATTTTGTGGATATAAAGATCGTGCTGAAATGTATACCTGTTTGTTTGCTTGATTTGGCTGTGATTGTTTCGGGGGATTTTTTGTTTTCCTAAACATGCTTGGCTCAAGGCTATGAGCTAGACAAGGCAAATGCATACTTATTTCTAAACAGGTTTGGAGTGGAACAGTTATGCAACTGTATCTTGAGGACATCACATGGATATTTATAAAGGTGACTATATTAATTGGGTCAACCACTAACAACTGCAGGCTACTAACATATTACTGGCATTTGTTGACAGTTGACATAGAAGTACTGGTTCAGCCTATCACACAAACCCATCCAAAAAGGTAGAGATAAAGGGACATATTCCCCCCCATCTCCCAACCACCAGTTATTTCACCAGTTATTTTAAACAACAACTTCATAATAACTGCTCTGCAAAAAGTTCTGATTTGCTGACTGTAAGCCTACACATAGAGTTACTTCAATTTGACTAATGACTATAGCTGTGTTAGAATACTAACTGCACACTAACTGTACTATTTGTGATGTAAATTGAGGCATAGTATGGAAATATTTAGTGTGCCAAAAGTTCCAGGAAGTTGTACTACATTCGCCAAAATTCAAAGTATAAAAGTGTTTTTAGGGCCCTCAATGCAATTCTTCACAACATTTTCAGATTTTAAGAAAAAGTTGGAAAATATGCAGCCATACAACGAGAGCGGATACAAATGTAAGTACAAAATTTGAATACTCATTGCTTTAGCTAATTATGACGAATGATAAGAAAATGTTGAGCAATGTAATATAAAAGTAATGACTTTTAAAATAATAATTCGCTAGGTTGGCTAATTGGTTTGTTGGCTACGCTAGCCTTACGAACCACATAGCATATTATGTATGTACCGATATGTTAGCTAGCTAACGTTAGTTGGCTACTAATACATGGAACTTGCTAGTTTATTAACTATATGCTATCTAACTAACTATTCAACATTAGGCCTAATATGCGGTTGGTAGCTAACCCTTTTAATCACAATTTATGTAACGTTACTTGCCACAAGTTTATCTAAAAAGTGTGTCTATTTGACCGCAGGGACCGGTGACAACAAC
Source organism: Thymallus thymallus (assembly GCA_023634145.1). Taxonomy (NCBI): domain Eukaryota; kingdom Metazoa; phylum Chordata; class Actinopteri; order Salmoniformes; family Salmonidae; genus Thymallus; species Thymallus thymallus. Next base: position 6,952,691 of record CM042409.1, read on the forward strand.
GCAAAGTTGATCACCTGGTTGGCCAAAAACTAATTTTGGTTCACAGGAAAGAGGCATGCGGCCGTGAAGGGGTTTGATTAAGCAGCGGAACTGCACAGCATATGTCTCCTTGCCAACCAACAGACAACGAAGAAAGTAAACATAGAAGACGAGCGCCCACCTCACTGCTCTCTGTGGTCTGTAGGGAGTTGGGCCCCCAACCACCTCACTGCTCTCTGTAGTCTGTAGGGAGTTGGGCCCCCAACCACCTCACTGCTCTCTGTGGTCTGTAGGGAGTTGGGCCCCCAACCACCTCACTGCTCTCTGTAGTCTGTAGGGAGTAGGGCCCCCAACCACCTCACTGCTCTCTGTAGTCTGTAGGGAGTTGGGCCCCCAACCACCTCACTGCTCTCTGTGGTCGTAGGGAGTTGGGCCCCCAACCCAGTTGGGCCCCACTGCTCTCTGTGGTCTGTAGGGAGTTGGGCCCCCAACCACCTCACTGCTCTCTGTGGCCTCTAGGGAGTAGGGCCCCCAACCATCTCACTGCTCTCTGGGACAGGGATTGGGGGCCCCCTAGCGGCCTGGAGCCCAAAGCGACCGATTATGTTGCTTATGCCTGGAGCCGGCCCTGGTAGGGAGTGGAGAACAGAGTAAGAAGTTTGATCTATGGGATGGGAAAATAAATGACTGCTAAAGCAATAGACCAAGTTCCTGGTTTTACTCTCATTGGTGCCGGATGTGTAAGGTGAGTTAAATGTATTTTCTGAATGTTAGCTGTGAAAATGAAATGGTAACGTATCAGTGGCGGTCGGTGCTGTTTAAGATGACAATTTATTTTCATGAGCATGCCGTTATTTCTATTACAGCATATTGGATGACTGTCATTCATATTCCATTCACCCAATTCAATGTAACAGCGATAGGCTTGGCTACTACATGATACTCAACCTAGCCTATAAATGAAAGTTTAGAACGTAGGTGCAAACACTTTCTCTACCACTGGCAACTTTTCTTTTGGCCATTTCCTTGGCTACAACTATAACTCTCAAGCTCTTCTGAGAGAGGAAATAATTCCAATATCACACCCATTAGGTTACTGCAATCACAGAGACAATGGCTCCAAACCAGACCTACACCACTGCCATGTCAACTTCATCAAACATCACCGCTGACGGTAGTCTCTCTACAACAAGTTACCACAACTCAAGTCAGAACATTACTGTAACAACAACTCACATTACTGTACAGGACATCTCAACAGCCACAACAGCACAGCCTGAGAGCTCGAACACATCCACAAAAACTGAGTCAACACCATCAGCTTGGACCCCCATAGCTAATGCTACATCTGCGGCCACTACAGACCCAGGCAAAGTCCCCTCCACTGCACCAACCACCCAAGCAGCCAAGACCACTGAAACCTAAACATTACATCAAATACCTCACCACAACAATCCACTAATAATCTTCCTCAAACCACCAATATCACCACATTGATGACAACAGCAACACATAATGTGAGACAAGGTAATTGCTGCTAGTTTGTAATATTACTCATTCAAGGGATTTTCTTTATTTGCATTTTCTTTTTACATTTTAAAATAAAAGTGAAGACATCAAAACAATGACATAACACATATGGAATCGTGTAGTAACAAAAAAAGTGTTAAACAAATCAAAATACAGCAGGTGAAATAAGTATTGAACACGTCACCATTTTTCTCAGTAAATATATTTCCAAAGGTGCTATTGACATTACATTTTCACCGGATGTTGGTAACAACCCAAGTAATCCATACGTACAAAGAAATCAAAACAAATAAGTTCCAAAATTAAGTTATGTGTAATAATGTGAAATGACACAGGGAAAAAGTATTGAACACATGAAGAAAGGGAGGTGCAAAAAGGCATGGAAAGCCAAGACAACAGCTGAAAACTATCAGTAATTAAAAAGCAATCCAGCCCCCTGTCAGTGCAAATTAATATCAGCTGGTTCAGTCCCAACTGATGGCCTACAAAAAGGTCTCATTGCAAAGGTGTCACACAAGACACATCTCATGATGGGTAAAAGCAAAGAGCTGTCTCAAGACCTTCGCAACCTAATTGTTGCAAAACATAATGATGGCATTGGTTATAGGCGCATTTTTTAAGCTTCTGAATGTTCCAGGGAGCACTGTTGGGGCCATAATACGGAAGTGGAAAGACAATCATTTCACCATAAATTTGCCTCGACCAGGTGCTCCTCGCAAGATTTCTGAAAGAGGAGTGAAAAGAATAATCAGAAGAGTTGTCCAAGAGCCAAGGACCACTTGTGGAGAGCTTCAAAAAGACCTGCAATTAGCAGGTACTGTTGTCTCAAAGAAAACAGTAAGTAATGCACTCCACCGCCATGGCCTGTATGCACGCTCACCACGCAAGACTCCATTGCTGAAAAAAAAGCATGTTGAAGCTCGTTTAAAGTTTGCTGCACAACATTTGGAAAAGCCAGTGAAATACTGGGAGAATATAGTGTGGTCAGATGAGAGCAAAATTGAACTGTTTGGATGTCATAATACACACCATGTTTGGAGGAGAAATGGCACTGCACATCAACCTAAAAACACCATACCAACAGTGAAGTTTGGAGGTGGGAACATCATGTTGTGGGGCTGCTTTTCAGCAAATGGTACAGGCAAACTACACATAATGGAAGGAAGGATGAATGGGCAAATTTACCGAGACATTCTTGACAAAAATCTTTTGCCATCTACCAGGATGATGAAGATGAAATAAGGGTGGACATTTCAGCAAAACAATGATCCCAAACACACAGCCAAGGAAACTCTCAATTGGTTTTTTTGCACTCCAGATATCTTGTATTTCTATACTTTTTCATACTGCCGCTCTATGTATCATGTACCGTGTATCTGTCTTTTGTGTACTTTCGTTGTGGCATTTTGCACCTGCCCTGTGTTTTGTTGTAGCTGCTTGACAATGAAATGTCCCCCCCGGGGGATCAATAAAGTACCTATCTATCTATCTATCTATCTATCTATCTATCTATCTATCTATCTATCTATCTATCTATCTATCTATCTATCTATCTATCTATCTATCTATCTATCTATCTATCTATCTATCTATCTATCTATCTATCTATCTATCTATCTATCTATCTATCTATCTATCTATCTATCTATCTATCTATCTATCTATCTATCTATCTATCTATCTATCAAAGAAAGAAAATAAAGCTGCTAGAATGGCCCAGCCAATCACCTGACTTAAATCCCATTGAAGATCTATGGAAAGAACTGAAGATCAAGATTCATAGAAGAGGCCCACGGAACCTTCAAGATTTGAAGACTGTTTGTGTGGAAGAATGGGCCAAAATCACACCGGAGCAATGCATGCGACTAGTTTCTCCATACAGGAGGCGTCTTGAAGCTGTCATTACCAACAAAGGCTTTTGTACAAAGTATTAAATAAATATCAGTAAGTGTGTTCAATACTTTTTCCCTGTGTCATTTCACATTATTACACATAACTTATTTGTTTTGGTTTCTTTGTATGTATGGATTACTTTGGTTGTTACCAACATCTGGTGAACATTTCATGTCAATAGCACCTTTGGAAATATATTTACTGAGAAAAATGGTGACGTGTTCAATACTTATTTCACCCGCTGTATATTTAATATTTGAGATTCTTCAAATAGCCACCTTTGCCTTAATGACAGCTTGTTGGTTGCTTTTCCTTCACTGCGGTCCGACTCATCCCAAACCATCTAAATTTGGTTGAGGTTGGAACCAAAAATCTCAAATTTGGACTCCAGACCAAAGGACAAATTTCCACCGGTCTAATGTCCATTGCTCGTGTTTCTTGGACAAGCAAGTCTCTTCTTATTATTGGTGTCCTTTAGTAGTGGTTTCTTTGCAGCAATTCAACCATGAAGGCATGATTCACACAGTCTCCTCTGAACAGTTGATGTTGAGATGTGTCTGTTACTTGAACTCTGTGAAGCATTTATTTGGGCTGCAATCTGAGGCTGTAATGAACTAATTAACTTATCCTCTGCAGCAGATGTATTTCCGGGTCTTCCATTATTGTGGCGGTCCTCATGAAGCTGGTTGAGAGAATGCCATGAGTGTGCAAAGCTGTCATCCAAGGCAAAGGGTGGCTACTTTGAAGAATCTCAAATATAAAATATATTTTGATATGTTTAACACGTTTTTGGTTACTACATGATTCTATATGTGTTATGTCATTGTTTTGATGTCTTCACTTTTACTCTACAATGTAAAAAATAGTACAAATAAAGAAAAACCCTCGAATGAGTAATATTCCAAACGTTTGGCCCCAGTGTATGCCGTACAAGATTATTATTTATTATGCAATAGAAAGGAATTGTAATGATCATGAACATCCTTCCTGGTTTATTCAACAGGTTTTGGACTAGACACTTCTGAAAAATGCATGACCATTTTCTTAAGTGTGGTGCTTGGGGTGTTTGTTTTGAGGATATTTATGTTCTGGCAATACTCACATCCACCTCTCTATAACAACTCTGAGGTAAGGGAATTCATATATCATGTTTCAAATATTTGATCAATATCCCAAATTGCTATTTCTTTTGTCATTCTCACAAAGATGTAGCAATGTTGACAGTGCATTCAGGTCTACTGTACAGTACAGTCTAACATTGAATGATTCATTAATTTCATTATTGTTTCAGACATTTATGAATATTTTGTTACAAGCTGACACATTTGTGCTACTGTTGTGTTTTCTACTCAATGCATTATCAGTGGGTCGATCTCTGGCTGCAGACGACACACTAGTAATTTCTGGAGAACTCTACGATGTAAAACCAAACATAACAAATCTATAATCCAACTATGGCAACTGCTGATATAATGGAGAATGCATTCTATGTGTGTTCCAGCCATCACTGTTCCGCCTGGAGCTCTTAACTGAAGAACCAGAGATCTCCCCAGGCTATGAGGCCTCTGCTTTTCATTCATTTCAGCCGATTGATGATGATTTTTTATGTCAAATCTATCTTTTTTAACCTTACTTCATTAATTGTAATGTCAAACCTAGATAATAGGCTTAAAAAAAATACCTTAATCAATTGCATTGTACTGTACAATGAGTGTACAGTACATTAGGAACACCTTGAAATCTACAAGGTTGTCAAGAGTTCCACATAGATGCTGGCCCATGTTGACTACAATACTGTCCACAGTTGTGTCAAGTTGTCTGGATGTCCTTTGGGTGGTGGACCATTCTTCATACACATGCAAAACTGTTGAGTGTGAAAAACCCAGCGGCATTGCAGTTCTTGACACACCTACTACCATACCCCGTTCAAAGGCACATATTTTGTCTTGCCCATTCACCCTCTGAATGACACAATCCATGTCTCAATTGTCTCAAGACTGAAAAATACTTATTTAACCCGTTTCCTCCCCTTCATCTACACTGATTAAAGTAGTTTTAACTAGTGACATCAATAACGCATCATAGCTTTCACTTGGATTCACCTAAGTCATGTTAATAATGTTTTGTACACTCAGTGTATATTCTGTATTTCTTTACACGTTTTGACAGATTTAGCTGATGATTGACAAATCAGGGAGAATACAACCATCTGAGTAAAAACAAACAAATTACAATAACAAATGTTATTTGGTAGTAATATAATAAATAACAATGCAATGTTGACAAACGTCATATGTAGGAACATAAAAATAACAATGTTGCGAACAAAACACTTGAACTTATTTCTGTTGAATAGACTCAAAGGAGGCAAGTTTGTTCAAAACAACAAGCCATTTGACATGTTTTCCATGAATAAAGTGAGTGAGGTGACTGAACAGGAATATCAAAACAAGATAATGTACTTGGTTCATTTCAAATTGCATTTTAAATGTCTATCTCGGTCAACAGATTTCCCAGCATCAGAAAACTATAGACATGAATGAACTTGAGAGCAGTGGTGTAATGAAAAGAGCATATTGAATCTCCACATTTGTCACACACACAGAAAAGCACAGCACTTGCTTCGCACTGCTTCGCACACTGCTTCACACTAAAGACAGATACACAATACATGATACATAGAGCGGCAGTATGAAAAAGTATAGAAATACAAGAAGTCTGGAGTGCAAAAAAGTTATTAAAAGTCATTGCATAGTATGGTTGGATGGCTGAATATGTACACTATACATTGTTGGATGGTTAACTATACTATACAGGTTGATGGCAGAGAAATACTTCAGTAGCTAAAAATGCGTATGATATGAGTGAGGGTAATAATAGTTTACTTTAATAGACAGACTGGGTAAATGAACAGGTACGTGAATATTTCCACAATAGAAATGTGCATGCGTTATAAAGTTATCAGTTTAAATGATTTGTGGTCATTGGGAATTGGGTGGTATCTCATAATACATCCTGAGTTTTCGGCCAAACCAATGTTTTCAGCACTATTAAAGTTAAAGCAGTGGGTTCATTAGATCTTGCCACTAAATCTTTATTTTCAGAGCTGTCAGAATTGGGGTCAAGCTCCAGGGCACAGACTTCCCAGTGGACGGAGGAGTTCTGATTCTATAAGACTGTGGAGAAAATCACTCAATCACAGAAAAATAGGATGGAGAGAATCCTGTGGGGGAATGGTTCACATATCACGGTCAGCAAATAAAAACACAGTTAGTGAATACTACACATGAAAAATCACCTTAATCCGTGGTTTTGCACAAGCTGTACTGGGAGAACGCCAAGATGGAGTTTTGAGGGCTTCGCTTTCCTTTGACACATCTAACATACCACGTCAGTTAATCTGAGAAGTTCTACAGTGATCATACAACATACAGGTCATTGATGATTGAATAGCCTACATTATGAATACAACCCACAAAATAATCAACCAATTCCATTACCTTCATTCGTGGTGTTGCTCTAACTCTATTCATGGAGCTCCAAGATGGAGTTTTTGGGGCTTCGCTGTCCATTTCCTTTGACACATAAAAAATTTATCAGTTAATCTAAGGTATTATACAGTGATCATGCACAGGGATCTAATGGAGAAACATTTCAGAAAGCTTTTGACCAGAAAGAACACAATCATTTTTAAGAGGTTCATGATCCCTTACATTAATGTTTGGAGTCACAGCATCTCTTTTGTCTGACCTTTGGGATGGGGTTACAAAGGCTTTCTCTGACTCTCCTTTGCCAAACTGAACACAGGCATCTTGGCGGAGGAGGACTCGTTGGGGGTTTCAGAACACCTAACTTTTATGGACTTTGGCTCAGGCAGCTCATTTGTAAATCAAAACAATGAACGACAATAGTTGTTCATTAATAGCTACTCGCTATTTATTATCTATGCATAGTCACTTTACTTCTACCTACAGTACATGTATATATTACCTGACTAACCTGTACCCCACATATTGACATTGACCCCTATATATATAGCCTCGTTATTGTTATTTTATTGTGCCACTTTAAAAATTTTTTTTACATTAGTTTATTTGGTAAATATTTTCTTAACACTTTATTGAAATGCACTGTTGGTTAAGGGTTAAGTAAGCATTTCACGGTAAGGTCTACACCTGTTCGGCGCATGTGACAAATAAAGTTTGATTTGATTTGATTTATTAGCAGTTGCCTCCATTTCTTTCATCTTCTTCTCGTTAAGCTCTGCATATTTCTCATCAACCATTTTGTCATACTGTTTCTGATACCAACAGAGAACAAAATGTGTACAAACACACATGGAGAACACTTCATACAACATGTGTACAAACATGTCATACAACATGCAAGATGGAAGCAATGTGGGTGTCATCTGTGGATATTGACCAACAGATAACTTAACCTTGTGCTTTTCCATCACGGCAACCATATCTGCTATCTTGTTCTATTTTCAAGTTATGTCATAAGTATTCTGCCACATCTACCAGATGCTGAAAATGTACTATAATATTAACTTCCAAGCACCTTTTTCTGAAGCCCTGCCTCAGATGTTGATTTGGTTTCAAGGTCATCAAGCATCAATATTATACATTCCTGTTCATTTGACTGCTGGAGATTTTCTGACTCCTCTTTCAATGTTTTTATCTTTAATGGATGAAAAACCAAGCTGCATCACAACTGCATTAAAATGTTGCACTTTTCTTGTGATAATTTAAAGCCATGGAGTACCTCATTTTCATATTCACTGGATTATGCTGTCTCAATTGAAATGTGCTTCTTCAAAGTTGTGTTCTGTGAACAAACAAGTAAATTAAAAACACAAGGTTATAGAAATATGAAAGTGTTATGTACTATATCAATCTTAATGTTTTTTTTTTTTTTTTTTTATTATTTTTTTTTTTTTTTTTAGTCAACACAAACCTCTTTTGGGTATTCGTCTTGGACTTTAGTTTTACTCTCTAATTTTATCATCAGGTTGTACAGCTAGAGATAAAATAAGTGTTTGATAAAATAGTTATTAGGGTGGCAGGTAGCCTAGCAGATAAGAGTGTTGGACCAGTAACCAAAAGGTTGCTGGTTCAAATCCCTTAGCTGACTTGGTGAAAAATCTGTTCATGTGCTATTGAGCAAGGCACTTAATCCTAATTGCTCCTGTAAATGCTCTGGCTGAGAGTGTCTGCTAAAATGTAATAATTAATAACAAAATAATCCAAGTGCAGCAGATTACTTTCTGAATCACCTTCGAGTCCATTGCTTTCATTTGTTTCTGTAAAGAAATACAGAATATACACTGAGTGTACAAAACATTAAGAACATCTGCTCTTTCCATGACAGACTGACCTGGTGGTGTCGATTCCTCTCTATGGGAAAGAAAAGGTGAAGGATTTGGAGAAGAAACAAATCTTACTCCAGTGTATAATTACAATAATTTCTAAAGATTTATAAACAATTAACTCTGACTGTAATTGGTGGTTTTCTTTCTGGAGTTTAAATTTATTTCTTCATCTTAATCTCTAATTGCCTCGCTCTCCTGAATGAGAGAAAAATATTCCCATAACAACACAATACCATAAATTATCAGAAAACTGTTCAATTATTCGGTATTATTCTATAAAGACAGCAGCACATGTTCAATTCATACAGCTACAAGAATGGTTGCCTCTGAGGATTCATTCTGCTCCAGAATGGTCTTCTTCTCAAGTTGCAGCTGATTGAAACTTGCTGATAGCTCCTCATACATCACCCTGGGGAAGAGTTCAAAATCAGCATTATTTAAATGGAGAATTGGAGACATGGAGGAAAACTATCCCTCAGGTTATTGTATAAGTGATATTTGAACATCAAAGGTCTTACTCAAGCTGTACAATGTCTTTAGATTCTCTTTCTCCTTGATTCATTTTTCATCTCTTCCTATTGCAGCAGAAAACTGACGCTAAATCTCTTGGAAACACAAATATGCAATGCCAATATTGTGCAAGGAATTAACCACCCAGGTGGCCTTGTGGTTAGAGTGTTGGGCCAATAACTGAAAAGTCACTGGTTCAAATACCCGAGCTGACAATGTGAAGAAACCTGTTGATGTGTCTTTGAGTAAGGCACTTAACCCTGATTTGCTCTAGGGGCTGACCCTGTAGGTAGGCTGTCATTGTAAATAAGAATTTGTTCTTAACTGACATGCCTAGTTAACTAAAATAGAATCAAACCTTAGTCACATCAGCTTTTTACTTCAAATTGTTTTGCATCATTTAAGGCTTTTCAAGAGCCTTTTCCAGTCAATTATTTTCAGCAGACATGGTTTCCACTTTATTCTAGAAGGGTACAACATATTCCAATATTAAAATATAGTAAAATTAACAACAATATCATTCTGGCAATATCCTTCTAAATAAGCAGCGCTACAAATGTATCTACACAATGGTCCGCTCAAGCTCTGTGGTGAGTTCTGATGTTCTGGTCTCCACAACTTTGTTTCCTCTAGTGACTGTATGGATTTTGTTTTGACATTGTAATGATCTATGTTCAGAGAGGTCTCTGGAAACCTTTATGGTGTTCAGGTTTTGTGTCCAGAGACCCCTCTGGATAACTCTATGTTTAGTTTTGGTTTGGTCCCTAATTAGAGGCAGCTGCACCGCATTGTCTCTAATTGGGGAGTCAGTTATTGACCAACCTCTTCTTGTTTCATCCATTACTCTACTCATGTTGATTGAATCAGTTATTGACCAACCTCTTCTTGTTTCATCCATTACTCTACTCATGTTGATTGAATCAGTTATTGACCAACCTCTTCTTGTTTCATCCATTACTCTACTCATGTTGATTGAATCAGTTATTGACCAACCTCTTCTTGTTTCATCCATTACTCTACTCATGTTGATTGAATCAGTTATTGACCAACCTCTTCTTGTTTCTTCCATTACTCTACTCATGTTGATTGAGTCAGTTATTGACCAACCTCAATAACTGACTCAATCAACATGCTGAATTATTTCTCAAACTTCTCCTGTAGATCATTAAATTCTTGCGAACCCTCTTTGACAGTGTAAAATGTTCACAGCAGTTATAGTTCTCTTTTTATAACTAGTGTTATGTTCACAACAACACAATACAAGTGCATTGATGATTGTATACAGTATTTCAAGTATACATACCTTTCAGCATCTCATGGTGGTCAGTTTCTGCTTGAATACGTAGGCACTCAAAGAAGCATTAACAATTAATTAAATAAACCCACTTCACTAGCATCATGTAACTGACACCATACATGCTATATTAATGTAGATAACAAATAATCAAAAGAACAGGAAATAATAATAATATTCACCTGAATACTTTCCCTGTGATAATGACGCCGGAGGGGATGGCTGCCATTTTATGGGCGATTGTGCTAATTTATGTATTTTTTTTTTGCATTGTTTGTAACTTATTTTGTACATAATGTCTCTTATGGCCGAAAAGAGCTTCAGAATATCAGAACAGCGATTACTACCTCAACTAACCTGTACATTGACTCGGTACCGGTACCCCCTGTATATAGCCTCGTTATTGTTATTTTATTGTGTTATTTTTTTAACTTGGCTTTTTCTTTGCATCTCTGCCTAGAAGGCCAGCATCCCGGAGTCGCCTCTTCACTGTTGACGTTGAGACTGGTGTTTTGCGGGTACTATTAAATGAAGCTGCCAGTTGAGGACTTGTGAGGCTTCTGTTTATCAAACTAGACACTCTAATGTATTTGTCCAATTGCTCAGTTGTGCACCAGGGCCTCCCACTCCTCTTTCTATTCTGGGAGCAGAGTATGTGAGCGGAGTGGAGCTAGAGCAGGGCAAGGAGCGGAGTGTGCCCAATTTGACTGGAGCTTGGAGTGTGATTCCCAGAGGCTGGGGCATCTGCCTTCTAGCAAGCTCCAATTTCGCTCCAGAAGCGCTCGCTTCAGGAGCTCAGGGCATGCCGGGCCCAGCATGCATTTGTAGTCTACTTGTGTGATGCTAATAGCCCCTTGCTTTAGCTACTGTTATGGAGTTTGCTAAATATTTTCATAAGGAAACTCATAAAACACACAGGTACTAAATCAAGGTGACTTACAAAGATAATGACCAAGAGCAAGCGAGGGAGTGCGGTGTCCACTGTTATGTGTAAGGCTTGCATGCTACCTGCTGGTATGCTGCTAAACTGTTATGCTACAGACCGGATGCCATTGTTCTACGCACACAGTGGCGACCTGTCATTCAGGGCACTGTTTTGAGCCCCACATTTTTAACAAGAAAATAATATATATATTTTTTTTTTGCTTGCCTGTTTTGCATGTTATTTTGGCATTAATACATGTCACATTTCAGTTTGCAAATAATGTAAAACAAATACAAATACATAATAAAGCCGCATACAAACATGGTCTCTTTTTTGTTTTCTTGAATAAGGCAGCTCCAAAATGCAGGTGTTTCAGCTTAGCTCAGTGCTTTCTGTGGTGGTGGGGCAAGCCAGCAGAAAATACGAAGCGTTGTGCCGTGATTGGCTCAGTGTTCTGTCACTCATGGGGACACTATGTCACCACCAAGTCTATGGGTAGAGCTAGAAAATTAAAGTCCCTTGGGTGCTGCCATAGAGTTAAACTAGAAGTGCCCATCCAAGAAGGCTCAAGGTCATTGGCCACAGATAAAATGACGTCAAATCACATTATATGTACAGTGGCTTTGATTGGACTAATCAGGTCAACATCATACTTTCAAAATATTAGCTAGCAGTCATCATCATGAATCAAGTCGACAATCTACTGGCAAATCCTTTTTAATCCTTGTCATATGAAGAGAAATAATGAAGAGAAATTATAGATAAAACGTATCGGTGCTCATCAACCATTGGACATAAACATTACACAACAAGTTGGAAATCTCAAATTCAACAATGAGTGGTTTGGAAGGAATTAAGATTAAGGATCTCTTTTACTAATTTAATATTATAAACATACAACATTGGCCATGCTGTCAATGAAGCATGATTTGTGATACGCTCAAAACAACTGTGAACTTGCAACTGCAAAATCTGACTTTAGCAAGTTCAAGACAACTGGGAACTCGGGAAAAAACGAGCTACGACTGGGAAAATAAGTTTTGAACTCATCCAACTCAGAATTGTAAATCCGGAACTCGGGCCTCTTTTATAGAGCTACTACCTGAAGATCATTGACGTCATCATGATTCAACCTCTTTTTCCAGAGTTCCCAGTTGCATTGAAAGCACCATAAATCCAGAGAATGCCAGAATTGGATGTTCAAGTGGATGTTCCTGGATGTTCCTGTTCAAGTGAGCACAGCACAACAAGGTGAGTCCAAAAATGTTTGTATGCTGCTGCATAAATTATGTAATATGCCAGGGAGATATGTATACTGTAACTAAGAAAGTAATACTAAGTGTATGTTGTGTAGTAAGCTGTTAGTAGCCCATGTACCTCACCCTAAAATGTTGGTATATTTTCACCTCTTAATTTCACCTACTATTCTGTCTGTGTGGTGCACATGTTGCCTATAACCTGTTTAAGAGAAATGTAATATTGTAAGAGCTTTCATTGTCTGCTTATTTGCCCCCTTTATTTATCCTACGGTTCTGACTTGGGAGTACACTGTAAGAACGGCCCATGTTTTGAATTCTGTTGCTGTACATTTCAAAAGTGCTGAACAAATATATATATTGACTACCTACCTACCTACCTACCTACCTACCTACCTACCTACCTACCTACCTACCTACCTACCTACCTACCTACCTACCTACCTACCTACCTACCTACCTACCTACCTACCTACCTACCTACCTACCTACCTACCTACCTACCTACCTACCTACCTACCTACCTACCTACCTACCTACCTACCTACCTACCTACCTACCTACCTACCTACCTACCTACCTACCTACCTACCTACCTACCTACCTACCTACCTACCTACCTACCTACCTACCTACCTACCTACCTACCTACCTACCTACCTACCTACCTACCTACCTACCTACCTACCTACCTACCTACCTACCTACCTACCTACCTACCTACCTACCTACCTACCTACCTACCTACCTACCTACCTACCTACCTACCTACCTACCTATCTATCTATCTATCTATCTATCTATCTATCTATCTATCTATCTATCTATCTATCTATCTATCTATCTATCTATCTATCTATCTATCTATCTATCTATCTATCTATCTATCTATCTATCACATTGTTAAAAGTGTCTTTGCGTGCATATTTGCTGACGTCAAAGTGACTCCCTCGAAGTCGGTCTTCTCTAGATTGGATCCAGCTTTTGACAAATTTACATTAAAGGTAGACTATTTTTTTGGGTGCATTTTAGCCCTTTTCCTAACCTTAACCTTATTCTCCTAACCTGCTGCGTACGTTCTCCTAAACCTTATATGAAAAGTCAATTCTGACAAAAATCTGGATCCCTTCATGACCCTCCAAGTGCCCTTGACCATATGAAAATGATGATGATGACCAAAGATTGTCTGTTCCCTCATGGATCAGGTTACCATCACATGACAACAATAATGCCTATCAATTTCTTGGGGACCAAACCCTTGATTTCTCCATTCACAATCATCAAGTAGCCTACATCAGTGCAACCTCAAGGTGTTTATGTCTGGAATATTTTTAAAGTTGTAAAATAATAAAATCAATCAGTAACAGTGATATACTGTGTCATTTTTGCAATATAACGTGCAAACAATTTCCTCCAAGATGAGGATAAACCTTCAGGAGCTCAAGAGTCATTAATATAAGAGTGAGTATTGTCACCTAGTGGAGATAAATAGCTAATGGTTAGGAAATGTATGAACAGGAAGTTCCAAACATCCGCAGGAACGACGCCCCTTGAGCATCCCATTGATTCCTGCATTCCATTGGTTCCTGCAGCTGTGTTCCGGAGTCCTAACTAGTAAGCTAACAAGTTAGCACACAGTGTACTTTGTTCCCGCCTGCCGAAGTACACTGTCTAACCGTGTCCTAGCTATTGTTAGCTAGCAGCCTATCCCGCCTGCTGTGTACCGGAGTCGTAGCTAACTAGCTAGCACCCACTGTCCTTCGCTAACGCCAGCCCTCGCCGTCGTTAACAGAACTGCGAGGAAACAGTATCAACAGGCGGGGGCGAAGTTCACTGTCTACCGGTGTGCTAGCTATCTACCTATCCCACCTGCAGTGTACCGGAGTCCTAGCTAACTAGCTAGTTTTCACACAGTATCCTTCGCTCCCGCTTGCCAAACACCTGCCCTCGCTGTCGTTAACAGAACTGCAGGAAAACAGTGCCCGACAGGTGAGGGTTAAGGACACTGTCTACTGGTGTCCTAGCTATCGCTAGCTGTTGTGTACTGGAATCCTAGCTAGCTAACTAGCTAGCACCTAGTGTCCTAAACATCTGCCAAAAACTTAAAGAGGTGTTCCTGCAGATGCAGGAATGCCAAAATGCAGGAACGCCCCGAATTGCACCCTTCTCAGTTCAAGAGTGTTGTACTATCTTTGGTGTTGTCACAGATACCGCATTCAAAACAACTAGGAACTCGGAAATCTCCAACTTCAGTGCATTAAAGACAACTGGGAACTCGGAAAAATAGAGATGTGTGGTCATCCAAGTCGGAAACCTGGGCATCTTATTAGAGCGCGGACATTCTGACCTGAAAATCACTGACGTCATGATTTGACCTTGTTTAGTTTTTTTTTGGGGGGGGGTCCCAGTTGTCTTGAAAACACCAAGAGTTTCTAAACCCAGAGTTGCAATATCACAAGACTTCCGGGAACGCTTGCGAAACAGACCATGAAGACCAGGCCGGGAATGAGAAGTCAGCGATAGAAGTGCACAATTCTGTTAATTTTCTCTAAATCTAAAGGCACAACGTAGATACGAGCCAATGTCTAAAGTAGTTGAACATGTTATTATTCCAACCTCGTGAAAGCTAACTAACTAACATGTACATATTTTTTAAAATAAAAAAACACTTTATATCGAATTAGTGCCATTGATTTTACGGCCTGCACATACGCAGTTCGGCACGAGACTACCGTTAGACCTGATGATGTGTTTCTACGCATGAGTTTAGCTAGCTAATAGCAAGAATTGGTCGTCACTAGTTACCACAGCCACAAAGTCATAAATATGGCTAAACCCCGCCTATTTCTGCAATTTCTCTTCTTAAAATCAGATTTTACACCTAACCTTAACAAAAAACCTTACCCAAACTGCTAACCTTATGCCTAAACTTAAATTAATACCAAAAAGCCCTTTTTTGTTTTCATGAATTTTAAAGATCTAGCTAGGGCCGCAACTTTCACTGGGAACAGCCCCCCCCAGTTTTATCATTGGAATGTGATACAAAACTAGGCAAAGGTGTGCTTTAGGACCATGCGGACGCCTCTGAACGGTCGGGTAGGCTGTTTGGAGTGTTTATCCGACTGAAAAAAAAAAAGTTACGTCCCCCCCACTTCTAAAACCAAAGTTGGGCCGCTGGATATAGCCATTTTGACTTTGTGGCTGTGATAAATAGTGACAACTCCACAAGTGTGATCGGGGATTTCTATTAGAGAAGCAGTTTTTGCATATCTTCATACTGTATTATCTTTGGTGTTGTTATTGGTCTGGCTAGCTTTTAGCTGTGCAGTCAACATGGGAATAGAATTGTTGTGAAGATGTATTGAAGAACATTGTGAATATCAAGAGACTGCACCTGATTATTCATGCAACAACGCTTTCAGAGAGAAAAGAAACCTACCATTCATAAACCTTCTGCTTTTACAGAATAATGCTGTACATTGCAGTTATTTGAAGTGGATTTGAAATTTAAAATACAGTATAAACATAGAAATTACCTGCATATAATATTATTCTAAAACATATTATAACACTTAGTACATTTTTTGCATATCTGGACTCCAGATTTGTAAAATAGAGTATCTTTTTGCAGGGCGGCTGTACATTTCAGTAAAACGTTGCATGTTTCTATCATACATAAGTGTATCTTGCTCTTATCATGCTAATAATACACTATTCAATGGCAGAAGTGGAAATGGGGAAGAAATATGTTGACACGAACACTGCTGTCTGCCAAGGTCTTGAACCAAATGAATGTGATGTCTACATTATCTGTATTGAGATACCATGTGAATCACATGGATTTGATGTCAAGGAAAGTTAGACTGCCTCTTCTGCAGTTGCTCTCAGCCTGTCATTGCTGGCTTCTATGGCAGCATTGTCCTGATTGGACCCTACTTCTTTTCCCTCCAGTTTTGCCCTCCTTTCCTCCTCCTTTTTCTCTTTGTCCAAAAACCGGTAGTTGATACCCATCCCCACAAACAGGAACGCACTGGCAATGATAAGGATCACCCCACAGCTCTGGTAGGTGTATTGGTAGTCATTGTAGATGTCTTTGAATTTACCTGTGAAAAAAACAAAATATGAATTCTAACTTGTATCATAAGTTATCAGTTTCTACTTTTCATAAAAATAAACCAGTTAGATGATAGAAACAAGGAGCGTAAATTAAACTACAAATACATGTGTGCACTCACCTAACAAAGGGGGACCCAACAAGACAGGTCCACACTCCACGATGGTGACCAGTCCCACTGCACTGGAGAATCGCTGGGTTCCCACCAGGTCCATGAGTGTCTCAAACAGCACTGCACTCAGCCAGCCGAAGGCAAAGCCAAAGAAGATGGCGTAGATAACGAAGCCTGTGTAGTCCACGGAGATGGGCGCCAGGACGTGGCACACACCGTTCAACATCACAGAGCCGGCAAAGAAGTACTGCACCCTGGGTCGTATCCACTTTGTATTGGCCACAATGCCCATGGAGGGCCGGGCCACCATGTCCACAAAGGCCAGGACAGACAGCAGGAAGGCTGCCTTCTCTTTGGGGATGTCCCTGCTCTTGGCGAAGTTACTAAGGAACACTAGTGGGGAGAAGAGGCCAAAGAACATGATGACGTTACCCATGAGGTAGAGCACGAAGCCCCGGTGTTTGAACAGAGAGAGGTCAATAAAACTGTTGCACTTCTGCCCACACGTCGTACTCTCTTTCGTAGCGTGTTCACTTTTCACAGCAGGCTGTGGTTTTGGTCCGATGGGTCTCATGAGAGAACCAGCGACGCAGCAGTTGAACAGCAAGCCTCCCAGGATCAGGAAGCTGCCCCTCCAACCAAACTGGTCAAAGAACCAGCTGTTGAGAGGGGCCAGAGTGGATAGGAACACTGGGCTGCCCGCCATGGCGATTCCATTGGCGATGGGGCGCTTATGGTAGAAGTACTTCCCAATCATTGTAAGGGCTGGGTTCAGATTGAATGCCAGTCCCAAACCTGTTGAAATATATTATATATCAGTCCAATACCAGACTGCCTAGTTATTAATTATACATAACACATGAAACCAGACCGAAAATAAATTCAGGGTACTAGAAAGTGATGATAGAGGTCCCCAGAGGGCGATACATTTCCTCAACAGCAGCAACTAATGACCAGTAAATTAATAATATCCTTGCTATTCGGGATCCTTGGGAAGTCCCTACCCCACCCATTGACGTTGAAATGTAAAATGCTTAAGGTAAGGGTTAAGGTAAAGGTTAGGGGTTAAGTTTTAAGGTAGGGACTTCCCGAGCATCCCAGATAGCATTAAACATTTAAGAGGCCTACCTCCGACCACTCCCACACAGAAGTAAAGTCCTTCCACTGAGTTGCAGAAGGAGGCAGCAATCAGTCCACAGCCAGACAGGAATCCTCCACACATCATGACGGGACGACTCCCATACTTATTAACCAGGATACTGCTGATAGGACCTGAGAGGTGACAAATACAAAGGAAACAGTCAAGATGGTTCATACGGTGGGAAAATTCACATTAGGCAAATATGCCCAAGCATAACCAACTATACCATAACTGACTATACCATAATTTCCTTAATTAACATGATTTAAAATCTTTAATAGGTGAAAAAGCAAAGTAGACTACCATAACAAAAGCCTACAATTTCAGAGAAATGTTCTATTTGGCCACTAGAGGTCCCTAAAGCCACAGCTCTGAGAAACACTTTTGCAGCCAGAGATGCCACACAACTTCTGCAATGATTTGTCTCACTGCTGCACTGCAGCAATTTCTCTGGTCTAGGCACTGTTGGCAATGCAATCTCACAGAAAACAAGACAAACGCGATGAAACAAGAAATTGTGAGGTGTGGCTACAGTTTGTGTACTCCTAACGTATGTGCAGAGTAGAAGAAGATGGCTCTGACGCTAAAGAGCACTTTTAACTAGGCTACTGTAAAATCCTGCTTCATTCTCCTCTGTACGAGATGATGTGTGTGCATGATTTTATGCGTGTGTGTGCTAGAGAGGTTGTATATAGAAAAAATAAATAGCATACTTAGCACAGCATAAACAGTAGAGCAGGTTACACTTAGTCAGACTCATTTCCTATGGGTAATCTACCATGGTTCCCATGTAATAGTAAATAATATCCCTTCATTATGAAAGATGAGAGCATCACATTAAGAGGGACACTACATTTGTCCCACTCAGCCTCCAACTGCTGTCGAAATAGATAGTTTGTCTACTGATATGACTTGATAAACTTAACTTACTCTTAGTTTTTCTAATCAATGATGACCGATGGCCGATGATCTACTACTATATACCCTATCATCTTCCCTACTGGAAGCTACATTCACAATAGCTTCACGTTGTTATAATCTTAGACTGCAACATATTCATTTAATTTAGGTTTGTCTAAATCTCAGAGGATGTGGCAACACAAATTCAAGGTAACTATGGGCCATACAATGAGCCTAACAACAGTATAGCTCACTACAATTTGTAAACATATATGCCTAGATGGCATGCAGAGTTCTGCTGGCTACACGCCCACCCTCTGTCCAGCCTATACCAACAAGGCCTAAATGGGAGCGAAGATCCATGTGGAAGACGCCTCAGCCTCCCTGCCAAATCCAGGCGCCACTGAAGGAACCTAAATGGAATGTGACAGTTTTTGTTTGGAGGTTGTCCAGACTCATTTGCCAGCTCGGAACACGACAAAGGCTTCTTAGATTCTAATACAGGCGGGACTAAACACCAACAAAGAGCCTGTCCCCTCCCTCTCCGGAGATGAGCTGAAGAGGGGGAGAAAAGTCTGAGGAGGTAGCCTAACCCTGACATGGCAAGACATTATGAGAAGGATAGGTAAGAAATTATAGAGAGGTCAAGACGAGAGGATTATGTCCCATTATTTAGTCAATGTATACATTTTCCATAACATTATTTTGGTCATAGCGTTCATGGATGACACACGAACACTCTACAATTAATTGTTATGGCAACTTACATTTTCTGTAGCACCTGCATGTGAAATTGAGCATGGATTGCCACTGTACTGCTGCTTGCTCTTTTGGGGGTCTAGGCCAGGTTCCTGTTGTTAACTTTCTAAAGCCATTTGATTCAATTACTCATTGATTACTTTAATTACAATCTAGAATAACACATTGTGTGCTTTGCACTGTTGTCTGTAACCCCTGTTTTAAGGCCTATCAGGATTGGGTTAGACGTCATTAGGGTCTGAGTCTGACACGGCCTGTGTGTTCTAGTCCTGTAGAAAGGTCAGCTGTAAGCCCCCACACAGTCATGCGCTCCTCACCATGCGTAGCCAGCCAGGCAGTCATGTGTCCAGAGCCCATCTAACAGGCAACACACTCAGAGTGGGAGAACTGGGAACTATTGGGAACCGTCTGAGACAACGTTACTGCATTAACCAATGACCTGGCTTTCGCCCATGCAGATCGTGAATGTGCGCCTGAGCTAAGTGCTACCTTTTGAGGGAATGGACTACCGAACAATGAATAGCATTGATTCACCAGTCTAGTGGGGGGGCATCCATGGCAGCTATGTACTCCAGTAGGGAAATGGCGACTTATCTCTCCGAGTACACAGAGTGCTGTTCTCTCTATACTGAAATCGTTAGAGTTATTCATAAGGGTGCTGCTATTGCTGAAGCTTGACCTATTGTACCGTTTACAGTACGTGGTATTACACATGAAACATATCAGCACTATTCCTCTCAAGAGTTCAGTGTTTTGGTAATTATTCGTTCAGCTGTTTCTCTTCCACATGTTATTGTAAATAGGCACAACTACTAAGCCAGCTGAAAATGCTGTAGGAATGCGCAGCTAGTAAGAATTTTTACAGAACAACATCAATATGGAAAAAAATGTCGAAAACAGCATCACACCCCGGGGATTTGTTCATTCAGTTTATCTCCCCTCCTAGAGAGAAAACGAGTCCGTTCACTACCTGACAATGCTTTTTTTATCCTCTTGTTGTGGGACAAGGAGTCTGAGAACAAGAGTCCCTCTGATTACTGTTCTGTCTGTTCGTGTTGAATGTCATGCAGATGAAAAGGAGCGTATCAACGCTCCACTGGGAAGACCTGTCGGACACCTAGCATTTGATTCAACCCAGTCCCCGGGTTGAATCCAGACCAGCTGACACAGTCTGCCTCACCTGCCACTCTCATGTAAGCCATTTCATCTCCTCAGCCTCAGAAGACACCTGAGACAACATTCATGTGATCAGAGCATTAACAAGCACACTGGGAAGAGTGGAACCCCATCCACGGACTGCACTGTTAAGAGCAATGCTTCAATGGAAGACCAAAAGCATTCTAGAGCCCCTATTTGTTTATTTTCAATGACAGTGGTTTGATTCAGGCATTGCCGTCTACTATTGGACGATACACTTAATCTTGATCTGGTCCCTGGGACCTTACTCCACATGGTCAATGGGTGGGAAACTATGGGAGCTGTTTGTGACTGAACAATAGGAAGTGCATGAATGGTCCACTGAGCAAAATAAAGAGGGTATGCGTTCTCACTGAAAGGTACACTGAGAATACTGATCCCTAACAGAGGCATCCAGATCAATGCATGTTAAAAGGTGCAGGTACAGCATCTGTTTAAAAAAGGATGATGATAGACATTGTCTAATTTGTCGTTTTAGCTAACATTATGCTTTATTTTTTTTAAAAATCAAGTTGACGTTTTCTGAAGTCTCACACATCAGCTTGACTTAGCAACTGTGGGAGGATATAGAGGGCAGGTTTTGGGACACATGCTTAATGACTTAGCTATAAGGTTTAAGTGGTACATAAAAAGGATCATGACCATTCACTTCATATGATTACCAAGCTATGGTAGGACAATGTTGTACTGTTTAGCAGCTGTTACCAATAACAATTACAATGTAATTAATGTGTTGTTTAGGCAGCTGTTACACACTGCAAACACCAGGTCTTGGTTCAAGTAGTATTATTTTTCTATTAATACTTTAGCTGGCCTGGTCTTAATGGAACCAATGGAATGATAAACTGATCCAAACCTATAGGCTCAATCAAACGCTCAAAGTATCTGAACGAAAACAAATACTTTTTAAACCAATGTCTGTTACACAATGCTCCCCTACTCACTCTGACTGTGCATCGTACAGCTAATTTCTGGTACACTGTCTCATCCCTCTGACTCTCCCTACCGGAAACTTGTGAAATCACTTGTTAACCTGTTTCCAATACATTTGTAATGTATTTATGAACCAAAACATGCACTCCGTACTAGCTTTGTTGTTTGTGAAAGCAAAGACAGTTGGAGTACATTTGTAACGTGTTACTATTTAATTGGTGTTACAATAAAATATGTTATTATTATGTACATTTCCAGTAGGGGTGCACTAGTCTACCCTCGCAAGCCGGCATATCTTGCGAGCTTACATGAATATTCGCTACACGGATATCTGTCTGGTAATTACCAGCCCTAATCTATCCTCATGCTCACCTCCGGCGTACATCACCGCCAGCATGATGGAGGAGATCCATGACACCTGGCTGCTGGTGCAGTCGAAAATGACCTCAATCTCCTTGAAGAAGACTGTGATGGACTTAGGGAAGGCGTAGGAAAAGCCGATGGAGATGAAGGCTCCCACCACCACCGCCCAGCCCCAGCCCCCCTCTGGAGGGGTGTACCCTTGGGGTCCTCCCATGGCAGGCGGCATGGCTGATGCTGATGTTCTGCTCACCAAGCTCCTGCGCACAGAAACCTACACAGCAATGGGCACCTGTTTCGAGAAAGATGAATGAGGTTTTCAGAAACTCGTCGTCAAAGCTAGATTTCAGTTAAAACCGAGAATGGTTTTGATCATCCTGTACTATTGCAAATGTATGTTTTTTTGGGGGTAATCAGACTATTTTAACAATGTTCAAAATGTGCAAAGGAACATTAATCATAAAGTTGAATGTAAAATAAATATGAATCATTAAGGTAAATGTTTCTGTTTCCTCACTGTAAAGGTCAGATCCAGTGCTATGCATGTTGCCTCTGTTCAACATTTGAGAAGCAAAGTGGGTCTTATTTATTCAGATTAATTTCATTTCCTTTGGGAAATGATTTTGAATACTACACTGTATATGGTCTGTTAAATGTGCATGACTGGAGCCAATGGTGTATGGTCATGTCAGCAGGATTTCACATGCTGCTTTCACAAGATAAGCCTGTGTTTATTTACAGGGTGGATGAATTACCTCCACACATATCTACCTCTGGTAGGTATCACAGGTGTGTCATGGTCATGTGCTCCTGGAATTTAATGTTATAGCCACAAGAACTAAATATCAAACAGAAAGGGGAAATTAATGCACGCATGTCCTTTTAACCAATGGCTTGATCATATAAGATATATGTTGACTTAAATAGTTTCACCTTTAGGACATTTGCATGATTATTTCTTACCAGTGTATGAAACACAGAATCCATAACTTCATACTCAGTACTGCACAAGTAAATGGATCAATTTGATTTGCCAAGAAGATTCATCCTAAAAAGCCCAACATTCACTGTGTGGGTGCCATTTCTGGAGCTTCTTTTTACAGTAAACCCCCCCCCACACACACACACTTCTGAGCTTATGAATACAGGCCCATCCGCAGAGTCAAATGGCTTACTATATTGTTTACACCGAAGAACCCAACCACAGTGCACATGAATCAAACCATGCATACAGGTTGAATTCAGCTTCCTAGGAAGCTCGGGGTTGTGCTCTCATAAAGAGGATTTAGAGCTTCTGCATGTTCTGTGGAGAGGACTCTTGATCTAAGGGAAGTAATGGCTCTCTATGGTGGTGAAAACAGCATAGGGTTAGCAGTTTGTGTGTTGCGTTGTACAGTGGAACCTCAGGATATACTGTATCTTCCCAGAGTGTGAGAAGTAGTGACGCTAAGCTAGGAGTTGAGCTGGGGGGATGTGATTGCATTGATTAAATACGGAAGATCTAGAGGAAAGTGGAGCGTTTTTTTCAAAAGCCCATTATTTCCTCCTAATACAGTCCTCCCGACAGAGCTTAGAAGCAAACGTAATATAATGAGTCACTGACCTACAGCAAGCTCTGTGTTTCTTGTTTGAATACATAACATTTTCAGGATGTCCCTATATGCTATACTTAAGCAATAAGGCCCAAGGGGGTGAGGTATATTGCCAATATACCACGGCTAAGGGCTGGTCTTATCCACGACGCAACGCGGAGTGCCTGGTACAGCCCTTAGCCGTGGTATATTGGCAATATACCACAAACCCCAGAGGTGCCTTATTGCTATTATAAACTGGTTACCAGCGTAATTAGAGCATTAAAAATACATGTTTTGTCAAACCCATGGTATACCACGGCTGTCAGCCAATCAGCATTCAGGGCTCGAACCACCCAGTTTATAATGCAGATCCATTCATGTTGGATACAACATGTTGTACGTTGTTACACAGTATATCAGTCTGGAATTGGTATCCCAAGATTCCCCTTGAATTTAACCTAAATATAGGGAAGGCTGCCATTGGAGTCTCTTAAAGTAATTCACCGCTTCTGGCAAAGATCAAAGACAAATTCGACCAAATGTGCATCCTTATGCTGGTGTAGACACTCTGTAGAGAGAGAAGGGGGAAATAAGACTGGTTCCCTATCAACTTACATTTCAGCCATTATCTGATGAGGACTTCTGGGTACTTCAGCATGCTCTTTTGACTGTGCAGTACACAGGACAAACATGGCATGTTGCAAATAACTTTCTCACCGGAACAGCTAGGATTAATGAGGGAGGGTCAGTAAACTTTCTATATTTTAAGCAGTTTCATAGAAGTGAGATGGACAGTAGATGAATGTGAAGAATCATTTAGCTTACTGCTGTGATGCTGTTGAAATGGAACAGTTCAGTCGACTCCTGATACAGTAAACATAAAGGCTTGGTGCTGGAGTGACTGTCACGTTTTATGAAAGGATCGGGAGACAGGCGCAGGAATGCGTAATTGTTTTTTTTATTACTACCCAAATTACAGCGTGCCAGGTAAAGGCACGTGGGACGAAGCCCAAAACAAACACGTATACAAAAACACAGGACTCTGACCTCTAATAAATACACGGGACGAGACCCGTAATAAATAGCTGGGACGAGACCCGATATAGCAAGTGCACAATATGATGCAGGAAGAGACCCGAAATCACATTGGAACATAAACGCAGCACGAAAGCCAAAATAACAAGCACAGGTACTAACAGGCCCAACGGACATGGGAACAACGGACATGGGAACAATAAATGACAAGACAACGGTGAACAAAGGGCACTCTTATACAAATACTAATCATGGGGGAATGGGAACCAGGTGTGCATAATGAGGCAGTTAAATTACTCCTAGAAGCCGGAGACATAGACCGCCGGAACTGGTGCACGGAATGAACAACAGTACCAGAGGGATCCGTGACAGTGACAAAGTTAACTAAACCAGATGATGCGTTTTATAAGCGTTAATAGAATAACAGATTATTGAATTGGGACTTGAAAACTGTATTGCAGAGGAGTTTGCACATATCCAAAGTGCACTTATCGGGAGTGGACTGTCCTTTTAAATGGGTTTTGAGAATGCAATGTGCTAGGTGTCCTCTTACAGCTATCGACTTTACCTCCTGGACTGAGAACAAAGGTCAGCTCAAAGATATGCCTCTGTCTGAAAATAGTATTGTTTACTTGTTCAACACTCTCAACCAGCACATGTATGTGCCAGGGCACAGGGCACAAGCCAGGGCACACGCCAGGGTACAAGCCAGGGCATAGGGAAAAAGCCAGGGCAAAAGCCAGGGTACAAGCCAGGGCACAGGTCACAAGCCAAGGTACAAGCCAGGGCACAGGTCACAAGCCAGGTTACATTCTGTGCATGGGCTTACGGAGGTCGTTGAGTCCCACACAGACAAGACTGTGTAATGATATTTTGTTTTAATTTATAAATGGAGGAGAAAGTCAGGACATATACTAATGTGTATTAATGACTAATCAACACATCAAGGTTATATATAATGAAATAAATAAGGGTGGCCATTTCATCCACTCAAGAAGACTGAAAACTTTGCAGACTCTTTGCAAAGTAAGTGGCCAGTAATCTGTGAGTTAAAGACTCCACTTGAACCTAGTTTCTAGGTTTATCATATGCAGCCAGCCTGCATGGAGGATGAAATATGAGTCAAGATGAACAATGGCCCCTTCATTGGCTAAAGGTCTATAATAAGCAGCCAAAGTGGGTGGCCTGACCGTGCCACTCGAGACGGAACATGCTGCTTCAAACGCCCCAGCGGCACATGTGCTCGGTGCTAGAGAACATTGGCTGTGTCACAACAAGGTCTATGTCTTAACTTCTTCAAGGTTAAATCCCTGGCAGACATCTTGACGCTTCAGATAGGCGAGCGAGCGTAGAGCTCAGAAGCCCCAGGACTTTGGCTGTTAAGCTAACATGGCCCTCCAAATGGATATGTGACTGACAGAAATTAATGGGGATCACAGCACAGTACAATGGCTGGGTTGTTGGACCAATATTAGGTTATTTCAGTATTGTCTGCTAAAGCCTTAGAACAGCAGCAGTGGGATTTAGGTTGAAGGCCTTTGCCTTTTGCTAGGCCATAATTGTAAATAAGAATTTGTTCTTAACTGACTTGCCTAGATAAATAAAGGTTAAATGAAAAAAAAAAAATGAAGGCTTGGTAGGAATGAGTGTGATAGTTCAGGTCCTGTCCTGTGGTTTTGTAGTATGCAATCCCAATTGATTTCCATTGCAGCCATGCCTCAAGCATCTTGCTCAATACTATAATGATCCCAAAGTGAGCCATCATGATCATTACCATTTCTGTCAATGCTTTTCAGAACAATAAAGAGAATACTAGTTGTTTTGTTCAGGGCATTGACTATAAAGATAATACTAGTTGTTTTGTTCAGGGCATTGACTATAAAGATAATACTAGTTGTTTTGTTCAGGGCATTGACTATAAAGATAATACTAGTTGTTTTGTTCAGGGCATTGACTATAAAGATAATACTAGTTGTTTTGTTCAGGGCATTAACTATAAAGAGAATATTTATAGATGAATATACATTCATTTTTTATACATGCAAATGACAATGCTTCTCCATGAGCAAATTGACATCTCAGAGCTTATGCAGAGTAACCACATGTACATATGGATGTGTGGGTTGGTTACATCTTACCTTGCGAGCAGCTCCTCCTAGATCCAGATAAGCTCTGCAGGCTGAGATGGGGAGCTCTCCTCTCAATGAGGCACTGTACGAAACAAAATACCTCTACAGAAGTCCAAGTCTAGAATGTCTGAGATTCTCCCATTGAACAGAACCTCTACCTCCACTAGGACAGTCCCAAGCCTTTTCCTTGTGGTGGAGAAATGAATACTTTGGAGTCTGAATAAGTGCTGGTCTGTGAAGTGGAAGAGAAGTTGACAAAGTTTGGTTCATTCAGTGGCCAGTTCAAACAGCTGGGTCGGCCAAGACAATAGAGTGCTAACTGGGGTGGTCAGTCCAGTCCGCCTCTTATTGGCTGTTTGAGGATTAGAGCCGTGCCCCTAAAATGTTTTCCCCGCCTCCTTGTCATGTGTCTCCAGCTCACATGTACTGCACTACTGGCCCTACATGAGACTTCAAACAGTAGGATATATACTAATGTCTGGCATAGGAGATAACATGCTTTTTGGCCATTGAAGTCTTTCATAATTGTATAGACAATAGATTACAGGATATTGGGAGTCACAGCAATCAAACAACTGGCTCCCTCTTAAGCAGCTTGTATTGTTCACCTCTGGCCTCCTGGGAAATATTAGCAGAAGTCGTTCTGATCACTTCAGAGGTTAGCTTTAGGCGAGGCCTTAGTTGTGCTGTGATCTATGGTCAGGGCTTGGGAAAGGAAACATCCCTGAGCGCTGCTGGAGGTTAACATAGATTACCACTGTATTGTAAACAAACACTGATTCCTTGTAGGGGACCAGCAAGTGACATCATAACACTGATGGCTTTTGAACAGCACACTCGGGTCCTTGGTTTGTTTGTTTGTTCAGCGTCCCTCCCACAGGGAGGATGGAGGTTGTGACTCTGTCTGCTCCATCCACCACACGCCAATCACACAACAACTAACAGCCAGGTTATCAGCTATATGACATTAAAGGGACAATCCGCAGCTGAAACAGTAATCCCTTCCACTGTTTCGGTAACAAGCTGAGGGATGGGGCTAGAGAAATGGAACCACCCTCAAATTCATAGACAGATCTATGGATGCAAGGACTGACCATCCATGATATCAACATTATAGTTTTAACCGTGTTGTAAGGCTTTACAGTGTTTGTTTACATTTACTTTGTTTACGAACATTGGCGTTAAACAAGCTTATATTTAGGGTTCTGATGGAGTACGACAGTTGAATTAAACTCAAAACGCATTTAAAAGTCATGTTCTTCATGAATCAATGGGTCCATATCATTAACTTGGATGTAGCAACTGCAGATTGCCCCTTTAATTTCAGTGTGGAGCACAGTTATTCATATCATGGCTTTAGGACCATTTTTTTTTTACTAAGCCATTCAGGTAACACCTCCTGGATACGTGAAATTCTGTGCATGCATAATTAAACAACCTAAGACAATTATTCCACCTTTGGATGTATCCTGCTTCTAATCCTCTCTCCAAGTTCATTCAGCAGTCAGTCATTTCTTCCTGTCTGCTCCTCTCTCTATTTGAAAATAAATCCTTTACCATAGCCAATGTGGCATAACGTATTTAATCACCACATCATCACAGTGTGCCCTCCTATTGCTCGCTCTCTGAGAAGAAGATTTATTTCAGGCTGCTATCATACATGCAGCACCTGTAGTACGTGCAGTGTGGATCACAATGAGCCCTGCCCTATTGGCTCTACTTATTTATGGCTCCTGTGGCGCAATTGGTTAGCGCGTGGTACTTATATAGCATTATGCAGCAGAGCCATCCCGAGGTTGTGAGTTCGAGCCTCACCAAGAGCAGTGCTTTTGGGCTCCTAAGTGGCACAGTGGTCTAAGACACTGCATCTCAGTGCTAGAGGTGTCAATACAGACAACCTGGTTCGAAATCCTGGCTGTATCACAACCAGCCGTGATTGGGAGTGCCATAGGGTGGTGCACAATTGGCCCAACGTCATCCGAGTTTGGCCGGTGTAGGCCGTCATTGTAAATAAGAATTTGTTCATAACTGACTTGCCTAGTTAAATATCAGCCTACATTATAATCACTGTCTTTCCAATCACAGGTCTACGCTCAAGAGATAATGACATCATCCCCTCCCAGTTCATGATATCTGGATGTCTGTTGGATATGTGGTGTGTTTTTCCTTGACAAAGGCGTTAATTATTGGAATGTATTATTGTAGCTACACTCTTAGAAAAAGGGTTCCAAAAGGGTTCTTTGCTGAGGGATAGGGTTCTACCAAGAACCATTTTAATCAGAAGAACACTTTTTGGAAGACAAGGGTTCTTTGTAAGTCAAAGGGTTCTACCTAGAACCTTTAACATCCTAAGAATAGTTTTTGGAAGAAAGGATTCTTTGGAATTCAAGAAGGATTCTTTGCAAGGGTTCTACATAGAACCATATACAATATTTTCCAGCATGATCTATTGCATGGATATTTTCAGAATAGTTTGTTTTGCTGTAGTATCTGTGTTTTTGCATGTACATTGATTGGTTGAATAATTTTATGCTACACAAAGATAAATAACATACAGTTTTCTAAACTAAACTGAATATATTTCACCTGTTACCGGGATGTTTGTTCCAGTTTAGATGATTGATGTAGTCTCAATATTCAATCTTCACTACCCTGGCAGTCATTTTGAATGCAGGTTGCGGGTGATTCACAATTCCAGTTGTTGGATATCCTAACTCTGGCTGGATTCAAATAGGAATTACGTATCACTTCGTAAACCAGATGAATGTGACTTGCAGGCCTGATGTGGCCTGTCAACCAGGCGATTCCTAACACCACTGTGTTATGGTATAACTAGGCCTTCAAAGAATGACCTTATGATATATGTGTATGATTTGTATTGTCAGGGTTCTACCTGTTCTAGGAAGAACCCTCCAAAGATAAAAAGAGTTCTCGGTAAAACCCTTCATAGACGGTTCTAGGAAAAACCTTGATGATAAAATGGTTCTTGGTAGAACCCTTCATAGAGGGTTCTATGCAGAACCCTTCATAGAGGGTTCTAGGTAGAACCATATACAGGGGGTTCTTCATAGAGGATTTCAGCACCAAAAAGGGTTCCCCTATGGTGGAAAACTGAAGAACCCTGTATGGTTCTACTTAGCACCTTTTTTTCTAAGAGTGTAGGACTAAGGAAGGTGATTACCAAATTTCACCTGGCTGCGGTAATCAAGGCTGTATTTCCTATCTCTAAACTCAGAGTATCAGGCAATGGAGAGTGGTAACAGACAACCAATGATGAAATAGACAGTGGTATTCAACTCTTACCCTAAGAGGTCCGGAACCTGTTGGTTTTCTGTTTTACCTGATCATTAATTGCACCCACCTGGTCAGTTCCTGATAATAGGGTACAATGAAAAAACATAGTAGAACTGGCTTTGAGTTCCAGGAATATAGAAGCAGTACTAATCCCAAATGTACAAGCAGAAACTGGGAGCAGTCCTACAGATATATACTGTACCTTTATTTAACTAGGCAAGTCAGTTAAGAACAAATTCTTATTTACAATGACAGCCTACCCCAGCCAAACATGCACTGCCCTATGGGACTCTCAATCAAGGCTGAATGTGATAAAGCCTGGATTTGAACCAGGGACTGTAGTGATGCCTCCTGCACTGAGATGAAGTACCTTAGACAACCGCGCCACTCGGGAGCCCTAATGAGGAAGGTGATTACATAAGGAGTATATGGGAAAGGGAAGATACTAGTCAGTTGTACAACTGAATGCATTCAACTGAAATGTGTCTTCTGCATTTCTTACTGTACAGGTGGTCCTCTCTTCCGCATCTAACCCAACCCCTCTGAACCAGAGAGGTGCGGGGGGCTGCCTTAATTGACATCTATGCTGTCGACACCCGGGGAACAGTTTAGTTAACTGCTTGTTCAGGTGCAGAACGACGTGGTGTACAGGCGTTCCTACTGTGCATGTGTACAGGTGTTCCTACTGTACAGGTGTACAGGTGTTCCTACTGTGCAGGTGTACAGGCGTTCCTACTGTACAGGTGTACAGGTGTTCCTACTGTGCATGTGTACAGGCGTTCCTACTGTACAGGTGTACAGGTGTTCCTACTGTGCAGGTGTACAGGCGTTCCTACTGTACAGGTGTGCAGGTGTACAGGCGATCCTACTGTACAGGTGTACAGGCATCCTACTGTGCATGTGTACAGGCGTTCCTACTGTACAGGTGTACAGGCGTTCCTACTGTGCAGGTGTACAGGCGTTCCTACTGTGCAGGTGTACAGGCGTTCCTACTGTGCAGGTGTACAGGCGTTCCTACTGTGCAGGTGTACAGGCGTTCCTACTGTACAGGTGTACAGGCGTTCCTACTGTACAGTTGTGTAGGTGTACAGGCGTTCCTACTGTGCAGGTGTACAGGTGTTCCTACTGTGCAGGTGTACAGGCGTTCCTACTGTGCAGGTGTACAGGCGTTCCTACTGTACAGGTGTACAGGCGATCCTACTGTACAGGTGTACAGGCGATCCTACTGTACAGATGTACAGGCGTTCCTACTGTACAGGTGTTCAGGTGTGGCTACTGTACAGGTGTACAGGCATTCCTACTGTGCAGGTGTACAGGTGTTCCTACCGTGCAGGTGTACAGGCATTCCTACCATACAGGTGTGCAGGTGTACAGGTGTTCCTACTGTACAGGTGTGCAGGTGTACAGGTGTGCAGGTGTACAGGTGTTCCTACTGTACAGGTGTGCAGGTGTACAGGTGTTCCTACTGTACAGGTGTGCAGGCGTTCATACTGTACATGTGTATAGGTGTTCCTACTGTACAGGTGTGCAGGTGTACAGGTGTTCCTACTGTAGAGGTGTATAGGTGTTCCTACTGTACAGGTGTTCCTGAATTACGTTATGAGGTGCTTCATCTCTCACAACATGTCATTACTCTACCTCTTCAAACACAGCTTATTCATCCTAGGCCAGACATGGCTCTCTAATTGGTATGTGAGAGAGGGGATCAGGAACCTCGACCCAACACTGTAATAATAATGCACAAGGTTTGATCTATAAGATTATATCTGATTAGCGCAGCTATGCAAAAAACATTCCCTGCATTAGTCTTTGATTTCCCAGGTCTGGATTTGAGAAGTTCCCTATAGAATGATAAGCTCCACAATAATAGTCTGTGGGGTTATTACCACTGCACTTGACTTGCTCCACCGACCTGCTGCTGCGCTAAATGAATAAAAGAGAGTGTTGTTTAAAAAAGCTTCAGTCTGGACCCCGGTGACAGGTCTCGTTTTCTCGCTACCATTTCTGTCTGGACCCCGGTGACAGGTCTCGTTTTCTCGCTACCACTTCAGTCTGGACGCCGGTGACAGGTCTTGGGTCTCGCTACCATTTCAGTCTGGACGCCGGTGACAGGTCTCGGGTCTCGCTACCATTTCAGTCTGGACACCAGTGACAGGTCTTGGGTCTCGCTACCATTTCTGTCTGGACCCCGGGGACAGGTCTTGGGTCTCGCTACCATTTCTGTCTGGACCCCGGTGACAAGTCTCTGGTCTCGCTACCATTTCAGTCTGGACACCAGTGACAGGTCTTGGGTCTCGCTACCATTTCTGTCTGGACCCCGGGGACAGGTCTTGGGTCTCGCTACCATTTCTGTCTGGACCCCGGTGACAAGTCTCTGGTCTCGCTACCATTTCTGTCTGGAAGCCGGTGACAGGTCTCGGGTCTCGCTACCATTTCAGTCTGGACACCAGTGACAGGTCTTGGGTCTCGCTACCATTTCAGTCTGGACACCAGTGACAGGTCTTGGGTCTCGCTACCATTTCAGTCTGGACCACAGTGACAGGTCTCGGGTCTCGCTACCATTTCTGTCTGGACCCCGGTGACAGGTCTCTGGTCTCGCTACCATTCCAGTCACTGGACAGGAGCATGGCGACCTGTAATGTAGCTGTGGACCAATGCTGGTAACACCTTATGATATTTCATGAACAAACATGAAACAAACAGGCCTTGTTTACTATAGCAGTTACATGTCCTCAATGTCCTCAATCATTCCAAATGCTAAAATCCAGAATCTCTACATGTTGAAATCAGGTATGAACTGGAACTGTAAATTGTTTTGCGGCAGTAAACCCATAACAACCAACGTTGGTTTAGTGTGAAAGTGTATTATCAGTGGAGGACACAAGATCAGATCAGTGGAGGACACACACTTCCAGAAGCTGGCTATGACAAGACATTTCCTTAACATGTGAAACAGGGTCATGATTTTTCCCTGTTACAAGTAGTAGTCATTTTGTGTATGTGTGTTGAATGTCCTCGGTAATTGAGTTTGTTTGTCTGGTTACTTCGAGGTTAACGAGGTCGTTGAGCTCCAGCGGGAAAAATCAATAGGCGAATATCACAGCGAATCACAACACTGGCAGGTAAGTAATACTGTGAAACACTATCATTCCACTATTAGCGCTAGATATATTATGGTCATTTTCTGAAATTGCAATGCAAAACTCCTATGTGTAGCACCTTTAAAGCTTCCTTCCATTGAAACTGTAATAACATTGTAATAAACTTTATATTTTTGTAATTCTGTGTTCGGGTGATGTGTTTCCTTGGCTTTATACCCAGTTCAAGTCTACATTGGTTCTTCCCTATCCTGGGTGTTAACACGTTCCTAGGATTAGGTTATCTAGAACAGAATTAGCAACACTAACCAGGTTTCCATCCTACCAATTCATGCGAATGATTTACCTGACTCATCAAAAAAGTCACGACCGGGCTGAAGGAAACAGCAAATCACGGTACAATTTGATCTTTATCGTTCAACATGGGATCTTTTTGTGTCTGTAAAATGAATTATGCAAGATATGGCAGTGGAAATGTTGTCATGCCCAAAAATGAATATAATAACCATCCTATTGAAAACTTAGTCACGCGATGATGTGTTGTTTGGTCCTCCCACTACGACTCGGGAAAGCATGCAGTTTATTAGGCTACAGGATAAATAAGTTATGATGAACTTCACAGGCTGGTTAAAGTGCACAGTGGGGAGCTTCATTCTGCTTTCCAATAAATATTGAGGTTCTTATTCAGCTAACATGATGATCGATGGTTGGCTGCTGTTGACAAAAATAATCTCGCTTTTATACAGAATAATCTCATGTACTGTAGGTAGCCTACCCACACTGTATCTGCCAGCTGTTGTCTAAAGCTCACGTGCCAAGACCAGAGTGGGCACATTTGCTATTAAACGCAACTGTTTCTGTGACAAAACCATCAGTAGAGCTGAAAATGCGATGGAAAACCAATTTAACTTGTATTTTTCATTTGGTACATGGGAATTTTATTGCAAAAGTTATTTTAATGTGCACTACGTCATTACGCACAGCCTGTTATCCTAAATAAATCTGTTTGATGGAAACACATCTCTGTTGCTTACACAACTTAAAACGGTCTGAAATAAAGGTCTACAAGTTTTCAATTTGATCTATTTATCAGATGTCAGGACACAGAATTCTAGGCCTCGGGAAGTGACAATTCAATCTTGAACATGCTAAACTACTGAATTTCACTCTCTGTTCGCAAAGTAGCAGATGTCTCATTGTTCAATTGAAAGTTGTATCAGTTTCATATCAACCAATGTCTGTAATGATGCACGTATTTGTAATTCAGAATGACTATATAGTCTAGACCATAGAAGAAGAATTTGCCTTTGAGCTATGCCTTTTAGCCGTGCTCTACCACCAAGCTATGGGCCTTTGAGCCATGCCTTTTAGCCATGTGCTACCACCATGCTATTTGCCTTTTAGCCATGCCTTTTAGCCCTGGCCAATTTGGTGCCCTAGGCAAGATTTTAGCTGGTGCCCCTTGCATCACAGCCAATTCCACCACCGATCATTGTGTTCATACACTCACACAGAAACTGCATAGCTTTATGTCTTTGAGATTTTCTTTATTTTAGAAGCAAAAAACCCCCACAAAATAAAAACAGTATTAAAGAAACAAGTGACATAAAATGAATTATAAATACAATATAAATAAGGGTATTGCATGAAAAAACTATATTACAGAGACCTTTTAAAAGCCTTACTCACCTTGCCTTTCTTGCAGCAAACAAGTGACATAAAACAAATTATAAATAAGAGTATTGCACAAAAAACGAACTATATTACAGAAACCTCAGTGCAATATGCATAATGTAGCATTGTTCTACAGCCTTACTCACCTTGCCTTTCTTGCAGCAAAGTATTCTATGATATCATCATAAGACAGCTGTTGTGAGACCACATGATTTATACTAATAATGGAAAGTCCACTGAGACGTTCTTGCACCGTAGTAGATCTCAGGTAGGTTTTAATCAGTTTGAGCTTAGAGAAGCTCCTTTCAGCAGCAGCCACTGTAACAGGAAGAGTGGCAGTGATTCTCAGAGCTACCCACATATTGGGGTACATTTCTGTCAGCTTATTCTCGTCCAGAAAGGTCAAGAGTTCTACGTTTGTCATGTTTTTTGATGGCAAATGTGGAAAGTTTAGCATTTCCACAGCAAGTTCCCTGCCATCAATATCTGGCTGTCCATCATGGCTTAGAGCAGTGCTCAGGGTTTGAAAGTGCTCTAGCAACTCTTCTTTTGACATGTTGGTGAAGTTGAGGAGCACTCCAAATTTGTCATTCACCTCTCCCAGGCTCTGAAATCTCTCATCAAGTGAAGAGAGGGCTGTATCCACTACCACATCATTTCCATTTTTCAAAGTGCATCACCAATAGTCTCATCTGGAGCCTCATAACCAAAGTGCCTTTTTGTGGTTCTCAACCGCTTTTGTTTGAGTACAGCCTCCATGTTCATCTCCTCGAACATTTCCTTTGCAGTTGTCTGTGCATCAGAAATCCAGTGTTTCTGTAGCAGGTAAGGGCATCTCTGGTTCTTCAGCAAGTTGACAGCCACATCTAGCTGCATAGAGGGTGACTGCATCAGTTTACTCACATGCTGGACCTTGTTGAGGATGTCATACCATATGACTGTGCAAATAGAAAAGCATTAGGATCCAATCTCCTCAGCCAAAGACTGGGCTTCAACTTTAACCACAGGGTCTGCAGTAGTTTCCCTCACCTCCAGATGAGCCTCTCTGACTTGCCCAGCCTGGTACCTTACTGCCTGAATGCTGTATTATATCCTGCTTTCCCACCTGGTCTCTGACCATTATTTCAGGGTGGTTTTGACATGTTTCAGGAGTATATCCCATCTATGGGTGGAGGCTGAGAAGAGTTTGTAGTAGCCAATGGCATCTGGTGAGCTCTTAGCAGCATCAGCTACCACCAGATTTAAAGTGTGGGCACCACATGGGACAAAAAAGGCTCTTGAGTTCTGTTGAAGCAGCCTAGCCTGAACACCTTTATTCTTTCCCCTGTTGACTCCTCTGCCACTAGAAAGCCCATGAAATGTTCTTTAATTTGTGGTATGTCTTCCAGTAACACAATGTTCACAATGACAGAGAGCTGTTCCTTATGACTCAGATTCAGGGGTGCAATCTAAAATAATGAAGAAATACTTTGATGTTTTGATCTCTTTCACTATTTTTCCCAGTATTTCTGCGCTGATGGAGTCTATTAGTTCATTTTGGATTATTTTGCCCAGCTCTACTTTCCACCCTACCAACATGCTGCTTCATTACTGGATCAAATTTAGCCATAAGCTCCACCTCTTTGAGAGAATTGCCATTGTCTGGTTTGTGTCTGTGGATCCCCTTAAAGCCATGTTTCTTTCAGCTAAGGACTGAATTATTGCCACCAATCTGGCAAGAACTTCACGCCGCCTGTTTCTCTCAGCCTCAGCAAATGCCATCTCTTGTTTATCTATTGTTAGCACCTTTGCAAGACGGACCTCCAACACCTTCCATGTTGCCATGTGTGTAATGTGCTCCTGGCTATCCTCATGGGCCTTGAGCAAGTGGTTTGCATTTTTCCAATCCCTTTGTCCTTCTCTATTCAATTTGAAATCTCTCTGAGAAAACATTTTGCAGCAGAAGCAGTACAAACTATAACTATTTGTTGAGTACATTAGCCAGCTTCTTTTGATTTTTTCTCCATTGACTCCATTGAAATAGTCATGCTGACACCTTCTCCCATCTTTTTGTTTCGGAAACGTGATACGGTCCTCTGAGAACAAACTCTGTTCTTATCTTATCAGTTAAAACAGATGGCCAGTCATTAGGGTCAATTGGTGCAGCCTTTTTGTAGATGCCTGACGCTGCATTGCTGGGCTGTGCTGAGGTAGAGGGGACAGGAGCACTTGATGCTGCATCGCTGGACTGTACTGACGTAGAGAAGTTGTCTGCAGGTGGCCCAGGATTTGCTGGGGTGGGATTCAAGTATTTCAAAAGTGCATCTGAAGAGAGAAGAGGAGTATATGTGACTATTTGGTGTTACAGTATATTTATAAAAAAGCTGCTGATGGTGAAACTATACAATAATAGCACCTAATTACCATTATAGCCTAAACACAAATAGCAAGAGTACATGCACAAAACATGTATTCAATGAGCACTTCTCTAGCATGCTGTTTGCTATAATACATATAAGACTAATCAATAATGAAAATGCAAAGGCTTACAACTATTAATTACAAAAAGTGATGTCAACTGAAAAGCATTTTAATTGACTTTTACAAGCAGGGCTAGCATTGGCTAAGTAGACTAGCTAAGATGTCAATAAAATGTAGGCCTATGCCTGGTTTCTTGAGGCAGACAGTGGACGGTTCGTGCAGCACACTTGAAAGAAAAAGTGTATTTCTCAAAATTATGTTATAGGTTAGGTTATTCCCCAAACACATTCCCTAATGAATTTAAGGTAAAAGTAACTGACATTAACTCTAGCTAGCTAGCTATTTAAATTAGTGAACGTTACTAGTATCATCCAAAGTAAACTAGCTAGTAGTAGGCTGGACACATGACATTTTTTACAATGCTTTTTTCTGATAAAAACTAGTTCATTGCATCAGCCGTGGAGCCCAGTTTCATAATATGACCATATTTCCCAACTGCTTGCCGTAGTTTTGAAGTAATCACGAAAAACAGACCTTACTTTAGGGCATTTTTCACCCTGCCAGCTCTTATTAGTTTTATTGAGGACCATGGCACCAACTCCAAACATTCTATTCCCAGTTTATTGTTCTACGTCACAATGCCTGCTTCACTATTGTTGGCAATGAGACCTGTCCACGTTGTTTGTAGTTAAAATGTAAACAACAACAAAAAATTGCTCATGGAACTCTGAGGTCATCCCATTGTTTCCTATAGGGAAATATAGCTATGTCTGTCTATTTCGCCAAATATCTCACAATGTGTATATTTTGATTTTTTTCAAGTTGGGAACCATTCTAATCAGGAGAATCTCCTCTTTGTAATTTGTAAGTCTGGGCAGCGAGCTTGGTTGTCATCGATCACTAGACCAGAAATAGTCAGAAGTTTTCATTTCTTCCCTACTTTCTCATTACGCAGACATAAGCACAGTTGACACCATCGAGGTGTGGATGTTTACTTTCTACACGAGTTGTTTTATTTCCAGTTTCGTCCGACCAACAGATTGTAGTGGTCAAATAAAAATTGTCATTTTTTTTGTGCCATTTAGGCGAAATGGAAATCTAAGCAACAAATGAATAAATAAATAAAAATACAAATCTTCACTCATTTGGGCGCCCCTATGGATGGAAGGCGACCCTAGCATTTACCTATTCCCCCTATGCCGCGGGCCGGCCCTGCTTTTAGCCATGCTCTACCTCCATGCTAATGGCCATGCCTTTAATCCATGAGCTACCACCATGCTATTGGCCTTTGTTTGCTGCCTCAGTGTTGATGATGGCAATTTGCATATACTCCAGAATGTCATGAAGAGTGATCAGATGAATTGCAATTAATTGCAAAGTCCCTCTTTGCCATGAAAATGAACTTAATCCCCAAAACACATTTCCACTGCATTTCAGCCCTGCCACAAAAGGACCTGCTGCCATCATGTCAGTAATTGTCTCGTTAACACAGGTGAGAGTGTTGACGAGGACAAGGCTGGAGATCACTCTGTCATGCTGATTGAGTCAGAATAACAGACTGGAAGCTTTAAAAGGAGGGTGGTGCTTGAAATCATTGTTCTTCCTCTGTCAACCATGGTTACCTGCAAGGAAACACATGCCATCACCATTGCTTTGCACAAAAAGGGCTTCACAGGCAAGGATATTGCTGCTGGTGAGATTGCACCTAAATCAACCATTTATCGGATCATCAAGAACTTCAAGGAGGGCGCCCAAGAAAGTCCAGCAAGTGCCAGGACGTCTCCTAAAGTTGATTCAGCTGCGGGATCGGGGCACCACCAGTGCAGAGCTTGCTCAGGAATGGCAGCAGACAGGTGTGAGTGCATCTGCACGCACAGTGAGGTGAAGACTTTTGGAGGATAGCCTGGTGTCAAGAAGGGCAGCAAAGAAGCCACTTCTCTCCAGGAAAAACATCAGGGACAGACTGATATTCTGCAAAAGGTACAGGGATTGGACTGCTGAGGACTGGGGTAGAGTCATTTTCTCTGATGAATCCCCTTTCCGATTGTTTGGGCCATCCGGAAAACACCTTGTCCGGAGAAGACAAGGTGAGCGCTACCATCAGTCCTGTGTCATGCCAACAGTAAAGCATCCTGAGACCATTCATGTGTGGGGTTGCTTCTCAGCAAAGGGAGTGGGCTCACTCACAATTTTGCCTAAGAACATAACCATGAATAAAGAATGGTACCAACACATCCTCCGAGAGCAACTTCTCCCAACCTATCTATCTACCTATCTATCTTTTCAGATTTTCACAGACCTACATGCCCTATAGCTGTGACTTTCCATGCCAGTGAGGTCGTCTCAGGTGAAATAGGAGCAAATCCTGTCTCTCTTGATTGTCCTCTCCCTTTGGAAACCTGGGCGGTAATGCGAAAGAATATCCTGACACATAAAAAGGAACTACAGGTCTTATGGAAACAGGAAATGTTAGTACAATTTCATAAATGCTGACAGACAAGAAATGTCGGTACAATTTCATAAATGCTGACAGGAAATGTTCGTACAATTTCATAAATGCTGACAGGAAATGTCGGTACAATTTCATAAATGCTGACAGGCAATTCGTTCGACATGATGCAATATCTTTGTGTTTGTAAAATTAATTATTTGAGAAATGGTGGTGGAAATGCCTTTGTTCGCAAATATTGATATATTAACCATCATATAAAAATAAACTTGGGCCTACCACCATGAAGTGGAAAAGCATGAAAAGTTTTTAGGCAGATTAAATAAGTTACGATAAACTTCACATGGTGGTTAAGTGCATAGTGATCATGCAAATTTCCAATAGGTTAAATAGGGGTATGCTATTATTTAAATGCTGGTGACATGATAATCGGTGCTTGGTTGCCAATTATTATATAAAATTATCTTCCTCTTATCCATATCTCATCATATAACCCCTGTCCACTTGATCAGTGCGTAAGTTTGCTATTTTTCGAAAACGTTTTTGTAACAAAAATGATAGGTAGCGTTGAAATTGCTTTTGAAACCCATTTAACTTGTGTTTTTTATTCGCAAAAATAATTGTATGTGCACTACATCATCAAGCACAGTCTTTTATCATCAACAAGTCAGTGGGCTTGTTCAACATGGGAGCCAACATTGCAGGCAACTGCAGACTGACTGATCAACAAATCTACAAAATAATAATGAGTAGTTATTTATGATACAAGGCATGGATATAAAGATGAGCCGAATAACTCCTCTTAGATTATTCATATTTAATATCCAACTGCTAGCGTCACATAGAACTTGTCATACATTAAAGGCTGGTTCAAAAGCCCACCCGGGAACATGTATGAACCCAGTATTTCATAGAGTGATTATGCCCTCTCCTGGCAAAGAGACATTAACATTAGATCACTTTCTACATACCATCCCTGCTCAAAAATAATATCAGTAATACACATTGTTACTAGACTGTGACTAGAATATGTAAACACTAGGGGATAAACCATAACAGTAATACACATTGTGTCACTCATTATTTAATTCTTAATTGTTTTGAATGTCTCATTACATTTTTTCAAAAGTAAATTTAGCAGTCGTAGTCCATCAGCCGCCGTCTGCAGAGAGAGGGAGAGAGACACAGCTGCATGTGAGCTCTCACATTTTTCAACATGTTTTCTTTACAAAAAATAGATTTGGAATTAGATAAACTCGTATTTTTCGGCAAGGACATATACAGAATGCTACCCTCCACAGCATAATCGACACTCCAGATTAACCTAATTTTGGACAAAATTACCTGGAAGGATTAGGACTATCTGGCAAACAAACAGCAGAGACCTGAGCACACCATCCAACCCAGAACTGAGACAGACCAAATACAACTTCAATTAGCACTGAGGTGTGAAGTGAGTGAGAGGTGTCAAAGCATTTGAGCCCAACAAATCGCAGGAGTCTCACAGGCTACCCAACCCAAATCTAGAGGCCTTTGAAGCTGTTCAGAGACCATCCACTGGCATTTTCTACAGTAAGTCTGCCTCCAGAAGGTGCCTGTTTCTTGAATTACACCTGGCGATCTGTTCACCGTCTGCCCTGGTTTGTCTACAGGTACCCACACCACACTCCCCCCTCTCTCCCAAGCTTTCGCTTGCCTCCAGCACACAGGCACTGTTGGGGCGAGTGACTCTGAACTTACAATGGCTAGCCCCAAGTTGTTCTATTATTTTCTTGTGCATTTTGCTATTTTACGATTTTCCTCATGACTCCTGCATGCTTTGCTGACTATCAACATTCTTGTTTACCCAATCGTGGGACAGACTATGTTTGTTCCCACACTCGGGACTCTGACTCTCTATTGGTTACACAGACTTTTGGCCTCCCATCCCATTCTAACCACCTCCCGCCGGCTTTGTATTCATGTTACCTGATGAAATTGCTGTACAATAGGATCTTTTTGCCATCTAATGCACATTCAAATACAGTCATAAATCAATACTGCAGAGCTCTCCCTGTCCACTGCCGTGCCTTGATTGTATTACTGTTTATTTTTATTTTATTTATTTTACCTTTATTTTACTAGGCAAGTCAGTTAAGAACATATTCTTATTTTCAATGACGGCCTAGGAACAGTGGGTTAACTGCCTTGTTCAGGGGCAGAATGACAGATTTTTACCTTGTCAGTTCGGGGATTGGATCCAGCAACCTTTCGGTTATGGGCCCAACACTCTAACCACTGGGCTACCTGCCGCCCCATATATCTGTAAATGTGCAAGTACACCCTGGCCCATCTACTGTTTCTAGCCCCAGTTCTGACTTGTGCTCTAATATCTGCTTCACTGATTTCTACTCTAGTAAAAGCCTGGGTTTTCTGCACGTTAACACTAGAAGCTTATTACCTAAAATTGATCAATTGAAAGTGTGGGTTCACAGCTCCAATCCAGATGTGTTGGTCATTACTGAGACGAGGTTAAGGAAGAGTGTTTTGAATACTGATGTTAACCTTTCTGATTATGACCTTTATTGGCAAGACAGATCTTCCAAAGGTGGGGGAGTGGCAATCTTTACCAAGGATCACCTTCAGTGTTCGGTTGTCTCCACCAAGTCTGTCCAGCATAAAGCATTAAACTTTCAAATAGATCTTTGTTGACTGTTGCTGGGTGTTATCTTCCACAATCAGCACCGGCCTGTACCCTACCTGCCCTGGACCTTCTTTTTTTATATTTTCAGTGGTATTGTTAACAAACATGCCCCCGTAAAGAAAATGATCATTAAAAACAGGTTCAGCCCCTGGTTCGACTGTGATCTTGCAGAGTTACTCCACTTCAAGAATTGCATTTGGCGAAAGGCTCGGCACACACATACTCAGGCTGACAGGCTTGCGTTCAGGCAAATGAGAAATAAGTGCACTCAGGCTATCCGGAAGGCCAAGGTTAGTTACTTTAAGGAAAGGGAAAGGAAAATTTGGGATACTAGTCATTTGTAGAACTGAATGGCATTCAACTGCTAAGGAGTATTGTTGTCTCTGAGGGGTCTTTGGTCTGGTTTGCTAACTACCTCTCTCAAAGAGTGCAGTGTATAAAGTAAGAATATCTGCTTTCTCAGCCACAGCCTGTCACCAAGGGGGTACCCCAAGGCTTGATCCTAGGCCCCACGCTCTTCTCAATATACATCAACAACATAGCCCAGGCAGTGGGAAGCTCTCTTATCCATTTATATGCAGATAGATAGATAGATAGATAGACAGACAGACAGACAGACAGACAGACAGACAGACAGACAGACAGACAGACAGACAGACAGACAGACAGACAGACAGACAGACAGACAGACAGACAGACAGACAGACAGACAGACAGACAGACAGACAGACAGACAGACAGACAGACAGACAGACAGACAGACAGACAGACAGACAGATAGATAGATAGATAGATAGATAGATAGATAGATAGATAGATAGATAGATAGATAGATAGATAGATAGATAGATAGATAGATAGATAGGTACTTTATTGATCCACCGGGGGGGAAATTTCATATTATAGATGATACAGTCTTATACTCAGCCGGCCACTCCCAGGATGTGTTAAACGCTCTACAACAAAGCTTTCTTAGTGTCCAATAAGCTTTCTCTACCCTTAACCTTGTTCTGAACACCTCCAAAACAAAGGTAATGTGGTTTGGTAAGAAGAATGCCCATCTCCCCACAGGCATGATTACTACCTCTGAGGGTTTAGAGCTTGAGGTAGTCACCTCATACAAGTACTTGGGAGTATGGCTAGACGGTACACTGTCCTTCTCTCAGCACATATCAAAGCTGCAGGCTAAAGTTAAATCTAGACTTGGTTTCCTCTACCGTAATCGTTTCTCTTTCACCCCAGCTGCCAAACTAACCCTGATTCAGATGACCATCCTACCCATGCTAGATTACGGAGATGTAATTTATAGATCGGCAGGTAAGGGCGTTCTCGAG
The DNA here is from genome assembly GCA_023634145.1 of Thymallus thymallus. Lineage (NCBI taxonomy): Eukaryota > Metazoa > Chordata > Actinopteri > Salmoniformes > Salmonidae > Thymallus > Thymallus thymallus. Next base: position 6,996,698 of record CM042409.1, read on the forward strand.
CGACTAGATGTTCTTTACCATTCGGCAATCAGATTTTCCACCAATTCTCCTTATAGGACACATCACTGCTCTCTATACTCCTCTGTAAACTGGTCATCTCTGTATACCCGTCGCAAGACCCACTGGTTGATGCTTATTTATAAAACCCTTTCTGAGATATCTACTCTAGCACTCATCCCCCACATACAACACCCGTTCTGCCAGTCATATTATGTTAAAGGTCCTCAAAGCACACACATCCCTGGGTCGCTAGTCTTTTCAGTTCGCTGCAGCTAGCTACTGGAATGAGCTACAAAAAACACTCAAACCGGACAGTTTTAGCTCAATCTCTTCATTCAAAGACTTTTATTTATATTTTTAATCCCAGCCCCCGTCCCCCAGGAGGTATTTTGCCTTTTGGTAGGACTTCAATGTAAAGAAGAATCTGTTCTTAACTGACTTGCCTAGTTAAATAAAGGTTAACATTAAAATAAAAAATTTGAAAGGTCCAGCAAACGGTGCTCTGCAGGGATTGTCCTGAGAAATGTCCACAGGCATTGCAGCCTGATTCAAAGGGAAGGAGTATCAGGGGACAAAGGGGTTTGGTGCCCTGGGGGGACCCTGTGGGGGCACTGGGGGGACCCTGTGGGGGTACTGGGGGAGTGCTTAGACTCTCACAGGACTAGCTGACAGTGGGGCTGCCTGTCTCAAACCATGTCCATGAGATAGTGGGTGGTTGAATGCTAATGCCCCCTTCTAGCACTAAGTCTGTGGATGTGGGGTTGAGTACTCTGGTAATGATTTGACCTGACTCAATGTTGCTTAGGTTCCTAGCCAAAATGAGACCTGAGGCTAACTCAACACTGCCACCCTAACCCTAACCCTCAAAGCCATCAGGGATAGTGTCACCGGTATGAACACATTGGAGGGCAACAGTACATGACTTTCTACATTTGTAGATCAGTCAGTCAGTTACCATTTATCCACAATGCATCACGGATCTCAAATATTGCCAATTTGATGGAAACACACAGCTGCTGGGAAAATGCAGATTTTAGATTTCAGATTTTAGAATGTTCACATGAACTGGATGAAAACCTACTGTTCTAAAGGAGCATAAACACATACCATGAAAAAATACTTCATTGTGTTTGAACTGTTCTGTGAAAGACCTCATGAATACTATGATACATCATGGTGAAATATTTGAATACACAGAGATACACAAGGAGATCTTCCACTCATCTCTTCCTCTTGACCAGGGTTGTAAGGTAGTCACTAAGAGGCATTTCTCATCGTGGTGCAATACCGGATAACGTCCCCTGTTTAGGGGTCCTGCGTGCTTCTGGTGCCGGTTCCGACTGACATTTTAGCTTATAAATCTATCTATAGATGGAAATGCCTTGCATTGAGCTGTAGCCCTGGTTCTCACGGACACAGGAGAACATATTTTCCGCCTGTGACGTAGATGTGAAATCTGACACCAATGGAATCTGGAATGTCCCCCCTACCCACATTCGCTCTTCAACTTCTGGCTGAACCCTACGTCACAGCCACTGACATTGCCTGCAGCAGGAGAGAGTGCGTTCGTCACAGTAGCACATTCAGAAATCAATTTATAGCCAACTTTATCAAAGTAATCTAAAATAATTCATTGATTTGAAACAAAAAAATCTTGCTGGATTTATATGAGATGAAAGGCGAGTTCCTTATGAGTTCAGGAAGCCAAGCTAGAGCTGTGTGTGACGTTCACAGCGGTGAGGGCAGAGGTTTTGATCAATAGAGACCGTCAGAAAGTATGCACATTTTCTCTATGTATTTTACAGTTAGTCATTTTATAATTTGATTCTACCATATTTAGAAAGCATATAAGCAATGTTCCCTCAAACCTTTTGGGGCACTGAGCAAATTTTAGGTCTTGTGAGTGGAAATTTTGTGCAACTTCCGGCTTGCGTTTACAGTGAACACTGAGTACCCTTACAGTTTTAGACAGTAGCCAATAGGCTATTGTGGCTATTTGAGCATAGCCACAATAAGCCTCCAGTGACGGTCCACAGCCCGGAACCTCCAGGGACGGTCCACAGCCAGGAGCCTCCAGGGACGGTCCACAGCCCGGAGCTTCCACTGACGGTCGTCAGCCCCACTCCAGTGCCAGAGCAGTCCGCTCCACCGGTGCCCAGTCCGGGACCGGTGGTCAGCCCCGCTCCAGTGCCGGAGCAGTCCGCTCCAGGGTTAGTTTGGCAGCTGGGGTGAAAGAGGAGCAATTACGAAAGAGGAAACCAAGTCTAGATTTAACTTTAGCCTGCAACTTTGATATGTGCTGAGAGAAGGACAGTGTACCGTCAAGCCATACTCTCAAGTACTTGTATGAGGTGAGGTGACTACCTCAAGCTCTAAACCCTCAGAGGTAGTAATCACACCTGTGGGGAGATGGGCATTCTTCTTACCAAACCACATTACTTTTGTTTTGGAGGTGTTCAGAACAAGGTTAAGTGTAGAGAAAGCTATATAGTGCAAACTAATGGGGCGAACTCATGTGCATTTCTTCAGTGTGGCAGTCCTGGAGGAGGTGCGCACACGCGTAGTTCAGAGCGAACATTGTATATAAGTAATTTCAAGTCTTACTCATACAGTTTTGTTGAATAGGAAATACATCATATAAGATATTTCATATTTACATATTTGTTATAATATTTGTACTGTGTACTTGAGCTTATGTCCTCAAAAGTGACTACACCTTTTTTAAATGAGATTTTAACCTTTATTGGAGTATGGAGTATTACTAGTTATTGTTTATGGCCCTCTCATGATAAATTATTACTTTTGGGGATTACGTAGATTATATTTTAGATTACATTTAGTTACATTTAACTGGCTTTAAATCACACTGACACTGACCTGTAATGTGGCTGCAATCTCTGATCTCTGCTCTCTCTATATATATTTATTTTCAGACACTTCAGAGACCAGTGTGAACACAGAGTGGGTAATTTACTAAAGATTTCAGTTAGTATGGCTTACTACAGTATACACTGAGTATACCAAACATTAAGAACACCTTCCTAATATTGAATTGCATCCCCCCTTTTGCCCTCAGAACAGCCTCAATTCGTAGGGGCATGTACTCAACAAGGTGTCAAAAGCTCATGTTGACTCCAATGCTTCCCACAGTTGTGTCAAGTCGGCTGGATGTCCTTTGGGTGATGTACCATTCTTGATACACACCTTGAACTGTGATCTATCTATTGGGTGATGATGCAATGAACAACTGAAAGAACACCTAGTGTGTTAGGCTCTGATATGAACTGATCTGAAAAGTGTGTTCATCCACTCGGGTCATTGAAAGACCCGCCTGAATTTTACTCTGATACACTCTGGCTCTGCCTACAATAAAATCACAGACTCAAAGTTAGATTTGTTTTGTTTTGTTGCATTGAAAAGGGGCTGATCTAATGTTGATTCGATCACAGAAAAAAAGTTGATCTATCCTTTGGGTGATGTACCACTCTTTATACACAGGAAACTGTTGAGCGTGAACAACCCAGCAGCGATGCAGTTCTTGACACAAACCAGTGCTCCTGGCACCTACTACAAAACCCCATTCAAAGGCACTTAGATTTCTTGTCTTGCCCATTCACCCTCTGAATGGCACACATACACAATCCATGTCTCAATTGTCTCAAGGCTCAAAAATCCTTCTTTGATGAGTGACATTAATAAGAGATCATACCTGGATTCACCTGGTCAGTCTATGTCATGGAAAGAACAGGTGTCCTTAACGTTTTATATACTCAGTGTATATACAGTAGACTCGTACCATCATCAGCACTCTTAAAGAGAGCATCCATTGCTATTTTCACATTTGTTTTATAAGATTGAATGGCTTGCTTTTTAAATCTTTGTACATTCTGTACTAGCCATTCCAAAAAGGACATACCCTCAAGGAAAAATAATAGTTATTTGATCTGAATTTTAATGACAGGTTAGACTGCTTTCTGCCCAATCATCATTTTTATATGAGCCAGAGGGGAAAAATTACTTCCTCTATTCCTTCATCTATTCTCACACTGTATTGGTCTTGGCTCAGTGATGTCCAGCACTGGTTCCTGATGAGCAGGTTAGAATATCTAAGAATAACAATAGAAGGTATTCATATACCTCTGTTACCCCTCAGAGTCTGAAATAATTGGTCTCCTTAAGAACGACTTGAACTGTGATCTATCTATTGGCTGATGATGCGATGAACAACTGACAGAACACCTAGTGTGTTAGGCTATTGTGTAGTTCTACAGCAGGCACTTGCGTTAGCAATACATTGATAGACTTGCCTCGACTTTGTTTGCCAATGGTAAGAGCATGACCCATGAATGCCCTTTTGAAATAGTTATCAGTGCTTCAAGAGTGGAGTATTAATTCATTACATCTCGTCAATCATTCTTCCAGCTAGAGCAAAATGCTATCTACTTTCCTTTTTGATATAAGCTCACAACATTTAGAATTCAGATTGTAATGCATTCAAATATACAAACAATAGCCTACAGCAGAGCACACTGAGCTGGAAAGCTTCAGTTGGTATGAATGGGTTTCAGCTGCTAAGAATCAAATCAAGTTAGCAGTCAGAGGTTTTGTTTTAAAATGTTCATGAAAAGTAGACCTCTTCTCCTGATTCCGAACCTCAACTCATCCCCATCTCGTCAAATAGACCAAAGTTATACAAACATACAGTAAGACGGTTTGCTTCCCCATTAACACCCAGACAATGTTTGTTTTGACTTTTCATTGTGGGATCACGCACCATGATATTCAAACAACTTCTAACGAACGTATACAGCTCTGTGTGTAGGAGATGGAACTGTGAAAACAACACTGGTTGCTGTACATGTATGAAGTTTTGTTTGTATGGTGTTGTGGCATGTAGCTTCACCATGGGAGCTCCATTGTGAGCCAAAGGCAACAACAGCGAGGTAGGAAGCGGGGTGAGCAATTCACAGAGTATGTGCTTACAGAATGAGGGAGCCTCCTATTTCTAGTCCTTTTCATGTGAATAAATACAATGCTTGGCCTTTCGTCGTTGACCGATAATGCCTTCACCTCACCTGACCAAAATGTTACAATACTAAATTTATTTGGTTCATAAAATTTCGTTGATCTCTTGCGAGGTATAAAGATAGTCATTTATTAGTATTTTTATAACTAGCCCTATAAAGTAAAATGTTGATTTTAGCTCACACTCCTCTGAAGTTATTTCTTCCTACAGGATTGTTTGTGAAAGCTCAAAAGTTATTCAAATCATTCATGCAAAACATAAATATCACATACATGCAAGAAATGTCCCCCTCTGGGATAAATAAAGTACTATCTATCTATATATGTCATACCAAAGAGACGTGATATACACAGTAGGTACACCACCCCGTTCACGAAAATGGTTCACTACTACAGACAGTGAGTCACGTGGCCGTGGTCACCTATATAAAGCAGTCAGACAGGCATTTAGGCATTCAGTTACTGTTCGATTGAACGTTAATATGTCAGGCGCCCGGTTCCAGTATCTCAGAAACGGACAACTTCCTGGGCTTTTTGCACACAACAGTGTCTAGGGTTTACTGAGAATCGTGCGGCAAACGAAAAACATCCAGTCAGTGGCAGTCCAGTGGGCGAAGACAGCTCCTTGATGAGAGGTCAATGGAGAATGGTAAGAATCATGCAAGCTAACAGGCGGGCCACAAATAATGCAAATAACTGGCGCAATACAACAGTGGTGTGCAGAACGGCATCTTAGAATGCACCACTCATCAGTCTTTGTCAGAGATGGGATATAGTAGCAGACGACCACACCGGGTTCCACTCCTATCAGCTAAAAACAAGAATAAGAGGCTGCAGTGGGAACGTGATCACCAACACTGGACAATTGAGGAGTGGAAAAACATCTCCAGGTCTGACCAATCCTGGTTCCTGTTGCATCATGATTTGGCGTAAGCAGCATGAGTCCATGGCCCCATCCTGCCTGGTGTCAACGGTACAGTCTGGTGGCGGTGGTGTACTGGTGTGGGGAATGTTTTCCTGGCACACGTTAGGTCCCTTGATACCAATTGAGCAACGTTTCCATGCCCTGATAAATTAAGGCTGTTCTGCAGGCAAAGTGGGGTCTGAGCAGTACTGACTGTATGTCAGTAAGAAGCAGCAGGGGGGTTCGAGCGGTACTGACTGTATGTCAGTAAGAAGCAGCAGGGGGGTCCGAGCGGTACTGACTGTATGTCAGTAAGAAGCAGCAGGGGGGTCCGAGCTGTACTGACTGTATGTCAGTAAGAAGCAGCAGGGGGGTAAGAGCGGTACTGACTGTATGTCAGTAAGAAGCAGCAGGGGCAGTACGCCACTCTGCTCATACATACAGTATTTATTTATAAACCTCCCTATCCCTGTTTAGGAGCGACTCCTCAGTCATCAACACATTGTTTTCTCTCGTTCAGCCCTTCTGCTGCTCCAGGGAGGTGGTTGTACTCATTAACTTTGCTGAAACATGATAGGAGGAGAGGTGGAGACAGAGACAGGAGGAGAGAGGGGGAGAAGTAGAGAGGAGTAGAAGTGGAAAGGAGGAGTAGAGAGGGAGAAGGGAGAGGAGGCGAGGAGTAGGAGGAGAGAGGGGGAGAGGGAGATGGGGAGAGGGGGAGAGGGGGAGAGGGGGAAAGGGGGAGAGGTGGAGAGGAGAGGGGGTGAGGAGTAGGAGGAGAGAGGGGGAGGGGGAGAGGGGGAAAGGGGGAGAGGTGGAGAGGAGAGGGGGTGAGGAGTAGGAGGAGAGGGGGAGAGGAGTAGGAGGAGAGGGGGAGAGGAGTAGGAGGAAAGGGGGAGAGGTGGAGAGGAGAGGGGGTGAGGAGTAGGAGGAGAGGGGGAGAGAAGTAGGAGGAAAGGGGGAGAGGGGGCGAGGTGGAGAGGAGGAGTAGAGAGGGAGAGGGGGTGAGGTGGAGAGGAGTAGGAGGAAAGGGGGGAGAGGGGAGAGGAGTAGGAGGAGAGGGGGAGAGGACTAGGAGGAGAGAGGGGGAGGTGGAGAGGAGGAGAGGGGGAGAGGGGGAGAGGAGTAGGAGGAGAGGGGGAGAGGGGTAAAGGGGAGAGGGGAAGAGGGGGAGAGGGGTAAAGGGGAGAGGAGTAGGAGTAGAGGTGGAGAGGAGAGGGGGAGAGGTGGTGAGGTGGAGAGGAGTAGGAGGAAAGGGGAAGAGGTGGAGAGAAGAGGGGGAGAGGGGGAGAGAAGTAGGAGGAGAGGGGGAGAGGGGGAAAGGGCGAGAGGAGTAGGAGGAGAGGGGTAGAGAAGTAGGAGGAGAGGGGGAGAGGGGGAGAGGGGGAGTAGAGGGGGAGAGGGGGAGTAGAGGGGGAAAGAGTAGGGCAGAGCTGACTTCTAGGCAGGCAGCAGAATAGACAGCAGTAAAGGAAGAACTACTGCTGCTGTTGCCACTACTCTGTCCAAGAACACACTGGAGAGCTGACCTTGAGGGGAACAGAGAAAATTGACAGGGGGCAGAGCGGTAACAAGGGCCAGCGATATATCAGACAGGCCATTTGGAGCACTTTATCCGATGGGGGTCAATTCCTGCAGCAGCGACATAGATCAGAGTTTTCAGGCTTCAACACGTGCTCAAAGGGATAGGTTAGATCGATTTATTTCTGAATGACTGGGCCACCAATCAAATCCCAGCAAATCATTCATACACAACATAGAAGTGCAGAGTAATCATCAGGATTTGTGATGCAAGGAGAGAGCATCAGCAGATGTCTGTACCACTAACTGTAGCCTTGCTGTGTCACCAGGCTTCAGTTCAGAACACTGTTCAGAAGACATGTTTTAAGGAGGCTCCATCAAGGAAATTAAACGTGTTATAAACTGTAGGATACAGTTGATGTCGCCCATGTATGTGAATGGAATGTATGAATACCCATATCCATTTTCTAAACATAAATAAAATAACATTTATGCACAAAAAATCTTTCGGAAGAACAGACTAAAACACAGCATCACATTGCCTTTCAACGTTGCTCTTTGCAGTTATTGCACTGGCTAAACATTTAATGATTTCAAATGAAAAGCCTTTCTTCCCGGCTGTGTGACCTTTTCTAGTACTGCTTCTGCTTTGGATCTCAGCGTCTCACTACACCTCTGAGACAGGCCAGATGGCTGGCCTATTGAGTAACAGAATTTGCGAGACAAGAGCAGTGTTCTACCACCACAGTCTGTTGGCTGAAGCCCAACACTCAGTCTACAGATGTAGGATCTTAATTTGATCACTCTTTTGTTGCTGAGAGTTTTCCTGCACAGCAGGAAATGCAAACTTGTAGTGTATTCTAGGTTTAAAAAGGTTTCTAAAGTTTGTAATTTGCCCTAACGAAAAATGTATCAACCCCTTCAAAAAACCTAATTAATTATAATCCACATAAATAATTCCCTTTTCCTGTTGCTGCAGGATTATTTTCCTGCTGTAGAAAACTGGCTCATATTAAGATCCTACATTTGTAGTCTAGTTTATGAGGTAATGACTATAGGCCACATACAAAATGAACTCCACCATGGCATTGAATGTCCCCTTCATGGTGTAACTTCCCAGCATGCGTGTGACACAACTCAACAGTAAGACACAATGTTACGGAAAGGTCACATAGAAATGTACTGTGTAGAACAGATATTTGTCGTTGCCATATAAAGTAAAGAATTCTGTCAGCTCTATACATTACATTTCTTTGCAAAGTCCAGAATGTGACCCTGAAATATTCTAGCAACGAAACGTGACCATTGGTATTCAGGCGATGAGATCAGTATGAGTTCATGCCACCACTGGTCAGCTGAAAATAAACTGGACATCTATAAAGGATGAAATTACAGTCCGGTCCACACACTGTTTTGAGGAAATACAGTCCGGTCAACGAGACCACACATTGTTTTGAAGAAATAACAATCCGGTCAATGAGACCACACACTGTTTTGATGAAATTACAGTCCGGTCAACGAGACCACACATTGTTTTGATGAAATTACAGTCCAGTCAATGAGACCACACACTGTTATGATGAAATTAAAGTCTGGTCAATGAGACCACACATTGTTTTGATGAAATTACAATCCGGTCAATGAGAACACACATTGTTTTGATGAAATTACAGTCCGGTCAACGAGACCACACATTGTTTTGTTGAAATTACAGTCTGGTCAACGAGACCACAAATTGTTTTGTTGAAATTACAGTCCGGTTAACGAGACCACACATTGTTTTGAGAAGAACAAGATATCTCCCTACTGAAGCTCCAGATGACTATCCATCAGCGCCGTCATTTGAACTTTCATGTATTATTTAGTTGTGACATCCTTTGGACAAAATAAATATGACACACTTTTGCCACTAGTTCTACTTTTTAGGGGGTGGGTAGGGGGGGTGTCGGAGGTGCCGTGAGAGGTCATTAAGATGCTCTTCAAAGAGGTAGGGTTTCAGACGTTTTCAAAAGATGGGCATGGACTCTGCTGTCCTAGCTTCAGGGTGAAGCTGGTTCCACCATTGGGGTGTCAGGACAGAGAAGAACTTGGACTGGGCTGAGTGGGAGCTGCCCTCCTGTAGGGGTGGAAGGGCCAAGAGACCAGACATGGCAGAACGGAGAGCTCAGGTTGGGGTGTAGGGTTTGAGCATAGCCTGAAGGTAGGGAGGGGCAGTTCCTCTTGCTGCTCTGTAGGCAAGCACCAGGGTGTTGAAGATAATGCGAGCTTCAACTGGAAGCCAGTGGAGTTGGCGGAGGAGCGAGGTGACATGGGAGAACTTAGGAAGGTTGAACACCAGGCGGGCTGCGGCATTCTGGACAAGTTGCACAAGCGGGGAGCCCAGCTAACAGAGAGATGTAGTAGTCCAAACAGGAGATGACAATTGCCCGGATTAGGACCTGAGGAAAGGTAGTACTCTACGCATGTTGTATTATACTATTCAGCCATCTGCGAATTCAACCGTGGTGAAATGATTTTAACAGTGCAACTATAAATAAGCCCAGAACAGAACACAACATGACACACTGTATACCCTCTTGAGTATGGAATGCTTCTCTCTTCTCTCTCTGTTCCTGGTATCTCTGTTCCTGGCATCTCTGTTTCTGGCATCTCGGTTCCTGGCATCTCTGTTTCTGGCATCTCTTTTCCTGGCATCTCTGTTTCTGACATCTCTGTTCCTGGCATCTCTAAATCTGACATCTCTGCACCTGGCATCTCTGTTTCTGACATCTCTGTTCCTAGCATCTCTGTTTCTGACATCTCTGTTCCTGGCATCTCTGTTCATGCTTCACATTCTCATCATGGTTAGGGTTTAACAATGAACCATTACATTTAACCATTACATGTCCAGCATTATCTCTTGAGCTTAATGCATTTTCTCAGGGTAGAAAACCCTTAGATCCATTAATTCATAACTTTATAGGGATCCCCCTGCTTGCAAAGCAGACTGGCTTAATGACCAATAAAAGCACTAGACTGCATGGCCACTGTGTTATGGATTTATTGAGCAAGCAGCAGGGGGCATTACCAGGGATCTTGTATGGGAGAATCTGTTCTGTGACGTTAAGCTACGGCTGATGCCACAGCAATACAAGGATTTTACATTGTGACATTGCATCCTAAAGCAGATATTCTATTCAGTATGTGATGTTCATGCGTATCTTATCTCACACTTAGAATTGCTCCGTGAAAAGTGGTTGAACTTTACATTTTCATGGTCGGGAGCTTGTGTCGTCAAAGTGTGGCACAAGTATGATTTTCAACAACGCTTCAACCAATAATGTATAGCCTATAAACACTAGATTGCTGATGCTATGTATTGGCCAATGAGAAGCTTTGAAGCCCCCGGTCGGCCATATTGGTGCTCCTCAGATGAAGCACTTGTGGGGCAAAACAGACAGGGTAGACTTAGATTGTTGATAACATGTAAACTATATTTAGTCTCCAAATGTTTATTGAAAAGATAAGTAAATGTGCACAATGAGCACTTATTGTCTCAATTACATCGTTACAGTTATTGGTTAGCCAGCTTGACATCAGTCAAAACACATCAAAACAAGATATGGGAACAAGAACAAGATAAAACTAGCTGAAACAACCTACGATTCCCCACATGGCAGCTTCTTGTCATTGTTGCTAGCTATCTGGCCATCCAGAATCACAACAACACATGGACTTCTGCCCCTTTGAAGAGTACAAATCATTTTCGTGACATTGTCAGCTAACAAGTCTAAAGGAATGAATAGAATTCTACAGTATTTCCATTAAATATTTCAAGAACAAAATGACATCGATTTAAGTACAGTATGTTTTGTTGTAGTGGGGACAGTAACATCAGTACTCTCTAAAAATTATACTTGAATGTTTATTGATATGTGTGTGTGTGTGTGTGTGTGTGTGTGTGTGTGTGTGTGTGTGTGTGTGTGTGTGTGTGTGTGTGTGTGTGTGTGTGTGTGTGTTTAGCTGACATAATATATTTTAAAGTATGCATTAAGGTGTCTGTAATAGAATACATGTGGCATAAACTCATTTTATTAATAAATCCAAAATGGTGGAGGAGTACTAACATGGAGGTGCGGTGGCTTCAGTCATCTAGTCTAGATACAGTGTCTACACAGAGTGTACTAAACATTAGGAACACCTGCTCTTTCCATGACATAAATCCTTGGTTCTAACTCACAGCACAAGAGTCCTTGACCAGCCATGCTGCAAATACCAACTACACAGTCATTAATGGACTGTGCAAATGTGAATAATGCCAGTGTGTCGGTTTCACTTGGAAGCGTTGAACCAGGATTTGTTAGGGAGAATACTGTGTTTTATGACAAGCACCAGCATACAGTATCTAGTACACTCTTCCAATGAAACTAGGCCATAATATAAACAAATTAAGCCTTACATATGGGAATACTTTCATATACATTACCCATGTACTGTACCTTACACCATGAGAGAGAGAGAGAGAGAGAGAGAGAGAGAGAGAGAGAGAGAGAGAGAGAGAGGCTGAGTTAGTAAGAGAGAGAGAAAGAGAGAGAGAGAGAGAGAGGCTGAGTTAGTAAGAGAGAGAGAGAGCGAGAGAGAGAGAGATATTTATTTAATATTATATATTAATATAATTAATATTATATATTAAATATTATATATATATTTACAAATATATATATATGTATGTGCGTGTGTATGTATATATATATATATATATAAAATAGAAAAAAAATATATATATATAAATATATATTTTTAAAAAAATGATGTATGATACTTTGGCAATATGTACATATGTACATTGTTGCGTCATGCCAATAAAGTGAGTTAGTAAGAGAGAGAGAGAGAGAGAGAGAGAGAGTGAGAGAGGCTGAGTTAGTAAGAGAGAGAGAGTGAGAGAGAGGGGCTGAGTTAGTAAGAGAGTGAGAGAGAGAGAGAGAGAGAGAGAGTGAGAGAGAGAGAAAGAGCGAGAGAGACTGAGTTAGTAGGACAGAGAGAGAGAGAAACTGAGTTAGTAGAACAGAGAGAGAGAGAAGTTAGTAGGAGAGAGAAATCCAGGAAGAGATAGAAAGCGAGAAAGAGTGAGTTAGTAGGAGAGGGAAATCCAGGAAGAGAGAGCTCGATCACAATGCCATTTGCACCTCTTACTGTATGTTTGTTTCAAGGACATATTGTTTTTTTGTTGCCTGCAGAGTATTCTTTAAATTGTAATTCTGACGCACCATCAGGGGCTTTGTCAGAGAAGTTATTTATATAGGCGTAGCCCGAACAGCTCCTAATGAATTATTAATTGGTGTCATTTACCCCAGCGTTTCACACTGATTTTATTAAACACTTTGGCTGCTGCTGACTGACCAGTCAACTTGCAGCTCCATACAATATTCATCAGCAGAGATGGTTATACCTTCCAGGATTTAGATGGAATGAAAAACACAACAACAAATCTTCCCCACTTGTAAAAACACAGCATGCCTCCTCAGGTCAAATGGCTTGAGAGGAGCTGCTCTCATGCCTCATAATGCCCTCCATGGGATGAAGGGATGAGCGAGCGGAGGAAGATGAGGTGGGGGGGGGGGTATTTTGAAATTAAACTACAGAGGGGCCATGGGACCCCTCTGACACTTTTAGAATTCTGGAGAGCACCTAAACACTTGAAGTGAGAGTAACTCCAGTGGATGGGTAACTCCAGTGGAAGGGTAACTCCAGTGGATGGGTAACTCCAGTGGAAGGGTAACTCCAGTGGATGGGTAACTCCAGTGGATGCGTAACTCCAGTGGATGCGTAACTCCAATGAGTGGGTAACTCCAATGGGTGGGTAACTCCAATGGGTGGGTAACTCCAGTGGATGGGTAACTCCAGTGGATGGGTAACTCCAGTGGATGGGTAACTCCAGTGGATGAATAACTCCAATGGGTGGGTAACTCCAATGGGTGGGTAACTCCAATGGGTGGGTAACTCCAGTGGATGGGTAACTCCAGTGGATGGGTAACTCCAGTGGATGGGTAACTCCAGTGGATGAATAACTCCAATGGGTGGGTAACTCCAGTGGGTGGTGTATTATTGTTGCGCTAGTTGGCTGTACCTGCACTAGAACTCCAGTATTTTTCATAGCTTGTTCTCCATATTCTTTTTAAATAAGCAGCCGATTTGTTTTCAGCACTTTTATTCCCATAACTGATCAAAACTAATTTTCTCATGCTCTCTCCTGTCCCTCTGCAACAGACATGTTGGCAGTCCTCAGCAATATGTTTGGAATATCGAATCGCAATAAAATCACTGTATCGATTCATAATACATAACGAAAACTAAGTATCGTGATAATATCGTTTTTCATTTAACCTTTATTTTACCAGGTAAGTTGACTGAGAACACATTCTCATTTACAGCAACGACCTGGGGAATAATTACAGGGGAGAGGATGAATGAGCCAATTGGAAGCTGGGGATGATTAGGTGGCCATTATGGTATGAGGGCCAGATTGGATATTTAGCCAGGACACTGGGGTTAACATCCCTACTCTTACATTAAGTGCCACAGGATCTTTATTGACCACAGAGAGTCAGGACAGCTGTTTAACGTCCCATCTGAAAGACAGCACCCTATACAGGGCAACGTCCCCAATCACTGCCCTGGGATATAAAAATAGCGGTTATTGATGTGTATGACTACATTTCAGTAGTGGGACCAATCTACCTTTTGTTAGGGCTCTAAAGCAATACTAGTTGTGTCCCCCCATGGATTTAACATACCACCTCAGGCATGTCATCCTGGAGCCGGGCATGATTACACATCAGGGACAGCCAGGGATGAAATGGTATAAACCATGTTAGTGTTTTCTGTGGGATGATGACAACACAATGACAGCAGTCCAGAGAAATGGTGAGTAGAGTGTTGGCCCCTAGCTACTACCACTGATGCTGCAGTACACACAACAGCCACACTAAATACCAGCTGTTGTCTTATGTATAACTTATGCATGAAGTGTTTTCTGCTTTGGTGTGGTGTGTTTATGTTCAACCATTTCAACTGCTCTTAGTGATAATAGGAATGCATTTGCCAGTGTTTGAAAGCTTACTGCATGGTTATGCAACAATGATTTTGTAACATTTGAATCACATGAGGTGGAGATAATAAAGTGATCTGAATGAAAGGCTCAGCTGGAGAATGGCCCCAAATCACAGGTACAGGAGGGAGTGAAGGCTAGCAGCGTTTTAATGCAGTGAGCATCTGTATGCAGGCAGGGGAGGCTCAGCAGCCGGAGGGGGATGAAATATTCATCAAATACTGTCTTTTGACAATGAAGCTACATGACAATGGTCTCCGTTTCAAACATCCAAGGTGCCCAAAGCAAAGAGGGAACTTACCTGACATTATTTCAGCTTGTTTCATTCAGCACTCGGGTGCCAACGCAACACCAGCACTCACAACTCAACAGCACAATTAAACAAGGGACTAGTAGTGAGTCACTGTGATAAAAATAAACACTGCCCTCACCTGAGATGTAGATATAGGGAGGGGATGCATTAATCTTTAATTGTCTGGCTGTGAACCGCAGAGAATAAAAAATAATGCAGCTCTCAGGTAGGGGCTTCCGGGTGGCGCAGTGGTCTAAGGCACTGCATCTCAGTGCTAGAGGCGTCACTACAGACCCTGGTTCGATCGAGCTACATCAGAACCGGCTGTAATCAGGAGTCCCATAGGGCGGCGCACAATTAGCCCAGTGTCATCAAGGTTAGGGTAGATCGTCGTTGTAAATAAGAATTTGTCCTTAACTGACTTGCATAGTTAAATAAAGGTTAAAAAAATAAAAAGCCCCCTAGAAAGCCAGGGTAAAAGCTATTCTGTGTTATCAGATTTTCTATGAAGCACAGCATTTCTCCTGGATTTCGGTATCTTTTATTTAAATGTCAGGATCTGGTGTTTGGTCTGTGGTGTGGGATGGAGGTTCCAGATTCCCAAAGCCTGCTGTGGACAGCGAATGGAATCTGATTTGGTTAGAGAACAGAAAAAAGGTCATTGTGCAATAACATATTTATTTTATCTATTCTATTGTAGATGTTCATACGCCTAACTATTCATAGTACTCAATTTATATTATCTCTGTACCGTATGCACAGATGACTCTCAGCAACCCTTAGTAGCCTTTGTCCTGTGGTTCATTTTTATGTTTAACGCCCCAACAGAGTCGTGACTCAGGAAGCAAGCGGCAACAACAGGATAGTCCCTGTTTATAGCAGATATGCACCACATATTTATCACATTAATTCATGGCGATATCAGTTTTTATCCTGGCTTCTTCAAAAAGCCCTTAATCTGACTTCACCTCAGGGAGCATCTCTTACATTTTAGAAGAACAGATATGACCATGACATCTCTTTAAAAACAGTACAGTCAATAATGTTACCCATATTCACTGATATAATACCTTTGTAATGGAAATCTGGCAGTTGGAAGAAAAGTGATAAAGTGCCAGATGATATGTAGGCTATCGTGTAATGCTACCCTGTAAACACAAACAAGAAAAAAACGTTGACGTTCAACACGGCTTACTGAAAATGTTGTGGTACCCTGGTTCATGATCTTCTTCATGTAGTCAGCTAGACTTACAATAGGGCTAACTTTTCAGCCTCAAAACCTTTAGATTAGATAACATTTTTGCAATAACAATTGAATGACAGGAGCAGGCTATTTGACAATCAATTTCTGGCATTGCTCTACATCAATTTAAGCCTTGAGTGAAAGCGTTACTTTAGAGAGTCCAAGGGTTTTTGCGTTTACATTTTCTACATATCCAATTTCTGCTCAATTTCTGTAAGCGGGTCACCTTCTGTGGGTAAAGACACAAGGATTGATGGCCATAAATGCGTTGACTAATATTTGCTCTCTATGCCAAGGCATGGAGTGACTCAGGGTCGTTCTGAGCCTAGTAGAAGTGAACTGGCAGTGTGAGGGATACGGGTCCCTGCTGTGAAGATAACAGGGGATGTGGGAGGGATGAGAAATGGATCAGTGGTTCCCAAATAGTGGGTCTGGTCCCACTGGTGGGTTGCTGCCAATTCCTACCGGGCCAGAGCTTAAGGCCTGGGCTGGAGATATATTGTTCTGCTCATCTGGGAGGTTGCAGGAAATTTCCAAAAAGGATTTGAGATTTTAAGTCACAGTAAGTAAAGGTTTTGGATTGTTAGAGACAGTTTGGTAGTTTAAGCAAGTTAGCATACAGTCCAGTAACAAAGACCAGTGACAGCACTGATCATCTACAGAGATAGACATCCTCCTGTGTGCTTGCCTATTGTACAACAGGCAGCTTTTAAAGATTTCCAAAATCAGGAGGGATTAAATAGACGGGCCACGTTCTTCAGCACCAAAAGGAGTCAAATAGTCATCAGCCTATTCAATCCTGAAGAGGATGATAAATCTACGAAGGGGATTATACAGCATTACAAAGATGCATTTCAGCCTCAGTTGGATTCTCTCAGTTGCGATTCATAGCACACTAACATGTTATTTTACAACACACACATTAGACTATTGAGCCTAACATTTATTTTAAAGAGCCCAGTTAATGAGCCAAAGTGGTTTTTGGGATCAATGGATAAAATATGAGGAAGGACAATAGCCATAGTCTGTAGAACCGGAAAGTTCCAAAAGCCAAGATTAGGGTTTGTTTATTTGGCCCCAGCTGAGCATTATCGCCATCAGAGAAATATAAGGGTAGCACCCCTGTTAGAATGCTCCAAATAGCCTTAGGTCATACAGCAACTTCCAACCATCTACATTGGCATTACCAGAGTAATCCGCGCCCCGTGGAAATCTAATTACCATGATAAAAAAATTCCCCATAAAAATCAGTTAGTTTAAACTAGAGATATCTGTTGTTTTGCACTGGATGTGTCTCAATCCACCGGACTCTGATGGGTTAAGAGCAAGAACCTGCATAAAACAGAGAGAAAAATGTGCCAGTTGGTTTTCAAATATTTTTACTGACAGAGCCTCTACCAAACTCCAGATTATTAGTGAAAACATTTTCATACAAGAACATTTGGGGAAATTCTAATGTCAAGTTTCAAGGGACACCCCCTGGAGTCAGGCTCCTCTCTAGGTTTGTTCCTAGGTTCTTGCCTTTCTAGGGAGTTTCTCCTAGCCACCATGCTTCTACATGGTGGTTTGGGTTTTTAGGCTGGGTTTTTGTAAAGCCCTTTATGACAACTGCTGATGTTAAAAGGGCTTTATAAATACATTTGATTGCATTTGATTGAAGATACACATAATGGTAAGTGACAGCATTATAAGACCATTTTATAAATATTGTTACTTAATTTTCCAGCAGGGTATCCAGACAAATGCATTTGATCAAGCTCTATATGGCATACAGATGTAGGATCTAAATTTAAGCCAGTTTGCTACAGCAGGAAATTATTATTGTGGATTAACATTAATTAACTTTTTTCATTAGGGCAAATCAAGTCAAATTTCAAAGTGGAAATGACAAACTTTAGAAACCTTTTCAAACTTAAAATCCTCACCAATAAAAGAGTGATCAATTTAAGATCCTACATCTGTATGGGTTGGACAGTATATCTTTTTTATTTAACTAGGCAAGTAAATTACGCTGGGCCAATTGTGCGCTGCTCTATGGGACTCCCAATCACAGCTGGTTGTGATACAGTCTGGATTCAAACCAGGTTGTCCGTCTCTAGCACTGAGATGCAGTGTCTTAGACACTGTGCCACTTGCAAGTTGTAAATGGGTTGTAAATACAACCCATTTACAATTACAAACTTACTTTAGAATATCTACATAAATTCTGCATTTGCATTCTTCTTATATTACTATCCATACCGAAGCCTATATACAATGAATGTACAAAACGTTAAGAACACCTTTCTAATATTGAGTTGCACCCCTCCCACCATTTTATTTGTACGGGTAGTTATACATTTATTTGTTGCAGGCGGTTTGTACGGGTAGTTATACATTTCAGTTATACAGGACAGTTATACAGGACAGTTGGTGGCTGTTTCTCAGGAGCCTGGTGGTGCGGTTACCTCTTTTTGGAGGGAGCAGGTCATTCAGTGGATGGTCAAGAGTGTGCATGTCCTTCACCAGGTGCAATGCAGCCTCCTCTCACCTGCTCTGCAGTGACGGGAGCTGTGGTTGGACTGCTCCACCTCTGTAGATGATCCTCAAGCACCCTGTCTAGTTGAGCCTGCTTTTTACCGCATCCAACTAACAGCACCACCGTATTCCGAACAAGGCCTGACCAGTGTAGTATAGACTGTGACCAGATCTTCAGTGGGTAGGCCATATCTGGCAATAACAGTCAAAATGTGCAGGCGTTTTGAGGCCTTCCTCACTGACTGCTCCACATGTGTCACCACTGAGGTTAGAGTCTAGATGAAAACTATAAGATACTTGGTTGTTGTTACCACTGGTACTTCCAGTCCTCCTAGGATTAGTGGTGCAGGTTGTGGATGAATTTCCACAGACTTTTTCCCCATTCAGGAGCATGTTATTGGATGTAGCCCACTCTTTCAGCTGCTTTGCCTCCAAGTCCATGGGAGTGTCCTCTTGGATGCTAGTTAATGGTATGGCTCGGGACAGCCCTACATCTTCTGCATACCCATTGTCCAGAGTGTCACTGAAGACAACTTTTCGGGTGGACGTGAAGCAGAAAAAGATATGATGGAGGGCTAAATGTTCCACACAAGATGAAGAATTAGGGGTTATTGTTCATGAACATCAAATTGATACCTACAATGCAGATTATTTAACCTCTGGTGTCTATTTTCAGACTCACAAGTTGACAGCTACCCTGTGGATAATGCAGAGACAGAGAGTCAGTGAAACAATTCCACACAAGATGAAGAATAATTGGTTAATGTTCAGGAAATAGTGAGCCAAATTATACAAAAGACTAACTTCCATTGGCTGGGGTCTATCCATAGGCAGTTGAGTCTCCAGACCAGAAGAATCCACTGCAGGGAAAAACATGCTAGACAGTTCTAGCTATATTGCTGTCAGAGAAACCCAGCCCTCACTACAAACCTAGTTTGAATTTGAGTTTATTTATTCTTGCTCACAGATAAAACTGAAGAAATGCAGAATTTACATGACTAATAATTGCAAAGCACTCATTTAAATGACATAACACATAATACGTGACATAAATAGAATACAGAACACTTAAAACAACACAGGATTGTAAAAAATAAATGTTTGTAGAATCCATCTTTATCAAAGCCATGCTTAATCCATTAAAAGAGCAAGGAAAAGTATGTAGTGCGACTAAAAAAGAAGTCGCACTGCATTGTAACAAACCTTGTAACACATGCTACTCTCGAGCGGCTGCCTGGAAGCGCCATTCACTCTGGCCATCTCTGCGCTCAGCTAGCTAGAAAGCAAGACATTGCTTAGCAAGCAACATTTAACATTAACTAACTAGTTTTGGCAATTAAATTATATCTAACACATACATTATATATTTTAATATCCAAAACAATTCTTACCTTGGTCAGTCACAATGCATATTGTGGTGGCAACTTAAAGGAGCAATCTAGCTAACTAGCTGTGTTAGCTAGCTCAGTAGAAACTCTTGCTTGCAAGCAATTTAAGAAAATATCTTCTTCCTCTGGCACCCGCCAGGTGAAAAACATATTTTATATCTGTAGCTAGGTTTCCATCCAATTGGCGACAGATTTTCATGTGAATATTCTAAAATCCACATAAAAAGAATCTGCGCATTTTCCACCAGTGATGTGTTTCCTCCAAACTGACTTGTTGCAGATAAAAATCAGTGTGTGATGAAGTAGCACATATAAAATGTACTTTTTTGCTTAAGTTTTTATGTACTGAATAAAAATCTAATGTTCAATGTGTTTCCATCGCATTTTCAATTCTGCCGATAGTTTTGTCACCAAAATTGTTGCGTTAAATAGCAAATGTACCTACTCTGGTCTTGGCATATGTGCTCTAGCCAACAGCTTGCATATACAGTGAGGGTAGGCTGTGCGGCTAGGCTAGTCTACATGATGAGATTATTATGGATAAGAGCGAGAATATTTGTATTTGTCAAATGGGAGTCAAGCATCGATCATCATGTCACCAGAATAAGACCCTCTGTATTTGTTGGAAAGAAGCATCAAGTTCATGGCAATTTACTATATCTGTAGTCTAATAAACAACATGGTTTCTTGAGTCGTAGTGGGAGGACCACACACCATATCATCGTGTGACTCCAAGTTTGCTTTGATATGATGGTTATTATATCCACCGCCATTTCCCTTATAATACATTTTACCGAGACAAAAAGATTATGTCGAATTAACAGACGATCTCTCATCATTTATACAATTCTTGAAAAAACTTCCTGTTTCCATCACAGCTGTCATGAAAACTGACGATGGAAACGTGGTTTGTGTTATGATTATATCATTGAAAAAAATGCCATTATCCATGAGAAAGATTTTTGACCCGACAGCTGCTCTTCTCCTTCATCTGAAGAACATTCTAAATTACATCAGCTGCTCTGTCAGTTGGAGGCGTGACTGGGGGCGGGGCTCAGGGACATTTCCAATTGTGATAGACAGCTTGGGAGAAATAGGTTCTAGTTTCATGAATCTCTTTTCGAAATAAGCACAGCTTACCTTACAATGTTTCATAAGTGGCAGGTAGCCTTAATATCTGCATAAGTTATTTTAAACTCTTTCATGCAAACCCCACTTTGGTAACCTAATGCCAAATGTACCAGAAGTCAATAGACTCAACATTACAATTCAGCATAATACATGTTTGTCAGGCTCTGGCCATAGAGAAGCTTTGCTTCTCTATATTTCTATGGTCAGAGTCTGGCAGATCTATCATTTCTATTTCTGTCTGGTGTGTGTGTGTGGGATCCCTAATTAGAGGCAGCTGCTATGCATTACCTCTAATTAGGGATCTTACTTATATGTCTGTGTTCCACTCCGTTGGCGTGGTTCATTGTTGTATATTGTCTCGTGTCGTGTTACGTGTATCTTTATATATATATCATTTGTTATTTTGTATAGTTCGTCAGTTCATTAAATAAAGATGTCGAACTATGGATACGCTGCGCCTTGGTCTCTCTACACACCCGAACGTGACAATGTTGAGCAAAAATATATTTAATTAATATATATTTTAAAATATACAGTATGTACACACATATTCTATGATGTGCTCAAGTTATATATTTCAATACACCTACTCATTCAAGGTTTTTCTTTATTTTTACTATTTCCTACATTGTAGAATAATAGTGAAGACATCAACCCCATAAAATAACACATATAGAATAATGTAGAAACCAAAAAAGTGTTAAACAAATCAAAATATATTTTATATTTGAGATTTTTCAAATAGCCACCCTTTGCCTTGATGACAGCTTTGCATACTCTTGGCATTCTCTCAACCAGCTTCGCCTGTAATGCTTTTCCAACCGTTTTGAAGGTGTTCCCACATATGCTGAGCACTTGTTGGCTGCTTTTCCTTCAGTCTGCGGTCCGACTCATCCCAAACCATCTCAATTTGGTTGAGGTCGGGGGATTGTGGAGGCCTGGTCATCTGATGCAGCACTCCATCACTCTCCTTCTTGGTCAAATAGCCCTTACACAGCCTGGAGGTGTGTTGGGTCATTGTCCTCTTGAAATACAAATGATAGTCCCACTAAGCCCAAACCAGATGGGATGGCGTATCGCTGCAGAATGCTGTGGTAGCCATGCTGGTTAAGTGTGCCTTGAATTCTAAATAAATCCCAGACAGTGTCACCAGCAAAGCACCCCCACATGATTATTATTATTATCATTATCATTATTATAATAATAATAATTATTATCTTTATTTAACTAGGTAACCATAACCATTTAACCATAACACCTCCTACTCCATGCTTTACGGTGGGAAATACACATGTAGAGATCATCCGTTCAACCACACCGCGTCTCACAAAGACACGGCGGTTGGAACCAAAAATCTCAAATTTGGACTCCAGACCAAAGGACAAATTTCCACCGGTCTAATGTCCATTGCTCATGTTTCTTGGCCCAAGCAAGACTCTTCTTATTATTGGTGTCCTTTAGTAGAGGTTTCTTTGCAGTAATTCGATCATGAAGGCCTGATTCCCACAGTCTCCTCTGAACAGTTGATGTTGAGATAGGTCTGTTACTTGAACTCTGTGAAGCATTTATTTGGGCTGCAATTTCTGAGTCTGGTAACTCTAATGAACTTATCCTCTGAATCAGAGGTAACTTTCCTGTGGCGGTGCTCATGAGAGACAGTTTCATGATAGCGCTTGATGTTTTTTGCAACTGCACTTGAAGAAACTTTAAAAGTTCTTGAATCCAATTATTATTTTGTTGACAAACTGGAATTAAAGCCAGTAAATGTAAACAAACACTATATAGCCTCAAAACATGATTAAAGCTTTGTCTATGAATTTTGAGAGTGGTTAGAACTCTCCAGCCCCATCCCTCAGCTTTTTACAGAAACTGGGGCGGGAGGGCGCTTTATTATTGTTTCAACTGCTGAATGTCCCTTTAAATGGTTGAATGCACAGTGATAGACATTTGGGTGAGACCTAAACCAAAAATCAGACATTGTTTTTCCATTGGAATTTGGTTGTGCTTTTAGATGGTTGAAAGTATAGTGGGAATTATACATTGGGAATTCAACTAACTTTTGGCTGTCTTTTTGCATGGGTGAATATAGGTTGCAATCTCATTGATCAATGTCTCGACCAAATATGACCCTATTATCCCTGTTGAGATGACGTGGTGTGCCCAGTGGGAAGTGCTTCTGGGGGAAAGGGAATTTTACAGGCTGAACGAGGAACTGCAGCCATCTACGATCATCCAGGATGGGAAAATGATCCCCATGGACAGAGTAATCCTGTTTGGGTTACTGTATACAAGTCTGTAGCCATATAAGTCTCTAGAGCACTCTTATTGTTGTACCTAGATGAAATAATCTTTGATGAAATCATCTTTGATGGAGATTCTCAGCATTTCCCAGAAATATCAGACTCTTGTAGGAAATAGGATATTGTCTAAAAAAATCAATAATAAAAAAATTAAGCCTTAAATGCTATAACATGAAATATTAAAGTAGCACAACAAAGAAAGTAAGTCAAGGTCCCGTAATCATGCCTGGTACTACCAGAGATTCAAAAAAGTGACTTCCAACCATATGTGGGGCTATACACTAACATTCACTAATAATGACAACTTTAAACAATATATAGTGGATGGATTTAGTGTATTTAACCCATAATAGCAAGGTCAAAAGGCTTTTGTACTCACAATGCTTTTTCTTCTATTTCATATGCTTTTACTTGTAAAGGACTTTCATTGTTCCATACACGTACTGTATGTATCTAGCTATCTGTACCATTAATCACAGCTGTTGCAAACAAGAACGCTTTTAACCCGGGTCCTGGCAAAAAGAAAATAATCAAAACTTGATTGATGATTCACTGAGGAGCGGAAATGGTTTGGTATGCTACAATAGTGTGCTGTTTCCAAAATATACCGCTACATAAAGCTAATGTGTGACAATTAACTCTTTACAAGATTGACTTGAACGGCTGCAGGAGTACCGTGCAGCAGTGATAAATCAATGTGATGAAACAGTGATCGTCAGAAATAAGACTCTAATTTCTCTCTTGTGTCTGGTGCAAAAGATGAACACAGCTGGTGCAACTCAAAAGATGTATTGATGTATTTGCACTCCTTTCCTGAGCTACGGTATATTGATGTTCTCCTATCACAACAATTACCAGGTGATTCCATCTGGGTTCAATCAGTCAGCCTACTGGGGTTCACCTCATACAATTATCTCAGGCTAATTACACATCTGCTTATCATCTTCAAAAGCCAATAAATGTCTGACAAAAGAAACGCATTTAACTAATCCACTGATCAAATGGTAAGATCATTTAAGTGGTGTTCCTGTACGTGAGGGATGTTCCATATTAATCACAATTCTCAAACTTAATCATTTAGGCGACTGCTCTCCTGACTCCCTGCCTTGTCTAAAGTCAAGACATGACAGTGTGTTGGCTGACAAAGTCTGTGTTAATAAATCAAGTTGTATCATGTGTCAGAGTAAGCCCCACCTGTGTGGCGGTACAACACATGTAGTCCTGCTGGAAATGGTTCTGGAACAGAAAACATTTCCCCGCTACAACTGTTTAACTGACATGAATTGTACAAGCTGTGTGATTTTCTCTGTAAGAACCACAACAGTGAATTATTTATTGTATGGCATTTTAGATGTTTGGGGATATTTGTTAAGTTCTATTTGATAGACACTTTAAAAGAATTCAAGAAATCCCCTATTCAACTGGATGAGGAGGAAGTTATATTATATATTACGAGAGACATGGATTTGAAACCTTGAACAGTCCCGGTGTGTTAGTGAGGGATCTCTATAGTCTATCGCCTGGTGATGTAGATATTGCTTTTCCAAATGTAGCTCTATGCATGATGTTTTAATGAGATACCTGACATATAGAGACACTTGCAGGTTCCTCCATTGTCTATTACTCTATCTATCTATCTATCTATCTATCTATCTATCTATCTATCTATCTATCTATCTATCTATCTATCTATCTATCTATCTATCTATCTATCTATCTATCTATCTATCTATCTATCTATCTATCTATCTATCTATCTATCTATCTATCTATCTATCTATCTATCTATCTATCTATCTATCTATCTATCTATCTATCTATCTATCTATCTCTCTATCTATCTATCTATCTATCTATCTATCTATCTATCTATCTATCTATCTATCTATCTATCTATCTATCTATCTATCTATCTATCTATCTATCTATCTATCTATCTATCTATCTATCTATCTATCTATCTATCTATCTATCTATCTATCTATCTATCTTCTAGGCGGGGGAGGTAGGAGTTATCATAAAGCTTCTCATTACAGAGGGCCGACACCACTGATGTATGTACAGTATACAGCATTCAAGATGGCTGACCGTTGTTTTCAAGGTAATCTACTCACGTTTGCATAGGCCGTTTCGTAGTGGTTGCCATTTTAGAGCCGATAACGCCTGCGCACTAATACTCAGTGCACACTGGGGTGCCAGAAACATGACAGACATTGGATGAATGGAGAAAAAAAAGGCCTCCAAGACAATTACTTGAATAATTCAATGGGTATTTTTGGCACAAAGGTGATGATGAAAGTGTCTTTTAGTTATTTTCTAATTAGATTTCTCTATTAGGCTTTCTAAGGGAATTGTCTTTTTTGGTTTCAGCTAAACTGCAGTATCGAAAGTGTCCTCTGAGCTCAGTGGTGCTTCTAGACCGGAACCCTGGGGCCTTGGTCGACACTGACAAACGCTACGGATGTGTGACAGATTTTAGGAGGAGTAATTCAGTGTGGACAGTGATTATCGGCTAAAAGGCAATGCAGGCTGAATTGGTTCCTTTGAAGGTGTCACAGTTTATCAGATAGCAGCTGTTGAACTGTAACACATCCCAGGGATGGAGACTGTGACGGTAGTCTGTCCGGGTGTGTGATTGTCGCTGGTTTTAGGCTTTAGACACTCATCCCAAATTGGTAAATATTGATGCAGGACTGAATGTTTGTATCCAGTTAATATGCCAAAACATTTTATACTGTTCTTCTGTGTGGCAGTTTCCTGATGTTACATATATATGTTTTTACTTACACCTAAAATGACCTGCCACAAGATCAACATTGTTCCAGAGAAGATTTGATATAGTGATGGAGTGCAGTCAATTCAGTGGCTGCACTGTCAATGGCTTGTGGTCTCGATCAAATGGGTAAACAACCACACTCCTATACTCCAGCCCCAGCCTCAAGCCCACACTGGTGGTCCGTTTATAAGATGTGCTCCCAGATAGAGATTGATGATAGTATCTGATGCAATTCACCCCATGTCCACATTTCAGCTTCACACATTGTGGTTAATGTGAAAAGTACAGGGCACCCAGGAATCTCCCCCAGATCTACCACCTGGAATGGTTACTGCACACAAAAACCTTTTGTTCCAATACATATGATGCTGTAGCCTATGGCTCAATTTCTAATTTCCGTTAAAATGCATTTCTCAAACCCAAAAACGGGTGAGCAGTCTGTGTCCAGGGTTTTGTGGAAGACATGGATCGTTAAGAGCCGGCTTATTAGCATGTTAACTGGAATCGGCAACTACCCAATTTATCAAGTAATCTCTTGATAGACCATTTGAACAGTGTGATGGATTGTGTGCTGTCCCCCATCTGTGAAATGTGCTCTAATTGATCATTATAATTATGTAATGTACAGTATATGTAGGGCTGTTGTGTTTTATTTATGTAATGGGTTTTATTTGTAATTATAAACTGGGTGTTTCGAGCCCTGAATGCTGATTGGCTGACAGCCGTGGTATATCAGATTGTATACCATGGGTATGACAAAACATTTATTTTTTCTGCTCTAATTACGTTGGTAACCAGTATATAATATCAATAAGGCACCTCAGGGGTTTGTGGTATATTGCCAATATATACAGCCTACTGGGCTGTATTCAGGCATTCCACGTTGCGTCGTGCGTAAGAACAGTCCTTAGCTGTGGAATATTGGCCATTCATACAGATGTAGGATCTTCAGTTGATCACACTGTTGCAGGACATTTAAAACTTGTAGTGTATTTAAAAGGCTTCTGAAGTTTGTAATTTCTACTTTGAAATGTCAGACTTAAATTTTCCCTTATGAAAAGTGGATCAACCCATACAAAAAGGTCCATTCATTATAATCCACAGAATATTTCACATGTCCTGTTGCTGCAGGATTATTTTCCTGCTTTATCAAACTGGCTCAAATTAAGATCCTACATCTGTATGACTGCTATTTCTGAAATATCTATTGAGACAAAATCCTGAATGTTTGTTGTAAAAAATAAAACCAGATTTCAAGAGTTACAATTGGATTAACTTCATTTTGACTCTTTGACAGTAATGCTTGAATATTAAAATGCAATGTCTATCATGGATTGTAAAGTAAGGCTTTGTACTGTAAGCTTTGAATGACGAGAAATGAGTTGAATGCTGTTAGATCACAAATACTCTCTCATGATAGATAGACATTTGTTGTCATCTGTGTCAGGGAAAGACGGGTGCTTTGTTTCTGGCAGAAATATAATTCCAAATACTGCAGAGCTGACTTCAAACATCTTAGCAACGTTTCGGATGAAAATCTAAGATTATGAGGCTGTGTGTGTGTGTGTGTGTGTGTGTGTGTGTGTGTGTGTGTGTGTGTGTGTGTGTGTGTGTGTGTGTGTGTGTGTGTGTGTGTGCACATCCGCGCATGTATGTGCTGTGCACGCTTCCTTGCGTGCGTCTGCGCCTGCAAAAACACATTTTTCCTGGTGCATACATTTCTTGTCAGTTCAAAGTGGTTGAAAATGTAAATTAATTTAACTGACCTGTTACTAAGTGAGTTAACATGGGTGATCATGGATGTACTAGTACAATTACGACATCCCAGTGCCTGTACAGTACAGCAGGTGAAGTCCTACCATATCAGATGATTAAAGAGCTGGCTGGGGGAAGCCTTCTTTTGGACCGGGTCATTAGTTTAATCCACAAACGTTGCCAGCTCTGGAATGGACACACCCTCCTCCATTGTGCTTGAAATCAAAGACAGGTTGGTTAATTCATGGCCCAATAGAACATGGCAGAAATAAGGATACTGTAAGCAGTTAGGTCATGCAAGTGTCTGTTTAGCTATTAGGATCAGACACAACTTGTGCATAATATTTATTTGAATAATGAGCAGTAATGATGATTGTTCCTCCCCATTGGTTAAGAGAACAATTCAATAAACCACACACAGTGGTCTTCAAACTCCCAACAGTAACATTCTTCTGACAACACCATAATGGGAGACACAAACATTTCACTTGTCCCTTGACCTATAGTGACCCTGTTGAGAGCCAACTGTTTAAACCTCAATCCCACCGTTTTCATATCTCACCCCTCCACCTCTCCTGGAGTTGAAATAGGTGACCACCTTTGTTTACTTAAATCAAAATCCAATACTCTATCCTGACAGTTTTTCTCCCATTTTTGCTTCCCGCAGCACTAAGGCCTGTGACACCACTCAAACAGATACCCTTGACTTTCCAGTAGGTTATTAACCTTTTGGGAGGGATGGGGTGTCACAGGGTACCAGAAGAAGCCAGCACCAAATGAAACGTGAACAATGTTTACCAAAGTCGTCCGAGTATCTTTGTTTACAGTCACAGGCACAAGCCCATCTTTAAAATGACCACTTATGAGACAGGAGGGGATAAAAGGTAATTAGCTTGATATACTGTGCTTGGAAGCATATCAATCTCATGACAACGGTTCATATGGTGTGTATGCCACCTCTTCTCCACAGCCTGAGAGAGAGAGATGCTTCCCTTTTGAAATGTTACAGGTGATAAGAAACAGGCTAGTGAAAGCTAGCAGGGATCCATGTAGAAAGGCTATTCCGGCTATATCATTTAACGTTCACACCCGATTTCCTGCGTAGCGCACAAGTGAACTTGACTCGTTCTTCTGAATCCTATAGAGTTTGCTTGCTTGTAGTCCTATTAACCAGATTTAGTGCCTACAACAACACACCATTACTAATGCTTTCTATACGTGTGTTACGTGTGCACAGCTCCTGTGTAGGTTTGGGGAGCAACAAAGGAGAAGTTCCACATTCAATTAAAAATGAGTAAAGCAAGGAATCTTTCATTATTCATCTCACACCTACATGTCCAGCTCTCGGGCTTCCTAAAGGGAATGCTATGAAATTTCCATTGGCATCATTCTATGTGTCGAGTTTTAATGTCAATATCGCGGACAGTCTTCAACGGCCTGGCAGCCTCCCTTCTGACTCCAACAAGAAACTTCAAAGGACCACTTCTCTGAATCCCTCAGTCTTGCACAAAAAATGTTAACCTTGGAGACATGTCAACTGCCCGGCTGTGCATGTTGTGGAATTGTAATGAATGTTCTGATCATTCAGGAGAAAGGGAGAAGAGAGTCAACGATTCCCTTTGTGCAAAGTTTGGACTAAATCCCCATCATTCTGCCATTTAGTCAATTTCTCTCAAAATTATGATACTGTAGGTTCAAATAGGGCCCCTGGTTTTTGAAAACCATCTTCAAATCAAGTGAAAATGTGTAATTGGATGTCTAACTATACTTGTTATGCAATTTAAAGCATTGATCCAACGTCGGCTACCTGCAACCCCATAAGAAGAACTTTAATAGCGTAACTTTATGAGATTCATCGCAGAGTCATTCACACTAATAACAGAAAAATAAACATACTAGAATGGGCTCCATAATACACAGTGCATAGTGCATACCCAGTATTAACAACAACAACAACACATTTAGACTAAGCTAGCCTCTCTGCTTTTGGACCTATGAGATAGTGCTCCCTTACCCTCAGGTGTGTGAGTTCTAATGGTTGGCAGCTGGAGCTAGACCTAGTGCCAACCTGCATTCCGCAGTGCCAGTGCTTCGGAGGCATTATTAGAGCTCTGGCATGGTTTAGTAGTGCAGGTGCTAGCTACACCTTCACATGTAGTGCCTGGAGTATGGTTCCATTCCATCTGCCAGCACCCTCCTGCAGCAACACCAAGGGCCATGACTGGAAATCACTGAGAATATGAATGGTGGGGATTTTTTGCTGCTTTTATGAAAAGTATTTTTTTTAAATTGCATAAACCCATGGGCTTCTAAGTTGCTCAAATTAAGTATGTATAATTGTAAAAGGAATAGCCTAGTTTTAGATGAGGTTGAGAAACTCTCTACACTGTTAACCTAGTTTTAGAAACTCTGTCTACTGTGGCTGTGGAGGCCCACACGAGACTCTCAGTCTCTGCCCTATCAGGTACACTTGAAGATGGGCCCGGTTGTTGTCACACCCTGGCTACCCTTCCCTCTAACTTCTCTCAATTCACTGCAGTGTAAAACAAAGTGAGAGAAAACACTCTGTTTCACCCATGCTCTGGGCTATAAAGTGTCTGAGTAAAAGCTGAGCTCAGAGAGGGTATATCATGCAACCACTGCTATTTATGATGAGAGCTGTCCATCCAATAGACTTGTAAGGAGTGAGGAATTGATGACCATCATCCCTCGTCCATTTGGAACACTCACATAGTCTCATCTAATTTAGAGGCCATGAATAGGAAGGAAAATGTCATTAGCCAGATAGGTAATATGTTTCTTTAGAGGAATCAAAGATCATAATTGGATTTTCTTCGAGGCTGCTCCGAGCTTTTCAGCGGCTCAGCCCACTATCATATTAATGATGGTATACCGAGCGAGCGAATGAGCGCTGCAGAAAATGGCCGCCTTCGCTACAGCTACCTGAGATTGAAGTGAGACCCCCTCAGATTGGAACTTCGGATGGATCTTCAGAGTTAGCGGTTCTCTCATGATTTTTGATATAATGAGTGAGTGATAAGTCAACTAGGAGAGGATATTAGGTCATAGACTCTATTGCATAATTTCCATTTTAACAGGGTAGGAGGACGTTTCTCTGCACACTGCTGTGCAGTCACGATGAGTGAAGAATGATCTCCATGTCACTCCCCATGACAAAATAATGAGTTAGTGTTTCTACTTTTAGCTACATACAATAGCCATGTTCCCTATTTATGTATTTATAAACTGAGGACAAGGAAAACACAATTTGGCACAATCATTTAAACTGTAATAAAAGGTCATATGTAATACGGTTTGCTAGTGATTTTTAAACACATGCAAACACAGGTCAAAGAAATAGCCGCTTTCAGGTCTGTCACTTTGAAGAGATGCATGTCATTAAATGTCCAGTCTTCGGGCCACACAAATAGAGCTGAACTCGCAGTAAAATCACAGCATATGGAAAGCTGACACTTCCAAATCCCTCCACCTCCCCAAAAGTGCCACTAATGAGAACTATTTTATTTCTCAAAGGCTTTGAAACGCTCACTGTTGGAGCATTACTCAGTTTTAACAAGATCAACCCTCTGACACAGCTGCATACTGACAGTGACAGGCATTTTAAAGTGAGACGGCCTGAAGCTCGAAAAGTATGATCAGTTGTAAACAAAATGTTTTTCTTCACAACGAATGTCTCCCTGCATTGAATTAGGCTAATTGATGGTGGTTTAAGATGAAAAGCATTGGTCTGACGGGCCATTGGGCTTTGATATGCAGCTGAAGCCATGATCCTTTTTATTTATTTAACCTTTATTTAACTAGGCAAGTCCGTTAAGAACAAATTCTTATTACAATGACGGCCTACCAAAAGGCAGACCTCCTGCAGGGACGGGGGCTGGGATTAAAAATATAAATAGATTAAATAAAAATATAGGACAAAACACACATCACGACAAGAGAGACAACACTACATAAAGAGAGACCTAAGACAACAACATAGCATGGCAGCAACACATGTCAACACAGCATGGTAGCAACACAACATGACAACAACATGGTAGCAACACAACATGGCAGCAACACAACAGGGTAGCAGCACAAAACAGGATACAAACATTATTGGGCACAGACAGAGACAACAATACATCACGCAAAGCAGCAACAACTGTCAGTAAGAGTGTCCATGATTGAGTCTTTGAATGAAGAGATTTGAGATAAAACTGTCCAGTTTGAGTGTTTGTTGCAGATCGTTCCAGTCGCCAGCTGCAGCTAACTGAAAAGATGAGCGACCCAGGGATGTGTGTGCTTTGGGGACCTTTAACAGAATGTGACTGGCAGTACGGGTTGTATGTGGAGGATGAGGGCTGCAGTAGATATCTCAGATAGGGGTGAGTGAGGCATAAGAGGGTTTTATAAATAAGCATCAACCAGTGGGTCTTGCGACGGGTATACCGAGATGACCAGTTTACAGAGGAGTATAGAGTGCAGAGATGTGTCCTATAAGGAGCATTGGTGGCTAATCTGATGGCCGAATCGTAAAGAACATCTAGCCGCTCGAGAACACCCTTACCTGTCGATCTATAAATTATGTCTCCATAATCTAGCATGGGTAGGATGGTCATCTGAATCAGGGTTAGTTTGGCAGCTGGATTGAAGGAGGAGCGATTACGATAGAGGAAACCAAGTCTAGATTTAACTTTAGCCTGCAGCTTTGATATGTGCTGAGAGAAGGACAGTGTACCGTCCAGCCATACTCTCAAGTACTTGTATGATGTGACTACCTCAAGCTCTAAACCCTCAGAGGTAGTAATCACACCTGTGGGGAGAGGGGCCTTTTCCTTACCAAACCACATTACCTTTGTTTTGGAGGTGTTCAGAACAAGGTTAAGGGTAGAGAAAGCTTGTTGGACACTAAGAAAGCTTTGTTGTAGAGTGTTTAACACAAAATCCAAGGAGGGGCCAGCTGAGTATAAGACTGTATCATCTGTATATAAATGGATAAGAGAGCTTCCTACTGCCTGAGCTATGTTGTTTATGTTAATTGAGAAGAGTGTGGGGCCTAGGATTGAGCCTTGGGGTACAACCTTGGTGACAGGCAGTGGCACAACATTGGTTAGAATCAAGGGCAATGGTGACATCATTGAGGACCTTTAAGGTTGAAGTGACACATCCATAACCTGATGCCAGTCAGTTGATTATTGTCATGTTTTTCCAACACTTTTGATAACAGGGCAAAACAGAAATAGGCATATAACAGTTAGGATGAGCTTGATCTCCCCTTTTAAATAAAGGACAAACCGTGTCTGCCTTCCAAGCAATGGGAACCTCCGAAGAACGGAGAGACAGATTAAAAAGGTTGGAGATTTGCTTGGCGATGATAGGGGCAGCAACATTAAAGAAAAAAGGGTCTAAACCATCTGATCCAGATGTTTTTTAGTCTGAGGAGCTCCTCTAGCACCTCGGACTCAGTGACCACCTGCAGGGAGAAACTTTGTAGCGGGGCAGGGGAAAAAGAGGGAGGGGCATCGGATCTAATCGCATTAGAGGGGGTGGGAGATGAGGAAATGTTGGACGGGTAAGGAGGCATGGCTGAGTCAAATAGGAATCCTGAAGTGGTGATTAAAGAGCTCAGCCATGTGCTTCTTATCAGTAACAACCACATCATCAACTTTAAGGGACATGGGCAGCTGTGAGGAGGAGGATTTATTCTCCAGGTCTTTTACCGTTTTCCAGAACTTCTTGGGATTAGACTCACAGAGAGAAAATGTAACTCCTTAAATTAACTAACTTTGGCCTTCTGGATAGCCTGAGTGCACTTATTTCTCATTTGCCTGAACGAGAGCCAGTCAGCCTGAGTACGCGTGTGCCGAGCCTTTCGCCAAATGTAATTCTTGAGGTGGAGTAACTCTGCAAGATCACGGTCGAACCAGGGGCTGAACCTGTTTTTAATTCTCATTAACTTGATGGGGGCGTGTTTGTTAACAATATCACTGAAAATATCCAAAAAGAATGTCCAAGCGATTTCGACAGAGGGGTTCAAGCTGATTCTATACCAATTTACAGAGGCCAGGTCATGAAGGAAGGCTTGCTCATTAAAGTTTTTTTACCAAGCGCCTATGACAAATCAGGACAGGCTGTTTCACAGATCAGCAAATACAAACACAGGCTGTAAAACAGTGATTAAGGTCATTGCAAAAAATACCAGACTGATACCACTCAGGATTATTTGTGAGGATAACATCGAGGAGAGTAGCCTTTTCTGGGTGTTTGGAGTCATAGCTTGTGGGATTGGTAATAATCTAAGAAAGATTTAGGGAGTCCCATTGCTTTAGGACTTGGTGAGGTGGTTTAAGCATGTTCCAGTTTAGGTCACCTAGAAGGACAAATTCAGACTTAGTGTAAGGGGCCAGGAGAGAGCTTAGGGCAGGTAGGGTACAGGCCGATGCTGATAGAGGACGATAACACCCAGCAACAGTCAACAAAGAGCTATTTGAAAGTTTAATGCTTAAAACCAGCAAATCAAATTGTTTGGGGACAGACTTGGTGGAGACAACCGAGCACTGAAGGTGATCCTTGGTAAAGATTGCCACTCTCCCACCTTTGGAAGATCTGTCTTGCTGAAAAAGGTTTTAACCAGAAAGGTTAACATCAGTATTCAAAACACTCTTCCTTAACCACATTTCAGTAATGACCAACATATCTGTATTGGAGCTGTGAACACACACTTTCAGTTGATCCATTTTAGGTAATAAGCTTCTAGTGGTAATGTGCAGAAAACCCAGGCTTTTACGAGAACAGAAATCAGTGAAGCAGATATTAGAGCACAAGTCAGAATTGGTGCTAGCAACAGTAGATGGGCCAGGGTGTACATGCACATTTCCAGATATCATCAACAGTAATACAATCAAGGCACGGCAGAGGACAGGGAGAGCTCTGCAGTGTTGATTTATGGCATTTGAATGTGCATTAGATGGCAACAAGATCATGTTGTACAGAAGTTTTATCAGGTAACATGAATACAAAGCCGGCGGGAGGTGGTTAGAATAGGATGGGAGGCCAAAAGTCTGTGTAGCCAGTAAAGAGACAGAGTCCCGAGTGTGGGAACGAACATATTCTGCCGATCAATAAATGATGTTGGAGGTTGGACCTGGGGTATTCTGGTGGGCGGTGGGTCATCCTCTGGGTCTGTTGATGCGTCTCCTCTGGCCGGACCTTCTCCTGGAATCTGGGGGAGACAAGCCAGGGCAGACGGTGAACAGATCGCCAGGTGGAATCCAAACAGCAGTGCAGCAGGCAACAGGAGTAGGTGTCACACCCACTTGGGAGAAGCTTGTATTTCTGGAGATGAATTCTTGAAGAAAATGGCAGTGGATGGTCTCTGAACAGCTTCAAAGGCTTCGACACCTCTCTTCACACTTCACACCTCAGTGCTAATTTAAGTTGTATCAGGTCTCAGTTCCAAGATCTCAGGACTGTTTGCTAAAGCACCCCCTGTATTGCTTGGGGAAAGGAAATCC
This sequence comes from Thymallus thymallus, assembly GCA_023634145.1. Lineage (NCBI taxonomy): Eukaryota > Metazoa > Chordata > Actinopteri > Salmoniformes > Salmonidae > Thymallus > Thymallus thymallus. Next base: position 7,032,154 of record CM042409.1, read on the forward strand.
TTTAGAGAATTATTCTTTCCAGGTAAATATTGTCCAAAAATTAGGTTGTAGGTTTGAAATTTTGATCTGGAGTGAAGGTTATGTTGTGAAGGGTACCAGCCTGTATATGTCCCTGCTGAAATTCAAGTTTGTCTAACTCCAAAACTATCTTATTGTAAAAAACATGTTGATAAATGCGAGAGCTCACATGCAGCTGTGTCTCTCTAAGCATAGGAAGGGGCTTATAGGACGCTACAGTGGATTAATTAAAGGGACGATAGCTTTGTTGGCAACCAGGCCTGAAGTTACCATCTTGTGTGAAGCAATTACAGTGCCTTGAAAAAGTATTCAGATTCTATGGATTTCTTCACATTTTATTGTTACAAAGTGGTATTAAATTTGATTTAATTGTCATTTTTTTGTCAACAGCTGTGAGTCTTCTTGGGTAAGCGTTGCACACCTCTATTGTGAATTTTTGCCCATTATTCTTTTAAAAATACTTCAAGCTTTGTCAAGATGTTTGGGGATCATGGCTAGACAGCAATTTTCAAGTCTTGCCATACATTTTTTGAGCAGAATTAAGTCAAAACTGTAACTTGGCCAACTTGGAACATTCACTGTCTTCTTGGTAAGCAACTCCAGTGTAGATTTGGCTTTGTGTTTTAGGTTATTGTACTGCTGAAATGTGAATTCCTCTCCCAGTGTCTGGTTTAAAGCAGACTGAAGCAGGTTTTCCTCTAGGATTTTGCCTGTGCTTATCTCCATCCCGTTTATATTTATCTGGAAAAACTCCAGAGTATTTGCCGGTGTCAAGCATACCCATAACATGATGCAGCCAAAATAAGGAGGCAGTTACTCAGTGATGTGTTGTGTTGGATTTGCCCCAAACATAAGTGTATTCCTTTGCTGTTTTTTTTGCAGTGATACTTTAGCGCCTTGTTGCATACAAGATGCATGTTATATATGGAATATTTTTTATTCTGTATATTTGTATTCTTCTTTTCATTTAGGTCCTTATTGTGAAGTCACTATAATGTTGTTGATCCATCCTCAGTTTTTCCAATCACAGCCATTGAACGCTATAGCTGTTTTAAAAATCACCAAAGGCCTCATAGTAACACACCTGAGCAGTTTCATTGCTGTCCTGCAGCTCAGTTCAGAAGGACAACTGTATCTTTGATGTGTCTGGGTGGTTTAATACATAGTACACAGCATAATTATTAACTAGACCATGCTTTAAGAGATATTCAATGTCTGATTTGTTATTGTTACCCATCTACCAATCACTGCCCTTCTTTATGAGGCTTTCGAAATGCTTTCCTGTCTTTGTAGTGGAATCTGTGCTTGATATTCAATACTTGACTGAGGGACCTTACATATGTTGTATGTATGGGTGACAGAGGAAGGGTTAGTCATTAAAAAATAATGTAAACCCCATTTATTTCACAGTGCATGTAACTTATTTTGTGATTTATTAAGCCAAATTGGACTCGTGAAATAATTTAGTATTTTCTTAACAGGCTGAATACTTATGCCACAGATATATTTTAGTTATACATTTTTTATTTATCTTAAAAATAATTGACATTTAAATCCATTTACTCCCACTTTGTAACACAATAAAATGTGAAGAAATTCAAGGGGTCTGAATACTTTTGCAAGGCACTGTAATTCTCCATTACTGTCAAGATATGCTGTACACACCCAAGAGAGACTGTTGCAGTCATAATGCAGCTCTCACATCAATAGCTTTTCCTTCCAGTACGATTGCTCCTTTCAGTCCTTTGAGTTTTAAACATATGTGTTCAATTTAAATATACATGCCATATAACATAGTTGGGGTCAATTCCAATTCAATTCCAGACAATTCAGGAAGTACACTGAAATTGAAATTACAATTCTCTTCAATGTTTTTCAATGAGAAACATTTTGAATTGGAATTTGGTTCACTTTCTGAATTGACTGGAATTTAAATGGAATTGACAACCCTGCAGTATATTGCACAAATTGGAAACATGTTGATTGACAAGAGAATATTTCAGTTTATTCTGTAATAGAACAATCTGAGGGAATAACAAAATAATAGGAAGATACAGTAGCTAGCTTCCTTTATTTGCTGTACATTTGTTCAGTCAATAGTCAGAGCAGCATCTGTTTGGTTGTGTCCTTCCCTTCCCAACACTAGGAAGACTTGAGTTGAAGTGTTGTTGTCAGTGACATGACTGTGAACTGTTAATCAGCAGTCCAAACAACTCAGCAACATGTTATCTATTCCCCAACATGGTTCTTAGCGAGACATCCCCTCATCAAATGTTCTCCTCTGTAAATGAACGTGCACCTCACCCCCATTGAAAAACTCATATCAAAGCAAGGTGGCGGAGGTGAAATGAAAAAATTGAGTCTAGCTTAAGAGAAGGGGTGGATGAGAACAGGGGAATGATATTAATTCCATTTTTGACCATTGAAACTAGGACTGCTTACTCAATGACATGAATCAAGACTTAAATGAAATCGTACTGTGCCAAGGCCAGAGGGCAAGTTTTAAGGTTTCACAACACCAGAGGAGGCAGGAGAAAATACATTGCATTTGGAAAGTATTCAGACCTCTATCCATTTTCCACATTTTGTTACATTACTGCCTTAATGTAAAAAATTGAATAGGTCTTCAATCTACACACAATATCCATAATGACAAAGCGAAACAGGTTTTTAGATATTTTGCAAATGTATTAAAAATAAAAAACGGAAACACCTTATTTACATAAGTGTTCAGACCCTTTGCTATGAAACTCGAAATTGACCTCAGTTGCATCCTGTTTCCATTGATCATCCTTGAGATGTTTCAACAACTTGTTTGGAGTCCGCCTGTGGTAAATTAAATTGATTGGACATGATTTGGAAAGGCACACACCTTTCTAAATAAGGTCCCACAGTTGACAGTGAATGTCAGAGCAAAAACCAAGCCATGAGGTCGAAGGAATTGTCTGTAGAGCGCCGAGACAGGATTGTGCCGAGGAACAGATCTGGGGAAGGGTACCAAAAAATGTCTGCAGAATTGAAGGTCCCCAAGAACACAGTGACCTCCAACATTCCTAAGTGGAAAAAGTTTGGAACCACCAAGAATCTTCCTAGAGCTGGCCGTCCGGCCAAATCAGGGTAGGAGGGCCTTGGTCCGGGAGGTGAACAAGAACCGATGGTGACTCTGACAGAGCTCCAGAGTTCCTCTGTGGAGATGGGAAAACCTTCCAGAAGGACAACCATCTCTGCAGCACTTCACCAGTCAGGTATTTATGGTAGAATAGCCAGGCGGAAGCCACTCCTCAGTAAAAGGTACACGACAGCCCGCTTATAGTTTGCCAAAAGGCACCTAAAGGAAACAAGATTCTCTGGTCTGATGATACCAAGATTGGTGGTTTCCCTACAGTGAAGCATGGTGGTGGCAAAATCATTCTGTGTGGATGTTTTTCAGCAGCAGGGACTGGGAGACTAGGCAGGATCGAGGGAAAGATGAATGGAGCAAAGTACAGAGAGATCCCTGATGAAAACCTGCTCCAGAGTGCTCAGGGCCTCAGACTGGGGTGAAGGTTCACCTTCCAAAAGGACAATGACCCTAAGCACACAGCCTTTGAGACAAGTCTCTGAATGTGCTTGAGTGGCCCAGCCAGAGCCCGGACTTGAACCCGATCGACCATCTCTGGAGAGACCTAAAAAAATAGATAGATAGATAAATAGGTACTTTATTGATCCCCCGGGGGGGAAATTTCATTTGTGCAGCGACACTCCCCATCCAACCTGACAGAGCTTGAGAGGATCTGCAGAGAAGAATGGGAGAAACTCCCCAAATTATATATATTTTTTAAATGTAACCTTTATTTTCCAAGGCAAGTCAGTTAAGAACAAATTCTTATTTACAATGACAGCCTACACCGGCCAAACTCAGACGACGCTGGGTCAATTATGCACCGCCCTATGGGACTCCCAATCATGGCCGGTTGTGATACAGTCTGAATTTGAACCAGGCTGTCTGTAGTCACGACTCAAGCACTAAAATGCAGTCTTAGACCACTGCACCATACAGGTGTGCCAAGCTTGTTGCGTCATACCCAAGAAGACTCGAGGCTTCAATTACTGCCAGCGGTGCTTCAACAAGTACTGAGTAAAGGGTCTGAATAGTTTCCGAATGCACTGTACATCAAGAAAGACCACTGCACGAATGCACTGTTTTTCTACACTACATCAACATTAACCCTCTATAGGAAATGTTTTAATCAGAATCATTGTATTTTGCTGTATCAAGTTGGTATTATTGTACTGTACTGTGTGTGTGTGCCACCTCATATGCACTGCATGGTAATGGAGTTAGATGTATGTCCATCATGAGTGTGGTACTCCAGGGGACTGGCCACAACAGCTGGCCTAAGATGGCCGTGGGGAACAGCAGGCAGACTCATACCGTAGAGGGGGCTTCCTGTCAGGTTGCATCTTTGTTGCATCATTTCTTCCTTCTCTCTCTCTCTCACTGACGATAGGCTTCTATTTGAGGGGACCTCTCCTCCCCCTCTTCTCCACCTACAGCATGACAACTCAATAAAAGAGGTCATTAACAATTTCAAGGCCAATGAAGAATGAAGGTGCCTTGAAGATTCACTCACTCGTTTATACCTTGGTTTGTCAAGTTATTTACCTCAGAAAGGTTGAGTTGCCGGTTTCCTTCATTTTAGTCTGACATTTGAACTGGATGGCAGCATTGGGCTCCTGAGTGGCGCAGCGGTCTAAGGCACTGCATCTCAGTGCTAGAGGCGTCACTACAGACCCTGGTTTGATTCCTGGGTGTGATAGGAAGTCCCATAGGGCGGCGCACAATTGGCCCAGGCCGTCATTGTAAATAAGAATTTGTTCTTAACAGACTTGCCTAGTTAAATAAGTAATAAATGAAAAAACTTTGGTAAATAAATAACAAATCTACCTCATGGTTGGGTAGGTTACTTTCTAAATGTAATCCGTTACAGTTACAAGTTACCTGTCCAATTTTACTTCATGGGTTGGTTATGTAGGCTTCTTCTAACCCGTCACGTTCTACTACATATAATGATATGATTAAATTATATCTTTACATTAAAAAACAAAGTCTATCAGAATTCCAGTCATTCCAATGTTATACCCCTTGATCTTCAAGAATAGGACTTGGAAATATGGAAGCCAAATTGTTTTACCTCACCCCAAAACTAAGGACTTTATGATTTTGTTGTCATGAAGGACTGATTGGGCTCATTGACTCGAGTTGAAAAATAAATGCTGCGCTCATGGAATGGCCGCAAAGCTATCATCAAGGCAAAGGGTGGCTACTTTGAAGAATCTAAAATATAAAATGTATTTTGATTTCTTTAATAGTTTTTTGGTTACTGCATGGTTACTTATGTGTTATTTCATAGTTTTGACGTCTTCACTATTATTCTACAATGTAGAAAATAGTAAAAAAAAAAAAAAAAACTTGAATGAGTAGGTGTGTTCAAACTTTTGACTGGTACTGTATATATACAATAATTTATAAGTCCAAAAATGGATGTAGCAACTACAGATCAAAATTTTGAGCAATAAAAACGTTTATTCCATAGGCTTTTGATCATCTCAATACAGCACATCTGTGTTCTAAAACGGACAACTTTTAGTTAAAATATCAAGGTAAATCACATTGGATTAATTAGTTTAACCTGCACTGAGCGACCCTTTAGTTCCTGTTCTAGAATCCCTGCGAGAGCTGTGTCGACACAGCCCTTACATCAACCCCTGGGTCTTGGTAGATGGAGTCACCTGTAGCGGCTGATCTGCTTGGGCCATTTATATTCAAGGTTGAATAGTAGCAGGGCGTGATATGCATAACCAGTGTCTCAGCACTAATGAGACTCCTGGTCCTAGACCTTAATTGGATCGCTTCACCACAGTCCCTTATTGATATTTGCATGCCACGGTTCATCATGATAAGTAATGAGAAGATTATTCACTGGTGGTAGCCAATCGCAAACTCCATCTGTGAACTGAGCGAGTCCTGTCCTAGGCTATGGATCCCAAAGGCAATGGAGAGGAATGGTGTAGCTATCACAATGACGAACATAAACCCCTAAAATACCGTGCGATACCTTCTGAGTCACAATCTGCTTTCCGTGTCCTCTCTTTCGGTCGTGTTCGCAGCTTGCAGTAGCGCTAACACAGTATTGAAATTGTAAAAACATTATAATTCTCTACCCCCTTTCAAAGATACACGCTTTTCAGCACACCTCAATTATATCTCATTTACATAGCAAAACAGAGCCCACCTCTGCTGGAGAGAAAGGAAATGTCAAACAGGACGCGGCTCAGAGGAGGAAAATCTAAATGTGTACAAACAGAGAATGTAAAGATTAAGTCTGGCAAGCCCAGGTACGGTCTGGGATCCTGTGTGTTGTATTTAGGTGGTGGATAGAAGAGCTCACCACCACACAAACCATTCCAGAAACACTCGGGTTACTCACAAAGTGCCTGTGAAAAGACTGATAGCGTCGGGGCCTAAGACGGTTTCTTAGGCTCCAATTCAATCATGTGCAGGTGAAGGAAACCCACACTGTGAATGATCTAAGAATGTTAAAGGCTGCAGGTGTAGTTTCGCAGTGAGTTTTTTTCCTTTATTTGTGATTGATTTAATTGAGGTGTTTTGAATTCTTACTCTTCACTCTCATGTTGACCAGTGCCTGAAAACCATTAAGGAAGATGATGAGAAACCAAAACTATTCATCAAGAACACATTCATCCTGAACGGAAAATTGCTAAGTACTAATGAGTAAGTACAGAGTCTCACAGATGGCACTGCTCCTCTGGGCATCAGGGCAGGTGGGCAGTTTGGCAAACACTCTGAGGAATTATTACATTTTCCCTATTCACAGTTAAGTTAATGGTTTTAACACACCTATTATTTAATGGATACTGTACATGTTAAAGCAAACATCTACCAGCCCACCCACCACCACAGCCACCTGTATGCACCGTAATCGTATTGATGTACGATTACTGCAGAATTGACGACCTATTCATTTTCTAAAAATCTAACCTGCTCGAAGCAACCCATTTACAGTACATGTACTGATGGTGGTTGCTGAGAAACACATCTTTTTCAGTGTTCAGGGAGAGGCATGGATGGAATCATCATTCCTGTACTTTTTAGACTGTTTTGCTTCCTAGAAAGCCTTGACACTTGAGTTGACTCTGCACTCTGAATTCATAAATATTTTCCTGTTCTCCTTGCATGCATCTTAGACTAGTTCTGGTGACTTGCATACAGTTCCGTGGCTTAGAGTTTTTATCCATTTATAAAGCCACGACAGTCAAGCTGATGCCTCCCCTGAGGGGTCTGAACCTGAATCCATCTCTCTAGGATTCTAGTTTCCTGACTGCAGCACCACACCACACTGCAACCCCGTTTAACTAATCCTCTGAGAGTTGGCTCTGACGACACATCTCTGCCTAGTGGCTTGGAATTCTCATTGTAGAATGAGTCCTAGTTGAGATGCAGCAAAATAGGCTTGATAGTCAGCTCCACACACTGTCTTAAAGAAAGTTATTAATTTAGTATTAAAGATATTACCTAGTGATGTTTTTGTTCCTCACGTACCTACAGAGATACAACTGTTAGAGAGCTGCTCTCTGCTGACCTGAACGGCGAGGCGAGGCGAGGTGGGAAGAAATGCCCAGAGCAGGATTTGACACCTCACTGAATCTCATTACCATAAAGCAGAGAATAGAAAAAGCCAAACACTTCCGCTGCATGAAATCTACAGTATATCAGAAGCCTAAACAGCCTGCTGTGCTATGTCTCACCAGAGTCCTGTTGATCAGGTCACAACACATTACATAAACACAAGGCAAACCCATTCGCTTCACCCACATCAATATTGATCATATTTATACAATATGAAACACAGAAACATCAATCGTATTGACACTAGTTTGCTCTCTATCCCCTCCATGTGGGTCTCCTGTGTGTGACTGAATCTTGAGTGACAGCTCCATCATTTAAAGCCCTCTCCCTGCTGGTGTGCCCTGCATGGTCTCTGGGAGTCGCAGGAGGAACTTGGCTGTGGCTCCTGCTGCCTGGCCTCCACCGTTTTATCTAATCACTCAGACATGGCCCGGCCTCAGGCACCTTACCCCAGCGCTACAGTAGCTAACGGCAAGGTTGAGACAAGCACAGCCAGAGCCATATCCCATAGAATAGATTATCTACTTTTTGGACATTCAGCTCTTCTCATCTGCTTTCCCCCCTCCAACTTTTCCTCGTTTAGTCTTTCCCTCTTCTATTTATCAGACTTAAAAAGAAACACCAAAAATGTGTGGAAAGATGTATTATTTCATTGACCAGAATGCATTAGACCAATCGATCTTACTAATGATTGAAGGGTGGTTTTTATTTTTACTACAGTGGGCTAAATCAGGGTCACAGAGTGATTCTTGGTAGTCTTAAACACATCTACTTTGAGACAAAAGTATACACCTCACACACACGGTTATGGGCTTAAAAAGAAGACACCTGTACCATGTCAGATATAGTTTGAGTTTGAACCCCAATATTACACTTTATGTACTGTACATCACAGAAGACTGAAATATAACAAAACCGTTTGACATGGAAACACCAGATTTTTGGCATAATGTTTATTAATTATTAAATTATTATTAAAATATGAATAACATTCCACCCATAAGGCCACTAGGTAATTTGACTGCAGGAAAGGGATCTATGATGCATACGGATATCAACAGAAAGAGCACCAACGTATAGGTGAAGAACTGTTGGAATAACTGACATACTAGCTACCTACCTAACCTACTAAGTGAGGAGAGATACAGGCTCACGGTAAAAGTTAGAGTTTTTGCTCTCAAGCCCTACAGTACATCTTCAATCAAATTTAGTCAATCAAATGTATTTATAAAGCCCTTTTTACATCAGCAGATGTCACAAAGTGCTATACAGACCTGGAACAACCAGTGGCTAAGAGCCCGTCAGCTCACTGTACTGTATAGTGTGATATGTTGCATCAGTAATCTCTCCACCTCTCTTAGTGTCTTATTGGCCCGGGGTAGGTAGGCTTCAAAGCAGGGATCTCAGAGAGGGGAGCCTCCCTGGTATGTTTGCTTCTGATGGTCTGGCAGATACTAGACTTTCAAAGCAAAGAGAGGTGGGCATGGATGAACGGCTGTTGAAGGCTTCCAAAAGAGAGCTGCCAACATCAACTCTCTCTCTCCCTCCTCGGTAGTGCACTCGGATGGAAGTTGGAATAACGTACTACAGGTTACTCCTGATCAGTTGGGTAAACTTTTAGGAGTGTGGTGATCGTTGGGCCCTGATATTCTTTACCTATGACATAGGAAGTGTGACTTGTACTCAGTGTTTATTTCTTAAGTTATTATTGTGTTTTTGTTAATGACACTAAGTGATCTGCATTGAAGAGCAGAATCAGTGTAAAACTACATGAAGTGGTTAATTAATCATGTTGTTGTTGTTCAAGGTTTAGAACCGTTTGGTTAACCGTAAGGAAGCTCCAAAACTGTCCCAGATGATGCAGCACCTGATGCTATAAATTACAACCAAATGTTTTTTGTTTTTGACTTGGATATGAACCATGATGCTCTTGCCTTTTAACAATCAGTATTAGATTGATATATGACAATTTCTGAGAATACTGCATAGCTCTCAAATAGTTAGACATTTTTGTCACTGAGTATTGAGCTGCAGTTCTGAGGTGTGAGCTAGCACTGTGAACTTGGTGAAGACAGTCTCTCAGCTGTGTTCAGTGGTGTAAAGTACTTGAGTAAAGTAAAATTACTTTAAAGTACTACTTAACTTTACTGTTTTTATTTTGGACAACGTTTACTTCACTACAGTCCTTAAGAAAATAATGTACTTTTTACATTTTTCCTGAACCCCAAAAGTACTCATTACATTTAGAATGTTTAGCAGGACAGGACAATGGTCCAGTTCATGCACTGATCAAGAGAACATCCCTGGTCATCCCTACTGCCTCTGATCTGGTGGACTCACTAAACACATGCTTACTGTAGTTTGTAAATTATATCTGAGTGTTGGAGTGTGCCCCTAGCTATCTGTACATTTAAAAAAACAAGAAAATGGTGCCTTCTGCTTTGCTTCTCTCCTTTTCTGAGCGAGGAGCTGGGTCTTCAGGCCTAGTCAGCCTGCTCCAGCACGTATCCATGGCCGCTCTCTGAGTGCCAGGGAGAACATTTCAGCATGGTACCGCTGTGGAATGACAATAGGATACAGCTAGGATGTGTATGGGGATTACTAATATAGAATGTCTAACATCCATTCCAATACCCTGATGATTACTGTATGAAAGGCAGACAACATATTCTGGGAATACTCTGTGGAGTAAGCGAAAATGTTTCACATCTGTCTCGAAAGTTGACGTGTTATAAATGCAGGTTATAGAAAAAGGAATTGGTGTGCTTGTTCGTAATAACATTTGGGTGCCAGGTTCAAAAGTTATATATTTTACGAAAGGAAAAACCCACACTCACTGGAATATTCTATTAAGTTTTAATATGTTTTTTTCCAGCAGCAGCAGAGATCAGAGTAAACGGACATGTTTCGGCCACAGCCTTCGTCAACGTTAAAAAATACAATAAATATTCCAGTGCAGATTTTTCCTTTCTTAAAATAAATGCAAGATATAAAATATACACCACTCTCAAGTTATCAGAGCTAATTGTGACATCTGATGAGACAAGAACTCAGTAAGCTGTATTTGTACACTAAGTCTTACTGACAGGTAAAAAAAAATACAAACATGTATTCATGTGGTAACATTCAAGTTAAACATGTACATTCTGAATGGTAATGTCAAGCCACCAGAAAAATACATAATTATTTTTAATTCATAGAGAAATATAGAGAGTGAGTAACGGACAAGGATAAAACTCTGGCTAGATAAGAATGATGAGAGTATTGGGTTGCTCTCGGTTTAAATGTGAACAGCCAGTCAGCCAGATGAGAAAGTTTCAAGGAGTTTGTGGGTGTCTTAGTTCAACCTTCTTATACTGATTTATTTGTGCAAAGGCTGGGAGTTAGGGGGCTGAGGAACCAGCCCAAGGGGAGAGCAGGCGGGTCTTAATGATGTTACGTAACTTCCCAAACCTGCACAGCCTCTTGTGTAGCACCAGGCCCAGGTTTGGGAGGATTTAGCTCTAATCCACAGATTGGGGGAGATTTGCAGGTAGACAGGGTGGAATTCTTATTTGATGTCTTTCTCTTTCAGGGTATCACACACCAGCGACAGATGTTACACCCTGAGACCAATAATGGTTGGTTGGGGGGGTTTGAGTGCTTTGGCATTTATTGCCCTTTTAGGTGTTCAGTGAACAACGTAGAAAATGTTGAAGTTATACCTAACCATTGTGCAACAACAGTGAATGCTGTCCTGAAAACCCTTCATATAACACATACAGTATGTGTGTTTTGTTGCCCTCAGAACAGCCTCAATTCGTCGGCAATTCGGGGCATGGACTCTACAAGGTGACGAAAGCATTCCACAAGGATGCTGGCCCATGTTGACTCCACCAATGCTTCCCACAGTCGTGTCAAGTTGGCTGGATGTCCTTTGGGTGGTGGACCATTGTTGATACAAACTGTTGAACGTGAAAAACCCAGCAGCATTGCAGTTCTTGACACAAATTTACTACTATCCCCCGTTCAAAGGCACTTAAATGTTTTGTCTTGCTCATTCACCCTCTGAATGTCACACATACACAATCCATGTCTCAAATGTCTTGAGGCTTAGAAATCCTTCTTCAACCTGTCTCTTCTACACTGATTGAAGTGGATTTAACAATTCACATCAATAAGGGATCACAGCTTTCATCTGGATTCACCTGGTCAGTCTACGTTGTGTAAAGAGGAGGTGTTCTTAATGTTTTGTACACTTAGTGTATATACATCTAGGAATCACATGGGAAATTTGCAATTTTGAAATAATTACTAATAATTAATTTAGTAATTAAGGTGTCAGATGATATGAGTTGGGATTACCCCCATCCCAGTGGATTCAGATAAAGCTGTGGCTGAGGATATTGAGAATAAAATAGCCTTCTACAGCCTAGACTGCAGAATCACAGCAGGTGTGGGGATGGTTAGAATTTACACTTTATGATTACATAGCTCTATGGTCCTTTGTAGCTCAGTTGGTAGAGCATGGTGCTTGTAATGCCAGTGTATTGGGTTCGATTCTTGGGCCCAGCCAAGTGTATGCACACCTGACTAAGTTGCTTTGTGTAAAAGCATCTGCTAAATGGCTTACATATTATTTGTGTCCCTGTAAAAAAAATGTTTTTCTCTGATATGCTGTATGCATGCAATGAAATATGCAAACTATGGGTTGGGGGTGCATGTAGCTCATAACCATGTAAAGCTTTTTCAGAACTTTTAATGTTTCAGAGTGTCAGCTCAATAATGTGGTGTAAAGAGCTTGGAATTTTTCTTTCAACCTTTGTCACTTTTACCAAAAGGTGTTCCTCTTCCCTCACCAAGGTGTTGCGTCCTCTCAGTCACAGATATTAATAAAGCATCTTTGTCTTTTTATACCTCTGTCTTTCTCTTCAGTGCTGACGGAGGCGACAATGAGAAAGTAATCTGAGCAGTGGCTCACATTGGGACGGTCAGGCCGCTGTATTGGGTCATCTGAGCAGCGGCCCGCTTTGGGATGGTCAGGCCACTGTATTGGGTCATCTGAGCAGCGGCCCGCATTGAGATGGTCAGGCCGCTGTATTGGGTCATCTGAGCTGCGGCCCGCATTGGGACGGTCAGGCCGCTGTAATGGGGCATGCATTGCACGTTGGGCCTGCCACGGAAAATAAAGTTAACCAAATCACAGTTCACTCTGGCCCTGCTTGCAATCAGTCAGTGGTGTCTGTCTGTCTGGGCCCCTGCCTGCCTGTCTGTCTGTCTGACTGTCTGTCAGGCCCTGACAGCTGCCTGGGTGGTTAAATGTGCAGAGATCAGTGGTTGTCAGAGCACATCGTGTGACAGCCTTTAAACGAGCTCTTTAAATTAGTTCCATGGGTGGCAAAGCATTTGTGTTGAGTCCTTAGACGCACGCACGCACGTGCACGCACGCACGCAAGCACACAAGCAATCACACACACGCGTGCGTGCGCACACCTACACGCACACCACCAACCCCTATTTCCACCTTGCACTCACTGCCACCATCACCCAGACTCAGTGATTACATATCATTAGTGTCTCTCTTGAGTGACACTCAGGTGTGTGTGTAACCCAGGCTCTCCTCCTCTATCTCACTCTGGAGGAATAGAGGACCCTGGGTCTCAGACCACATTTTAAATCCAAACTTTAATAGAAATGGATTGACCTGCTGGTATAACATCAGACATATCATACATTATCAGGAAATTGTTTTAATTTAAAGTCCAACCGTTAAAGTCTAACCCATCGTAACTTTAGTTATCTTTTTCCACAGACAATGATGAAAGACAGTGATGGCGGAGATAAACAGCTGACGACCAAGCAAAGCCTCTTGCATCCTAACTAGTCAACAAGGCAATCTCAGAATGAATCCTCCATCATTAAGCCTGTTCAAATGTCCTTAAATTCTAACTCCAAGTGGTCTCCATAATCTAGGATTACAGCTGGTGGAAAAAAGGGAAGAGGCAATCAATCTTCTTTAAAGGGATTAATCCTTTATGAAATAGACTGGATTATTTCCTTGGGTTAGGTTTTCATGGCCAGGCTTAATTCCCCAAGAGTTTCGGTGCCAGCCAGCCCAGAACAGTGCAGCACTCCTCCCTCCAGCTCCTCAACGCCCTCTCATTCTGCACCAGGGGCTGCTTGATTTATAGATATCATTTGACCCGTTAAGGCAACAGTCTACCAAAAGTCCAAGATTAAGTGCCAATGTCTGGGCTGACAGGGGTTGGGTCCCTGCTGCTAATTTTACATGATCTATGGTGCTAATACTGTTTCTCCATCTACTGCTGTACATAGGGGGTCAGCCAAGCACTGCCTCTACCTTCACCACTAACCGTCAAACGATCATTACTGCCCTGCTTGACACAAATTTCAAACGATCATTACGGCCGTGCTGGACACACTTCAAACAGTCATTACGGCCGTGCTGGACACACTTCAAACCTGGAAGGAGAATAATAGCATCTCATACACATGTGGCAGGGTGGCAGGTAGCCTAGCAGTTAGAGTGTTGGGCCAGTAACCAAAAGGTTGCTGGTTCAAATACCTGAGCTGACAAGGTGAAAAAACCTGTCAATGTGTCCTTGATGAGCAAGACACTTAACCATAATTTGCTCCAGGGGCTGACCCTGTAGGTAGGCTGTCATTGTAAATAAGAATTTGTTCTTAACTGACTTGCCTAGTTAAATAAAGGTTAAATAAAAAAAACATGCAGTGAATCTCAAACTTGCCCCTAACAGCTTGGTTGGAGGGCCAGTTGTCAGGAGTTGCCGATGAAACTCTGAGTGTGACTTCAAGAGTGGCAAAGGGATCAAAGAAATCCATCAACTTAGGACACACTCGTGACTTGAATGATGTAATTAATGTTAAACGTTAAAAAAATTATATAATAAGAAAATCCCCCCTGTTGTTTTACAAGATATAAACCTCTGTAACAGTTAAACATTTCATTTGCGGTTTTGGGGAAGCTACTGAAAAGTTTACCAAGTTAACAATTACTTAAGATTGGAAGAAGTTTAGTAAATTAAAGCTACCAAAACAGAAAATGAAATTGACTTAAACTCAAGTTACTTTGAAAAAGTAGTCACTACATTCAAACAATTTTTTCAAAAATTATCATATGTTAATCATCATCATATGGAAATGTCATAGTCTACAAATTGCAAGAACAGATCACTTTGGGGTCAAATGTTAACAGAATGTGTAATTTAGCCTATTAAACAGAGAAACAATGTTTAAAGTCTGATGACGGGGGGGGGGGGGGGAAACCCACATTTTATTTGAGCAAAAAAGTGGTGTGTAGCTCCAACAGTTAGCAACACTGCTACACGGCAACAAAGTGGTGTGTAGTTCCAACAGTTAGCAACACTGCTACACGGCAACAAAGTGGTGTGTAGCTCCAACAGTTAGCAACACTGCTACACGGCAACAAAATGGTGTGTAGATCCAACAGTTAGCAACACTGCTACACGGCAACAAAGTGGTGTGTAGCTCCAACAGTTAGCAACACTGCTACATAGCTACTGAAAACACTACCTACATTTTAATTTAGTTAAACTGCCACAAAGCCACTGCTAAATGTTGGTACTACATGCAGTTCACTACTCCCTAACACTTTATTTGGTAGGTATTTTAATATTTTACATGAGTCGTGCTTCGAAATCAGACACAAACAAATACAGTTGGCTCAAAATGAGGTATGCCTAAAAAATGTTGTGTTAAATTAAGCAAACTCACTTCGCTGTGAAGCCAGCAGTGTAGCTGGCTCGGTCGAAGTGGCTAATGGAGGGTCTAATTAGCCCCCCACATCCTCCATCATTTTCACTCCCTCAACTTTGGGACACCTGCGCATATGGAGGGCAGAGGGCAAAATTTGGGATTCAGCCATGCTTTCCACTTTCCACTGATTGTGCATGTCTGTCATGTCTATGCATATACTATACCTTGGGTGATACAGTAGGGATTGATTGTGGATGTTATCGTTGTCTTGTTCAGTTTGATATGCTGTGACAAATATTGCCACCTTATCATATCAAAGTACATTTAGATACATAGTTTGTACTGTAAAACATCACTTCATTTTTAATGAAGCTCTGAAGTCCAGTGTGTGTGTGTGTGTGTGTGTGTGTGTGTGTGTGTGTGTGTGTGTGTGACGTGTGTGTGTGACGTGTCCATGAGCATGTGAACGTGCATGTGAGCATGCTTGAGCGCCTGGCTGTCTGTGTGTTTATGTGTGTGTGTTTACCAGGTTAACAAATAAGTAAAAGAGAGAGAGAGAGAAGGATGGAGGAGACAGAAGTGAGGGAGTGGGGGGATGGATGGAGGAAATGCCTTGAAGTTGATGTGGCACACAAGGATGTCATTAAGATGCATGGTGTGTCAGAGACTGGAGCCTCCTCCTGGTCAAACCCATCTGTTATTGTCCACTCTCCGAACTGCTCATGATAACCATCATGGCAGCACTACAACAAAGACACCCTTTTACCTAATGAGACTTTGAACTCCCGTCTTAATGTCTACAGTAGCGCTCCTCATTTAAATCTTGTTCCTAAATATTCTCAATGTTAATGTAAAATTATGAGGATTTTTTTCACAGTAAGGATGTGCCGAATAATTTGTTGATGTTTGAATAGCTAAACTCAGAACTGAGATCAGTGATCAGTGAGAGAAGTCTTTTCACTGGGGACTGTTACCTTGTGCCTTGAATGAGATGTAATCTAACACACTGTTACCTTGTGCCTTGAATGAGATGTAATCTAACACACTGTTACCTTGTGCCTTGCATGAGATGTAATCTAACACACTGTTACCTTGTGCCTTGAATGAGATGTAATCTAACACACTGTTACCTTGTGCCTTGCATGAGATCCATCACATCAGGTATAATGAGAAGTGTGATGATTTAAGGATAAATACATGCATCTGCAGTGGAGACCATGAAAATATATATTGAATTCAGTTGTTGGACACTGGACGTTGTTTGCATGACATTCTGGAGCCTCTGTTGTGGTATTGGTACCTGACATTCTGGAGCCTCTGTTGTGGTGCTGGTCCTGAGATTCTGGAGCCTCTGTTGTGACTGGTGCTGGTACCGGCAAGGCTTTTGATTTACCAGCTGCAGTGCATGAAAACAGATCCAACGGCCTCTTACATAGGACCAATCAGATGAGGCTCTTATAGCTAAGACCAGGAGCCGCATAAAGTGACAGGAAATGTGTTACCATCAGTGAGGCACAGCAACAAAGACATTCAGGAGAGGACACCTTGGTTTGGTAATCTTTGCCAAAAGATGTTCGAGGGATATTTAACGTGAGTGCTTTGAAGAACAGAGAGGATTTTCTCCTGTGAGACTTCTGAAGCATATTACATTGTGACGTGATTAGTATCCCATCTCATTATAAATGCATGTTAGGACCTCTTTGAACCTCCGGATAAAACATGATCACATTTATGGTATTTCAAGGGGAAGAGATTAAAGGTCTGGTCACATATAAAAGATGCGAATAGGACACGTTCTTAACATCACACTAAAGACGTCGCACACCTACGCACGTCTTGAAGAAACGAGTGCTGCTATAATCTGCAATTAGCAAACAAATGCTTGTGTGGGGAAAAATGCTTTCAAAGGGGGGAAAAAACTCTCCGAAAATAATTTGTGAAGTCTGCAGAGTCGTTTAAAAAAACGCCTCTGTTGCCATGGGTGTCTTGCGAGCCTCCTGATGGCGTGTGTGGGTAGGATCGCAGAACTGATGTCACCGGATGTGCCCAATATCTCTGCCATGCTCCACTCTCCACACAGTCTGGAGAGAGGGGGAAATGACCTCCCTCGGCTACGACTGAATTAAAAACAAGCCTTTGTGTTATCAGACCATCTGTTGTCGGCTCACTGTGCTCACACAGCAGACTGCTAACTGTAAACGTGAGATTTACTCAGAATTACTCTGCAAGGTAATGAGCACACATCTAGATCCACTGTAGGCTACGCATGAGTATAAACAGTTTGAAAATCCTGTTGTCATGATTTAATAATTAATCTAGTTTTGTGTTGGAAGAAAAGTATTGGGTAAACTGTGCTACTGTTCTGTAGATACTCTACAATGGGCTTGTGATCGATAACAGAGAATAGGCAGTTTATGTATGATTAAGGATATGTATCCTGGTGCGAAGTAAAAGTTAACTAGCTAGATGGTTAGGTGTACTGCCATTTACAGTGCATTCGGAAAGTACACAGACCCTTTGGTTTGTTACGTTACAGCCTTATTCTAAAATTGATTCAATAGTTTTATTCCCTCATCTACACACAATACCCCATAATGACAAAGCAAAAACAGTTTTTTTACTAAGTTGCACCTTTGGCAGCGATTACAGCCTTGAGTCTTCTAGGGTATGATGCGACAAGCTTGGCACACCTATATTTGGGGAGTTTCTCCCATTCTTCTCTGCAGATCCTCTCAAGCTCTGTCAGGTTGGATGTGGAGCGTCGCTGCACAGCTATTTCCAAACATCCCCATAGCATGATGTTGCCACGACTATGCTTCAACGTAGGGATGTTGCCATGTTTCCTCCAGACGTGACGACTGGTATTCAGACCAAAGAGTCTTGTTTAGGTGCCTTTTGGCAAACTCCAAGCGGGCTGTCATGTGCCTTTTACTGTCTTGAGGGCTAGGAGTTCATCAGTGGCTTCTGTCTGACCACTCTACCATAAAGGCCTGATTGGTGGAGTGCTGCAGAGATGGTTGTCCTTCTGGAAGGTTCTCCCATCTCCACAGAGGAACTTTGGAGCTCTGTCATTGGGTTCTCGGTCACCTCTCTTACCAAGGCCCTTCTCCCCTGATTGCTCAGTTTGGTCAGGCCGGCCAGCTCTAGGAAGAGTATTGTTGGTTCCAAACTTAAAAATGTTCTTGGGGACCTCCAATGCTGCAAAAATGTTTTGGTACCCTTCCCCAGATCTGTGCCTCGACATAATCCTGTCTCGGAGCTCTACGGACAGTTCCTTCGACTTCATGGCTTGGTTTTTGCTCTGACATGCACTGTCAACTGTGGGACCTTATTTAGAAAGGTGTGTGCCTTTCCAAATCATGTCCAATCAATTGAATTTACCACAGGTGGACTCCAATCAAGTTGTAGAAACATCTCAAGGATGATCAATGGAAACAGGATGCACCTGAGCTCAATTTCAAGTCTCATAGCAAAGGGTCTGAATACTTATGTATGTTTTTTACCAATTTTCAATCCTTTCTAAAAACCTGTTTTCGCTTTGTCATTATGTGGTATTGTGTGATAGATTTAGAATAAGGCTATAACGTAACAAAATGTGGAAAAAGGGAAGCGGTCTGAAAACTTTCCAAATGCACTGTATATCCCTTAACGCCTGGGGCAAGAACAATAACATCTGATTATTCTAACTTTCTAATACGCCTGTCTGTTGTGGGTCTCTAGAGGTGAAATGCTCTCCATACGTTGAATATGATTTATGAACGTACTGTATATGCAATAGATGTAGGAATAGCATAAATAACAACAGGAAGTGAGCAGAAATAGGTCCTCTTATTGTATTTAATTTAGAGTAATTTATGCAACGTCAGTTGTTCTAAGGCTGTTTGATGCGACTCTAATGATAATTTGAAAAAAGTATCATGAAACGCATGAGCGCTGCTTTGTTTCTTGTGCAGGCTGCACACACTTCATCAGTCTCTCACAATTTGACAAGCACTTGATAATACCTCGAATTTCCCGCTCATCCCCTTTCTGCCCCCTAAAGAAATCCATGCTTTTTGCAGCCAGTGGCCATTGTGCCCTTAGGCTGAATATAATAATTATAATTCCCTTCTCCCGGCTGCGTGCTCCGAAGCACCTCTCACTCACATGGCTGTTTCAGATAGCTCAATTCTCATTAGCCAATGCCCGTCACGTGATCGGGTTTGTTTTGATTTAGAATGGACCATTACCATACACCTGTCTCGGAACATAGGCAGGGGGAAAAAATACAGTACATGTCTTTTATGCACTTAAATAGCAAATGGAGGACGCTTTTCCTGTGGTTCATTTTCATGCCAGCCAGGTAGGCTATACTCCTGTTATAAAAAGAAGGAACGTAGAGAAATAAATATAGTAGGCCTGGCCAATAGAAAGCTGATGGGATCCTCCTCTGTTTAATCAAGGCCATCACTCTCTTTTCTCATGCAATTGCATAGCCTATAGAACTGTTTCGGAACAGGTGGCGTAGCGGTTAGATCATTGGGGCAGTAATCAAAAGTTCACTGGTTCAAATACCTGAGCCGACAAGATGAAAAAAAATAACCTGTTGATGTGTCCTTGAGCAAGGCACTTAACCTTAATTTTCTGACCCTGTAGGTAGGCCGTCATTGTAAATAAGAATTTAACTGACTTGCCTAGTTAAATAAAGGTTACATAAAAAAAATGGTTTGATTGGACTTTCTATTACATTTGCATTGATGTCAGAGTGATTACAGGGACAATAGAGTGCTGAGTACCAGGCAGTAAGCAAGTTTGGTAGGTTAATAATGACCATCAGCAGCATCAGAGCTTGGAGAAGCCTAATTACCGTGACTAAACGGTCACATGGAATTTGACTGCCGTCATCACTCGTGACCACCGGTGTGGCGGTAATACGGTCACCGTAACAGCCCTAGGTTTACCCCATAGAGTTGCTATAACAGAGTTGGTATTCAAATATTTTCAGCACTGAACCAACATTACTGTAGCAGGGGTTATTGTTTGTTGTTGTTTGTA
This sequence comes from Thymallus thymallus, assembly GCA_023634145.1. NCBI lineage: Eukaryota > Metazoa > Chordata > Actinopteri > Salmoniformes > Salmonidae > Thymallus > Thymallus thymallus. Next base: position 7,052,633 of record CM042409.1, read on the forward strand.
GAGATAAAATAGCTAGGCTTTTTTATTCCTATTGAAAGCTAGTTTCTGTGAGAATTGTTTTTGCTTGATCACCAGTGTTGAATTTCTAAATATGAGTCTCCAACTGTATGATGGCATATATTATTATATACTGTAATATTATATTATATTATAGTATTATATTATAGCATTGTATTATAGTGTTATATTATAGTATATATTATAGTTGTATATTATAGTATTCTATTATTATATTTAAATATTATGTATGACTGGTCAATATCTCCAAAGACGACAATCTGGGGGAAATGCTGTCACAGAGTGGGACCACAAGGATTTACTGTGAAGTGTTTAAGCAGCCCAGGTTTATGCTGCCGTGTCCAATTTATAAGGGCCACTATAGAACACCAGATCCATCTCTGCCAGAACAATTCCCTTCAGTGAGAACACACACAGCTCTGCACAGCTCCAGTTGGGGCTGACCCCGATACTAATGAATGCCTGATGAACTCCTTGTCCCCTCTAGACAGCCTGATGAACTCCTTGTCCCCTCTAGACAGCCTGATGAACTCCTAGCCATCAAGGCAGCCTGATGCACCCCTAGCTCTCTCAAGACAGTCTGATGAACTCCTAGCCCTCAAGAAAGCCTGATGAACTCCTAGCCATCAAGACAGCCTGATGAACTCCTATTCCTCTCAAGACAGCCTGATGAACTCCTATTCCTCTCAAGACAGCCTGATGAACTCCTATTCCTCTCAAGACAGCCTGATGAACTCCTATTCCTCTCAAGACAGTCTGATGAACTCCTAGCCCTCAAGAAAGCCTGATGAACTCCTAGCCATCAAGACAGCCTGATGAACTCCTATTCCTCTCAAGACAGCCTGATGAACTCCTATTCCTCTCAAGACAGCCTGATGAACTCCTATTCCTCTCAAGACAGCCTGATGAACTCCTATTCCTCTCAAGACAGCCTGATGAACTCCTATTCCTCTCAAGACAGCCTGATGAACTCCTATTCCTCTCAAGACAGTCTGATGAACTCCTAGCCCTCAAGAAAGCCTGATGAACTCCTAGCCCTCAAGACAGCCTGATGAACTCCTATTCCTCTCAAGACAGCCTGATGAACTCCTAGCCATCAAGGCAGCCTGATGAACTCCTAGCTCTCCCAAGACAGTCTGATGAACTCCTAGCCCTCTCAAGATAGCCTGAAGAACTCCTTGTCTCCTCAAGATAGCCTGAAGAACTCCTTGTCTCCTCAAGACAGCCTGAAGAACTCCTTGTCTCCTCAAGACAGCCTGATGAACTCCTTGTCTCCTTAAGACAGACTGATGAACTCCTAGCCCTCAAGACAAGCTTGATGAACTCCTAGCCCTCAAGACAGACTGATGAAGCGGCAGCTTATGTGTCGAGAGGGGGGACATGAATGGTAAAGCGTGCAACATCTACAGTACTTGAGGAGTTTGCGTGTCGATGTGTGGTGGTGTGGTAGGCAGCTTCCTGTAGATTCAGTGACTTAACTCATCCATCACAACAGTGCACTGAACGCATTAAGTGAGAGAAAATGCTTCTGTTCTGAGCCAACACTGTCACAACACCAGAGCACATTAGGCAATGTGAAGATGAGTGACATTTTTTGAAGAACACAATATTTGACTATTATGTAATTATGTGGGTGTGATGCTGTGGAGGCTGCTGAGGGGAGGACGGCTCACAATAATGTCTGGAATGGAGCAAATGGAATTGCATCAAATCATGTGTTTGATGTATTTCATAACATTCCACTCATACGGCACCACTCATTACCAAGGGCCCATTCTCCCCAACTAAGGTGCCACCAACCTCCTGTGGTGTGATGAAAAACTCCTGGCCTTGATGATGAGTGACTGAGATGAAATCTAAACAAATTGCATCCCTATTCTCCATTCCCCATTGTTTTCTGTCACCTTCTGCCTATAACAAGTAAAGGTTCTCTGGCCCATCAACAGGGGCAGGTAGGAGTAGCCTCAATGAGCTAGCCAGAATTAGTGGCTACATTATATAATAGTGTGTTGTATGTGCAGCACCTTGAGAGACCTGTGTGAGAAACAGGGCTGCTCCTCCTCGCTGAAGCAGCGATCTGGGATAAGCCAATTTAATACCAGCTTCTTCAAACACGGTGCCAATGCTAGTCAAAGGTTAATGAAAGGGCACCTGGTTGTGAGGATGAAGACATGGCAGCAGAGAGAAGACTAGGATCAGCCCTCTCTCATATCAAAGGGATCCCTCGCCAGCAAGGCTCACTGGCGGCTTTGTGTGGAAATCTGTCTCCACCGTATAGCTGGTGGGACTGGGAGGAGACACTGGGTTCTCCACCACACTCTCTCTCCCTGTTATCCTGTAAACGTTAAAACCCCTAAAGTGTCTGATACAGAGTTGGTTCGTTGTTGTGTAATAGAGTATAATAGAGTGCCTACGGAAAGTATTCAGACCCCTTGACTTTTTCAAAATGTTGTTACATTGTTATTCTAAAATTGATTAAATTGTTTTGTTCCCTCATCAATCTACACACGATACCCCACAATGACAAAGAAAAAACAGGTTTTTAGAAGTGTTTGTGAATGTATATATACAGTATATATAAAAAAGGAAATATCACATTTACATAAGTACGCAGACCCTTTACTCAGTACTTTGTTGAAGCACCTTTGGCAGAGATTACAGCCTCAAATCTTTTTGGGTATGACGCTACAAGCTTGGCATACCTGTATTTGTATCTTCATTGCAGATCCTCTCAAGCTCTGTCAGGTTGGATCGGGAGCGTTGCTGCACAGCGATTTTCAGATCTCTCCAGAGATGTTCAATCGGGTTCAAGTCCGGGTTCTGGCTGGGCCACTCAAGGATATTCAGAGACTTGTCCCTAAGCGACTCCTACGTTGTCTTAGCTGTGTGCTTAGGGTCTTTGTCCTGTTGGAAGGTGAACTTTCACCCCAGTCTAAGGTCCTGAGCGCTCTGAAGCAGGTTTTCATCAAGGGTCTCTCTGTACTTTGCTCCGTTCATCTGTCACTTGATCCTGGCTAGTCTCCCAGTCCCTGCCGCTGAAAAACATCCCCACACCATGCTTCACCGTAGGGATGGTGCCAGGTTTCCTCCAGACGTGACGCTTGGCATTCTGGCCAAACAGTTCAACTTTGGTTTCATCAGACCAGAGAATCTGTCCGAGTGACCATTGGGTTCTTGGTCACCTCCCTGACCTAGGCTCTTCTCCCCCAATTGCTCAGTTTAGCCGGGTGGCCAGCTCTAGGAAGAGTCTTGGTGGTTCCAAACTTCTTCCATTTAAGAATGATGGAGGCCACTGTGTACTTGGGGACCTTCAATGCTGCAGAAATGTTTTGGTGCCCTTCCCCAGATAAGTGCCTCTACACTATCCTGTCTCGGAGCTCTACAGACAATTCCGTCAACCTCATGGCTTGGTATTTGCTCTGACATGCACTGTCAAATGTGGGACCCTATATAGGCAGGTGTGTGCCTTTCCAAATCATGTCCAATCAATTAAATTTACCATAGGTGAACTCCAATCCAGTTGTAGAAACATCTCAACGATGATCAATGGAAACAGGATGCACCTGAGCTTAATGTCGAGTCTCATAGCAATGGGTCTGGATACTTATGTAAAAAAAACAGTTTTCACTTTGTCATTATGGGATATTGTGTGTAGATTGATGAGGAACATTTTTATTTAATCCATTTTAGAATACGGCTGTAACAAAATGTGGAAAAAGGATGGGGTCTGAATACTTTCCGAATGCACTGCATGTATTACTGGCAACGATATCTGCCTCATATTCGATATTATCATGTGTTGCATTTAGCTGTGTTTATCCTGGATCGTCATTTAGAAGTGTTTATCCTGGATAGTTATTTAGCAGTTTTTATCCTGGGTAGTTATTTAGTTGTGTTGATCCTGATTCATCCTTTAGTTGTGTTTATCCTGGTTTGTCATTTAGCGGTGTTGATCCTGATTCATCATTTAGTGGTATTGATCCTGGTACATCATTTAGCGGTGTTGATCCTGGTTCGTCATTTAGTTGTGTTGATCCTGGTTCGTCAATTAGCGGTGTTGATCCTGGCTGTCATTTAGCGGTGTTGATCCTGGTTCGTCATTTAGCGGTGAGGATCCTGGTTCATCATTTAGCGGTGTTGATCCTGGTTCGTCATTTAGCAGTGTTGATCCTAGTTCGTCATTTAGCGGTGTTGATCCTGGTTCATCATTTAGTGGAGTTGATCCTGGTTTGTCATTTAGAGGTGTTGATCCTGGTTCATCATTTAGCGGTGTTGATCCTGGTTCGTCATTTAGCTGTGTTAATCCTGGATTGTCATTTAGCGTGTTGATCCTGGTTCGTAATTTAGCTGTTAAAGGGAATATCTCAATATTCTTTAGCTTGGTATTTAAGTATCAGTGTCTTGAAGAGCTATGACCACAGAGAGTGTGTATCTTAGTGTTGCATCACAAGAGTACAGGACAGGATGGACATTGTGCACTTGTCCCTGAAATTACAATTCTGTTGTTCAGTTATCCATGATGCAACACAATGTTCCATGCCATCTGTTCATCATTAAAGTAGTAATGGCCGTACTGCTAAGGTGAAAAAAGAACCCGCAATGGGGAATGTTTTATTGCCTATTTGTCTCTCTGTCAAAGTGGTTTTGGAAAAGATCAGAGACCATGTCGGTTATTCCATAACGGTGCTTTATTTTCCCATTTATACTGGACCGTAAATAACAGTACAATCAGCAGCGCCGTCAGGAACACACTGCCAGCATGCCTGCAGTAGCACCATACTGTGGGATCAGCTCATCTAGCAGCACGGAAATCATTGTCTCCCTGCAGTCTCTCTACTTTAGAACAAAAACTCCAGTTTTTCTCTAACTACATGTATGTGTTATTAAATATTTTCCACTTGTTAAAAAGTTACTGTGAATATTCTGGTCTGGTATGAGGAGTTTGGTGCTGTTTCTTCCTGTAATTCACTTCAGTGACAACAGGGATGCTAATCTCCATTATAGCCTGTGTGGAGTCAACACACTTAGTCAAAATAATGGGGGATATTTTATAATACATTGTAACATTACTAAAAACTAGATTGGTGGCCAGCTGTGCATGAAATTATGGACATTAGGATAATAACGTCATTTATTAGGGTAATTACGACAAGCATACGACAGTTATAGCGGTGTCACTTGAGAATTATCTCAAGTGTCCTTCTTGATACAATGGTTAGTGGTTTCACACTGCGATGTAGCCTACTGTAGGGCTCTCATTAGCACAGGATTATAATAGATCACCACATGGTCAGATGAGATTACCCTATTATGAGTCATCGTTAAAAACCTGATCAACACTATACTTGTATTGCTATGATTTAATAATATCTGAGCTTGGAGGTAAACGCTCTGTGCAGCTCCAACCCTGGTAGCATTGTAAGAGACAATTGCTATGTTTGGTGTTGTTATGGGTCAGATGTAATGCTGACCTGTAGTATACATGTGAAAACGAAGCTGCTTATGGTCCTTAGGCTAGATGTAAAAAGGTGAAATGTCTTCCAGAATATCAGAAAGAGGATACCAGCCCATGGGATGTTTGAGGGGCTGAAGCGTGCTGCCGAGTCCTTACACTCTTAATTAACTTCAAGGTTGAATGTGTGAAATTTAATATAAGAAATTAAAAGATGTTAATTTCCAAACTAAGCTGCCTTGGCGGTGCCATGAATAAGTTAAATTAAAAGTCTCATGGGTTAACATCTGTTCCACTGTTATGTCCCTGACTAAATATTCAGGACAACATTTTAACTGAATGACCAGTGATCATGATTTAGCTAATATAAGTTTACATTGACCAAAAATTGACATATGTGTCTAGTTACGTGGCCAGGAACCTACATAATGTCCATGGCCGAGTATAGTGTCCATGGCCGGGTATAGTGCCCATGGCCGAGTATAGTGTCCATGGCCGGGTGTAGTGTACATGGCCAGGCGCAGTGTCCACGGCTGGGTGTAGTGTCCATGGCCTGGCATAGTGTCCATGGCCGGGTGTAGTGTCCATGGCTGGGTGTAGTATCCATGGCCTGGCATAGTGTCCATGGCCTGGCATAGTGTCCATGGCCGGGTATAGAGTCCATGGCCTGGCATAGTGTCCATTGCCTGGCATAATGTCCATTGCCTGGCATAGTGTCCATGGCCGGGTATAGAGTCCATGGCCGGGTGTAGTGTTCAGGTAACATGTTGTAGACTAGAGCACTTCCCTCAATGACTATGTTCATGTATTAGAGCTCAAAACTTCCCAAGACTCTCCATTTTACTTCCCCCAAAGTACATAACGCAGCTTTAAATTTCCTTGAAAGAACAAATATTTCCTGAAGATTATGTAGCAATCACATGGGACATAATCTGACAATATCTGAGTCTTACAATGTAATCTATTTCTATTACAAGATAGAAAATACAAAAACGTATTCTTGCAAATGAAACATCCTGGATATCAAGAAGTAATTGAATTGCAGGCAGTGCTTGATACAAATTGTGTTGTGTGTGTCTGTGGGAGAAAAGCCCATTCTTAAAATAATCTCAAGGTATGATTTGTTTTTTCACTGTTGCATGAGTTAATAATAGATGCCAAATTGAAAACAAAAACAGTGTAAAGGCAATAATTTAAGAGCAGAGCTCTGAAGCTGAAAATATACAGTGAGGTATCTGAAACGCAGCTTGAAAGCATCCGCTCAGTACTCCACTTGAAATTCTCATCACTGTGCAGGGGTTAGTTGTGAATATTAATATTTCAATGAGCCAAACATCAATAGATTCTCTTATTTTCAAATAGAATACTGCCACTTGAGAGCAGGTTAGCTTTTGCATACATGCACTGTAGCAGGCCTTTCTGCAATGCCCTTGGTTGAACCGTTCTAGTCAACAATACCAGTAAATTAGAAAATAACTTGCTATAGAAAGATACTATTAATGGAACAGAAACACCAAGCTTGATCATCATTATGACATGATGTTTTTCACGTTGAAGATACATGTTAGAACAGTACCTTCTGTTGAAAACATAAATTACGTTTTGGTCCAAAAGGAAGATAGCCGATACAAATGTATTTTCAAAAGTACAGAAGCAGTGTCCATGTATCTCATCCAGCGGCCTACAACTGTAGAATACCCAGAATATACTTTATTGCTACTATAAGGAGTGTGTGGTGTTGTTAATTTGCTGAAGACATGCACAACAGATAGCAAATGGAAATACTGGACCAAGATTACTTGCACAACAGCATTTTTCTATGCAGCGAGATGTGTTTGATATGATGGATGGATTTTTGGATGAAGTTTGCCCATTGAGTATCTTGACATTTCGAGAAAAGACCAAAGTGCGCCCACTAGTCCCTCCGGGACAATTTGAAAGCACTGGAGGGTTGCTATGTGCCATGTTAACATGCTTTATTAGTCTGGAAAGTGACAGACAATACACAAAGAGGTTTTCAGGGGACCCACACGTTGAGAGGCTGACATTTCCCCTGCTATCTAACTGACAAGCATTGGGGTAAGATATGTAGAGGGCTACCCTCATTCTGCTGCCATCTCTAAACTCTTTGATTGCAGGTAGAACCCTTTTGGGTTCCATGTAGACCCCTAGTTCTACATGTAACCCAAAAGGGTGCTACCTGGAACCAAAAAGGTTCTACCTGGAACCAAAAAGGGTTTTTCAAAGGGTTACGCTATGGGGACAGCCGTAGAACCCTTTTAGGTTCTAAGAGTGTGGCATTCGCTCATTCTGCTGCTGTCTATGGCATTGCCTTCCTTATACTGCTGCTGTTGTGCACTAAAGTGTGACATATATTGCATTTCCTATATGTCCAATACATGTCACATGTTCAATGGCCCTTTAACATTGAAACATTGCAACACACATTTACTGTAACGTGCAAGCCACATCCTGGCCAGCAACATTGTAATGGCAACAGTCATAATGGCAGTTATGGGCGGTTAAGAGCGTTAGGCCAATGACCGAAAGGTCGCTGGTTTGAATCTGCCCTTGAGCAACGCAGCTAAGCCCCAACAACAACTGCTCACCGGGTGCTGATGACATCGATTAAGGCAGCCCCACCCACCGCTCTGATTCACAGGGGTTGGTTTAAGTGTGAAATAAACATTTAGGTTCAACGCATTCAGTTGTGCACCTGACTAGGTATCCCACTTCCCTTATGATGCATCCAGTTGTGCACCTGACTAGGTATCCCACTTCCCTTATGAACACATTCAGTTGTGCACCTGACTAGGTATGCCACTTCCCTTATGAACGCACTCAGTTGTGCACCTGACTAGGTATCCCACTTCCCTTATGAACGCATCCAGTTGTGCACCTGACTAGGTATGCCACTTCCCTTACGAACGCATTCAGTTGTGCACCTGACTAGGTATGCCACTTCCCTTATGAACGCATACAGTTGTGCACCTGACTAGGTATCCCACTTTCCAACAAATTGTTAAATAATAATGTAGTTGTGCTAAATCAGACAGATTTAAAAAAGGTCATAAGAATTACCAAAGACTATGCAATTACAAATGCATTACACAACAATAAACAAAGACTAGAGTCCCACTCAGGAAAGCCAATTCTCAGGGGAAACAGGCATGGGCTAAAATATATACATAGCAAAGAGGAAGCCTCTTTTTAAAAAGTGAGCTTTATTTTAATCCCCTTTTCAGAAACTTTCCATCTGGCACATAAAGCCTCTCCATGCTCTTTTCCACCGTCTCTGCTTCACTGGGGCATATGATGGGAGAGGTTTCAGCACTGTCCCAAGGTAGGAGATCTTTGGGAGATGACAGGCCACAAGTTCCATTTTTATTATGATTTATTCCGGCCAGCCAGTTTTCTGTAATGGAAATTCATTTGAATCAACGCCTCTCTCTCTCTCTCTCTCTCTCTCTCAGTCTAAAAACCATACTCGACATCTGTGAGCCAAGAGACATGGAAATTGTCCCCTTTTGAGCCAAAATGAAGATAACCTTTTGTTTTCTTCAATACAAAGGTACAGACCTCTAAAACTAGGCTTCAAGTGCAATTTCTGTATTTCTGTTGGCTGATTTAGACATAATAAAATCTGCAGTCGGGTTGTGGCTGGTTCCATTGACCTGCATCTCTTTTTCGTGGATTCAACGAAACCTGCATGTGTTAAAACCTTCACTTGAGTACACAAAACGTTATGAACACCTGGTCTTTCCATGACATAGACTGACCAGGTGACTCCAGGTGCAACTCAATATCAGGAAGGTGTTCTTAATGTTTTGTACACACTAATATTTGCCCTCTGATTGCAATAACAAAGACAAAGGACTTGGTGTGATAATCAGCAGCTTGAGTGTCGCTTTCAAATGTAGACTAAAAGATCAAGCCTATTTTAAGTGTATGGGAATTATGTGATATACTGCAAGCATCTACAGTATATTTCAACAAGGCATTAGCAGTTGACAGAATGACATATTAAACGTCATCTCTAGAAAGCAGATTCAACTCAGAAGGACTAACATGTAAATGTGGCTTCTTTCAGGAGCCTGCGGGGGGTCTCAGATTTGTATTGTATTTCAGAAATAACTCAAATCAGAATAAACATGAAAAACACCACTGGCAGTGCATGTGTATCTATCTATCTTGACATGTAGGTTTCTCCTTAATTCACTAGCGAAAATAATGATGAATGATTAACAGAAAGTGGTATGAGGCTTATGCTTTTCCAGTGAGCGATATTTTCGTTCTTGCTTCAGCATTATATGTTTCTAAAGAATCTTTGAAAAAAAAGATCAGCTATCGCAATATTCCAATTAGGAATTTTCTCTAATTTATTTTGATAGTATATAAGGGTTATGGTCATCTAAGGTGTCACAACATCTCACCATCACGTGGTGCAATGACAGCGTTGATCAATGGGGCCTGAACATTTCACTTGGGAGATGAATAAGGTTATAAAACAAATTTGTCCCACCCTAACCCTTCACATCGCAGGTGTAGCTGGCACTGAGCCAGCCCTAAAAATTCATGTAAATGTCAAGTGACAAAATCTGAACTCTCTAGGGGTGTATAAAGTGACAATCCTTAAAAATATACATTTTATCTAGATGTGACAAAATGTACAGTATCTTCAGTGTCAGTTGGTTCTATATTGGTTACATACAGTGCTTTCAGAAAGTATTCAGACCCCTTGACTTATTATGTTACGTTACAGCTTTAGTCTAAAAATGGATTACATAGATTTTTTCCCTCTTCACCTGAGCTCAATTTCGAGTCTCATAGCAAAGGGCGTGAATACTTATGTAAATAAAGTATTTAATCAATTTTAGAATAAGACTGTAACGTAACAAAATGTGTAAACAGGGGTCTGAATACTTTCCGAATGCACTGTATATATTAGTTGGTTCTGTATTGGTTCTATAGAGTGCATTCAGAAAGTATTCAGACCCCTTGACATTCAGAGACTTGTCCCGAAGCCACACTTGCGTTGTCTTTGATGTGTGCTTAGGGTCATTGTCCTATTAGAAGGTGAACCTTTGCCCCAGTCTGAGATCCTGAGCGTTCTGGAACAGGTTTTCACTTTAATCTGTTCATCTTTGTCTCGATCCTGACCAGACTCCCAGTCCCTGCCGCTGAAAAATATCCTCACAGCATGATGCTTCCACCACCATGCTTCACCGTAGGGATGGTGCCAGGTTTCCTCCAGAAGTGACGCTTGGCATTCAGGCCAAAGAGTTCAGTCTTGGTTTCATCACACCAGATAATCTTGGTCTGAGACTCATTTAGGTGCCTTTTGGCAAACTCCAAGGGGTCTGTCATGTGCCTTTTACTGAGGAGTGGCTTCCGTATGGCCACTATACCATAAATGCCTGATTGGTGTGCTGCAGATATTGTTGTCCTTCTGGAAGGTTCTCCCATCTCCACAGAGGAACTTGTTAATACATTTGCAAAGATTTCTCAAAACCTGTTTTTGCTTTGTCATTATGGGGTATTGTGTGTAGATTGCTGACAATTTTTCTTTCATTAATACATTTTAGAATAAGGTTTTAACGTAACAAAATGTGGAAAAAGTCAAGGGGTCTGAATACTTTCCGAAGGCGCTGTATATATTAGTTGGTTCTATTTTGGTTCTATATTTATCTATATGAGTTGGTTATTTATATATCTATTAGTTGTTTCTATATTGGTTCCTATATTAGTTGGTTCTATATTTATATATTAGTTGGTTCTATATCGGTTATACTGTATATACACTGTGGCCAAAAGTTTGGAATATTTCTCATTTCTTTATTTGCACTATTTTTTACATTGTAGAATAAAAATGAAGACATCAAAACTATGACATAAAACATATGGAATCAAAGTGTTAAACAAATCAAAATATATTTGATATTTGAGATTCTTCAAATAGCCACCCTTTGCCTTGATGACAGCTTTGCACACTTTTGGCATTCTCTCAACCAGCTTCACCTGGATGCTTTTCCATCAGTCTTGAAGGAGTTCCTATATATGCTGAGCACTTATTGGCTGCTTTTCCTTCACTGCGGTCTGACTCATCCTAAACCATCAAATATTGGTTGAGGTTGGATCCAAAAATCTCAAATTTGGACTCCAGACCAAAGGACAAATTTCCACCGGTCTAATGTCCATTGCTTGTGTTTCTTGGCCCAAACAAGTCTCTTCTTCTTATTGGTGTCCTTTAGTAGTGGTTTCTTTGCAGCAATTCGACCATGAAGGCCTGCTTCACACAGTCTCATCTGAACAGTTGATGTTGAGATGTGTCTGTTACTAGAACTCTATGAAGCATTTACTTGGGCTGCAATCTGAGGCTTGTAACTCTAATGAACGTATCCTCTGCAGCAGAGGTATTTCTGGGTCTTCCATTCCTGTGGTGGTCCTCATGAAGCTGGTTGAGAAAATGCCATGAGTGTGCAAAGCTGTAGCTCTTTGAAGAATCTCAAATATAAAATACATTTTGATTTGTTTAACACTTTTTTGGTTACTACATGATTCCATATGTGTTATGTCATAGTTTTGATGTCTTCACTTTTATTCTACAATGTAAAAAATAGTGCAAATATTTAATATTCCAAACTTTTGGCTCTCAGTGTATATATACAGTATTAGTTCTATAGTTCTATATTGGTTATATTATATTAGTTGGTTCTATATTGGTTATGTACAGTACCAGTCAAAAGTTTGAACACACCTACTCATTTTCTATATTTTTACTATTTTCTACATTATAGAATAATAGTAAAGACATCTAAACTACCTCCAGGCTGTGTAAGGGCTATTTGACCGAGACGAGTGACAGAGTGCTGCATCAGATGACCTGGCCTCCACAATCACCCGACCTCATCCCAATTGAGATGGTTTGGGATGAGTTGGACTGCAGAGTGAAGGTAAAGCAGCTAACAAGTGCTCAGCATATGTGGGAACTCCTTCAAGACTGTTGGAAAAGCATTCCAGGTGATGCTGGTTGAGAGAATGCCAAGAGTGTGCAAAGCTGTCAAATAAAATATGTTTTCATTTGTTTAACACTTTTTTGTTTACTACATGATTCCATATGTGTTATTTAATAGTTTTGATGTCTTTGTTATTATTCTATATTGTTTATAGAATGGTTCCCATATGTGAGGGCTAAATCAGCATGGATGAACCCATGAACACTGTATAGGCAGTGGATGTAGTTGACAGGGTTGTCAATATAAAATCGAATTGATGAAAGGGGATGGTCAGGATCTCAATGGTTATTTCTTGGGTTTTATGGTTCCTATGTATGCAACACAACCATAGTGGGCTATACTGTTACTGGTTCGCTGTTTCACTTATGACTGTATATCTTCAGGGCAGCCAAGGTTAGGATTTTATTATAGCAGTGGCGTTGTACTGTATGAAAAGGAGAGGAAAGCTTTGTGACGGATATTGACTTTAATTAATTGTATAAGACTTTTGTAACGCACTTACCCCAGGTACCTTTTGCATCATTTTGATTTCAGAAATAACCACCATAATTAGTGGTTATGATCGCAAGTCTCTTTATTCAAATTTAAATGTTTTTCCACTACACAAAGGTCAAATTGGATTAGATGTGTAATATTACCTATGAAACAAATCACTCCTTTTGACAGTTTATGCATTTTAACTGTTGGAAGGATATGAAAAGCAAATGATAGAGAAGATATGAATAAAACATTGACATTTAGAAACATATATAGATGGGTTGGGTATGTTTTATGTAAATATGCTAAACAAATATCATTCTAGGATATACATAAATGTGATCTTCCTACGCATGGAAATCAGAGGAAATGTGGTAGGAATGAAATGTCAGTTTGATATAAAATAAAAGCACTCATCGTGAGGGAATGGCAATGACAGTGCCATGAAGGAGAGGAGCTAAGGCAGGGAGAGAGAGGGGAGAGGAAACATGTTCTTTGTTTGGATTCAATGTTTTTTTTTTGTTTTGTGCATGCTCGCAGATACCCATAGATTTCCAATCATTGTGCAAACGCTAGTCAGGATTGGTTCGTGAAACTACCTCAAACTTCCTTCATACTGGACAGAGAAATATAGGAAATGGTATCCACAAGTTCATCAGACTCTGGAAGTAGATAAAGGGCCAAAATCCAGAAGTATCCCTTTAAGAGCATCTCTCTCTCTCTCTCTCTCTCTCTCTCTCTCTCTCTCTCTCTCTCTCTCTCTCTCTCTCTCTCTCTCTCTCTCTCTCTCTCTCTCTCTCTCTCTCTCTCTCTCTCTCTCTCTCTCTCTCTCTCTCTCTCTCTCTCTCTCTCTCTCTCTCTCTCTCTCTCTCTCTCTCTCTCTCTCTCTCTCTCTCTCTCTCTCTCTCTCTCTCTCTCTCTCTCTCTCTCTCTTTTTTTACATCAAAACTATGATATAACACATACGGAATCATGTAGTAACGAAAAAAGTGTTAAACAAATCAAAATATATTTTATATTTGAGATTCTTAAAATAGCCACCCTTTGCCTTGATGACAGCTTTGCACACTCACGGCATTCTCTTTTGATTAAGACATTAATGAGCGAGCTAAATAACTATTTGTTCAGCACTTTTGAAATGTACAGCGACAGAATTCAGAACATGGGCCGTTCTTATCGTATTCTCCCTGTATACCAAGTCAGAACCATAGGATCAATGAAGGGGGCAAATAAACAGACAATGAAAGCTCTTACACAATTCGATGATTACATTTCTCTAAAACAGGCTATAGGCTACATGTGCACCACCAAGTCAGAACAGTAGGGTAAGTTATGAGGGGGAAAGGGACCAAATGATTAGGGTGCGGCACATGGGCTACTAACAGCTTACTACACAGCATAAACTTAGCATTACTTAGCTACAGTATACATATCTCACCTGGCATATTACATCATTTATGCAGCACCATACAAGACATTTTTGGACTCACCTTGTTGTGCTGTGCACACTTGAACAGGAAGGTGGCGCGGCAGTCCTTGTGGACAATTTTGTCATCAAAGTCTGGTGCTTTCAAGACAACTGGGAACTCAGAAAAAAACTATATCGAATCATGACGTCAGTGATCTTCAGGTCGGAGCTCTAGAAAGAGGCCCGAGTTCCCGACTTGGAGTTACAAGATGGATGACCGTTTAAAATGTATTTTCCCAGTCAGAGCTTGCTTGTTTCCCAGTTGTCTTGAACTCACTGAAGTCTGAGATTTCCCAGTTCAGAGTTTACAGTTGTTTTGAACGTGGCAGAAGTCATGTGTATGTCATGTGAATGTTTCTCATTTTAAGCTTGGAAAAGAGACCCTTAAACCTAGACTTGGACCACACACCTACTCCACTGGTGTAGCAGGCTAGTGATTGCTTTGGAACGCTTGCAGTTATCCACTGATTCCTTCCAAACCACTCATTGTTGAATTTGTGATTTCCAAATAGTTGTAATTTGTGTTTGGCGCCGCCCTGAGTGGTCGCCTGTTAAGCAGCTCCCGTTGTTCGTGCATAAATTGTTGTTTTAGTTCGTTTTCTTTCGTCTCTTTTCATTATTTTTATTTTTTATTTTGCTACAGTTGAACTATAATAGTTCAGGATTATGGATTTTATGGATTTTATCGCAGCTGAACGTCGACAGGAGTCGTCAACTGTTATTGTTTACAACAGAGCCCAGGTCCTGGATTTAGCCCATGCAGCGCTGCTGCTCCCCAGGGAAAAGTTTGATATTCCGGACGAATTGAAAAGACGACGCCGTGGACGTAGGGCGGGATTGAAATGTAAGGCAAAGCGGAGGAGGTTCAAGTACAAGCCGGCTATACCATCTATTATTATGGGCAATGTGAGGTGTCAACATAACAAGATGGATGAGTTGGAGGGACTTGTTCGTGGACAAAGGATTTATCGGGAAACGAGCCTAATGTTTTTTTCTGAGACTTGGCTGAACGATAACATCCCCATACAGAACGTCACTATCGACGGTTTCCAGACCATCAGAGCGGACAGGGATCGCGTCTCTTCCGGTAAGAGCAAGGGTGGTGGGCTGGCTTTATTAGTTAACAACAGATGGTGTCATCCGAACCATATTACTCTTAAAGAAGAGTTTTGTAGCCCGGACATTGAGCTGTTAGCCGTTAGCCTGAGACCCTATTAATTACAGAGGGAATTCACGGCGGCCATTGCTGTTATTGTTTACATCCCGCCCTCTGCTGACGCAAACGCAGCGTGTGACGTCATCCACTCTGTTATCGCGAGGTTACAGACAGCGCATCCCAGTGCTTTCTTTGCCATTTCGGGGGATTTTAACCATGCATCTCTCTCTTCAACGCTGCCCACGTTCAAACAGTTCGTGAAGTGCCCAACCAGGAATAATAAAACTCTGGACTTGTTATATGCTAATGTGAAGGATGCATACAACTCCACTGCACTCCCTCCCCTCGGTAGATCGGATCACAACCTTGTCCACTTCACCCCACTCTACAGGCCTTTGGTCCAACAGCAGCCTGCAACCACCAGGACTATTAGGAGATAGTCCCAGGAGGCGAATGAGGCCCTACAGGACTGTTTTGAAACAACAGACTGGGATGTGCTCTGTGAGGCTCATGGGGAGGACATCGATGGACTCACTGACTGCATAACAGACTATATTAATTTTTGTGTAGACAACACTGTACCCACCAGGAAGGTACGCTGTTTCCCAAACAATAAACCCTGGGTCACCAGCGACCTGAAGGCCCTGCTGAATGAGAAGAAAAGGGCCTTCAAGGAGAGGGACAAGGACAAGGACAAATTGAAATGCGTCCAGAGGGAGCTGAAGTTGCGGATTGCTGAGGGGAAGAGAGTGTATAAGGAGAAGATGGAGGACAAGCTGAGGCAGAGCCAGGTGAGAGAGGTGTGGAAGGGTATGAGAAATATCACTGGCTTCAAAAAGTCAAACAGTGGGCAGACGGAGGGGACCCAGGACAGAGCCAATGAGCTGAACCAATTTTTTAACAGGTTTGATACTGGCCCTGTCCACCTCCCCTCCAGCTCCCCAGACCACACACCCTCACGGCTGTCCCAACCCCACTTTGCTCACAGCGCCTCTGCTGAGACAATCAGTGACCCCACCTCCGCCCCTGTTCCCCCTGGACTGATCCTCAACACCCCCCTTCCCCCCACCTCCCCACCTGGGCTGGCTTTCACCACCAACCAAGTGAAGAGAGAGCTGGAGAGACTACACCAGTGGAAAGCGGCGGGCCCTGATGGCATCAGCCCAAGGGTGCTGAGGGTCTGTGCTGACCAACTGTGTGGAATACTCCAGCGTCTTTTCAACCTTAGCCTGAGCCTAGAAAGGGTCCCTGTGCTGTGGAAAACATCCTGCCTCGTCCCAGTGCCCAAGAAGGCACACCCCACTGTCCTGAATGACTTCAGACCTGTAGCGCTAACATCCCACATCATGAAGACCCTGGAAAGGTTAGTCCTCGCTCACCTCAGACCCCTGGTGTGTTCATCAATGGACCCCCTGCAGTTTGCATACCAGCGCAACATCGGGGTGGATGATGCAATCATCTACCTTCTGCAGAGGGCCTACTCTCACCTGGACAACGCAGGTCGCACTGTGAGGGTTATGTTTTTTGACTTCTCCAGTGCCTTCAATACCATTCAGCCCCTGCTACTGGGTGAGAAGATGAGGAGGATGAAAGTGGAAGCACCCTTAGTCTCCTGGGTCACGGACTACCTGACCGGTAGGCCACAATTTGTGCGACTACAGAGCTGTGTGTCAGAACGGGCAGTTAGCAACACAGGGGCCCCCCAGGGTACGGTCCCCCTTCCTGTTCACCCTCTACACCTCAGACTTCAGATATAACTCTGAAACATGCCACCTACAGAAGTTCTCGGATGACTCTGCTATTGTAGGGTGCATCAGGGGTGGGCAGGAGGAGGAGTACAGGAGCACAATCAGTGACTTTGTGTTGTGGTGTGAGCAGAACCACCTTCAGCTCAACATCAGCAAAACAAAGGAGATGGTGGTGGACTTCAGGAGAACCAAGGCACAACTGACTGCAGTCCCTATACAGGGGATGGATGTGGAAATGGTTGGGTCATACAAGTTCCTGGGAGTCCATATGGACAACAGGCTGGAATGGGCCGGTAACACCGGGGCCCTGTACAAAAAGGGCCAGAGCCGACTCTACTTCCTGAGGAGGCTCAGGTCCTTCAACGTGTGCAGTAAACTACTGCATACCTTCTACCAGTCTGTGGTGGCCAGTGCCATCTTTTTTGCAGTGGTGTGCTGGGCAGCAAACATCAAAGCCGGTGATGCTTCTCGGGTAAATAAGCTGATCAGGAAGGCTAGCTCTGTCCTGGGGATGAGCCTTGACACTCTAGAGGAGGTGGTGGAGAGACGGATCCTGGCCAAACTGCTGGCCATCATGGACAACGTCACCCACCCTCTGCACGCTATGGTTATGACGCAGAGGAGCACTTTCAGTCACAGACTGATCCCACCACGGTGTGCCAGAGAGCGCTACAGGAGGTCCTTCCTGCCGGCGGCTATTAGACTATATAATGCCTCACCGGGGTGCCGTGCCGTCGGCAACATAGATCTGGAACTGTTGGGGTGCTAGGACCTAGTTTAACAATTATGCATCCATCCGTGAGTAACTCTGGTCCGTCAGCACTCATCCACTCAGGACCTATTTATTCATACAGGTCTGTATATACATACTCATGTACAGTTGTTATATCATATCACATGCAATATTGTAAGTAATTATTGGACTTAACTTATGTAGGCATTCACTCAGGAATGCATATTAGTATCCTGCCAGTTGCACCTTTTCTCATTGCTTTTAGTATATCGAATGTGCAATACGTGCAGTTGTCTGTAATTAAACCCTGCGCACTAAGGACTGTATTTTAAGGGAATTACTATTATTACCCCAAATGATATCATACACACATTTAGCTATTAAAGTATCTCTTCCTGTCATTTACCTGTACAGTTTGTGTAGACATGCAAGTATTCACTTATCTGTAAATATAACTGTATACCTAACTGTACAGCTAATTTAACCATGCAAAATTTTCACTTACCTGTTCATTTACCCAGTCTGTCTATTAAGTAAACTATTATTACCCTCGCTCATATCATACGCATTTTTAGCTACTGAAGTATTTCTCTGCCATCGACCTGTATAGTATAGTTAACCATCCAACATCCACCAATGTATAGTGTACATATTCAGCCAACCACTCATACTATGCAATGTCTTTTTATAGCTTTTTTTTTGCACTCCAGATATCTTGTATTTATATACTTTTTCATACTGCCGCTCTATGTATCATGTACCGTGTATCTGTCTTTTGTGTACTTTCGTTGTGGCATTTTGCACCTGCCCTGTGTTTTGTTGTAGCTGCTTGACAATTAAATTTCCCCCCCGGAGGATCAATAAAGTACCTATCTATCTATCTATCTATCTAATGTTTATGTCCAATGGCCGATGATCACCGATACGTTTTATCTATAATTTATCTTCATGTGACAAGGATTGAAAATTATTTGCCAGTAGATTGTGGACGTGATTCATGATGATGACTGCTTGTCTAACTTGCTAGCTAAGATTTCAAAAGTGTGATGTTGACATGATCAGTCCAATTAAATTTACGGTAGATTTACGGTAGATATAATGTGATTTGACATCATCTGTGGCCAATGACCTTGAGCCCTCTTGGATGGGCACTTCGAACTCTATGGCTTGAATTTTTGAGCTCTCCCCATAGATTTTGAGGTGACCTAGTGTCCCCATAAGTGAGAAAGCTGGGCCAATCAGGCGCTACTAGAGAACATTGCCCCACCACCACAGAAAGCACTGAGCTAGGCTAAAACACCTGCATCTTGGAGCTGCCTTACTCAAGAAAGCAGAAAAGAGACCATGTTTGTATGCAGCTTTATTTTTACATTGATTGCAAACTGATATGTGATTAATTATTAATAACTCTATTAATGCCAAAATAACATGCAAAACAGGCAACCAAAAATGTATTTATTTTTTTAGCTAAACAGGTGGGGCTCCTGAATGATGGGTCACCACTGTATGGCAGACAAACAAGTTCCCTACCTTCTCCTTCTTCTACTTGCCTACTCCATGCAATCACAAATCTAATCAAATCAAACTTTATTTGTCACATGCGCTGAATACAACAGGTGTAGGCCTTAACCAACAAGCAGTTCAAGAAAGAGTTAAGAAAACATTTACCAAATAAAGTAAAGTAAAAAATTATAAAAAGTAACACAATAAAACAATAACAAGGCTATATGCAGTTGGGTTCCAGTACCGAGTCAATGTGTGCGGATACAGGTTAGTCCAGGTAATTTGTACATGTAGGTAGAGGTAAAGTGACTATGCATAGATAAGAGACCGTGGGTAGCAGCAGAGTAAAATCTAATGGAGGAGGGGGGGTGTAAATAGTGGCCATTTGATGAATTGTTCAGCAGTCTTATGGCTTGGGGGTAGAAGCTGTTAAGGAGCCTTTTGATCCTAGACTTGTCGATCCGGTACCGCTTGCCGTGCCGTAGCAGAGAGAACAGTCTATGACTTGGGTGACTGGAAACGTTTGGCTCTCAGTGTATATATATATTTTTGAAAATGTTTTGGGCTTTCCTCTGATACCGCCTAATATATAAGTCCTAGATGGCAGGAAGCTTGGCCCCAGTGATGTACTGGGCCGTACGCACTACCCTCTGTAGTGCCTTACGGTCAGATGCCAAGCAGTTGCCATACCAGGCGGTGATGCAACCGGTCAGGATGCTCTCGATAGTGCAGTTGTAGACATTTTCGAGGATCTGGGGACCCGTGCTAAACTTTTTCAGTCTCCTGAGGGGGAACAGGTGTTGTCGTGCCGTCTTCACAAATGTCTTGGTGTTTTTGGACCATGGTTGGTGATGTGGACACCAAGGAACTTGAAACTCTCGACCCGCTCCACTACAGCCACGTCGATGTTAATGGGAGACTGTTCGGCTCGCCTTTTCCTGTAGTCTACGATCAAATATAATACAATTTGCTAAAAAAAATTCTGTCTGCATTAAGTTAACATGCATTCTCTACTCTGTGCATTGTCAGAGGAAAGTGATCATTAGCAAAACATTATTGCAAATCAGTGTTTGACTAATGCCAGTGCTATTGTATCAGCAGCAGTCTACACCATTGGTTTACCATCTATAGTGACGAATCAGCGGGGGAGGAGATCAAAACATATACACAGAATGCTGTTTGACAAGCAATTTAAATTGCATTAATCTAATCTTTATTTACAGTGGTTCTTCCTTACTATCAATCTCATCCCCTGGATATCTAATTTAACCAATAAAAAAGCTATTTGACATGGTGGGCTTAATGAAGCAAACCAATTCACTTCATATGTACAACACTGTGATAACCCAACAATGTGATTATGGAAATGGATTGATTAAACACACAACTGATGATTATGTCAAATCAAACAAACATTTGACGCTGTAATTGGAAATTATAATTAAAAGAAGCATACTTTCGGATATCTCATCAACACAATTCTGAATTGTTATAACATTGGTAGTGTATTGCTTCCATCCCTCTCCTCGCCCCAACCTGGGCTTGAACCAGGGACCCTCTGCACACATCGAGAACAGTCACCCCCGAAGCATCATTACCTATCACTCCATAAAAGCCATGGCCATTGCAGAACAAGGGAAACAACTACTTCAAGGTCTCAGAACGATTGCCGTCACCGATTGAAACACTACTAGTGCGCACCGCTAACTAGCTAGACATTTTTACACTGGTTACAGTAGCATAAAAAGCCTAATGAATTCTTATGATATCTGGGCCATATTCACAAAGCCTCTTAGAGTAGGAGTGCTGATCTAGGATCAGTTTAGACTTTTAGTTCATAATGAATAGGATTATATGTCCAAATCTAAATCAAATCAAATATTATTTGTCACATGTGCCATGTAGACTTTACTGTGAAATGCTTACTTACGAGCCCTTTCCCAACAATGCAGTTAAAAAGAAAATAAAAAGTATATATTTTTTGTAATAATAGTAACAATAAAATAACACAAAATAACAATAAGGAAGCTATATACAAGGAGTACCGGTACCGAGTCAGTGTACTGGGGTACGAGGTAGTTGGGGTGATTGATTGAAGTACTATGTACATGTAGGTAGGGGGTGAAACGCAGAAAGTCCGGCTAGCCATTTAATTAACTGTTTAGCAGTCTTATGGCTTTGGGGTAGAAGCTGTTCAGGAGCCTTTTGGTCCCAGACTTGGTGCTCCGGTACCGCTTGCCGTGCGGTAGCAGAAAGAATAGACTGTGACTTGGGTGGCTGGAGTCTTTAACCATTAATGGGCCTTCGTCTGACACCGCCTGGTATAGAGATCCTGGACAGGTAGGGACCTGATCCTAGATCTGCACTCCTTCTCTGAGATGCTTTGTAGATATGGGTCCTGGTCTATATTGTGACAGTAGAAACAGAATATCACAATATCTACACTCTCTCTGATTAATGCATTATTATGTAGAAACAGAAAAATATAAGCTCAAGTCCGGTATGAGACCTCATGCTGGACCTGGCAGGATATTGTCTCGTCTTGCATAAGCATGCTTTGTGAATTAAACCTCAGTGAAACAATGTCTTGGCACCTTTGCAGAACCAATTTTATTTTTGTGAACTTAAGTTTACAATTTTTATTTAGAAAATAAAGACAAAATGGCATGGACAAAATGATATTATTTGGAGCTAGTATTTGGTTGCAAAGACTTTGGCCACGATAACTGGCAACAAATGCTTCTTGTAGCCATCAATGAGCGTGCTACACCTTTCTACTGGCAATTTGTCCCAGCAAATTGCTTTAATTATTCAATGTTTGAGGGGTGCACTCAACCAACTGCTGTTTTCCACTCTCACCATAGGTTATGGATGTAATTCAGATGTGCACTCTTTGCTGGCCACTCCAGAACAGTGCAGTGTGTCTTCTTGGTTGCTTTTGATGTGTGTTTGGGGTTGTTGTCCTGCTGGAAGACCCACAACCCATGTTTGATTGTAGGGAGGGTGTTCATGTCTTAGAATAGTTTCTCACTCACTGTTAACCAACTATATACTGGAATGGTAAGGTTATAGATAAATAACAAGATTTCGTCATTTAAATACCAAGGGGGGATTTGAGACACCGTATCAATATGCAATGCAATACAGGGTACCCTAAACCTACCTATGTTGCGCTAACCGATGGTTCCATATCAATATTCAGATGACGCTAGAAAGATAAGGTCTGTTGCACAAATGTTGCATATGGAACAAAATCACGGTATTTAATCAGTGTCAAATTATTATTTTATTTTATTATTTAGGGTCAGGTAAAATGTGCAATGTCGAGAAGTCACCTATTATGTCAGTTGTGAGTCTCAAATACACTACCGTTCAAAAGTTGGGGTCACTTAGAAATGTCCTTGTTTCACAACAATTTTCAGCTGTGCTAACATAATCGCAAAAGGGTTTTCTAATGATCAATTAGCCTTTTAAAATGATAAACTTGGATTAGCTAACATTGGAACAGGAGTGATGTTTGCTGATAATGGGCCTCTGTATGCCTATGTAGATATTCCATAAAAAAATCAGCCGTTTCCAGCTACAACAGTCATTTACAACATTAACAATGTCTACACTGTATTTCTGATCAATTTGATGTTATTTTAATGGACACATTTTTTAAAAGTGACCACAAACTTTTGAATAGTAAAAAAATATACAATAAATTGTTATAAGGCATTCTATTCCTGGAAAGTAATTTGCAGTGTCACTATGACAATCGCTTATTTCTAGTAATCTGCAGCTAGATAATTATCTTACTTACATGATGTGCAACCAACCTATATCGCTTAGCAAGCCTTATTCATAATTCATAGAGTGCACATTTACCATTCAGGGTCTATAACCTCCACATTTGACCTTCACACTACATGCACCAGTTGATTTGGGCTCTTGACTACTCTTGTTTTTGGCATTTTCCTCCAGGGCTTATACATCAAACCATCTAATGTTGGATAACTGTTGTAGGAGTGTTGCAGGAGGGCTGAAACCAGTTTTCTTGCTATTTCTTGCAATGGTAAATGTAGATAAAATATTTATCTGACTTTGTTCCGCATTGTCTTTTCTGAGATGGTTCTGTATTTAACATAGTTGCATACTGGTCAATTAGACAAACAACTAATGATGGCGGTATCATCATCATCATCCATCTTCACCACCAACAGCATCATTTAGTAGGCCTAGCTATATGAAATGCTTAAAAAAGGGACGTGTCACCCATGTGATGGATACATGGTGAGCTGCTGAATGTTGATCAAGGCGACGGAGGGAGAAGGAGGAGGCTCAGCTTGTTAGGGAACCAACAGCCTCCCCAGGCAATCTCTGCGGTCAGGAGATGGAATGAACGCAGCCCTGAAATCCATCATGTGCCACATTCATATGAAGCGTTTGTTTGATAGAGAGGAGCCCCTGTGCCAGTCCCCTGGGTTACACTACATGACTGATTTGGGATTTCAGCACCCCCCCCCCCACCACAAAAAAAGGGTGTTGAATAACTAGTAAAAATGAATATAATGGAAACTACATGGAGGAACATTTTCATAATTTTCACAATAGTTGCTCACATTAGATAGCGTTCAGTTGGATTTATTTGTTGCGTATTGCGAGAACAATGACACGTCTATACTTGTGTGGCTGAACCTACAGTCGTGGTCAAAAGTGTTGAGAACGACACAAGTATTGGTCTCCACAAAGTTTGCTGCCTCAGTGTTCTTAGATCTTTATGTCAGTAGTTACTATGGTACACTGAAGTATAATTACAAGTATTCCATAAGTGTCAAAGGCTTTCATTGACAATGACATCAGTTTATGCAAAGAGTCAATATTTGCAGTGTTGACCCTTCTTTTTCAAGACCTCTGCAATCCGCCCTGGCATCCTGTCAATTAACTTCTGGGCCACACCCTGACTGATGGCAGGCCATTCTTGCATAATCAATGCTTGGAGTTTGTCAGAAGTTGTGGGTTTTTGTTTGTCCACCTGCCTCTTGAGGATCGACCACAAGTTCTCAATGGGATTAAGGTCTGGGGAGCTTCCTGGCCATGGACCCAAAATGTCGATGTTTCGGTCCCCGAGCCACTTAGTTATCACTTTTGCCTTATAGCAAGGTGCTACATCAGGCTGGAAAAGGCATTGGTCATCACCAAACTGTTCTTGGATGTTGCTCTCGGAGGATGTGTTGGTACCATTCTTTATTCATGGTTGTGTTCTTAGGCAAAATTGTGAGTTAGCCCACTCCCTTTGCTAAGAAGCAACCCCACACATGAATGGTCTCAGGATGCTTTACTGTTGGCAAGACACAGGACTGATGGTAGGGCTCACCTTGTCTTCTCCGGACAAGGTGTTTTCCGGATGGCCCAAACAATCGGAAAGGGGATTCATCAGAGAAAATAACTCTGTAAAGTGAAATGCTAGAGCAGTATTTCTCCACTGTTTGTACTAGGGATCGACAAGCTTTGGTCCTTCCTCCTTGGAGGATTGCTCCATTAAACAAACATGTGAGGACTGACTAAATCTGTGTCAGCTATGAATCTGAGCGAGCGGTCAGCAACATCCCAAGGTGGTACCAGGGGGCTGAGAAACTGTGCAAGACAAGGAGTATTATAATATACTGTATATAATGTATAATATATGCCATTTAGCAGACACTTTTATCCAAAAGCAACTTGCATGCATATATTTTATGTATGGGTGACCCCAGCGGGAATCGATCCCAGCTCTACTGACTAATCCACACAGGACCTATTAGGAATATTAGAAGTAATATACTGTAAATATATACAGCGGGTGAAATAAGTATTGAACACGTCACCATTTTTCTCAGTAAATATATTTCCAAAGGTGCTATTGACATGACATTTTCACCAGATGTTGGTAACAACCCAAGTAATCCATAGATACAAAGAAACCAAAACAATAAGTTCAGAAATTAAGTTATGTGTAATAATGTGAAATGACACAGGGAAAAAAGTATTGAACACACTTACTGATATTTATTTAATACTTTGTACAAAAGCCTTTGTTGGTAATGACAGCTTCAAGACGCCTCCTGTATGGAGAAACTAGTCGCATGCATTGCTCTGGTGTGATTTTGGCCCATTCTTCCACACAAACAGTCTTCAAATCTTGAAGGTTCCGTGGGCCTCTTCTATGAATCTTGATCTCCAGTTCTTTCCATAGATTTTCAATGGGATTTAAGTCAGGTGATTGGCTGGGCCATTCTAGCAGCTTAATTTTCTTTCTTTGAAACCAATTGAGAGTTTCCTTGGCTGTGTGTTTGGGATCATTGTCTTGCTGAAATGTCCACCCTCGTTTCATCTTCATCATCCTGGTAGATGGCAGCAGATATTTGTCAAGAATGTCTCGGTAAATTTGCCCATTCATCCTTCCTTCAATTATGTGAAGTTTGCCAGTACCATTTGCTGAAAAGCAGCCCCACACCATGATGTTCCCACCTCCAAACCACCTGTTGGTATGGTGTTTTTAGGGTGATGTGCAGTGCCATTTCTCCTCCAAACATGGTGTGTATTATGACATCCAAACAGTTCAATTTTGCTCTCATCTGACCACACTATATTCTCCCAGTATTTCACTGGCTTTTCCAAATGTTGTGCAGCAAACTTTAAACAAGCTTCAACATGCTTTTTTTTCAGCAATGGAGTCTTGCGTGGTGAGCGTGCATACAGGCCATGGCAGTGGAGTGCATTACTTACTGTTTTCTTTGAGACAACAGTACCTGCTAATTGCAGGTCTTTTTGAAGCTCTCCACAAGTGGTCCTTGGCTCTTGGACAACTCTTCTGATTATTCTTTTCACTCCTCTGTCAGAAATCTTGCGAGGAGCACCTGGTCGAGGCAAATTTATGGTGAAATGATTGTCTTTCCACTTCCGTATTATGGCCCCAACAGTGCTCACTGGAACATTCAGAAGCTTAGAAATGCGCCTATAACCAATGCCATCATTATGTTTTGCAACAATTAGGTTGCGAAGGTCTTGAGACAGCTCTTTGCTTTTACCCATCATGAGATGTGTCTTGTGTGACACCTTGGCAATGAGACCTTTTTGTAGGCCATCAGTTGGGACTGAACCAGCTGATATTAATTTGCACTGACAGGGGGCTGGATTGCTTTTTTCAGCTGTTGTCTTGGCTTTCCATGCCTTTTTTCACTTTTTCCCTGTGTCATTTCACATTATTACACAACTTAATTTCTGAACGTATTTTGGTTTCTTTGTATGTATGGATTACTTGGGTTGTTACCAACATCTGGTGAAAGTTTCATGTCAATAGCACCTTTGGAAATATATTTACTGAGAAAAATGGTGACGTGTTCAATACTTATTTCACCGGCTGTATATATGGTGTCTCTCTACCATTTCTTCGCAAATACTCTGGAGCACAATTCTTTAGCTATCTACCGCAGATATGATTAGGCACATTTCTCAGCTCCTCACAACACAGTTATTTCCAGTCGCATCACTGACGTACTATCACGCTCTGCAGGGAAAAACAGATAGTTATTACTGAGTATCTGACCACAGTTAGAGATTGCATAATTATTTAATCAAAACAGTGTTCCTTGTATTCTGAAGCTCTGTATTGTGATACTCTTGTATTTTGGGCCTTTCACCTGCATATGAAGGCACTCCGCAGGTTATGAACCATCATTAATAGAAGACAAAAACAGCTACTCAAGTATGGGTGAAAAAAAGATGTCGATGGCCTTTAGTCTTCAACGTAGTTGGGGCTCCCGAGTGGTGCTGTGTTCTAAGACACTGCATCTCAGTGCTAGAGGCGTCACTACAGACCACCTGGTTCAAATCCAGGCTGTATCACATCTGGCCGGTTTTTCTTGCCTAGTTAAATAAAGGTTAAATATAAAAAATCATAATAGTTTGTCATGTCTGAGACCCACTCAGCAGCTGTTTATATCAGTGGAGGCTGCTGAGGGGAGGATAGCTCATAATAATGTCCAGAATGGAGCAAATGGAATGGCATCAAACACACGCTTTTGACAACATTCAACTGATTCGGCTCCAGTCATTACCACAAGCCCGTCCTCCCCAATTAAGGTGCCACCAACCTCCTGTGGTTTCTATAATCCTCATACTGTAGGTTCAATGAGAATACACTCCCAGCAGTTGTGTCTGATGATGGCACCCTCGAACTACCATCCTCTCTGGTTCCCTGGTCCTGTTGGTAGCAGGATACATATCCGCTGGTTGACACTCCTCTTCCAATGTCATTTTCATGTTACCTTCAGCAGTCCAGCCAAACGTATAAACGGCAAGGAGACCAGCAAGCCTAAAATTACTCCTACTGCCCAACCTCATTCTTCATACAATGGACGATCGTTTCAATAGGGACCGGTTCCAGACAGTTTGGCCTGACGTCAACGATGGGGTTGGCTGGAGCAGAGAGACTGGCACCCAGGTCCGTGTTCCTGCAGTCAGTAAGGGTTTGATTGAATCCATCCCCTCTCATCGCCACTCCAGAGATGCAGATGTGTCCTTGGGCTTCAGTGAAGTACTGTGTGTCTGAGAGCTCTCTAACATTAATTACATGAGCCTCTGGTTCCTCTCCAGTGTTCCCCCTGAGAGGTCTCAACAGAAGAGTTCTGGAGGGGAAAGTTGGAATCTCCAAACGTATTACATTTGATTGGCTGTGCGACTATGGAACATTCTGATCCTGCTGTCAGGTACAAAATGGTGAATGATTGTTAGGGAACAGACGAGACGACAGTAACAGACCATTGAGGTTTGATACCAAAGCATTCAATCACACTCACACTGCCAGTTCCGCTCTACCTGATCTGCCCACACAGATCATTACGGCTACAATATGACTCTGCAAGTCTGCAGGAGGTGAAGTGCCTAGTGAATATTCAGCGTGATTACAGTACGTTAAATATTACACAGATGGAACAAACACAGATCAAAGCCTGTAAATAGCCATCAGAAAAGGGTTGGCAGAGAGGAAGGAGAGGTTGGGATTAACAGTAACCTAACATAGCAGGCGTAGAAAGATGCCTGGGCATCTTTAGTTTTTTTAAAGTTAAAAAAATACTGTATCCCTGAAAACCAGATGTCAGCATTTTCTGGTGACTCCGCATAGACTAAGACTAACAGAGACAGAATCTGGAGCGGAATCAGTTTTCACTGTGTCTGCCAACCACTAACTTTTTCAGAGGCTGCCAGCCCAGCCAGTTGCTCAAAACTATTTAGACTGTACTTCTATTTAAATTTCTATTAATACCTCAGAGAACGGAGAGACAGATTAATCTGATGTGTTCCTCTTCTGCGAATCAGAGCAGCACAAATATTCCACAAGTAACATGATAACACGTTTACCTCCCTAATTACATAGCACTACCACACTATCATAGTGCTCCTATCTCTGCATGAGGAAAAACACTCCTCAGTTCATTGATATGTTCTGAGAAAAAAAATAAACAGGAGGGGGAGGAATTAGTAGAAAGAGACAGGCCCTGGAACACTTGTAGTCAAGGTCACGGCCATCAATAGAGTCACAGCGTTGTTAGAGAAGGATTCCGAGCCCATTTTCATGGGAGGCGTCTCCATTTCCCAATGGGTTGCAGAGTGATAGAGATCTAAGGGCCAGGGTAGCGATAGAGATCACAGATTGACTGGGAAGCCTCCCTCAGGATTTAATTGAAGTCACAACATCTGAGATGTAAAAGATGACCTAAGTAACAGTCAATTTTTTCATTCAGGCTTTTTTTTTTATCAACATTGCCCCTCCTATCCTTTATCTAAAGTAGACAATGTCCATGAAAATGTGAAATGTGGCTGAATGTAATGCAGCTTTGAGTACCCTTGACTAGCCTTTATCCTGCGTTTGTTATCAGCTGGGTCAATCTTCTCAATATTTAGTTTCGTGCTTGCTGTGTCTTTGTGTACAGCGTACAATTCAATAGAGGTTTCTATTATATTCTCTTAAAGTACATTGCACGGCAATTACTATTCGGACCATTATGCTATTGTATTATGAAGTGGACTGAGCCATCCATTGTTTGACGTTTTCTTCTGTCTCCACAGTTAAAGGTCACGACACACCTGTCTTCATTCAAACTGCAGTCTGACAACAATACCAATATCATCATGCAATTATCAACATCAGCCTCACAGCCATTGAGACTGCCATCGCTCTAATGTATTCAATCCACAATCTTAGTTACCTCACTGAGTCTGCTTTCTCCTCTCCACCGTGGTTCAGATACGTCCTAACGGTTGTGTGGCATGCACAGGGCTGTCATTACCGTAGCACACACAGGCCTGTCATTGTAGGACAAGGAGTGTGTGATTGATGCCTTTCCCAAAGTGGAGGAACGTTCCGCTGAGTTGCCTCATGCACCATTAATGACACATGATGGAAACCCCTGTCAGGCCGTCAAGATGGGGAATGAAGATGGATAGTGTCCGGGATACAAGCTTATCTTGTAGAGGCAGGAAGTTAATGAACGTTTTGGTTGCGATAATCTCACACAATTAGGCGACTGCCCGCCTGCTGTGCTGCTTGGTGCAGGAGAGCTAATGGAGACCATTGTTTCTTTGCAGGTTACATGATATCAGTGACTGTCCAATTGTACGGTCTCTCCTGTCATAGAAGACTAGGGATGGGCATTTTACATTATTTCACTATTCGAGTAATATCATAAAAAATGTTCTGCTATTATTTAAAAAATGATTGAATGAAATGTGGAAAATAGCATAGGCTACCGATGTCAGGGCAAACTGAATGGCTACATGCGCAGATGGAGATCTCACCCTATTTCTACTTTAGGTAGGGTCAACATAATCAAAATGAACATATTAAAGTGCCTTCAGAAAGTTACAGCCTGAATTTAAGTGGAATTATGTTTTTCTAATCTTTTTACAAACTAATAAAAAATGAGAAGTTTTCCAATGACTCGCAAAGAAGGGCAACTATTGGTAAAAATAAATAAAAATAAAAGCAGACATTGAATATCCCTTTGAGCATGGTGAAGTTATTAATTACACTTTGGTGGATGGTGTATCAATACACCCAGTCACTACAAAGTTACTGGCGTCCTTCTTAACTCAGTCCCGGAGAGGAAGGAAACCGCTCGGGGATTTCACCATGAGTCCAACGGTGACTTTAAAACAGTTTAATTGCTGTGATAGGACAAAACTGAGGATGGATCAACAACATTGTAGTTTCTCCACAATACTAACCTAATTGACAAAGTGAAAAGACGGACGCCTGTACAGAATACAAACATTCCAAAACATGCATCCTGTTAGCAACAAGGCACTAAAGTAATAGTGCAAAAAATGTGGCAAAGCAATTCACTTTTTGTCCTGAATACAAAGTATTACGTTTAGGGCAAATCCAATACAACACATTACTGAATACCACTCTCCATATTTTCAAGCATAGGGGTTGCTGCATCACGATATGGATATGTTTGTAATCATTAAGGACAGGGGAGTTTTTCATAATACTAAAGAAACGGACTAGAGCTATAGTAAGCATAGGCAAAACCTGGTTCAGTCTGCTTTCCTCCAGACACTGGGAGATGAATTAACCTTTCAGCAGGACAATAACCTAAAACACAAGGCCAAATCTACACAGTTGCTTACCAAGAATACAGTGAATATTCCTGAGTGGCCGAGTTACAGTTTTGACTCAAATCTACAGCAAGACCTGAAAATGGTTGTCTAGCAATGATCAACAACCAATTTGACAGAGCTTGAAGAATTTTGAAAATAATAATGCCAAAATGTTGCACAATCCAGGTGTGGAAAGCTCTTAGAGACCCAGAAGTCTCACAGCTGTAACCGTTGTCAAAGGTGCTTCTACAAAGTATTGACTATGAATACTTATGTCAATGAGATATTTCTGTATTTCATTTTCAATAAATAAAAAAATCAATATAGGGGGTATGAATACTTTCTGAAGGCACTGTACCAAGGTTGATGTATTTATTCCAGACCCTGCCAGTTTAAATTCCATCCAACTTTTTAAAATAAAATGAATGTCCTGCTCTCCAACTTTATTTGGAATGGAATGACCTCAAGAGTCAAATTGACTGTCTTACACTATAAAGCTGGAGGTCTTGGACTACCTCCTATGAAGACATATTACTGGGCTGGGCTTCTGCCTTCACTTAAACAATGGACAGCATACTATACTTGTGTAGCGAAAACAAATTTTACTTGTCACACGCTTAACAGGTGTAGACTAACAGTGAAATGCTTAGTTACGGGCCCTTCCCAAACATTTTAGAATACAATCATTTAAAAAACAAACAAAAAATGTAATAACCAGTGAGCAACGATAGTAATAATAAATACACAATAAGTAATGATAGATTAGCTATATACACTGGGTACCAAGTACCAATAAGTAATGATAGATTAGCTATATACACTGGGTACCAAGTCGATGTGCTGGAGTACAAGGTCATTGATGTAGATATATACATATAGGTAGGGGTAAAGTGAGTCCAGTGCGTGGGTAGAGTCCAATGTGTGGGTAGAGTCCAGTGCGTGGGTAGAGTCCAGTGCGTGGGTAGAGTCCAGTGCGTGGGTAGAGTCCAGTGTGTGGGTAGAGTCCAGTGCGTGGGTAGAGTCCAGTGTGTGGGTGTGTGGGCACTCCCCCGCCCCCACCCGCCCTAAACAATATACCCCCCCCCCATATATACATATGTGTAATTATTATAAAAACAGTGTTTTCCCTAAAAACAGACATTTAGAGTCACACTTTAAATTCATGGACATCGGGTCCATGAGCGCCAGGAGACAGTTTAGGAGCCGCTCTGAATATAACATAGGAGAAACACTGAAAAATAAAATGAATAACACATTAAGTCAAGACTTAATTCTTTGTTATCAGTGAAATTATATTGCTGACTGGAGAGATGGTGAGGGAGGTGAGGGAGGGCGGGGCCAGGTGTGGACGGTGGGTGAGTCGAGTGCGCGCGACAGTTGACAATTTATCCATTGAACATTTTCTGACTGCCGTAGCTAAGCTAGCTAACTAGCTAAACCTGAAATACAGTAGCAGTAAATACATAGCATGTGCTCAGGCTGTTGGCAAAGGGTGGAAGTGGAACCTTAAGGCCAGTTTAGATCAATATTTCGAAACAAAATGGTTTTAAAATGTTGCAGAGAAAATTGCAGCGTTGAGCTGGTATGTTGCAGAGTGTCTGAAGTGTTCTGAACATTTGCACTTTAGAACTTATTACTAAATATGACAGATGCTTGCTTGCAATACATTTTTGGGGAGAGGCAAAGAAGATGCTGCTGCCACTGAAGGGGAACCATCAACACAATCAATCCCCTCTGAGAGTCAGTAGCCTATTTACTTTTTGATTAAGATTGTGGTGATGATCTTTTCTTATAATTGTGTCTGTCACCTATAATTTTATGGTGTTTTAATCCAATGTTTTTTTCTTATGTGATCAAATGTATAGGTCAAGACACATCCACAGCCGACTCAACAGTTTTATATTAGTAAAATTAAAAAGTGTTATTTCTCCTTAAGCTGGTATTTTTCTTGGGGGGGGGGCGATTTTTAGAGATCTCGCCTAGGGTGCCAGATTGGCCAGAAACGCCCCTGGTGCCAAGAGAACGCTGCCTGCCCCAATGCAGTTGGCACCAACAAGTCAGTTCGTAAAGTTTGGTGAAGGAGGAATAATGGTCTGGGGCTGTTTTTCATGGTTCGGGCTAGGCCCCTTAGTTCCAGTGGTAAATCTTAATGCTACAGCATACAATGACATTCTAGATGATTCTGTGCTTCCTGTATTTTGTGGCAACAGTTTGGGGAAGGCCATTTCCTGTCTCAGCATGAAAATACCCCTGTGCACAAAGCGAGGTCAATACAGAAATGGTTTGTCGAGATCGGAGTGGAAGAACTTGACTGGCCTGCACAGAGCCCTGACCTCAAACGCAATCGAACACCTTTGTCAAGCAGGTGTACACATACTTTTGGTCATGTAGTGTATTTAGTAGTGTTATGGGGTAGAAGCTGTTCAGGAGCCTTTTTTAGTCCCAGACTTAGGGCTCCGGTAGCGTTTGCCATGCGTTAGCAGAGAGAACAATCTATGACTTGGATGGCTGGAGTCTTTGCCACTTTTTGGGCCTTACTCTGACAACGGTTGGTATAGAGGTCCTGGATGGAAGGGAGTTCGACCCCGGTGATGTACTGGGCCGTAAAAACAACCCCTTGAGGTCGGATGCCAAGCAGTTGCCATACCAATCCGTGACGCAGCCAGTCAAGATGCTCTCAATGGTGCAGCTACAGAACTTAGAGGATCTGAGGGCCCATGCCAAACCTTTTCAGCCTCCTGAGGGGGAAGAGGCGTTGTCGTGCCCTCTTCACAACTGTGTTGGTGTGTTTGTACCATGATAGATCCTTAGCGATGTGGACACATGGGAACTCGAAGCTCTCGACCCGCTCCACTACAGCCTCGCTGATGTACAGTACAATTGGTTATTTAAAGAAGAAAATAAAACTGTAAATGTTACATCATCCTGCACATAACAACATTGAGGTTCATATTGACCTTTGATGAAATGTACAGTATCACAGAAACTACAGCCTAAAACACTGCCTTGGAGTATTTTTAGATGGATTAACTAGCCTGCCATCTATCTCATGTGTGCTTGTCAAATAAAACCGGCTTGTGCAGGATTAATACTGTTTCTAGTCATTAAAGGATTATTGTGTGTCCCCGTCATACAGATGTAGGATCTTAATTTGAGTCATTTTGCTACAGCAGGAAAATAATCCTGCAGCAACAGGAAATTAGAAATATTCTATGGATTATAATTAATGGACAATTTCGTAAGGGAAAACTTTTTAAACCTCAAATACACTACAAGTTGTAAATGTCCTGCATTGCAAAGTAAGATTGTACATCTGTACACAGTCCTGGCATGTGAATCTGAAGTGATAATCATCCTTTAGAGAAATCTCTTAGACTGCATGAGGTAACTGGCACAACAGCAAAGGCAATAATGAAACAGTAGGATAATACCGTAGCTCTGTGTTTTGGATGTGAACTTGAAGTGCTTGCTTGGCATTCAGTTGAATGTTGTTCACTAAGAGGAACAATCCTAATTTCATATCATCCAATAGTATTACAATTAAATAACCTAGAGAACAGTGGTTGATGCTCAGCAAGCCAAGGGGAGGGGAGGGATTGCTGCCGCGGCCTTGTCACTGGGAAGCAGAGCTAACGGCCTCCTCTCCTCTCTAGTTTGCAGCACAGGCCCTTCACTTGAGCTGGGGGATTTTAATTTGTCAAAACTGTTTACCAGCATGGCTCCAAGGCTATTACCGGTATGTCATAAGCGAGCAGATAGGTAATGAAAAGCATAGAAATGAAATATTAAAAAAGAACTGCAGGAAGCAGGGGATGTGTTTATTGTGTTTATTGTGTAAGGACTGGAGGAGACAGCTCCAACGACTGTGTCAGCGATACAATGCACTACTCAGACCTACAGTTCGCCAGTAATAAGAGGGTGTCTGATATTATCGCTCTCTGTACTATCTGTACTTTACTATTCATATTTTTGATAAACATTTACTTCACTACATTCCTAAAGAAAATAATGTACTTTTTACTCCACATATTTTCCCTGACACCCAAAAGTACTCATTGCATTATGAATGCTTAGCAAGACAGGAACATGATCTAATTCACACATGTATCAAGAGAACACCGCTGGTCATCCCTACTACCTCTGATCTCACAGACTCACTAAACATACATGCTTCGTTTGTAAATAATGTCTGAGTGTTGGAGCTTGCCTCTGGCTATCTGTAAATAAAATAAAAACAAGAACATTTACTCAAGTAGAATTTTACTGAGTGACTTTCACTTTTACTTGAGTCATTTTCTACTAAGGTATCTTTACTTTTTCCACCACTGCTCTCACACACACACACACACACACACGCGCGCAGAGTTCTAAATAAAAACACGCAAAAATTGTCTTTGCTGTTTCTGTTATTTTTGTTCACATATTGGCAGTGGTAGAAAACACTAACTGAAGATATTTGAATAGTAACTGAATTTCACAGTGGATAAGTGCATGGTGTCTAGGAGTGAGTTAGCCTGATCCTACAGTGCATGTCGACTCAGAGGTGTGAAACCAGACCGTCACAGCCCTACTGCAATCAAGGACGGTATCTATTCATAAACCACACATCACTGTCCCTGTACTACTCTGTCATTTGATAGGAACAATAGACCAGTGGACCAACTCACTGAACTAAACTAAATAATAGTTTAGCAGTGGTGTGGAGGGATAAGATGAGACACACACACATGAATAACAAGGAAACGTCTGGCCAGCTGTCATCGCTGTGGTTCTATCCCCACACAGTCAACCTTCAATATTGTCACACGAGCCCATCATGGGGAATTAATTGCATAATGACATGGCACTTATAACGTGTACCTAGTGAAGGACAACGTCTGGGTTGAAGACATCAATCCTTCTGGAGTGTGCAACCAAATCAAAGTTTATTGGTTGCACACACAGATTTTCAGATGTTATCGCAGGTGCAGCAAAATGCTTATGTTCCTAGCTCTAATAGTGCAGTAATAAATATCTATACAAAACAATACACACAACTCCCAAAATAAAAATTAAGAAATTAAGAGATATCAGAACAAGTAATGTTAGAGTCTGGAATATACTGTATATATATATATATACAGTGGGGAGAACAAGTATTTGATACACTGCC
This sequence comes from Thymallus thymallus, assembly GCA_023634145.1. Taxonomy (NCBI): domain Eukaryota; kingdom Metazoa; phylum Chordata; class Actinopteri; order Salmoniformes; family Salmonidae; genus Thymallus; species Thymallus thymallus. The sequence goes on from CM042409.1 coordinate 7,088,984, forward strand.
GATTTTGTAGGTTTTCCTACTTACAAAGCATGTAGAGGTCTGTCATTTTTATCATAGGTACACTTCAACTGTGAGAGACGGAATCTAAAACAAAAATCCAGAAAATCACATTGTATGATTTTTAAATAATTAATTTGCATTTTATTGCATGACATAAGTATTTGATCACCTACCAACCAGTAAGAATTCCGGCTCTCACAGACCTGTTAGTTTTTCTTTAAGAAGCCCTCCTGTTCTCCACTCATTACCTGTATTAACTGCACCTGTTTGAACTCATTACCTGTATTAAAGACACCTGTCCACACACTCAATCAAACAGACTCCAACCTCTCCACATTGGCCAAGACCAGAGAGCTGTGTAAGGACATCAGGGATAAAGTTGTAGACCTGCACAAGGCTGGGATGGGCTACAGGACAATAGGCAAGCAGCTTGGTGAGAAGGCAACAACTGTTGGCGCAATTATTATTAAATGGAAGAAGTTCAAGATGACGGTCAATCTCCCTCAGTCTGGGGCACCATGCAAGATCTCACCTCGTGGGGCATCAATGATCATGAGGAAGGTGAGGGATCAGCCCAGAACTACATGGCAGGACCTGGTCAATGACCTGAAGAGAGCTGGGACCACATTCTCGAAGAAAACCATTAGTAACACACTACGCCGTCATGGATTAAAATCCTGCAGAACATGCAAGGTCCCCCTGCTCAAGCCAGCGCATGTCCAGGCCCGTCTGAAGTTTGCCAATGACCATCTGGATGATCCAGAGGAGGAATGGGAGAAGGTCATGTGGTCTGATGAGACAAAAATAGAGCTTTTTGGTCTAAACTCCACTCGCCGTGTTTGGAGGAAGAAGAAGGATGAGTACAACCCCAAGAACACCATCCCAACCGTGAAGCATGGAGGTGGAAACATCATTCTTTGGGGATGCTTTTCTGCAAAGGGGACAGGACGACTGCACCGTATTGAGGGGAGGATGGATGGGGCCATGTATCGCGAGATCTTGGCCAACAACCTCCTTCCCTCAGTAAGAGCATTGAAGATGGGTCGTGGCTGGGTCTTCCAGCATGACAACGACCCGAAACACACAGCCAGGGCAACTAAGGAGTGGCTCCGTAAGAAGCATCTCAAGGTCCTGGAGTGGCCTAGCCAGTCTCCAGACCTGAACCCAACAGAAAATCTTTGGAGGGAGCTGAAAGTCCGTATTGCCCAGTGACAGCCCCGAAACCTGAAGGATCTGGATGGAGGAGTGGGCCAAAATCCCTGCTGCAGTGTGTGCAAACCTGGTCAAGAACTACAGGAAACGTATGATCTCTGTAATTGCAAACAAAGGTTTCTGTACCAAATATTAAGTTCTGCTTTTCTGATATATCAAATACTTATGTCATGCAATAAAATGCAAATTAATAACTTAAAAATCATACAATGTGATTTTCTGGATTTTTGTTTGGTTGAGGTTGGGTGATTGTGGAGTACAGGTCATCTGATGCAGCACTCCATCACTCTCCTTGGTCACAGACCAAAGGACAGATTTCCCCCAGTCTAATGTCCATTGCTCATATTTCTTGTCCCAAGCAAGTCTCATCTTCTTATGGGTGTCCATTATTAGTGGTTTCTTTGCAGCAATTCGACCATGAAGACCTGATTCACACAGTCTCCTCTGAACAGTTGATGTTGACATGTGTCTGTTACTTGAACTCTATGAAGCATTTATTTGGGCTGCAATTTCTGAGGCTGGTAACTCAAATGAACATATCCTCTGCAGCAAAGGTAACTCTGGGTCTTCCTTTCCTGTGGCGGTCCTCATGAGAGCCAGTTTCATCATAGCGCTTGATGTTTTTTGCGACTGCACTTGAAGAAACTTTCGAATTGACTGACCTTCATGTCTTAAAGTATTGATGCTGTCATTTCTCTTTGCTTATTTGAGCTGTCCTTGCCATAATATGGATGTTATTTTACCAAATATGGGTATCTTCTGTATACCAACCCTACATTGTCACAACACAACTGAATAGTTCAAACACATTAAGAAGGAAAGAAATTTCACAAATTAACTTTAACAAGGCACATCTGTTAATTGAAATGCATTCCAAGTGACTACCTCATGAAGCTGGTTGAGAGAATGCCAAGAGTGTGCAAAGCTGTCATCAAGACAAAGGGTGGCTACTTTAAAGAATCTAAAAAATCAAATATATATTTTTAACACTATCTATCTATCTATCTATCTATCTATCTATCTATCTATCTATCTATCTATCTATCTATCTATCTATCTATCTATCTATCTATCTATCTATCTATCTATCTATCTATCTATCTATCTATCTATCTATCTATCTATCCCACCAAAGTCAGCCCAAGAGCTGACCGAAAGATGCTCATAGAAGTCTCTAAGAACCCCAGGGTAACATCAAGGGATCTACAGGCTTCTCTTGCCACAATCAATGTCAAAGTGCATGGGTACACTGTCAGAAAGAGACTGCACACACTTGGCCTACATGGGAGGTCAGGAAGGAAGAAGCCTCTGCTCTCAACAAAATAATATCAAGACACAACTGACTTTACCCAGGTGTTGTCTGGCAAAAGTCAGTTGTGTCTTGATATGCTTTTTTGAGAGAAGAGGCTTCTTCCTTCCTGACCTCCAATGTAGGCCAAGTTTGTGCTGTCTCTTTCTGACAGTGTACCCATGCAATTCAACATTGATTGTGGCAAGAGAGGCCTGTAGATCCCTTGATGTAACCCTGGGGTTCTGAGAGACTTCTATGCTCAGGGATTCGATCCAGCTGCGTGGTCCCATGGTGTTTATACTTGCGTACTATTGTTTGTACAGATCAACGTGGTACCTTCAGGCGTTTGGAAATATCTCCCAAGGTGAACCAGACTTGTGGAGGTCTACAATTATTCTTCTGAGGTCTTGGCTGATTTCTTTTGATTTTCCCATGATGTTGAGCAACGAGGCACTGAGTTTGAAGGTAGGCCTTGAAATGCATCCACAGGTACACCTCCAATTGACTCAAATTATGTCAATTAGCCTATCAGAAGTTTCTAAAGCCATGACATAATTTTTGGGGAATTTTCCAAGCAGTTTAAAGGCACAGTCAACTTAGTGTATGTAAACTTCTGACCCAGTGGAATTGTGATACAGTGTATTATAAGTGAAATAATCTGTCTGTAAACAATTGTTGGAAGAATTACTTGTGTCATGCACAAAGTAGACTTGCCAAAACTATAGTTTGATAAAAGGAAATCTGTGGAGTGGTTGACCCGGGTTTGATCCCGGGCTGCATCAGGGTTAGGGGAGGGTTTGGCCGGAGGGGCTTTACTTGGCTCATCGCGCTCTAGCGATTCATCGTCGTCAGGTGAACAGTGTTTCCTCCAACAAATTGGTGCGGCTGTCTTCCGGGTTAAGCGGGCTGGTGTTAAGAAGCACAGTTTGGTGGGTCATGTTTCAGAGGATGCATGACTCGACTTTCGCCTCGCGAGTTGGGGAGTTGCAGCGATGAGACATGATCGAAATTGGGGTGAAAAATGTGTAAAATAAATAGGATGAGCCTTGACTAGAATACAGTTAATTCATTAAAAATAGGATGAGCCTTGACTAGAATACAGTTAATTCATTAAAAATAGGATGAGCCTTGACTAGAATACAGTTAATTCATTACAAATAGGATGAGCCTTGACTAGAATACAGTTTATTCATATAAAGTGGGTAAAACTGTATGTAAAGATTATTAAAGTGACCAGTGTTCAATTACTCTATGTACATAGGACAGCAGTCTCTAAGGTTCAGGGAAGAGTACCAGGTGGTAGCCAGCTAGTAACAGTGACTAAGGTTCAGGGTAGGGCATTGGGCGCAGGCCGGCTAGTGGTGACTGTTTAACAGTCTGATGGCCTGGAGATATAAGCTGTTTATCAGTCTCTCGTCACAGCTTCGATGCATCTGTACTGTCTCCTCCTTCTAGATGGAAGCGGGGTGAACAGGCCGTGATGTTGATACAGCCCAACAGGAGGCTCTCCGTGGTGCAAAGTTTGTGAGGGTCAAGACGAATTTCTTCAACCTCCTGAGGTTAAAGAAGCGCTGCTGCACCTTCTTCACCACACTGTCTGTGTGAAGGTGCCATTTCAGGTCGTCAGTGCATGCCGAGGAACTTGAAGATTTTCACCCTATCCATTGGGGCGCCATCGATGTGGGCGTGCTCTCTCTGCTGTATCTTGAAGTCCACAATTAGCTTTTTCGTTTTGTTGATGTTGACGGAGAGGTTATTTTCCTGGCACCACTCCGCCAGGGCTCTCACCTCCTCCCTGTAGGCTGTCTCGTCGTTGTTGGTAATCAGGCCTACCATTGTTGTGTCGTCAGCAAACTTGATGATTGAGTTGGAGATGTGCGTGGCCAATTAGTCATGGAGTGGACAGGGAGTACAGGGAGCACACCTTTAACCAGTTTTATACACATCTTTACACAAGCCTACTGTAGGCCTAATAGAGTTATTTAACACATCCCCAATCAACTATGAGGACAGAGAGGCCAGACTGTGGAGCTGTGTGAAAACTAGCTAAGGTAAATTGTGGAGGCTTCAGTAGTACACTGACACACCAGGGTTAATTAGCCCTCAGAAACGGAGGGATCACTTGATCCAGTGCTTTGGAAGTTAACCGCAGGCTGGTAATCTGGTCACGTCGTAAATTGATATGATAATCCCAGGGGCAGCGCATAAAAGGAAAGGCTAACTCTGCATTGGCTGGGAGCGAGCCATGGATGGAAGTGGGGGATATATCCCTCTGAAGTCAGATTATTATTATTTTATGCAAGAAGAATTACTCACTAGCTCGCTGTGTTTCTTCTTTGACGTCTTCTCCTGTATAGATAGATAGATGGAGGTATGTAGGGAGCATTTCTTTCTCTCATCAATGGAAAACTGTGACTTTGTGAGAAGTGAAGTGGCAGCCAGTGTGACAGTGTGTTGTGTAGTGTGTTGTGTAGTGTTACACCATCCCATCCCATCTAGGAGACGTGGTGTCAGGTGAAAGAAGAGGTGTGAAAACCCTCTGAGGAGAAGATGCAGTGTGATGACTCACCCTCCTGGTACAGCTGCTGGTGCTTTTAGATGCTCAACAATAAGAGTGACTGATACAGTAGGAGTCACTGAAAGGAACAGCTTCATGGAGATAACATTTTTACTTGGCAGGTAACAATCACAAAAAAAATGATGTAAAACTGTTGTTATCTGAAAGTTAAAAACCTGTGAGATTCACAGTATATGGAAGACAGTTGAAAAATCATGTTTGGTTGTTCTCTAATGTCATACAATTGAACAGTAACATGAGATACATGCACAACTGGAACTGTTGCGAAAACCATTCTTCAACATCTACAGGAGAATTCAAGTTACATGCATGTCTCAAGGTAGCTTTCAACCTCTACATTATATCCCTCAAATCTAGATGGTGGAGGAAGATCCCGACGGGAAATGTAGAGAATGTTTGAGCACCATATGAAGAACTTGTTGTACTAGCTAGCACGTAGGAAGTCAATATTACATTATTTCAAACATAGCCTGGGTTTTAATTTGCCTTCGATATGCTTCATGTACACTGAACAATTATGCCCCCATATTAAATAAATGCTAGGGCACAGATGGAGATTCCTAGTGCTATGTGACTGTCTGAGGTGCATTGCGGGAGCTGTGTGAGATACTCGGGCACAGCCACTCATCAACGCAATGCTCTGTCTGACATTTGCAACTGCTTGGCCATTACCAAAAAGGGCTTGACTCTCCCAGACTGACATTTAGGCCCTGAGTGAGATATATCAACATTACACAGGCCAAACAGAACAGGGGTCGATACCTTCTCTGCCTTCAGGGAAATGTTAGGACTGAAATAACTGGTGGGATGGAATCTCAATGCTATAGAGAATAGCTTTATGTATTCATAAAGATTGGGACAGCCAGTGATTTATTCCTTCCCTCTCTCAGGGGCAAATTCATTTAACAGCCCATTTAAGCCTACTAATGAGGCAGTGTCACGGTGATCATTGCAGAATTTTTTTTTTGGTCACCACTGGGCATATCCACTTTTAGAAAGACAGTTTGGAGAGTCCCAACGGCTCAAACGATCCACGTGCAATTCCCGGTGATACTTCAACTTCACCCAGAGTCACTGTCTTCTCGATTATGATCATTTAAATCACCTTGTGTCCTACATTTGTCCCTGCATATCCTGCATATCCTAATCCTCATCATTTAAATCCAATACTTCAAGAAAGCCATTGCTCAGTCGGGATATGTTAATTAAGGCAAGACTGCCACCTCTACAGGTTTGGAAGACTCAAGTCTGCCCTGTTCTTTAGCAATCCTGTAATAGTTTTCTTACCCCGTAAAAAATGTGATCCTTTCACAGAGCATGTGTTATCACTAGCCCATTTCCATATCAAGGGGAAGAGAGTCGGGAGGAGAGACAGAAGCAGAAGACTGCTCCGGGAACACAACGTTCCAATGGGAAAAAGGGAAGGCGCCTATCAGATGCAGTTCACGCAGCGTGCTGTACAATGGAGTGACGCGTCTTTGGAGAGGCCGGGTTGACCTTTTCACTATTCATCTCAAGAATGCATCTCCAGTCCCCAAACCAATCAGGACGGGGGAATTTTCAGGTCAGCATCACCATCTAAAAGTAAAGGTCAGCAGGGAAGCATCCAGGGGTGGCTTGCCTCCTGAAGCTGTAGGAGGTGGAGGAGGACTTATCTAGCAGTAAAATAAGATGCATTATCTCACCTTGGTCTGGGTCTGGTTCAGTCAGCCTTCAGGACTGCTACTCACAAAATGTCTGACCTTGTTTCACAGAGATGTTCCGGTTCACAGAAGGCCTGACCCCTTAACTCAATTTATATTGTGTTGATGATACATTGCTGGGAACAGACTCCGACTCGTGATGCGACTAGTGCTGCGAAATAGTTAGGAAGTTATTCAACCCGAGATTAATATATTGAAAAGTACATATCTTTCAAGACATGAATATGTCATGGATTTGTTCAAAGAAGACATACTGTACAGCTGCATAGATAACGTAATGACACCATTCTCAAATAATTCATAGATCAATTTGATAACTTATTCAATCAAAAACAGATAATTTAATGAGGTGAAAATATGAATAATTCCCACTCAGACTTCAGTTTCTCATCGCAGTGGGGATAACCTACTGACGCTATTTATCAAAAGCAACCCACCTCTCAGAATCAATGCCGAGGGAACCCAGTCAATGGCTCCCTGCCTAGGGAACCTGTGGGTAGAGGGGTGAGAGACAGAAGAGGTCTGATGTGAGCTCTCTGATGCCTAAAAGCAAAATATATCTCCCAATGACATTAAAGAGGGGTCGGTGGGATGAGGAGAAGGAGGATGGAGGTGGCGAAGGAGGAGGGAGGTGGCGAAGGAGGAGGGAGGTGACGAAGGAGGAGGGAGGTACAGGTGGAGGAGGAGGGAGGTACAGGTGGAGGAGGAGGGAGGTACAGGTGGAGGAGGAGGAGGGAGGTACAGGTGGAGGAGGAGGGAGGTACAGGTGGAGGAGGAGGAGGGAGGTGGCGAAGGAGGAGGGAGGTGGCGAAGGAGGAGGGAGGTGACGAAGGAGGAGGGAGGTGCAGGTGGAGGAGGAGGGAGGTGGCGAAGGAGGAGGGAGGTACAGGTGGAGGAGGAGGGAGGTGGAGGAGGAGGAGGTGCAGGTGGAGGAGGAGGAGGGAGGTACAGGTGGAGGAGGAGGAGGGAGGTACAGGTGGAGGAGGAGGAGGGAGGTGGAGGAGGAGGGAGGTACAGGTGGAGGAGGAGGAGGGAGGTACAGGTGGAGGAGGAGGAGGGAGGTGGAGGAGGAGGGAGGTGGCGAAGGAGGAGGGAGGTACAGGTGGAGGAGGAGGGAGGTACAGGTGGAGGAGGAGGGAGGTACAGGTGGAGGAGGAGGGAGGTACAGGTGGAGGAGGAGGGAGGTACAGGTGGAGGAGGAGGGAGGTACAGGTGGAGGAGGAGGGAGGTACAGGTGGAGGAGGAGGGAGGTACAGGTGGAGGAGGAGGAGGGAGGTACAGGTGGAGGAGGAGGGAGGTACAGGTGGAGGAGGAGGGAGGTACAGGTGGAGGAGGAGGGAGGTACAGGTGGAGGAGGAGGGAGGTACAGGTGGAGGAGGAGGGAGGTACAGGTGGAGGAGGAGGGAGGTACAGGTGGAGGAGGAGGAGGGAGGTGGAGGAGGAGGAGGGAGGTGGAGGAGGAGGGAGGTGCAGGTGGAGGAGGAGGAGGGAGGTACAGGTGGAGGAGGAGGGAGGTACAGGTGGAGGAGGAGGGAGGTACAGGTGGAGGAGGAGGAGGGAGGTGGAGGAGGAGGAGGGAGGTACAGGTGGAGGAGGAGGGAGGTACAGGTGGAGGAGGAGGGAGGTACAGGTGGAGGAGGAGGGAGGTGGCGAAGGAGGAGGGAGGTGGAGGAGGAGGGAGGTACAGGTGGAGGAGGAGGGAGGTGGCGAAGGAGGAGGGAGGTACAGGTGGAGGAGGAGGAGGGAGGTACAGGTGGAGGAGGAGGGAGGTACAGGTGGAGGAGGAGGAGGAGGAGGGAGGTGGAGGAGGAGGGAGGTACAGGTGGAGGAGGAGGAGGGAGGTGGAGGAGGAGGGAGGTACAGGTGGAGGAGGAGGAGGGAGGTACAGGTGGAGGAGGAGGAGGGAGGTACAGGTGGAGGAGGAGGAGGGAGGTACAGGTGGAGGAGGAGGAGGGAGGTACAGGTGGAGGAGGAGGAGGGAGGTACAGGTGGAGGAGGAGGAGGGAGGTACAGGTGGAGGAGGAGGGAGGTGGCGAAGGAGGAGGGAGGTACAGGTGGAGGAGGAGGGGGGAGGTACAGGTGGAGGAGGAGGAGGGAGGTACAGGTGGAGGAGGAGGGAGGTGGCGAAGGAGGAGGGAGGTGGAGGAGGAGGGAGGTGGAGGAGGAGGAGGGAGGTGGAGGAGGAGGAGGGAGGTGGAGGAGGAGGAGGGAGGTACAGGTGGAGGAGGAGGAGGGAGGTACAGGTGGAGGAGGAGGGACAACCTCTCCCGGCCATCTCCATCTATTGAGCTATCTCCATCTATTGAGCTATCTCCATCTATTGGGCTATCTCCATCTATTGGGCTATCTCCATCTATTGGGCTATCTCCATCTATTGGGCTTTCTCCATCTATTGGGCTTTCTCCATCTATTGGGCTATCTCCATCTATTGGGCTATCTCCATCTATTGGGCTTTCTCCATCTATTGAGCTATCTCCATCTTCCATCTCAACCTCCACCGCCCAGAGGCTTGCAGGGTTTCAGATCTCAGCTGTGTTATCACTGAGGTGTGATAGGGAGATGGGACCAGGGCCAATGTCCACAATGTTGTTAATTTTATCCACAAGAACCACCACCAGTTAGGCTACTCCTCAACTAAGTGCTGTAAAGTCCCCCAATGAGCTCGGTCAACATTATAGTCTGCTTTAGGTTAGAAAACATGGCATGTGCTTCAAACCAGATCATTCATTTCATAAAAGAAAGGAACACTGACCATTGATTTCTCTGAATCTTAATGTTGCGTATGAGAAAAAACAATGAATGTTTCTGACATACTAACAAGGAAAAGAAGAGACCAACTGAGGTAAAGGTTGTATGCAAGAGAGTGTGATGAAAAATGGCCCTCTTGTCCATGAGGGAGTCACAAGGGGAAGAAGCAATAATGAGTGAAATGTCTGCTTTTTCATACACAGAGATGAACCCGAATGTTTATTAGATGCAAAAGCAGATAGTCTAAGTTAAAGGCTGAAGTTCAATCAAATCTGCACTGCAGAAAATGATGAAAATAAGGGATATTGCAGATCAAAGAGCATTGAACAAACACCTGCAATAGAACCGTCCAAGAACCAGGAATGTTTTATTCACGGTCTGGTCTCTAGCTGCTATTCACGATGAACTATGCCATTATACGATTTCAATTGTTTTTCATTAACAATACAAACCTGCTACAATAAGTTATTGCACAATTGGAACAAGTAATGTGTAATTACACATTCACTTGCTGAAGGTTATTCCACATGTGTAACAGCTGATGTTATTACACATTTTCTTGTTCCACTTTGTAACTAATGTTCTGTAATTACACATTTATAAGTCACCTGTGAATTACCATGTTAATAATTCAAACCAAAATCTGACCTTGTTACATCTATGTTATGACCTGGCTCAAAAGCTATACCAAATCAAGTGTAATGTAAAAACAATGTAGTTACATAGGTTATACTTGTAACTATCATGCACCTACCCAGGATCAAGCAACTTAATGTAAAGTGAAACCCAGCAGGGTATAACCTTTATAATGGCTATTTATAATGACTAAACCTTACTGGGTTTCACATTACATTAAGTTGCTTGATCCTGGGTAGGTGCATGATAATTACAAGTATATCCTATGTAACTACATTGTTCATACAATATTCGGTATAGAGGCTATGAGCCAGAAATAAACTACAGTAAAACCTAAATTAATAGCCTGGGTGTTTGTTTGCTTAAATCACTGTATCAACAGTATAGAGACAGTATACTTCCTTGACAGAATAATTATTATCCTCTTTGACTGTGCATTTTTGGCAGTACTTACTGGCCAATTTCCGGGGGTCTGTACTCCCGAAGACGTTGACTGTTTTTGGTGCTTGCCAGTTAGCAGCCAATTGCTTGGAGTTTCATACTGCCAATAAAAATGCATGATTGTCATATTTTTTCAGGGTCATTATTAATTGACTTAATGTAGCAAATCAAACATTAAACCTCGTAAACCATTCAGTACGACCTGGCGTTTATTTGAAACAGGCGTTTATTTGAAATGTGTGCTGTTGACCGGCTATTAAAAGGGAGAGGCGGCTATTTAATTGAAGTTTTACTGTAATTGAAAATGACCGGTAGTTAATCACAGGGTCTGCCTTGTTACAATTGTTGTTACCAGGTCCTAGCCTGGTAACCCTGGCATTACATGGGGAGTCAATGATAGTGGCACCTTGTAGATACTTGTAACAAGGTCATATTTTGGTTTGAGTTAATAACATGGTAATTCACAGGTGACTTATAAATGTGTAATTACAGAACATTAGTTACATAGTTGAACAAGATAATGTGTAATAACATCGGTGGAATAACCTTCAGCAAGTGAATGTGTAATTACACATTGTTCCAATTGAGTAAAGACTGCTGTTAACAGTTATTACTGTGTTAGTTCCATAGTAATAGGAGCAACTTAATGTAAAGTGTTACCAAGGATGACAGGAACACCTTCTTCCACTCTGACAATTCCTGTTCTGACATTTGCATAATTCATGACCACATGCTAATATTTTTTCTATTCATGTCAATCAGCCTTAAATTGATGCAACTGTTTTAAGCGATTAACCTTAACCGTAAATGACTGAAACTGCATGTCTCAAGTTGCTTAAAATATATATATATATCAGCATAGAGCGTGTATTATATTTTCTTAACAGTTTTTCACTGTACACTGCAGAATCACCTGTAGTTGTTAAATATTCCCACTGCTTACCCAGGCACCCTCCGGCTCTCTCCCCAGCAAACCTTCCTTTGAGGGGAAATAACTGCACAGGAGGGGGAGAAACACCATAGAAACAACATATGCTGGAGCTGCTGGGAGAAGTTGGACTGTGACAGTTTCTTATTGCAACTCTTCTGGCACTAATGGTCAGGAGTGAATACTGATACTCTACTCCAATCATCCAATCAATCTTGCCTTTGACAAAGGCTCCTTAGCGTCCCCCTCTACAAGAACATCTCTCCCTGCAATCTCCCCACATCTCCCCCTCTATACGACTCGGGGTGGTGGGGGGGGGGCTGTTTAATCTAGTGATTCAATTCGTGCAAAAATGCACGTCACTCTCTTTTTTCTGTCAGAGAGGGCAAATGGAGCATGCAGATGAAAACACCCAGACCAAATGACATTCTCACTCTCTCGCTCTCTCTCTCTCTCTCTCTCTCTCTCTCTCTCTCTCTCTCTCTCGCCAGTGTGCCCCTTCTAAAAATGAAGCCTTTGAGTTCACTACTGATCTGAAGAAATCAACAAGGTCCAGACAGCTGTAGCAGAGTGGGTCTATTTGTTGTCGTGAACAGATTGCTGTCAAGACGTCTGGAGGCCAACCAAGCCAGTCTATAAAGACACGTCAACACCCACCCACTCGCTTCCTTTGACTTCTTCTATAGTCATGTTTATTCATGGCTTTATGGTAATTGTTTCAGTCCATTTAAATCATAATGTTTTAGCGTCTCCTTATTTGTGGTCACAGGGTAGTTTCATGTTGGGGGGGGCAAGGTGATATGAAAAGTTGTCAAGGTACTAATTATCACAGGATGTTAGCTACTGTAATGTCGTCAAGTTTGCGTAGGTCTTTGTTAACAGAACATTTACATAATTTACCTGACCATAAATTACTTTCCACTTTAACGGCTAATTCATTACAAGTTCATTACGCAGTACAAGTTTTATTAGTCTGTAGAAAAGCCCAGAGTTTTAATGACCATAGTTTGTTTTTACACAGAGATATGAACACCATGACTTACAGTATAAGAAGCAATGATTGTTTTCAGCTGACATAAGGAGTTATTTATATATTTTTTTATTTAACCTTCATTTAACAATCAAGTCAGTTAAGAACAAAATGGATGAGGGCTGGGATTAAAAATATAAATAAATTAAATAAAAATATAGGACAAAACACACATCACGACAAGAGAGACAACACTACATAAAGAGAGACCTAAGACAACAACATAGCATGGCAGCAACACATGACAACACAGCATGGTAGCAACACAACATGACAACAACATGGTAGCAACACAACATGGTAGCAGCACAAAAGAGGATACAAACATTGTTGGGCACAGACAACAGCACAAAGGGCAAGAAGGTAGCGATGACAATACATCACGCAAAGCAGCCACAACTGTCAGTAAGAGTGTCCATGATTGAGTCTTTGTATGAAGAGATTGAGATAAAACTGTCCAGTTCGAGTGTTTGTTGCAGCTTGTTCCAGTCGCTAGCTGCAGCAAACTGAAAAGATGAGTGACCCAGGGATGTGTGTGCTTTGGGGACCTTTAACAGAATCATCAAATCTATTTATCAAATTCATCAAATCTAATCAAATGTATTTATAAAGCCCTTTTTACATCAGCCGATGTCACAAAGTGCTATACAGAAACCCAGCCTAAAACCCCAAACAGCAAGCAATGCAGATGTAGAAGCACGGTGTCTAGGAAAAACTCCCTAGAAAGGCAAAACCTAGGAAGAAACCTAGAGAGGAACCAGGCTCTGAGGGGTGGCCAGTCCTCTTCTGGCTGTGCCGGGTGGAGATTATAACAATTAATGGCCATTAAGGCCAGTTCTTTCTCCAAGATGTTCAAATGTTCATAGATGACCAGCAGGGTCAAATAATAATAAAAGTAGTTGTGGAGGTTGCAACAGGTAAATACATCAGGAGTGAATGTCACTTGGCTTTTTAGTGCAATAGAGCGCAGGTGCGGTAGAGCGAGAGCGAGATGAAAACAGCAGGTCTGGGGCAAGGTGGCACGTCCAATGAACAGGTCAGGGTTCCATAACCGCAGGCAGAAGAGTTGAAACAGGTGCAGCAGCACGACCAGGTGGACTGGGGACAGCTAGGAGTCATCAGGGCAGGTGGTCCTGAAGCATGGTCCTCCGGGTAGGCTCAGGTCCTCCGGGAGTGGAGGTAGAGTGGGAGAGAGAGAGAGAGAATTAGAGGGAGCATACTTAAATTCACGCAAGACACCGGATAATAACATCAGATTGAACAAACTGACCCTAGCCCCCCGGCACATAGACTATTGCAGCATAGATACTGGAGGCTGAGACAGGGGGGGTCAGGAGACACTGTGGCTCCCTCCGACAATACCCCCGGACAGAGCCAAACCAGGCAGGATATAACCTCACCCACTCTGCCAAGCACAGCCCCTACACCAATAGAGGGATTACAACAACCACCAACTTACTACCCTGAGACAAGGCTGAGTATAGTCCACGAAAGATCCCCTCCACTGCACAAGCCCGAGGGGGCGACAAACAGGAAGTGACGCACCTCTCCTAGGGATGGCATGGAAAGCACCAGTAAGCCAGTGATTCAGCCCCCGTAATAGGGTCAGAGGCAGAGAATCCCAATGGAGAGACGGGAACTGGCCAGGCAGAGACAGCAAGGGTGGTTCGTCGCTCCAGAGCCTTGCCGTTCACCCTTGCACCCCTGGGCCAGACTACACTCAATCATAGGACATACTGAAGAGGTGAGTCTTCAGTAAAGACTTAAAGGTCGAGACGGAGTCTGCGTCTCTCACATGGATAGGCAGACCATTCCATAAAAATGGAGCTCTATAGGAGAAAGTCCTGCCTCCACCTGTTTGCTTAGAAATTCTAGGTACAATAAGGAGGCATGCGTCTTGTGACCGGAGCGTATGTGTAGGTATGTACGACAGGACCAAATGGTGGTCATCTGAGTCAGGGTTAGTTTGGCAGCTGGAGTGAAAGAGGAGCGATTACGAAAGTGGAAACCAAGTATAGATTTAACTGTAGCCTGCAGATTTGATATGTGCTGAGAGAAGGACAGTGTACCATCCAGCCATACTCCAAAGTACTTGTATGAGGTGACTACCTCAAGCGCTAAACCCTCAGAGGTAGTAATCACACCTGTTGGAAGAGGGGCATTTTTCTTACCAAACAACATGGAGGTGTTCAGAACAAGGTTAAGGGCAGAGAAAGCTTGTTGGACACTGAGAAAGCTTTGTTGTAGAGCGTTAAACACAATATCCGGGGAGTGGCTGGCTGAGTATAAGACTGTATCATCTGTATATAAATGGATAAGAGAGCTTCCTACTGCCTGAGCTATGTTGTTTATGTAAATTGGGAAGAGCGTGGGGCCTAGGATCGAGCCTTGGGGTACACCCTTGGTGACAGGCAGTGGCTGAGAGAGCAGATGTTCTTTTACACTGCACTCTTTGAGAGAGGTAGTTAGCAAATCAGACCAAAGACCAAGAGACACCAATACTCCTTAGCCGGCCCAAAAGAATGGAATGATCTACCGTATCAAAAGCTTTGGCCGAGTCAATAAAAATAGCAGCACAACATTGCTTAGAATCAAGGGCAGAGGTGACATCATTGAGGACCTTTAAGGTTGTAGTGACACATCCATAACCTAAGCAGAAACCAGATTGCATACCAGAGAGAATACTATAGACATCAAGAAAGCCAGTCAGCTGATTATTGACAAGTTTTTCCAACACTTTTGATAAACAGGGCAAAATAGAAACAGGCCTATAACAGTTAGGATCAGCTCGATCTCCCCCTTTAAATAAAGGACGAACCGTGGCTGCCTTCCAAGCAATGGGAACCTCCCCAGAGAGGAGAGACAGGTTAAAAAGGTCAGAGATAGGCTTGGCGATGATAAGGACAGCAACCTTAAAGAAGAAAGGGTCTAAACCATCAGGAGTTCCATTAGTACCTCAGACTCAGTAACTGCCTCCAGGGAAAAACTTCGTAGCGGAGCAGGGGAAAAAGAGGGAGAAGCATCGGGGATAGTTGTATTAGAAGGGGTGGCAGATGAGGAAGTGTTGGACGGGCAAAGAGGCAAGGCTGAGTCAAATAGGAATCCTGACTTAATGAAGTGTTGATTAAAGAGCTCTTGTCAGTAACAACCACATCATCAACTAAGGGACATGTGCAGCTGTGAGGAGGAGGGTTTATTTTCCAGGTCTTTAACCGTTTTCCAGAACTTCTTGGGGTTAGACACACAGAGAGAAAACTGCTCCTTAAAGTAACTAACTTTTGCCTTACGGATAGCCTGAGCGCACTTATTTCTCATTTTCCTGAACGAGAGCCAGTCAACCTGAGTACGTGTAACTCTGCAAGATCACGGTCGAACGAGGGGCTGAACCATGGGACAAATGTGAAAAGAGGGTAATAGTGTTTATGAGAACCAGCCTGAACATACCGTAGCTGTATAATTCTGTTCTCACTTCCCTCAGCTATTCATTTATTTCAGGTAACATCTCAGATCTGTAACTACAACCAACTATTACTGTAGCGTTCACCTTGACACACATCAGAAAGGCATTGAGACGCAAACGGTAGCTGTTGACAACCAATAACTTTCACTCAAAAGGTTGTCTTGGGGATTTAGTTCGGTATCTAGTTGTACAGTCATGTGAAAAAGTAAGTACACCCCCTGGCAAGTTTTCTTTATTTTTTTTTATTTTTTTTTACATATTTGGACACATGGATATGTAATCTTCACTTCAACACTATTGACTGATGAAGGTTACCCAATTTAACAAATCACACATCAATTTGTTTTTATTATTTTATGTTATGCAATTAAAATAAACAAAAATGCCTTTTCCTTATGGGGAAAATGTTAGTACACCCCTACGTTTACCGTCACATAAAATGGCTAGAATTAGAATTAGGTGTACCAAAACAAGTGCAAATGATTAGAAAACATTACAGAGACACAACTGACTTTACCCAGGTGTTGTCTGGCAAAAGTCAGTTGTGACTTGATATTATTTTTTGAGAGCAGAGGCTTCTTCCTTCCTGACCTCCCATGTAGACCAAGTTTGTGCAGTCTCTTTCTGACAGTGTACCCATGCACTTCGACATTGATTGTGGCAAGAGAGGCCTGTAGATCCCTTGATGTTACCCTGGGGTTCTTAGAGACTTCTATGAGCATCTTTCGGTCAGCTCTTGGGCTGTCTTTGTTGGGACGACCTGTCTTTGGTAGTTTGCCAGTGGTCTGGAATTTTTTGGGTAGGTCTTTTGATCTTTGAATGATGTGTTACCACACACCCAAACACCTAATTCAAATTTTAGCCATTTTATGTGATGGTAAACGTAGGGGTGTACACATTTTTCCCCATAAGGAACTGGCATTTTATGTTTATTTTAATTGCATAACATATTCAAAGTTTTTTTTTGTGTGTGTGATTTGTTAAATTGGGTAACCTTTATCTGTCAATAGTGAAGATTACATCTGTGCAAATATGTAAAAAATAAAAAATAAAAAAAGAGAACTTTCCAGTGGGTGTTTTTACTTTTTCACATGACTGTATGTGGGTGAGTACATTTTCAGAATATACTGTACCTGTAAATGTTGTCTGTTCCTGAGGCATATAATTAAAATTACATATAATTTTAATCTGCCTCAGTTTTTAGAAGTTAATCTCAATATCATCCATTTTCCTCATCATCCTGCAGCATCCTGACGTGGGTGTCAATGTCTAAACATAGTATTCAATATTCATCAGCAAAGCACTGAGCCGTGGCAATACGCATGGTCTGTCAGTATTAGTCATTAATAATCTAAATGTCATAAGAAGAAAAAAAAGAGAGTTCATTATTGAATATCTGATATACCATGGCTGTCAACCAATCAGCATTCAGGGCTCGAACCACCCAGTTTATAATATTGAATATCTGTCACCCACAACCATTTCTCAGTTCTGTGCTGCAACATCAGAGCATGGCTTCTTTCTCTATACTCCTTCTCTAAACTTACTGAATTGACAAATTAAAATGCAGGCCTTATGTTATGTCTATTTATCCATCTCTGCCAGACCCAAGGCTGTAAGTGCAGCAGTGCCGCTGGAAGCTTTGTCACCCGCACATGGAGCCTGCCTGTCTGAGCTCCACACCAGCCAGCCAGTCAGTCAGCCAGCCAGACAACCAGCTCCCAGGCTCCTTCATTTACACTGAACATAATTAAGAATGTTCGACCCTGAGAAAGCTGGTGGCTCTCTTGTAGACAACTCCCAGCGTATTTCACACTGAAGCTGGCAAAGCAACTGAGAAGTACTGTAATATGAAAAAAGAACATGACAAACATCCAGCCTGGGTGACTCTGCCTCTCTTTCAAGCTACTTAATGGAATTATGCTATGCTCAGTGTGTGGGTAAGTCCAAAAGACATGTGAGGCCAGAGGGGGCTGCAGTTTGTAAAATAGTCACTTTGTTATACTGTATATAACGCAGAAGCAGCCTAATGTATTTAAAATGTGATTTTATGTAATGTGTTTTCATATAATGTGAATACATGGAACAAGGTTGTGATGTCGTGTCCTCAGAGCATGTGCAGGCCAGCTGGCTGGAGTGTTTACGGACATGTTTAATCTCTCCATATCCCAGTCTGTTGTCCTCACTTGCTTCAAGATGTCCACCATTGTTCAAGTACCCAAGAAAGAGAAGGTAACTGAACTAAATGACCATCACCTCGTAGCTCTCACTTCTGTCATCACTTCTGTCCTCACTTATGTCATCACTTCTGTCATCATTAAATTCAGTATCATATCACCTCCACCTTACCATACACCCTAGACCCACTACAATTCACATCGACTATAGCTCAGCCTTCAACACCATAGTGCCCTACAAGGTCATCACAAAACCTCAGCGCCATTGGTCTGAACCTCGCCCTGTGCAACTGGATCCTGCACTTCCTTATGGGCCAACCACAGCTGGTGAAAGTAGGTAACAATACCTGATACACTGATCCTCAACCCAGGGGCCCCACAGGGTTGCATGCTCAGATCCCTCCTGTACGCCCCGTTAATCATAGATTGGCGCTGCCCTGTGTGGTCGCCTGTTAATCAGCTCCCATTGTTCGTGCGTAAATTGTTGTTTTAGCATGTTTTTCGTCAGTTTTTCGTCAGTTTTTTTGCAACAGTTGAGCAATAATAGTTCAGGATTATGGAGTGCTACTGTTTTACGAAGGTTTTAACGGTCCTTTTTATCTCAGCGCCGAACGTACACGCGAGTCCTCAATTGTTTACAACCGAGCCCAACTCCTGGATTTAGCACAGGACATCTACTTTGTGCATGACACAAGTCATTCTTCCAACAATTGTTTATAGACAGATTATTTCACTTATAATTCACTATATCACAATTCCAGTGGGTCAGAAGTTTACATACAATAAGTTGACTGTGCCTTTAAAGAATTCTAGACCTCCACAAGTCTGGTTCATCCTTGGGAGCAATTTCCAAACGCCTGAAGGTACACGTTCATCTGTGCAAACAATAGTAATAAACACCATGGGACCACGCAGCTGTCATACCGCTGAGGAAGGAGATGTGTTCGGTCTCCTAGAGATTAACGTACTTTGTTGTGAAAAGCAAAGGACCTTATGAAGATGCTGGAGGAAACAGGTACAAAAGTATCTATATCCACAGTAAAATGAGTCCTATAGCGACATAACCTGAAAGGCCGCTCAGCCACTGCTCCAAAACCGCCATAAAAAAGCCAGACTACAGTTTGCAACTGCACATGGGGACAAAGATCGTACTTTTTGGAGAAATGTCCTCTGGTCTGATGAAACAAAAATAGAACTGTTTGGCCATAATGACCATCGTTATGTTTGGAGGAAAAAGGGGGACGCTTGCAAGCCGAAGAACACCATCCCAACCGTGAAGCACAGGGGTGGCAGCATCATGTTGTGGGGGTGCTTTGCTGCAGGACGGACTGGTGCAATTCACAAAATAGATGGCATCATGAGGAAGGAAAATTATGTGGATATATTGAAGCAACATCTCAAGACATCAGTCAGGAAGTTAAAGCTTCCAAAATTCCAAAATTGTGGCACAATGGCTTAAGGACAACAAAGTCAAGGTATTGGAGTGGCCATCACAAAGTCCTGACCTCAATTCTATAGAAAATTTGTGGGCAGAATTGAAAAAGCATGTGCGAGCAAGGAGGCCTACAAACCTGACTCAGTTACACCAGTTCTGTCAGGAGGAATGGGCCAAATTCACCCATCTTATTGTG
Source organism: Thymallus thymallus (assembly GCA_023634145.1). NCBI lineage: Eukaryota > Metazoa > Chordata > Actinopteri > Salmoniformes > Salmonidae > Thymallus > Thymallus thymallus. The sequence continues at coordinate 7,108,819 of CM042409.1, forward strand.
GGAAGCTTGTGGAAGGCTACCCGAAACGTTTGACCCAAGTTAAACAATTTAAAGGCAATGCTACCAAATACTAATTGAATGTATGTAAACGTCTGACCCACTGGGAATGTGATGAAAGAAATAAAAGCTGAAATAATTATATTATTATTCTGACATTTCACATTCTTAAAAAAAAGTGGTGATCCTAACTGACCTAAGACAGGGAATTTTTACTAGGACTTCCGACATCAACTGTATGTATTTCAATTACTTTTCAGTATTTTGTCATTTGTATTACACTTGGCTGAACTACACTTTGATGTATTTTGTAACAAGATACTTTTGAGAACTGTAATTTGTATTTTCCATTAAGCCATTGTGCCACCATATTTTTTATAGCGGTTCACCATTTTGTGGGTCCATTTCACCCTGCATTGGTATCAGAAGTCTAATGGCCCTATGGTGTGATAAGAGCGTCTGCCAAATGAACTTAACATAATCTAAACGTAAATTACAGTCAGTACATTCAACTAAGATAGGTAAACAACAACATATCACAGTCATAGCAAGTTAAATGTTTCTGTAACTGTTACTGAGAATGTTGTTGCTGTTTTAAAATAGAAAATACAAATATTTTAATTTCTTTGTTTAGATTGCATTTTGTATTTTGTAATTCTTGCCCATTCCTGTGTATATACTGGATTATATTTACAGTATATACAGTATACAGTATATATATATATATATATATATACAGTATATGTCACGACTCCCTCCGAAGCTTCCTCCTCTCCTTGTTCGGGCAGGATTCGGCGTTCGTCGTCACCGACCTTCTAGCCACTGCCGCTCCTCTTTTCCTCATTCCATTTGTTTTGTTTTGTTTTCTCACATACCTGGTACATATCCCCTCATCAGTCTCTGTATACAGTATATCTTCCCTCTGCTCCCCCATGTCTTTGTGTGTTATTGTTTACACATTGCTGCGGACCGCTGTTTGTCCATAATAAACCATATTCGTTGATTCACACCATCCTGCGCCTGGCTCCGTCATACTCACCTGCTACAGTATACAGTATGTGTGAAAGTGAACATCCTTCTTCTTGTATTTATTACGATGATTCAGAAAACAAAAGATAGATACAAATGGGCAAGACAAAATATTTAAGTGCCTTTGAATGGGGTATGGTAGTAGCTGCCAGGCGCACAAGTTTGTGTCAAGAACTGAAACACTGCTGGGGTTTTACACTCAACAGTTTCCCCTGTGTATCAAAAACAGTACAACACCCAAAGGACATCCAGCCAACTTGACACAACTGTGGGAAGCATTAGAGTCAACAAGGGTCAGCATCCCTGTGGAACGCTATCGACACCTTGTACAGTCCATGTCCCAATGAATTGAGGCTGTTCTGAGGGCAGTGTTTTGTCCTGAAGTTGTGTCACGTTAGCTGGATGTCCTTTGGGATGTGCATACATACGGGAAACTCTTGAGCGAGATACCATGACGAGATCCTGAGGCCCGTTGTGGTGCCATTCATCAGCCACCATTACCTGCTGTTTCAGCGTGATAATTCCCGGCCCCATTTCGCAAGGATCTGTACACAATTTCTGGAATTTGAAAATGTCCCAGTTCTTTTATGGCCTGTATACTTACCAGACATGTCACCCATTGAATATGTTTGGGATGCTCTGGATCGACGTGTATGAAAGCGTGTTCCAGTTCCTGCCAATATCCAGCAACTTCGCACAGCTGTTGAAGAGGAGTGGGACAACATTCCACAGTCCACAATCAACAGCCTGATCAACTCTATGTGAAGGAGATGTGTCGCGCTGCATGAGGCAAATGGTGGTCACACCAAATACTGACTGGTTTTCTGATCCACGCCCCTACTTGGTATCTGTGACCAACAGATGCATAACTGTATGTGACCAATAACATTTTATTTGAACTGTATTCACAGTCGTGAAATCTATAGATTAGGGTCTAATTAATTATTTTTAAATTGTCTGATTTCCTTATATGAACTGTCTTTGAAATTGTTGCATGCTGAGTATATATTTGTGTTCATTGCATAAAAGACTATTGCTTGTTATGATGTTTCTTTCTTTTTTACTTTTGCGTTTTGTATTGTTTTGTATTGTTTTGTATTGCTAGGTATTACTGCACTGTTAGAAGCTAAAGCATTTTGCTGCACCTTCGATAACATCTGCAAATCTGTATATGCGACCAATAAACTTAGATTTGATGTGAATAGTATGTATGTATCAATTGACAAAATAATAAAAAATATATTTTTGTTGCACAAGGTCACACATTTCAAGTCCATTAGGGAAATTATAGTCGATCCGTTAAAGTGCCTTCAGAAAGTATTCACACCTCTTGACTTTTTCAACATTTTGTTGTGCTACAGCCTGAATTTAAAATGGATTAGATAGATACAGTGGGGAGAACAAGTATTTGATACACTGCCGATTTTGCAGGTTTTCCTACTTACAAAGCATGTAGAGGTCTGTCATTTTTATCATAGGTACACTTCAACTGTGAGAAAATCCAGAAAATCACATTGTATGATTTTTAAATAATTAATTTGCATTTTATTGCATGACATAAGTATTTGATCACCTACCAACCAGTAAGAATTCCGGCTCTCACAGACCTGTTAGTTTTTCTTTAAGAAGCCCTCCTGTTCTCCACTCATTACCTGTATTAACTGCATGTGTTTGAACTCGTTACCTGTATAAAAGACACCTGTCCACACACTCAATCAAACAGACTCCAACCTCTCCACAATGGGCAAGACCACAGAGCTGTGTAAGAACATCAGGGATAAAATTGTAGACCTGCACAAGGCTGGGATGGGCTACAGTACAATAGGCAAGCAGCTTGGTGAGAAGGCAACAACTGTTGGCGCAATTATTAGAAAATGGAAGAAGTTCAAGATGACAGTCTCCCTTGGTCTGGGGCACCATGCAAGATCTCACCTCGTGGGGCATCAATGATCATGAGGAAGGTGAGGGATCAGCCCAGAACTACATGGCAGGACCTGGTCTTTGACCTGAAGAGAGCTAGGACCACAGTCTCAAAGAAAACCATTAGTAACACACTACGCCGTCATGGATTAAAATCCTGCAGCGCATGCAAGGTCCCCCTGCTCAAGCCAGCGCATGTCCAGGCCCGTCTGAAGTTTGCCAATGACCATCTGGATGATCCAGAGGAGGAATGGGAGAAGGTCATGTGGTCTGATGAGACAAAAATAGAGCTTTTTGGTCTAAACTCCACTCGCCGTGTTTGGAGGAAGAAGAAGGATGAGTACAACCCCAAGAACACCATCCCAACCGTGAAGCATGGAGGTGGAAACATCATTCTTTGGGGATGCTTTTCTGCAAAGGGGACAGGACGACTGCACCGTATTGAGGGGAGGATGGATGGGGCCATGTATCATGAGATCTTGGCCAACAACCTCCTTCCCTCAGTAAGAGCATTGAAGATGGGTCGTGGCTGGGTCTTCCAGCATGACAACGACCCGAAACACACAGCCAGGGCAACTAAGGAGTGGCTCCGTAAGAAGCATCTCAAGGTCCTGGAGTGGCCTAGCCAGTCTCCAGACCTGAACCCAATAGAAAATCTTTGGAGGGAGCTGAAAGTCCGTATTGCCCAGCGACAGCCCCGAAACCTGAAGGATCTAGAGAAGGTCTGTATGGAGGAGTTGGCCAAAATCCCTGCTGCAGTGTGTGCAAACCTGGTTAAGAACTACAGGAAACGTATGATCTCTGTAATTGCAAACAAAGGTTTCTGTACCAAATATTAAGTTCTGCTTTTCTGATGTATCAAATACTTATGTCATGCAATAAAATGCAAATTAATTACTTAAAATCATACAATGTGATTTTCTGGATTTTTGTTTTAGATTCCGTCACTCACAGTTGAAGTGTACCTATGATAAAAATTACAGACTTCTACATGCTTTGTAAGTGGGAAAACCTGCAAAATCGGCAGTGTATCAAATACTTGTTCTCCCCACTGTAGATAGATAGATAGATAGATAGATAGATAGATAGATAGATAGATAGATAGATAGATAGATAGATAGATAGACAGACAGACAGACAGACAGACAGACAGACAGACAGACAGACAGACAGACAGACAGACAGACAGACAGACAGACAGACAGACAGACAGACAGACAGACAGACAGACAGACAGACAGACAGACAGACAGACAGACAGACAGACAGACAGACAGACAGACAGACAGACAGACAGACAGACAGACAGACAGACAGACAGACAGACAGACAGATAGATAGATAGATAGATAGATAGATAGGTACTTTATTGATCCCCCGGGGGGGAAATTTCATGGTCAAGCAGCTACAACAAAACACAGGGCAGGTGCAAAATGCCACAACGAAAGTACACAAAAGACAGATACACGGTACATGATACATAGAGCGGCAGTATGAAAAAGTATAGAAATAGAAATTCAAGATATCTGGAGTGCAAAAAAAGCTATAAAAAGACATTGCATAGTATGGGTGGTTGGCTGAATATGTACACTATACATTGGTGGATGTTGGATGGTTAACTATACTATACAGGTCGATAGCAGAGAAATACTTCAGTAGCTAAAAATGCGTATGATATGAGCGAGGGTAATAACAGTTTACTTAATAGACAGACTGGCTAAATGAACAGGTAAGTGAACATTTTGCATGGTTAAATTAGCTGTACAGGTAAGTATACAGTTATATTTACAAATAAGTGAATACTTGCATGGTTACACAAACTGTACAGGTAATGACAGGAAGAGATACTTTAATAGCTAAATGTGTGTATGATATAATGTGCAATACGTGCAGTTGGGGTAATAATAGTAATTCCCTTAAAATACAGTCCTTAGTGCGCAGGGTTTAATTACAGACAACTGCACGTATTGCACATTCAATATAGTAAAAGCAATGAGAAAAGGTGCAATGACAGGATACTAATATGCATTCCTGAGTGAATGCCTACGTAAGTTAGGTCCAAGAATTACTAGCAATATTGCATGTGATATGATATGATTACATTGAGATTGTGTCACTGGCCTACACACAAAACCCCATATTAATTACACTTTGGATGGTGTAATACACCCAGTCACTTCAAAGATACAGGCATCCTTCCTAACTGAGTTGCCGGAGTGGAAGGAAACCTCTCAGGGACTTCACCACAGGCAAAACCCTAGAAGAAAACCTGCTTTAGTCTGCTTTCCAACAGACACTGGGGGACAAATTCACCTTTCAGCCAGACAATAACCTAAAACACAAGGCCAAATATACGCTGGAGTAGCTTACCAAGACAACATTAAATATTCCTGAGTGGCGGACAGTTTTGATCTAAATCGGCTTAAAAACCTATGGCAACACTTGAAAATGGCTGTCTAGCAATGATCAACAACCAACATTGACAGAGCTTGAATAATTTATCAAGCTCGAATAATGTGCAAATATTGTACAATCCAGGTGTGCAAAGCTCTTATAGACTTGCCGACTCACAGACTCACAGCTGTAATCGCTGCCAAAGGTGATTCTATTGACTCAGGGGTGTGAATACTTACGTAAATTAGATATTTCTGTATTTCATTTTCAATAAATTAGCAAAAATATCTAAGAACATGTTTTCAATTTGTCATTATGGGGTATTGTGTGTAGATGGGTGAGAAAAAAGTATATTTAATCAATTTTGTGGAAAAAATGTAATAATACTGTAGGTACTATATGGTCTGCATTGATCTACCAGTGTGTGTGTGTGTGTGTGTGTGTGTGTGTGTGTGTGTGTGTGTGTGTGTGTGTGTGTGTGTGTGTGTGTGTGTGTGTGTGTGTGTGTGTGTGTGTGTGTGTGTGTGTGTGTGTGTGTGTGTGTGTGTGTGTGTGTGTGTGTGTTTGTGTTTCCAACCATTCATTATTCACAAGACTGCATTACATGTTCCAGCAGATAACTCCAACAGAAAAGCTTTATGAAATCAGCTAGGCCTGTATTATTGGTCCCCTACCCTCACCTAGTATTCCACCAGGAATAATACACCAAGATTACTAACAGTCAGGTATACAGGGATTCACAGTCTCATAATCTACCACATAACACCATCACACTCAATATCCAATCTCCACATAACAGAGGCCAGTTGAGAGAGAGAGAGAATAGAGAGAGAAACAGAGAGAGAGAGAGAGCTCCCCTGCATCAGAGTGAAAGATTTCACTTGCAACATATTGTATGTTTTGCATGCCAATAAAGCCCCTTGAATTTAATTGAAAGAGAGACAGAGCGAGAGAGAGAGATAGAAAGAGAGAGAGCTCCCATGCATCAGAGTGAGAAAAGAGAGAGAGAGAGAGGGAGAAAGAGAGAGAGAGAGAGAGAGAGAGAGAGAGAGAGAGAGAGAGAGAGAGAGAGAGAGAGAGAGAGAGAGAGAGAGAGAAAGAAAGAAAGAGAGAGAGAGAGCTGTACCAAAGATTAAAGAGGTGACCCTTATTTCCTGTGGGAGCACTTACATCCCACATCCCCCAAATCCCCAGTGAATACATGATCATCCCTGAAACTGCATCTGAGATGTAAACAGCCAGCAGAGGAGAAGAGAGATGCCTCTCCACTGGACCTCTTTTATCAATGTGATGGGAGGTGTTCAGTGTTATTTCTTAAGCAGGCGCCAATATCCATGCAATCTGTCAGGGACGGGCTGAGGAGAACTAAGGTGAGTCAGACAGACAGCCCCCCCGCCCTGATCACCCAGTGTGCATATACCATTGTTGGATGTACACAAGCCAGGGCACATAATACCCCAAGGTAGTCATAGTAGTAGTAACTATAATTCACAACAGTTCAAATAATCTATTGCATTCATTTAAGGTCAAAGTAATTTGTCAATTGCAATACATTTTTATGTTCATCATGATTCACTGATCCACAGTAGCCTGTACCCAGTAATTTGTTTCATTGCATCAGGCAGTTACAAACTAGATGAAATCACCAATACTATTAAATGTCAGATGACCTTGGACATGGTGAATCATATTTGGAAATATAAAAGCTACATAAAAACTTCAAGGCTACAATATTCTCTCAACTTAACGATAGAGTAAATACATTTGTATGTGTTTGTAATATTAAAGTAGCCTAGCACAAAAAAAATGGGGATTGAGTGCAATAGCAATATCTCTATCAAGTGACAACCACAAAGCCAAGGATAGGACAAAATGCCCTTGCTGTTGGCAGGTTGTTGGCAGGCAGCAATGAGGTTTGTCTTTTGTATGACAACACGCAGCTTGAAAAAACATTGGGGACGGACTGTCTAGTCAGTCCTGTTTTTCTATGGAATCATCCTCACAGCTCCAGTACTGAAGCCTTGTATGGGTGGTTTACCACCAGAGCCAGAGCCAAGAAGGGATGTTATAATCAAATCAAAACAAATCAAATTGTATTTGTCACATGCGCCGAATACAACAGGTGTAGACCCTACCGTGAAATGCGTTGTTACAAGCCCTTAACCAACAATGCAGTTCAAGAAATAGAGTTAAGAAAACACTGATTAAATAGACTAAAGTAAAAAATAAAATAAAAAGTTATACAATAAAATAACAATAACGTGGCTATATACAAGGCATACCGGTACCGAGTCAATGTGCGGGGGTACAGGTTAGTCGAGGTAATTTGTACATGTAGGGGTAGAGTGACTATGCATAGATAACAAACAGGGGGGTGGGGGGATCAATGTAAATAATCTGGGTGGCCATTTTGATTAATTGTTCAGCAGTCTTATAGATTGCGGGTAGAAGCTGTTAAGGAGCCTTTTGGACCTAGACTTGACGCTCCTATACCGCTTGCCGTGCGGTAGCAGAGAGAGCAGTCTATGACTTGGGTGACTGGAGTCTTTGACAATTTTTTTGGGCTTTCCTCTGACACGCCTAGTATACAGTTGAAGTCAGAAGTTTATATACACCTAAGCCAAATTAATTTAACTCAGTTTTTCATAATTCCTGACATTTAATCCTAGTAAAAATTCCCTGTCTTAAGTCAGTTAGGATCACCACTTTATTTTAAGAATGTGAAATGTTAGAATAGTAGTAGAGATAATTATTTATTTAAGCTTTTATTTCTTTCATCACATTCCCAGCGGGTGAGAAGTTTACATACAATCAATTAGTATTTGGTAGCATTGCCTTTAAATTGTTTAACTTGTGTAAAACATTTCGGGTAGCCTTCCACAAGCTTCCCACAATACGTTGGGTGAATTTTGGCCCATTCCTTCTGACAGAACTGGTGTAACTGAGTCAGGTTTGTAGGCCACCTTGCTCGCACATGCTTTTTCAGTTCTGCCGACTCATTTTCTATAGTTCTGCCCACACTCCAACTTGACTTTGTTGTCCTTAAGCCATTTTGCCACAAATTTGGAAGTATGCTTGGGGTTATTGTCCATTTGGAAGACCCATTTGCGACCAAGCTTTAACTTCCTGACTTATGTCTTGAGATGTTGCTTCAATATATCCACATAATTTTCCTTCCTCATGATGCCATCTATTTTGTGAATTGCACCAGTCCGTCCTGCAGCAAAGCACCCCCACAACATGATGCTGCCACCCCCGAGCTTCACGGTTGGGATGGTGTTCTTTGGCTTGCAAGCGTCCCCCTTTTCCCTCCAATGGTCATTATGGCCAAACAGTTCTATTTTCGTTTCATCAGACCAGAGGACATTTCTCCAAAAGTACGATCTTTGTCCCCATGTGCAGTTGCAAACTGTAGTCTGGCTTTTTTATGGCGCTTTTGGAGCAGTGGCTTCTTCCTTGCTGAGCTGCATTTCAGGTTATGTCGATATAGGACTCGTTTTACTGTGGATATAGATACTTTTGTACTTGTTTCCTCCAGCATCTTCACAAGGTCCTTTGCTGTTGTTCTGGGATTGATTTGCACTTTTCGCACCAAAGTACGTTCATCTGTAGGGGACTGAACGCATCTCATTCCTGAGCGGTATGATGGCTGCGTGGTCCCATGGTGTTTATACTTGTGTACAATTGTTTGTACAGATGAACGTGGTACCCTCAGGCGTTTGGAAATTGCTCCCAAGGATGAACCAGACTTGTGGAGGTCTACTGATTACTTTTGATTTCCCCATGATGTCAAGCAAAGAGGCACTGAGTTTGAAGGTAGGCCTTGAAATACATCCACAGGTACACCTCCAATTGACTCAAATTATGTTTATTCACCTATCAAAAGCTTCTAAAGCCATGACATAATTTTCTGGAATTTTCTAAGCTGTTTAAAGGTACGGTCAACTTAGTGTATGTAAACTTCTGACCCACTGGAATTGTGATATAGGGAATTATAAGTGAAATATTCTGTCTTTAATCAATTGTTGGTAGAATTACTTGTGTCATGCACAAAGTAGATATCCTAACCGACCTGCCAAAACTATAGTTTGTTAACATGAAATCTGTGGAGTGGTTGAAAAATGGGTTTTAATGACTTCAACCTAAGTGTATGTAAACTTCCGACTTCAACTGTAGGTCCTGGATGGCAGGAAACTTGGCCCCAGTGAAGTACTGGGCCGTACGCACTACCCTCTGTAGCGCTTTAAGGTCGGATGCCGAGCAGTTGCCATACCAGGCGGTGATGCAACCGGTCATGATGCTCTCAATGGTGCAAATGTATAACTTTTTGAGGATCTGGGGACCAATGCCTAATCTTTTCAGTCTCCTGAGGTGGAAAAGGTGTTGTTGTGCCCTCTTCACGACTGTCTTGGTGTGTTTTGGACCATGGTAGTGTCATGGAAATTCTTTCACACAGGGACACTCAAAGTCAATCTTAATATGAATCATTGTTTAGAGCGCTGGAGAGGATCCAACCAACCCAATGCACCATAGTACACATGTCAATCAGGAGCTCTGCTGGTGCAGTCCCAACAGTTGTCTTATATACGGCTATATACAAACAAGTTATATTTGCATGATTTAGCATAATTAATTAATCCTTAACGTTTGCTTCATTCATGTGACCGACCAATACTGGTTCATAGCATGTGACATACCAATACCTCACAAGTTTTCTTCTCTCTAATCTGAGACCTTGAAACTGAGATATCTCTCGTTCGTTCTGAAAACAACGTCTGGGCGTACTGCCTAATTGCAGCTACTGATAGTGAGGATTTGTTTGCTGCTGATGTAGACATCAAGGAACATGAAACTCTCGACCGCTCCACTACAGCCCCGTCAATGTGAATGGGGGCGTGTTCGGCCCTCCTTTTCCTGTAGTCCACGATCAGCTCCTTTGTTTTGCTCACGTTGAGGGAGAGGTTGTTTTCCTGGAACCACACTGCCAGGTCTCTGACCTCCTTGTGTCATCAGCAAACTTAATGATGGTGTTGGAGTCATGCTTGGCCACATAGTCGTGGGTGAACAGGGAGTACAGAAGGGGACTAAGCACCTACCCCTGAGGGGCCCCCGTATTGAGGATCAGTGTGGCAAATGTGTTGTTGCCTACCATTGCCACCTGGGGGCGGCCCATCATGAAGTCCAGGATCCAGTTGCTGAGGGAGGTGTTTAGTCCCAGGATCCTTAGCTTAGTGATGAGCTTTGTGGGCACTATGGTGTTGAACACTGAGCTGTAGTCAATGAACAGCATTCATACATTGGTGTTCTTTTTGTCCAGGTGGGAAAGGGCAGCGTGAAGTGCGATTGAGATTGCGTCATCTGTGGATCTGTTGGGGCGGTATGCAAATCGGAGTGGGTCTATGGTTTCCGGGATGATGGTGTTGATGTGAGCCATGACCAGCCTTTCAAAGCACTTCATGGCTACTGACGTGAGTGCTACGGGGCGGTAATCATTTAGACAGGTTATCTTTGCTTTCCTGAGCACAGGGACTATGGTGGTCTGCTTGAAACATGTAGGTTTTACAGACTCGGTCAGGGAGAGTTAGAAAATGTCAGTGAAGACACTTGCCAGTTGCTCTGAGTGCACATCCTGGTAATACATCTGGCCCCGCGTCCTGGTGAATGTTGACCTGTTTAAAGGTCTTGCTCACAACGGCTAGGGAGAGCATGATCACACAATCGTCCAAAACAGCTGGTGCGTCAGAGCCGGTGTAGTAGGATTCAATCTTAGTCCTGTATTGACACTTTGCCTGTTTGATGGTTTGTCTGAGGGCATAGCGGGACTGAAGGTAACAGGGCTGGGACCGGCACTGTTTCCACTTGTGCGTTATTCTCTTGACGTCACCTTTCCCAAGGCTTTTCTGACATGACTTTTCTGACATGACTTTTCTGACATGATGTTAAGTGATATGTCGTATTGGGACTTTTAGTTGGAAGGATGAAACCAATCACAAGGTCTAACAGCAACCTCATTCTGCCATCATCCCTTTAACAAACACACATGGATCTGCCAGTCAGGCAGCTCTGGACGGATTCACAAAGAGAGGCTTTTCATTTGAAGAACACACTGGCATGTTTCCAGATGTATAATTCATGACATACACCTGCCTTTTCTCAAATGTTTCCTCTTCCTGTATTCCAGTGGGTTTCTGAATGCTATGATTATTCATTACAAAGGCCTGTTCCATCCACAGTGACAGTGTTCATTATGATGGAGTGGGTTTTGTTTATCCTGCCTCTCACGTGCAGCTAGGCCAGCGGAATACTGAGTGACTCACCATGCAGTACAGGTGTGATACAGCCTCACTTCACTCACTCATAAATCTACCATGTCACTGAGCAAACACAGGGTTACCAGTTTAGCCACAATACTTCACTGCACAACCAACCACTTCCCATGTACTCTCTTGAGAGACAATTAAAGACATATAATTCAAAATCGATTAACAAAGTCCATTGAGAAATGTTTCTATGCACATTTTCAAAATATGCATGCTCGCACACTGTAAATTTGTTAATATAATTTATTTTTGAGCTGCTAATGATGAAAATAGACAATTCATTTGAGTGACTGTAATTACCTACTTAGTCATCTATATCGTACATTTCTGCATTTGACACACACTGCAGTTGGAGTGCAGATATTATTAAATAATCTCGAAACACAATGACTGAATACAAACAGGGTCCAAAACAATGGAAATGCCATGGAAACGGTATTAGACAGACAGTATTAGATAGAACATTGCGGCCCTGCCCGCCTGTGGGGCAAGAAACCTGTGGTTACCTAGGTTACCCCATTGGCTAACAACAAAAGCTTTACCTTTTTCAAACGCAATTCTTGTTGTCTGCTTGTTTTAGTAAATTAAAAAACAACATTTAAGAACAGTAACCGCACTCAGTATTTCAACTGGGTTCAGCCCGCCAGCGAACTTGCAATGTTGTTTCAACTGGGCCCTCACAGTTTCCTGCGCTGTTGTGCGTGGGACAGACACAGCTGTATTTGCGGCCTGTATTTTAGCCCCTTTTCAGGTGTCCCAACTTATTATTATTTTTTTAAATGTGTCAATAAGATGCAAGAATTAATTTTGGTGTTTTCTAACAGATGTCTCTTTCCGTTCATCCAACTTGGATGCTGGAATTATGTTTTGGAGTGGATCAATGTGCGCAGGTAACCTACATTATAATTTTTTATTAAAATAAACAATATATATATATAGTTACCTTGTTCAGGAAGCTCATTGTGGGGTTTTGTTTCTCACAGAGAGGGGGAAAAGTTGTTCACTTTTGTAGACAGCTACAGCTAATAATATGCTAGCTAGTAGCTACTTGCTTCGTTCAGTTTTGGTAGCGGCGCGCTGAATAATTATAGCTAGTTGGCTAAGCTTTGATCAGCATTGATATCCAAAATGGCTAGGCACTGCCAAGAGCAAAAAATATTAGGACCACCAAGTCGAGAGCGATGCCAAGCTCACTGACCAGCCTGCAGGCCTGACCACTGAGGTTGAGGAGGCTAGCATCAAATGTAATACCCGCCCACCCCCTACGCAGCCTGCTGACCAATAAGATGGAGAAGACCCAGGGCCTAGCAACAGCAGCACAAGGGTAACATCACAACAAGCACCTGTACCTCCGTTACCTCAGCCACTAGCACCTGACCACCTGTTGAATCTATCCAGAACTGAACCAGTGGACCAAGAGTTTATTGTGGCTCGCACATTCTTGCAAAGTGTAATCGCAACCAAAGCCAGTAACAACAAATAGACCCCACTCAGTGTTCTTCAAAGATAACGCAGGCCTTTGTCAGCAATGCCAACTGTGCTGTTGGTACTGAAACATGATTAAACATTTTGGGGCTACTACAGCAATGTGCGAAAATTTGTTTCAGTGAAGAACATATTTAGTGAACGCAGATTCTGAAAACAGCATGTTACATCAAAGAAAAGTCCAGCTTGTCCAGCTGGGATTTGAGAGGGACCTGACAAGTACAATTTGCCATTGAATGGAATGGAAATAGGAAAATCTTATGAAGTCCCGTGTAGCTCAGATGGTAGAGCATGGCGCTTGCAACGCCAGGGTTGTGGGTTCGAAGAAGTATGAACATGTATGCACTAACAAACTGTAAGTAGCTCTGGATAAGAGCATCTGCTACATTTGATTTAACAAGTCAGAACAAATTCCTATTTACAATGGCGGCCAAACTCGGACGACGCTTGGCCAATTGTGCGCCTCCCTATGGGACTCCCAATCACAGCCAGTTGTGATTTGAACCAGGTTGTTTGTAGTGACGCCTCTCACACTGAGATGCAGTGTCTTAGACCACTGCGCCACTTGGGAGCCACGTGAATGTAAATGTAATGTAAATTAAGTTCAACAAAGCATCGAGGAGGCTGCAGCTCTCTAAATGGTAAGCTACAACCTTTATAGCCCTGGCCACCGTGCCAGAATGATTTATTTATTGGGTTTCCTTCATGTAGGTCTAAGCCTATTGGTTTTTTAGCTCATTTTCTAATGTAATAGTTTAGGCCTTTGCTTTTTACTTCAAAGCATATTTTAGATTTATCAGTGATTTTTAATGTCATTACTTGCTTTTTTGGGTCTAATTGATATTAATATAAATACAGCTTTGCGTTATTTGATGGGTATAGGGATAATAACCAATGTGGCCTAATTGGTTGTGCTCTGAGGTGAGCCCTGGCTCAGTGCTCCCGTTGTCCTGGCTGTCCACTCTGGTGGTTCTGAAATTGGCAGCACATCTAAAGTTATACTTTCATCTTGTTGACTGGCGGTAGCCTTCTGTCCATGGTCCTGAATCGATTGCTACGGTGTGTGCTGTTTTAATGAGAGCATCTTGGGGTACCAGTCTTCGTGGGGCTTCTCTTCAACAGTGCGTGCTTTCTTGTGTGCAAAATTACAGTTGTTGTGTATATGGCTGCATTTCAGGTAGGCTTACAGCGGGTGAAATAAGTATTGAACACGTCACTATTTTTCTCAGTAAATATATTTCCAAAGGTGCTATTGACATGAAATTAAGAAATAAAAACAAATAAGTTCAGAAATTAAGTTATGTGTAATAATGTGAAATGACACAGGGAAAAAGTATTGAACACACTTACTGATATTTATTTAATACTTTGTACAAAAGCCTTTGTTGGTAATGACAGCTTCAAGACGCCTCCTGTTTGGAGAAACTAGTCACATGCATTGCTCTGGTGTGATTTTGGCCCATTCTTCCACATAAATAGTCTTCAAATCTTGAAGGTTCCGTGGGCCTCTTCTATGAATCTTCTATGATTTAGGTCAGGTGATTGGCTGAGCCATTCTAGCAGCATTATTTTCTTTCTTTGAAACCAATTGAGTGTTTCGTTGGCTGTGTGTTTGGGATCATTGTCTTGCTGAAATGTCCACCCTCGTTTCATCTTCATCATCCTGGTAGATGGCAGCAGATTTTTGTCAAGAATGTCTCGGTAAATTTGCCCATTCATCCTTCCTTCAATTATGTGAAGTTTGCCAGTACCATTTGCTGAAAAGCAGCCCCACACCATGATGTTCCCACCTCCAAACTTCACTGTTGGTATGGTGTTTTTAGGGTGATGTGCAGTGCCATTTCTCCTCCAAACATGGTGTGTATTATGACAACAGTTCAATTTTGCTCTCATCTGACCACACTATATTCTCCCAGTATTTCACTGGCTTTTCCAAATGTTGTGCAGCAAACTTTAAACGAGCTTCAACATGCTTTTTTTTCAGCAATGGAGTCTTGCGTGGTGAGCGTGCATACAGGCCATGGCGGTGGAGTGCATTACTTACTGTTTTCTTTGAGACAACAGTACCTGCTAATTGCAGGTCTTTTTGAAGCTCTCCACAAGTGGTCCTTGGCTCTTGGACAACTCTTCTGATTATTCTTTTCACTCCTCTGTCAGACATCTTGCGAGGAGCACCTGGTCGAGGCAAATTTATGGTGAAATGATTGTATTTCCACTTCCGTATTATGGCCCCAACAGTGCTCAATGGAACATTCAGAAGCTTAGAAATGTGCCTATAACCAATGCCATCATTATGTTTTGCAACAATTAGGTTGCGAAGGTCTTGAGACAGCTCTTTGCTTTTACCCATCATGAGATGTGTCTTGTGTGACACCTTGGCAATGAGACCTTTTTGTAGGCCATCAGTTGGGACTGAACCAGCTGATATTAATTTGCACTGACAGGGGGCTGGATTGCTTTTTAATTACTGATAGTTTTCAGCTGTTGTCTTGGCTTTCCTTGTCTTTTTGCACCTCCCTTTCTTCATGTGTTCAATAATTTTTCCCTGTGTCATTTCACATTATTACACATAACTTAATTTCTGAACTTATTTGTTTTGGTTTCTTTGTATGTATGGATTACTTGGGTTGTTACCAACATCTGGTGAAAATGTAATGTCAATAGCATCTTTGGAAATATATTTACTGAGAAAAATGGTGACGTGTTCAATACTTATTTCACCCGCTGTACATTATTGTACATTTTGTATGTCGCAGTAGTATAGGACCAGTACCGTGTGTAGCTTACTAAAGGAAGTAGACAAACGTTCACTCTGTTATCATTAACTTGCATTACACAGTCTTTGTGTGAAAGGCTATTGTAAAAGTGATAAAACGACGCAACCTACTTTTTCCCACCGTCCCTGCTCTCTTGGTATAGCATTTGGGTGTGAAACTCTACCACACAGAAAATATTACGCACCTGGAGGTGGCAGTTTGGTTGGGTAGTGTCACAAATTCTACATCAATGTAGCCTATAGTTGTAATTATTGAAGCCTGTAAGAATCTTTGCCAGCATAGTGGTGCTCATGCTGTAGAGCTGACCTGTGCGTGTTTCTAGGTGCAAATGATGTGTATTCCTACAGCAGCTACGGCTGCAGTTCAGATACACTTGTATGTCGTAGTGGGGCACATATCTTTCTTGTGTTATTCTATAAAACAACGGTTACATTTCAGTAGTAGGACCAATCTACCTTTTATTAGGGCTCTAAAGCAATTCTAGTTGTGCCCCCCCCCCATGGATTTAAAATGCCCCCTCAGGCATGTCATCCTGGAGCCGGGCATGGTGGAGTTATTACAGTATTGGCCCAGTAAGTTTATAGTTTTTCAATCAAGTACTTTTGCTGATAATTTTGTATCATCTGTAGGCTATATTTTGTAAACCTATTCACTCTACATGAAAATAGAGATAGCAACAGAACTTGCAACATGCGTTATAGCAACACTACAACTATGTGCCGGTGTTGTGCCGAAAATCTCCCCCCTGCCAGAACTCTCCCCCCCTACGCGCATGCACTCAATTATTCATTGCTGCAAGTTGAGATTTCTGCTTTTCACTCCGTTGTCAGTTTAGCCTACATTTCACTGATCTTAGTAGCAGAAAGCATTTTTTATTTGTGTCCTTCAGTAGCGAACCGCTACTGTACCTAAATCTGCTTCTGCAGTCCGCTACTGCAGTACACTTTTCAAAAATACTAGTCGAATAAGACATGGGAGAGATTAATTTTGGCAAAGAGATTTACAACACCGGCAACCCTCAAACCTCCCATTCAGACATTGGATGCTAATTAACGCTGCAATCAAATCAAATCAAATTGTATTTGTCACATGCGCCGAGTACAACAGGTGTAGGGCTTACCGTGAAATGCGTTCTTACAAGCCCTTAACCAACAATGCAGTTCAAGAAAGAGTTACGAAATATTTACTAAATTAACTAAAGTGGAAAAATAAACAAAAGACTAAGACAATAAAATTACAATAACAAGGCTATATACAGGAGGCACCGGTACTGAGTTAATGTGCGGGGTACAGGTTAGTCCAGGTAATATGTACTGTAGGTAGAGGTAAAGTGACTATGCATAGATAATAAACATTGAGTAGCAGCAGAGTAAAAACAAATGGAGGGAGGGGGGTCAATGTAAATAGTCCGGGTGGCCATTTGATGAATTGTTCAGCAGTCTTAGGCTTGGGGGTAGAAGCTGTTAAGGAGCCTTTTGATCCTGGACTTGGCGTTCCGGTACCGCTTGCCGTGAGGTAGAGAGTGAACAGTCTATGACTTGGGTAATGGGAGTCTTTGACAGTTTTTTGGGCTTGTACTGGGCCGTACGCACTACCCTCTGAAGCGCCTTACGGTCGGATGCCGAGTCTTGTCACGTTGAGGGAGAGGTTGCAGCACACTGCCAGGTCTCTGACCTACTCCCTATAGGCTGTCTCATCGTTGCTGGTGATCAGGCCTACCACTGTTGTGTCGTTAGCAAACTTAATGATGG